>JAJMGD010000006.1:0-592360 GCA_030568515.1 Suhomyces guaymorum
ATTAACTATCATAGATAGAGAATTCTTTACCACTGACCTCAAACCAATTCTAGTACTCGCTACTGCATATACTAGAATCTGTGCACTACCCAAACGACGCACTAACTAACAGAAGACGAACTTCGCTAATGAGATGAGGGTCACGTGATAAATGGAGTACCTAGTGATTCAAACCAAGCAGGCTGATAGTGATCGAATCCACGGGAGACTGAAACTGCCAATTCCAGCCAATTAATTAACTCGTATCCATCTTCAGCCGGAATATTATATCTCTTCAAATTTTCAATTTTCAATTCCCTCTCCAGCGTCCTCTTAACTATCGCTCCTCAATCTCGCGTCGCGTCCCAACTTAGGCGCGAACCAGCCGGCTCTTCCATTGCCAATCCAGCTAATAAGTTCACTTATTCTCCACAATTCCACTAAGTATTCCTAATATTATCCTGGACATAATGCCCGAATCCAGAAAAAGACTCAGAGATGACCAGGATGATGATCTCCAAAGTGTGCTGAGACAAATGATCCACACTGCTACTCATATCAGAACCGTGGAGGTCTTAATGAGTGCACAGGCCCAGATCGATCGAGAGCCTCAGACTCAGCCGTTGCAACAACCAGAAGAAGATATGCTTGAGGAGCCTGTTTCTACCTATACTCAGAAGCCGTTCTGGCCAGTGATCAATCGGGTGAGAACGTGAAGTATCCTAGGGTGCCATGAAATTAATAGAGATAACTCTACACTATTGGGGTTGAAGATATAATTATACTACTTGAGAATTGGTATCAGAGAATGAAGTTTGACCTTCTCCTAGCTCCAGACTTCCATTAGGGAGACCTTCATGACTTCATTGGCCGGATCTTTCTTGTCATTTCCTACAGCTTTCTTAACACTTCCTAAGCGCCCTGCCTACTTTTTTTGTGCACCTGTGAGTGACGCGTTCTGATGAAACGCAGCGTTGGTTCACTTTCAATACCACACCAGGACCATGATATCGAACAGGCTTCGAGTGGCCGCCAGGCTCAATGGCCGGCGTCTTGGTCTTGTAGGGCACACGTCACGCTCACTACCACACACACTACCACGAATCAGGAACCTCCATCACAGCCCACGAGCCTTGATCAATGCGGTGGTTGAAAACCTCGTGGAAGACTTGAAGGACGACGGCGAGGACAAAAGTGACAAGAATGACAAAAACGACAATAACAAAGACAATTACCGATGGTCTCGGCTCAAGTCTTTCCTCTCCAAATGTGCAGAAACGATCGGAATCACCTTGAGTTCCATCGCCATGCTTGGCGTGGCAGGGTTGTTGTACCATAAGTTCTACAACCTTCATGTTTTGGACAAGATAGACAAGTCGTTCGACGTCGGCGACCCTGCCTCCGAACTCATCATGCACACACGGACTCACCAGGCCTACGCAGACCATGAAGCTAGTCAGCATTGGGTGGAAAGACCGCAACAACAGCTTCTTGATGACATCATCAACGGAGACATCAGAGGAAGATATTTCCTCATAGTGGGCGAAAAAGGCACTGGGAAGACCTCGTTGTTGTTGGAGTCGATCAAGAAGGCAAGCGGATACAATGTCACCATGTTCGATGCCCACGCCGATCCAGAAATTTTCAGAATTCGTCTTGGGAAAGCCCTCAATTTCGCCTACAGTGAAGACTACATAGGCTCGTTATTCTCGATCAGAGGCCCTAGAGATACTACTGCCTTGCTAGACATAGAAAGAGCCTTCGGTAAGCTTGAAGAATTGGCAATTAAGAGAGTGGAAAGAACCAAAAAGCCATTGATTATGGTGATAAACAATTCTCATTTGATCAAAGAAAACGAAGAAGGGATCAAACTCCTCGAGTTATTACAGCAAAAAGCAGAAAGTTTGAGCAGTTCCGGCTTAGTCACTATTATCTTCAATAGTGATGATTATTGGGTTTATGAGAAGCTCAAGAAATTGGGGACCAGATTGGAACTCATCAATGTCCGTGATTTCACCAGAAAAGAAACCGTTAGTGCTCTTAAATATATCAGACACAGATTCTTCCCTCAAAACGAATTCAAATTGAGCGATGAACATTGTCACCAGATCTACGATTTGATAGGAGGCAGACCACAGCATATTTCTCAAGTCGCCAGACATAGAGATATCATCAGGGCGTGCCATGAGATTATCGACCGAGAAAAGACCTGGTTTCTTAATCAGTGTGGACTTTTGGGGATGGCCATGGATGACGATGTGATGGAATTCGGTAAATTCTCCTCGTCTGCGATGTTGTTGATGAGAGAATTTGTTCAGATGGACCGGGAACGGAACAATAACTTGATCACAGGTAAATTTGCCCTGGATGGGCACCATGCCAATTACAAAGATCATCATCTTCCCGAGTTACCTCTTTGGAGGAGTCGACAAATTATGACTCGTGCGGACTATATTCAAGCCTACGACAACTTGAATATTTTCACCTTGGACTCGGAATCAAGGGTTAAAGCGGATTCGGTTCCTATGATGAGAGCGTTCCATGAAATAGCTCTGCAACCACATTTTGATGAATTATTGGAAGATACAATTCAAAGGGTTGCAGATATTGAATCTCTCACAAGAACTCGTGAAATTGTGGCCAAGGATTTGAACTTGGGTTCAAACTACCATATTTACCGCAAAGATGATCACTACGAAGTGGGGGTCAAGAAAGGAGCAAAGCATATTGCAGTCCATGGTGACTTTTCCAAGATGGACTTAAGTACTGCACACGATCACAATGTTGAAGATGACGACGATGATGACGAAGAACTTTACTTAGAAGATGTGAAGCGTAAAGATGTACGCAAATGGTGGGGTCGGAGGATGGAAGGGTTTGCAGATAGACCCACGGCCAAAGGTGCAAACGAACACGACCTAGATATAAATAGAGGGTAGCACCAAATAAAGATTAATAGTACCTAAAATGTAGACCCTTCTCAACAGAACTTCTTGAAACCAAGTGCTATGGAAAAAAAGTCTATGTCGATTAAAACCTAGAATTACAAACAGAATATCCTGGTACTTAGACATGAAATTACACTCTGACTTATTGCAGCTGCTCCATAAATTTGCACCCACAAGCAGAACACACGTGACCGCGCTTTATATATGGCGATTCTTGCCGCACACTTCTTCCCCATAATATGACTCTTCCTACCGAGATCACCTCTCGTGAACACGTCGAGTCCATTCTCGATCGCTTTGACAATTTCCTTTTCGATTGTGATGGTGTGGTTTGGCTCGGTGAGACTCTAATTCCTGGAATGGTCGAGACCATCGAATACCTCCAATCGCGTGGTAAGCAAGTAGTCTTTGTCACAAACAACTCCTCGAAGTCTCGTAACGAATACTCGGAGAAGTTCCATCGGCTCGGATTCAAGTCCTTCCACAAGGAACAGATCTATCCTACTTGTTACGCTGCTGTCCGCAATCTCGGGCCCGCGGGCGTAACGCCAGGCGCCAAGGTGTGGGTCTTGGGAGACACAGGAATAGAGAAGGAGTTGGAAGAGGGCGGCTACCGCTCAATGGGAGGCACGGATCCACGTTTAGAT
The DNA here is from genome assembly GCA_030568515.1 of Suhomyces guaymorum. Lineage (NCBI taxonomy): Eukaryota > Fungi > Ascomycota > Pichiomycetes > Serinales > Debaryomycetaceae > Suhomyces > Suhomyces guaymorum. The sequence goes on from JAJMGD010000006.1 coordinate 3,575, forward strand.
TCAGAATTTGACCCTGACCATCCCTTGTTGGTGGTGGATCCCGAAGTCGAGGCTGTGGTGGTAGGATCCACCAAGGACTTGAACTACATGCGTATTGCCCTGACTTTACAGTACTTGTTGCACGATAATAAACGGGTCAAGTTTATTGGTGCCAACATCGATAGAACATACCCCGGTCCACATGGACTCATTTTGCCTGCAGGAGGAAGTGTGGTGAATTACATGGAATACACCTCGAACCGCTCCTTTTTGAACGTTGGTAAGCCTAGCACTCGTTTCCTTGATACCATCTTGGAAGAGAACAAGTTTGACCGTGCGCGCACATTGATGGTTGGTGACACCTTGTATACCGACATCAAGTTCGGAAACGACGGCCATCTTGGTGACGGCAAGGGCTCCCTTCTTGTTTTGACCGGTGGAACCAAGCGTGAAGATCTCGAACACTTGTTGCATCGCCCAGAAGAGTTTGAGGATCCCCATAGTATGACTCCGCTGTACGTGATGGAATCATTTGCCGACTTGATGAGCCTCTTGAAGAAGGAATAGATGAATAGACTATCGTAGAACGATTAAAAGGAACTACGGAGAAACCATCAAAAGGGAATACTCAGAAACGATTAATTAGGGTTCACGAGAAGTTCATTGATAAGGGTTCCGGGAGTGCTTTGATCGATCTTATTATTTCGATGGTCTCGGCTAGGAGCGGCTTATAAATTAGATATGATTAGACATAGATCCATTAAATACAGATCCATTAAAGAGATGTTATCATCCTGCGTTTTGTGATTAGATACCAACCAGTAGCCCTTATTTTTGGATCGAGTCAACTTCTTAGTAATGACTATGAGACGCTAAATAGTTTCCTTGAAAGAACAGAGCAATTGCTCTAAAGAGTCCCTCAAATCAAAACTGATCCCCTTGTTTCAAGTCTTAACTATTCCAAATCTTGACTATTCAAACCCCCGTCTATTAACTTCCCCTGTGAACTAATCACTCCAACCTTCTATTATATTCCACCTTTATCTCCGATCGCTAACCTCACTGCTAGTCCGCGCCGTTTGCCGCCATTCCGCAGCCGATCAAAAAAACGTCCCCAGCACAATCGCCTCAAGAGATAACCCACCAACCATGCTTAACTTCTCGGGCCTGTCGAAGAAACGGATAGTCAACCTCGGCAACCGTAAATCTGCGCCTACCGGTGGCTCGTTTCTAGAGCAGTCCAGACTCCAGCGGATCCAAAGGGAAGAACAGAGGCAAAGAGAAAGGGCCGCAGTTGTATTACAAACCAGAGTCCTCAGCTACCTCGAATTGACCAAAGAGGCGGCAATAATCAGACAAGAATGGTTAAAAGACCCCAAATCGCCTATTTGGAGTGTGCGCTTCCGCTTCGTTGTCCGTTGGTGTTTTGTCAAGCAAGATCTCGACCAAACAACCTCAGATCTAGACTCCTTGAGATACCAATTGAATCAAGGCCAATTGTCGAGTATTGATGCTTCGGGACTCATTGACTCCTTGGTGTGGCTCTTGCTCAAGTCGGAACGCTTCAAGGCATCTGCCGCATCAAGACTATCCTTCGTTGACCAAGTGAAAACTTGTATCAACGGGTGCTTGGACCTTATAGATCATTCTGGGTCCAAATTGATAATCGATAATTGGGACCAATTCAGCGAGAATCTCATAAAAGGCTCCATTGCATTTATTAATAGGGAGGAGGGCCAGTCAACCACTACAAAAGAGATCTCTTTAGTCTTTCGCATCAATTCCTACAAGTCATTGACTGGATTTATCAATTTCTTGTGCATCCCCGGAATCTTCACCCACAATACCATCGACACTGCTGCGTTTACTTTCAGCGAGTCGGAATTATCGAAATTGCCCGCAAAAGCTCTTATATCCTTAATCACCAATTTCCTTGAACTTCACGGTGGGTCGAACTTCTCTCTTCACGATTTCAAGATCATTGGCTCCGTGTTAAACCATATTGATTTTTCGATTTATCAGATCGACTCGCAAGACGATTCTTTGGAAGAATCGTCTCATGAATCAGGCTCAATCGAGGTTTCCGAGGGTTCCATGCAAACAATACAAACCCTTTATTCAGCATCTTTTGTGAACCAGCTCATGGCACATTACCTCAGTCATAATGAACAAGACTCGACCTCAGCTTTGAACATTGTTTCAGGCTTGTTTATGTTGTGTCCAAAGTCTCAATCCAAATTAAGCATGTGGATCACGATCACACCGGGGGCATTCAAATGGTTCTACGAAGAATTGACGAACTATCCTTTTTTCCATAAAATTCAAGAATTGTACGAAGAAGGTATCGATTATTTACCATTTGACCAACTTCGCCAAATCACACGCAATAATAATATAGATCTGATGGATGGAGTTCTGTCATCACATGGTAATTTCGTTGATACAAATTTTTGGAAAGCCATATACGCATTTGAAGAATTATATTCCTTTTGGCTTATTGTTTCGAATGACCTAGAAAGTTTCCAAGACGATAAACTTAATTTGAAAGAAGCATTCGACTTCTCCCAGTTTTTGAGAGGTTTATGCTTGACCCTCATATTCGTTCCAAGAGCTAACATCATAGATATATCTCCTATCACCCCAAAACTCCGCAGCATTTCAATCGCATTACTCAATCAATTACACTCAAAAAATGTCAGATTGAAGTTTTTACCAAACGATTTTTGGAAACCGAGACAAATCACATTCAGTATCGATTCTCTCATCCAAATGACCATAGAAGACGAGTTGAATACTCGCGACGAAGACGATGATGATCATGATGATGATCATGATGCTGAGATGGAAAATGAATCGTCAAACGGCCCAATATTCAGTAGTCCATTTGGTCAAATGAGTTCAAGCAGTACAAGTGCATTCCTGAGAAATCGAATCAAATTTACAAGATCAAGTAAACCCACCGAAATCTTGGCAAAGCTTCAAATTTTGAAGTCGGTGCCTTTCTTCGTACCATTCAAAGATAGAGTCAAAATCTTTCAGAGTCTTGTTGAACTCGAAGGACAAAAGTTGACACCATTTGATCCATTTTCCTTCCAGTTGAATAAAGTCACCGGTGACATCAGAAGGGAGAATGTGCTTGAAGATGCATTCAATGCTTTTTATGAAATTGGATCTGGATTCAAGAATCAGCTCCAAGTTGTGTTCTACAACGAATACGGTGGAAGAGAAGCAGGTATTGATGGCGGAGGTATTACGAAAGAATTTTTGACAAGTGTTGCGCAGGAAGCATTTAATCCGAAGAATCCGTTGGGACTTTTCAAGGAAACTAGCGAACATGAAATTTATCCGAATAACGAAATTGGCCTCAAGTTGAATCGAAACATAGAACCTGAATTTCAACATATGAAGCTTAAATACCTCAAGTTCTTAGGAATGGTAATTGGTAAATGTTTTTTCGAAAACGTTTTGATAGACATTGCATTTGCCCCATTCTTTTTGAACAAATGGTGCAACGATAAATTGAAGAGTTCGATCAATGACCTTAGATCTCTAGACGGGCAACTTTTCCAAAATTTGATGAAGTTGGAGCAAATGAATAGCGAAGAACTCTCACAATTGGACTTGAATTTCTCCGTTGACGAAACATTGGATGGGAAACCTTATTCCTTCGAGCTCGGTAAAGGTGGTGAGAGTGTTTCGGTGAATGACAAAAACAAGCTCAATTATATTCATCAAATTTCCAACTTTAAGTTGAATCTGTCGTTATATTTGCAGACGAAAGCATTTATTGAAGGGTTGGAAGAGATCATTTCGCCAAATTGGCTCAAAATGTTTGACTCTCATGAATTGCAAATGTTGATTTCTGGAGGCGAAAATGACGTCAACATTCAGGAATGGAAAGATAATGTTGAATATGGTGGATATTTTGATGACGACTTGACGATTCGCTACTTCTGGGAAGTGATCAGGGAAATGAAGCCTGAGGAGAGGTTCAAATTGATCAAGTTCGTTACATCTGTCAGCAGAGCTCCACTTCTTGGATTTGGCTCCTTAGTGCCAAAGTTTGGTATTCGGAATTCTGGAAGAGACTCGTCAAGATTACCCACAGCATCAACATGTGTGAATCTATTAAAATTACCAGATTATCAAGATAAAAGACTTATCCGGGAGAAGCTTTTGTACGCGATCAATGAAGATGCAAGATTCGATTTATCTTGATCCGTTAGCACCTTTCTTGTCATTGGAATAAAAAGAATCAACGACCTTTTCATCAAAATAAAAGTTCTTCATTTCACTTTGTAATATAGTTATAACTTAGATGATGAAAGTTACAGGTTGGACTTTTCCAATCTCACTTGTAAAAGTTTATGAGCTACATTATATATGTCTCAGATTCAACTTTTCCAATTTCAATTTCTATCGTAGTTTTTTACTTAGTTCTACAAAATTTTCTATGCAATTCAATTCAATATAAAGGATAAACCGTAAAAATACACTAAAATATTAGGAATTAAGCGAAGTAAAGATTGCTTAATCAGACACTTTAAGCTCTGACCTTTCTCTTGTTCTTCAACAACACCTTTTGCTTGACAGCTTCGGATTCGGACTCGGATTCGCTCTCCATTTCTTCGTCTTCGCTCATCATGTCCTCGGATGCAATTTCGGCCTCTTCGTCTTCCTCCATGGCAGCTTCTCTGGCAGCCTTTCTTTCGGCCTTCAATCTCAATTCGACTTCTCTCATTCTCAACAATTCCGGATTTTCTTCCACCAACTTTCTGTCGGCAGCCAACTTCTTTTCGGTGTTGCCTCTCATTCTGTTCTTGTAGAAGGCTCTTTCTCTCTTCTGTCTGATCTCTTCGACTCTTCCCATGGCCTTCAAGGTTGTAGCCACCAAGTCACGGTTGTATCTGACTGGGACGTTTCTTCTGGAAGCGAAAGTCAAAGTAGAGTCAACCACAAGCTCCTTACCAGCAGCCTTTCTGAAAGCCTTGGTCCATCTCAACTTACGTGGGTTACGACGTTGCTTGAATGCTTTGTGACATTTGGAACGGCAGAAACGGAACTCTTTGGCATCGTTTCTAACGAACATGATCCCGTGCAATGGGTATACCGGAGATGAGCAGAAATGACATTGATAAACTCTCATTTTGGATTATGATGTGAACAGGGGTTGTGTTTGTAGGATGGATTTTTCAGATAGAATCTATAACTTGACCTCACCGGGAGCTTTCAACTTTGACAAGATTAGAAATCACCTAGGTAGTAGCGAAAGCTGCAGACTCATCTCACATTTTTTCCATCATGATCAAAATTCGATGTCCTGCAGACAGCGAGATGAGTTACTAGAAGGGGAAGACCTGGAGAGTTGAGTCGAAAGGGGCGTAAAACGGAGCTAGAGAGCCTATATTGAAGGATTTTACACGATCTACGAGGATATATTTGCCCTCTTGCTTTCTCTTCCCGATTCCATCGTATATACCTGATCTACAAATTTTACTTTCGTGGTCACGTGACATATCCAATCTAGCGCCGAAATTGATGAAAAATTAAGAACGACGCCTCCATCCATAATGGCATCTAACATGGAGGTTCCTACTTTAGCCATACCCGGCGAATCCGCTGCTCAAGCGCAACAAAGCACTTTTGAGCCTCAGTACACCGGCCACTTGCAGCAAAAGCCCGCTGCCGAGGGTTCTGCTGAGTTCTACTTCAATCAAGCCACCAACTGGATGGGTGACCATCCATGGATCACCGGTCTCGGAGTCTTCGGCGCTGCCTACTTTGCCGCTGGCTTCGTCAAGTCCAAGCAACCAGGCCTCAACGGAAAGGCGTTTGTCAAGGGTCCTTTTGGTGCCAAGATGACTGCAAGAGAAGCATTACAAGTGTTGAACTTGAAGGAAACCAACTTGTCACAAATGAAGTTGAAAGAGCAGCATCGTAAGTTGATGATGGCAAACCACCCGGATAAGGGTGGATCGTCGTACTTGGCCACCAAGGTTAACGAAGCAAAGGATTTCCTCGAGAAGAGAGGAGGAATGAAGAAGAAATGATGTTTGTGCATACTACCAGAGTTTGTATCGCTGCGTAGAGCGTTCGCCGTGTCAAGCTTGCCGGGCCATTGTTGATTGATTGGCCACTGTCATCTGTATCTCTATTACCACTAATTGTATATAGCTAATATCGTGGATTAGAATCGGACTAGTTGTAGAAAAATTCAGGATGTATCGGAATCTTACTATTGTGACCAAAATCACTTGTATATCGAGTATTACCGATTTTTAGGTGGCTATTAGAGACTAATTGTACATAACTAATAGATTTATGTATCGAGTACTCCACTAAATGTATATATGAAGAGGTTCCATATATCGAAATTCTACTAATTATACTGCATTATGGGTCTTTTAGAATCGAATATGTGCTATGTGCATTTTTGCCTCCACAGCCAAACCTGCGGCAGATCTCAGACTTGTCACACCTCCAAATGTTTCAGCCTGACGACCGTCTGCCCATCGGCTGTGTGGAGCGACCACTCGTGATCAAATCGGCCCGGTCGTGCGCGCGCCGAGCGCTGGCCATTCGGACCAAGAATTGTTTATGACCCGCCAGGTCCTGATCCCAAGACATTTCATTGATCATCATTGCATCAAGCTATTTCTGCTTCCTTTAGACTTCCGACCCCATCAGACCCCGTCATACTCACCTGCATCATCATTTACTTACATCAAATCCAACCAATTCCTTTTCTCCATCTCACTACTTCTCGTTCTGATCTATATTTAGTCTGATCTGAATCGGTCCGAATCAATACTGAAAATCGACCATCAATTCAAGCAAAAACTGCAATTTTGGTACTATCAGTCATTCTGTCTGTTAATTGAATAATTCTTTGAATAGATCGTGGCATACATCAACAGATTTTTGAATTAACCTATTATAGGAGTCATCACCGCAGCATATTAGTGACAATCGGATTCATTCATATAAGCTATATCCAGCATGACTACATACGAAAAGATCGTCAAGGGGGCCACCAAGGTCAAGGTAGCCGCCCCTAAGCCAAAATACATTGAGCCAATTCTTATGGCCACTTCAATGGACCATAGTATGGGGGCTGAAAATTTCAGCACCATAATGCGAACATTGAAACAGAGACTTCAGGATAGCTCCTGGTCTGTTGTTTACAAGTCTTTGATTGTACTTCACGTCATGATCAGAGAAGGTGATCGCGACGTTGCACTCCGATACTTGGCTAGAGATAGTCATGGCATGCTCAATCTTTCATCGCTGAATATTTCGAAAGCACACAATTTCAATTCAGACGTCAGGTTTATTATCAAGTACTCGAAATATTTGCATACCCGTGTGAAACAATTTGAAGTCACAGGAATCGATTATGTACGAGACGAGAGATCAAATAACAGCACTTCGCAAAGTGGCGGCAGATTAAGAGACTTATCGATTGAAAAAGGTCTACTCAGGGAATCAGAAAGTGTTCAAAAGCAAATTGACGCTTTACTCCGCAACAACTTCATGGAAAATGAGATAAATAATGATATTGTTTTGACCGCATTTAGATTATTGGTTAATGACTTGTTAGCGTTATTCCAGGAATTGAATGAGGGTGTGATTAATCTCTTAGAACACTATTTCGAAATGTCCAGGCCTGACGCCGAGAGAGCTTTGAAGATTTACAAGAAGTTCGTGGACCAAACCAAGTACGTCATTGATTATTTGAGGGTGGCTAAGCATCTTGAGTATGCCACCAAATTACATGTCCCTACCATCAAGCACGCACCAACTGCATTGACTTCCTCGTTAGAGGAGTATTTAGACGATCCTAACTTCGAAACGAACAGAGTACAATATTTGAATGAAAAGAAGTCGAAAGAAGCGGCCGGTAGATCTGAAGTCCATGGAAATGAAACTGCGGCTTCTACGCAGCCCAATTTCGCAGCCCAACAGCAGCAGCAACAAATGCAACAAATGCAACAGCAACAACAGCAAGCTCAAGACCAACAACAAAATGGAGCTACTGATCTTCAAAGAAACGGTACATTATTGGTTCAACAATCGACTTATAATCCATGGGGTAACTCACAGGTGATGCAGCCTTACCAACCTGTTCAAGCATATTCATCTGACCAAGCTGCCTTCCAACAGCAACAACAGCTTCAGCAACAACAGCTTCAACAGCAGCAGCTTCAGCAACAGCAGCTTCAGCAACAGCAGCTTCAGCAACAGCAACAACAACAACAGCAGCAGCAAATGCAGCAAAATGTTGCATTCACTGGTCAAAATCAAAATCAACCTCAATCCAACCCGCTTCAAAGTGCATTCACTGGTGCTGGTTTTGGTGGATATGGACCTCAAGTTCAACAAGCGCCTCTTCAAGCGCAGGCAACAAATCCATTCCTTCTGCAACAGTTCACTGGAATGCAGCAACAGCAGCAACAACAGCCCATTATTCAGCAGCAGCAACCCCAACAGCCAATATCATCTCATCCAACAGGCTTGCCTAGATCAGATACGAATCCATTTTCCAAGTTAACGTCGAGTTTGACCGGTCAACCTCTTGAACAAAACAGTACAAGTTCTAATCCATTCTCTAACACCAGATTTTCCAGTAACAGCGCTACTACTGCATTGAGCTTCAACAATGGTAACACCAATGGAGAGAAAACATCTCCAATCAAGGCATCTGCAACTGGGAGTAATCCATTCAAGCTTTCTGAGACAACAACCAATCTTTTCAACAACGCCGCCAATAAGCAAGCGCAACAGCAAGCCTTAAAACCTCAGGCCACGGCAGGAGGATTGGAGCATCTTCCAACCGTCCCAGTTTTTCCTGAGACTCAAAGTGAGGCCCAAAAACAGTATTATTTGAACAATGCTAGCATGGGCCTTCAGCAAGGAGTAAACCAAGCACAATTTGCCCAAGCACAACAAAATGGTCAATATCCTCAGGTTCAACAAACTAGTAATTATGCTCAACCAACAGGGCAGCCTTTCCAAGGTCAACAAACTGGGGGACAGTTTCCACAACAGAACTTCCAACCACAATTCACTCAGCAATTCGGTCAGCAACCACAGCAACAACAATCTTTCGCTCATGTTGGCTATGATGGTCCAAGTCTTATTTGATCTCATTCGATATTCATTTAGTAAACTAAATTCTTGTATGGTCAGAAAATATATATAATCAATGCAAGATAAATTCGTGTATTCTAAAAAAAAAGATTAGCTATAAGACTATAAGAATTGAAATATGGGTATCAGCATACCTCGAGCTATTGTCTAGGTGATCACTATGAGTTTTGTTTCTTTAAACCATGTATTAAAACCATTAAATAAACTGTAGGAGTGAAAGCTAATTAAAGCAAAAAAGAGTTGAAGCTTATTAAAGCCAAAAAGATGCTAATTAAAGCAGAAAAGAATTGAAACTATCTATGCAAAAAATTTTAGCCAGTGCCTTTAGAAGAGAGAGTAACCAACTAAACAGAGGGCCGCCATTAACGGACTCAATTGGGTGGCACCGGCAATACCGTGGGAGGTAGAAGACACTGAAGCGACAGTGGAACTTTCCTTATTGGAGGAACTAGTGGTGGAGGTGGAGAGACCAGTAGAAATGAAGACAGAAGAGACTGCCTTGTTATCAGAAGCGGTAGAGGTGGTGGCGGTAGTGGTGGTGGCAGGAGAGCTAGAGACAGTAGTGGTAGATGGGGAAGAGGAAGAGTCGGAAGAGGATGTCTCGGTAGCGGTGCTTGAACCGGAAGACGAAGATGCAGAAGTGCTAGTAGCGGTGGAAGTCAGCTCGGCAGAAGATGAGCTCGAGGAAGTAGAGGTGCTGGATGCAGAAGATGAGCTCGAGGTTTCAGTGGAGGTGCTGGAGCTGGAAGTGTTGGAGCTGGAGGAGCTGGAGGAGCTGGAGCTAGTGCTAGTGCTAGTGCTGGTGCTAGAGCTGGAACTAGAGCTGGAACTAGAACTGGAAGTGCTGGTGCTAGATGAACTTGAAGTGTCTGCGGCAGGAGCATCGTTGGCGGAACCGATTCTACCATTGACCTTTCCATCCTTGGCAGAAATCGAAGTCCAGTCACCAGATTGGTTGTCGTAAGAGTAAGAAGATCCAGATGAGTAGTCGCTGACAATCAAACTGTTGATAGCCATGGTGAATGGAGCTTGGCTGTAATCGGTGAGACCACCGGCCCATTCAATAGTACCAGGGGCGTTGTTTGGATCACCACCAGCCCAAATACCGGCGAAAAGTTGCATTGGGGTTTGTGGGAAACCTTCTGGATTGTCTGGAGTCAAAGTTCTCACCAAAGCACCATCGAACCACCATTGAACATAGTTTTGAGTCCAGTCAATAGTGTAGTTGTGGAAGTCGGCTTGTGGAGAAGGAATGTTGTGGTATTCACCTCTGTCGTAGGTAACAGTGCTACCTTTGCTGAACCAGTTACTTTGGAATTGAGTGGTGTCACCACCCAAAATTTCGATATCAACTTCATCCAAATCATCAGATTGCAAATAGAAGCTGGAGACGATACCGGTTCCAGGGGCAGCCTTGAGGTGGACTTCGACTCTACCGAACATGATGTAGAAGTTTGACTTTAAAGAAGGGTTGTCAAATCTCTTAGCCAAAGTCAACTCCAAACCTTTGTCGGTGAAAGAGACACCATCTGGATCAGCAGAAATAGTGAATTGGTCAGGCTTGGAAGTGAAAGGAATGCTGATATCCGAACCCAATGCAGGGTCAGGAGAGCATGAAGTGGAGGTGAGCGGGTTGCAAGCGAGAGCAGAGCACGCCATGGCGACGGCGATCAAGAACGATTTGGAATGCATGGTAGAGGAGAGCAGCAGCAGCGGAGTAAAGCGAAAGGCGTGCGACAGCGAGTCTTGGTTGTTCAGTTCCCACTGGCGACCGCTGTCTTATTTATACATCTGGGCGCAGACTCCGGTCACCATGTTGATCTTACCGCAGCCATGCTCCCCCCTTCGGAATGCAGCCATTTTTAGATCACAAACAAAAATATTTAAGCGAGAATTGTACGGTGGTGCGCGCATAAATTGTCGTAGTTTATTGTCCTGGGTAGCGGGCTATTGTGGTAAGAAGCGAACGTTACGGCATCAATGAAATTTGAACTGATGGAAGAGATGGACTTGTTGGGTTCGGAAAAGACGGTCTCTACGACCTCTACGACCTCTACGGCCTCGACGGCCTCTGCTAACGGATTTATGCTGATAACATATGGTCAGTTTTCTTTCGCGTGGGTGCACTGATCTGCGCCCCGTTCGAAGCTATATCCGCAGGTGGGAGCGTTATCCCAAACACAGAACCTATGCACCAAAGTACCCGAGTCGCGCTACGGACTCACTACGAGGAATATCGAGCGCTGGCTGTCATCCTTGATAGGGTCGAGGCAATGCGACGCCTTACGGCCATGCATCGGATCAGCCCCACAACGATAAGTGTAGTGCGTCATTAGTTCAGGAGATAGTGTGTACTCGTCACGTGTATCCAGGCACCAAGGCGCGTCCGTGCACCCACACTAACGCGTTTCAAAGTGCGACAAGCCAGCCTTCACCAAATTATCTGCGGCTAAAAGGCATCGATGTTCGTGAAACGAAGTGATGACCTCGCTACCGCTGGCTGTCAACTCCCAAATGAGGCAGGCGCAGGGTCTTGGGGAATGTGTGTGAATGTGATACGAAAGTTGACCTCGCTAGCACAAGACCACGGCATTGCCGAGCAGCAGGTGCCCTCCTTGCACCTATGTCTGGAGATTTCAGGTATCGGAATGTTAGTAGATGCTGGTCTGTAGTCATGGGGACTCTGGGATTTGATCTTGTCATGCTGGCTGTCTACTCTGATAACGCCCTATCTTGATATCGAGCATGATTTAGTGTGCGCTACGTCTGCAAGAGATATGGTCGGCAAAAGTAGAATGGTTGAGAATTACAGAATACCATAGAATGTGATTTGATCGTGGGTGAATTGCCGAACGTAGTAAACTACTACTAATTGGAGGGACTGGTTCAATAACTACTTTTGGCGGAAGTTTCGGCGTAGTAAAGTGATGAGGTAGCTCTAATCACCCGATTTATTTGAGACGTTTAATTTAGAGTTACGATTTGATGCTATGCAATAATGACAGGCTGCTTTGGAGATGACGATTAACGATGCATGGATTTCCCGATTCGTAAGAATCCCCAGCTTCCTTGGTCAGTCGCTTTAGCACGATGCATAGTTTTCCCGATCCGTGAAATTCCACAGGCCGCTGTGTCATATTATCTATTCTATTTGCTAATTTACATAATCGCTTATTGCCATTGCCAAAGCTCCTTATCGTAACCCTCCGTCACTGCACTGTCTTCGCCGTACTCTTGCTGCCATTTGGTGAAGCCTCCCTCTAACACCCACACTTGCAATCCTTGCAATGCTTGTTGCTGGGCATCGCTGCCTTCGTCAATAGCACGGAGAAACTTTAATGCGGCCGAAGGGCCTCTCTGCTGAGAAAGGGCGCAGTGGAAAACGACGTCACCTATTTTCTCGTCGGCGAGTCTCTGGCGGATCTCATCCAAATGTGAGATGTAATCGCTGGACGGATAATGCCACCCACCTTTGATGTGACCCCCGATGTAGTCGCTGTCTCTGACATCAATGATCGTAAAGCCGCGTTGACTGGGCGGTCCGCTACGGAACCATGCACGAAGCGAGGCTGGAGAAATGAACTTGAGATCGCTGAATGATACCATCGTTTCTTCACTGTTAACTGAGATGGCAATCACTAAGATACCGAAGACATCCCGCAGGGGATGTATGCAGGACGTCTTAATAGTGGGGTTGATCTACCGAAGACATCCATGTGTTATATGCAGGACAGTTAGTTCAACTGTGGGAATGAAGACGATTAACACCGAACGGGTTACGAATGAGTCAATTCTTAGTATCAAGCTAAATTACTCCTTCTTCGTATATTGAGTTTGGTTCTTGATAGTACAAAGTCTCACGAAGGAGTCGAATGTTCTTCCCGTTGTAACCGGCTGCCTGTGACTTCGCGAGGCAGCCTCGCCGGGCCGAACGGTGACCCCGCCATTTTAGTCTACCTGGTGCGATTGTCTAAGATCAGACGACTTGTAATAGAAATTTTCCACATACTATTCAATCTTAATGTGGTGTGGAAATATTGCCTAGTAAAATCAAATCGGCTCACTGCTGAGATTTTGAAGCCCCGTTTCTCATGTGTATTTTCTAGTGCTCTCGTTTGACATGTTGCGCTTACTGGAAGAACAACTATCAATTTATGTCAATTCTTCAAAACTTTCAAATTCACCTCATCTCAAAACTTCTCCATCTTATTTACTCTTGGATGACCTAGCCCTGATCTGGCTATCAATTCTCTCCCACCTGGTCAACTGTTGCTGGTGATCCTCGCAAAGCCTCACGTGGGGACGCGTTCTTCTTCACATGGGTGCCAATGATTGTTGGGGTCACATCCCTCATAGCCACAACCCTCGTAAACTATTCGCCTAACTTCACATAGTCCTCTTGCATATCTCCATCCTTCCCGGCTTGTTGCCAATAGCACATATAGGACTAGATTCGTCAAATTTTGCAACCCAACCCTTTCTTGGTCCTGCACTTTGAGCCCTATTTTTTCAGCGAAGCAACTTGTACTCAGTCACTAAACAGCGAATTTATTTCAAAATTTATTGGCATCGTGCTAGTTAACTTCCACGACTTGGTGCCTGCAATTCACAGCTGGTATCCCTAGCCAATCCGATCCCTTAGAACTCATATCTAAAGAGGTATTACCGAACACAACCAATCCGCCTGTTTGTGACAATGTCTGGACCGGAAGAAAAAACCGGATTAAGCAGAAGCATTTCTGTGGAGTCAATCGCTCCCAAATTCACCTCGCTATTCAAAAGAAAGAGAAAGAGAGAAGATGATTCCGTCGGCTCCACTCCGGTAGCATCAGCCTCTGAATCGGAAGAAGAACACGAACCCTCCAAAAAACGCAGAGTGATAAAAACGAAAGAACAAATCGAATTCGATGCCAATGAAATCAAATTGGATGAAGAATTGCCGGAAGAATTGCGCAAGTTCAGACCTAAAGGTTACAAATTCAATATCCCTCCCAAAGATCGTCCCATCAGAATATATGCTGATGGTGTTTTCGATCTTTTCCACTTGGGTCACATGAAACAGTTGGAACAAGCCAAAAAATCATTCGAAAACGTGGAATTGGTTTGTGGTATTCCATCCGACATTGAGACACACAAACGGAAAGGTTTGACTGTTTTGACCGACCAACAAAGATGTGACACTTTGATGCATTGCAGATGGGTTGATGAGGTTATTCCCAATGCTCCATGGTGCGTGACTACCGACTTCCTTTTGGAGCACAGAATTGACTATGTTGCTCATGACGACTTACCATACGCTTCTTCCGACTCAGATGACATCTACAAGCCTATTAAGGAAATGGGGATGTTCTTGACGACTCAAAGAACGGAAGGTATTTCTACTTCTGACATTATCACAAAAATTATCCGTGATTACGACAAATACTTGATGAGAAACTTTGCCCGTGGTGCCACCAGAAAGGAACTCAATGTCAGTTGGTTGAAGAAGAACGAGCTCGAGTTCAAGAAGCACATCAATGATTTCAGAACTTACTGGAAAAGAAACCAGACCAACTTGAACAATGTTTCAAAAGATCTTTACTTTGAGGTCAGAGAATACATGAGAGGAAAGAAGTTTGACGTGCATTCGTTTTTGGATAGTACTAGTACCCTCAATAGTGATTCAGAAGATTTACAATCTCGCGGTACTTCTCCAATGAGCGAATTCGCTTCCAAATACATTGGAAACGCCAACCAGGATTTGAACGGAAAGTCCATCTTTGCAAATGTCAAAGAGTGGATGAACAAAGCCACAGACTCGCATGATGAAGACCACACACACGACGAAGACGATCCTAATCACATTCCAAAACCAAAGCTTGAGTCTAATTTGGATGGTGACGATAGCTTCAGCCGCAGTGTCCTTGAGGAAGAGGAGGCTGAGGAAAACAAGAAACCAATGAGAATAATTAGAGAGCCCAAGTCTAGAAAGCCGGTCGCCAAAGCGCTGACTCCCAGAAGAAAGAAGGCCGTAACAAAAGGTTAATAATTGGCTGGTCCCATCGTCCTCCTTTGCACCAATTGTGCATGTAAATCTATAGTGAATAATAATACAAAATCCACCCTATCTTAAGATAAATCCATTTAGATAATTTCCAAAATTCTATTAAGGTAATTTGCAATTAAGATATTAACAATAAAGACAATCGCCAAAATCCGAGATTATTAAGGGAGATTAATATAACTTCCAAAATCCGAGATTGGATGATTTCCTTTAAGAAAACATCCGAGATTAAGAATCCGGAGATTAAGCCACCAGTCACGTGACGGTGTCGTAGCATCGCAAAGAGCTATCGCTACATCAGACCATCCCCACTCCTCCAAACCTACACACTGTGGCACTTACTCATCCCCTGGGGCCGCTACACGTCCATCCTTTCATTTTTCACCATCTTCATCATGAGTGGCTCCAATCCCAACGTTCACAAGGAAGTTAGTACTAGGCGGCAAGACTCACCAATGGATACGCCTCCAGAATATACAGAAACAGAAAAGGTAAAGCTCTACAAAGATCCACAACTTCAATCGCTCGAGTTGGAGCAACTCCATCTACAATTAAGGGCCCAGCAGGATTTGCTTGAGAGAAGGTTCCTTACAGAAAGCATCACACAACACACACTGTCTACAACATGGAGCTTCACTCAGGGTCTTATGATCGGACAGGCAAGCGTCATACTTGTGATAATCATTTTTGTCAAGTTCTTTGTGTTTGCGGATGCATCTCCCTCATCCACCCAATCTTCCACCAAGGATACCTCGAGTGTAATTGTGAACAAGCCTGCCAAAACTAAAAAAGAAGGTGCCGAGGGCTCCAACGAAGAGGAGAACGATAACATGTCAAAAATCTCCAGTATCTTGGAGAAAACTTACTATGATGTGAATAATCACGCTTCGGAGTCTTTGGACTGGTTTAACGTATTGATTGCGCAGACCATCTCTCAATTGAGAACAGAAGCTATGCTCTCTGATAATATTTATCACTCGTTGAACGAGTTTCTCAGCAAATCGGATCTTCCTGATTACTTGGGCAAGGTCAAGATCACCGAAATCGATATTGGTGATGATTTCCCCATTTTCTCCAATTGTCGTATCATGCACAGCAAGGATGGTTCCGGCAGACTAGAGGCGAAGATCGATGTGGACTTATCAGATACCTTGACCTTGGGAATTGAGACTCAATTGCTCTTGAATCACCCCAGACCTCTCACGGCCATGCTTCCTGTCCAGCTTCTGGTCTCAATTGTTCGTTTTTCCGGATGTTTGACTGTGTCTCTTATCAATACGAATGATTTGGATAGCTCATCCGAATCGAAGGCAGCTAATCTTTCTCCCAGCGAGAGTGTTGCCGGTGAGAACCGGAGCTCTGGCAAAAGGAAGAAAGTGGAAACTCCCAATGCGGGCACAGCATTGATGTTTTCATTTTCTCCAGATTATCGCTTGGAGTTTACAGTGAAATCTTTGATTGGCTCAAGAGCAAAATTGCAAGATGTCCCCAAAATTTCCTCACTTATCGAGAATAAATTGCGCAGTTGGTTTATCGAAAGATGTATTGAGCCCCGGTTTCAAGTGGTGAGGCTTCCTTCATTGTGGCCTAGAAGGAAAAATACGCGAGAACCCGTACACTCCAACGTCAACGGAATTGTCGATAAGACCGAGGAAGTCTCATCATGAATTCATGTATATACAAATATTCCAAATTTCACCTTCATGCGCTTATTGTCCAAATAGTAACTAACCAGTTGTCGCGTAAAACTGACTTCATCACCTATTTTTAGCACATTGGTCAGATCCGTATGCCTTTGTTCTATATATCATAACCAGAAGCTTCGGAACTTGCCGGTACATCTTGTTTGGCCCAAGGAGAGGGCTTAAAATGAAATCCGCCACTTTAATATGAGAGATTATTCATGTTGATGGCAAAGTCGCACATCCTCGAGTTACTTTATGTCATAGTGCTAGAATTGTCGCGCTTCTTTTTTCAAGATTATTCGTATTACTTTCGCTCATTGACTTTTTCAAGACTACTTGGAATCCAATACTAATTTTATTATGTATTATAAAAGGCCCAGCCTGTATAAACCTGGCTGTTTAACTAATTAAGGGGTATGTAAACAAGACCAAAGGGTACTCGTATGAGTGCCATATTAAGAGAGCTTAAAACCGAAGGCAAATGGGAGGAGTGAAGTTTGAAAATGTTCCCTGGCTGCGAAAAGCAACCGTTTTATATAGTGATGATATTTTTTTGATCTTTAGACTTCAAACTTACAAGTTGAAGGCAACAAAGATAGCAGCGAGAACAGCACCGCAAGAAGCACCAACAGCGTTAGCGGCACCAGTGGAGATAGCAGCAACAGATGGAGCAACAGTGGCTGGCTTACCTTGGGATGGAGCAGCAGTGCTTTCAGCAGCCACGGTGGAAGTGACAATGGTGTGAGGTTGTGGAGCGGTGGTTTCAGCAGCAGCTTCAGATTCAGGCAATGGGATGTAAGTGGTGTAGAAGGTGTAGCTGTCAGAAGAGACAGTCCATGCGGTGGTAACTGGTTGAGCTGTACACTTGTTGTCGGAACAAGAAGTGATGGTGACAACAGTGGTACCGTATTCAGTCTGAGTGGTTTCTTGAGCACCGTTGGAAGCAGCACCAGTAGTAGCAGGACCTTCAGTAGAAACAGCAGCCAAACTAGAAGAAGCACCGTTACCGTTACCGTTACCGTTACCAGATCCGTTACCGTTACCAGATCCATTGCCGTTACCGTTACCAGATCCGTTACCAGAACCATTGCCAGAGCCATTGCCAGAGCCGTTACCAGAGCCATTGCCATTGCCGTTACCAGAGCCATTGCCGTTACCGTTACCAGAGCCGTTACCGGAGCCGTTACCAGCACCGCCAGTAGGAGTACCAGTAGCAGCACCGCCGGTAGTTGGGGAACCGCCAGTAGTGTTGTCACCGCCAGTAGCGGGAGTAGTAGTAGCACCACCGCCTGGAGCAGCACCGTCTGGAGCAGTGGTCAGGCTGTTAGTGTAGGAGAATGGGGAGGAAGATGGACCAGTGGAAGTTGGAGCAGAAGATGGACCGGTGGAAGTTGGAGCAGAAGAAGTTTCAGAAGAAGAAGTTTCAGTAGAGGAGGTCTCAGAAGAAGAGGATTCAGAAGTGGTTGAAGCGGAAGTAGAGGATGGAGCAGAAGAAGATGGAGCAGAAGTGGAAGTAGAAGATGGGAAAGAAGAAGTGGAGACGATACAGTTAGCATCCCAACAGAAGTTTGGCAAGGTAGTTCTTTGAGCCTTCAAAGCGTCAAAGACTGGGGAGCTCCAGTCGTCTCTCTTGACTGGCACTGGGGTAGAAGGACCATCTGGGCTTTGCAAAGTGTAGGCGTACTTCTCGGCGAAAAGGGTCTTCCATTCGTCCAAAGCACTGGTTTGATTGTTGGTGAAGTCGAAAGAGATGTCCAAGTCATCTGGCAAACAGTACAAACCATTGTGCTTAGAAGCAGTGATCAAAACGATAGCGGACCATTGGAAAATGTTTGGGACGTTGTACAAAGCACCTGGTCCGGCAATGACAGCTTGGTCGTTGGCTCTCTTGGAGCTTTGAGTAAGGGAGGATTGGTCGTAACCCAAGTTTTGGATGACAACGGATCTGTCACCATGGCCAAAGATGTTGTTCAATTCTGGAGCAACAACGGTGTCGAAGTTAAGAGTGACCTTGAAAACGTTGTCTTGGATGTAAGTGATGTCAGAAGCGGTCAAGGAAGCCTTAGGGACGAACCAGCCGTCTCTCTTGGCAACTTCCTGGAAGTCAATACCTTCGGATAAGTCTCTCTTCAAGTTGATACCGACATCCAAGTCGACGTTGATACCAATTTGGAGAAGGTTGTTTGGCTTACAGCCGTTACCCTTTGGAAGGCCAAGGGTAAAATCGATGGCGACACCGAGGTCGAGATCAAGAAGGGCATTAGCACCAGTCAAGTAGTTGGAAGCGGCTAAAGCGACAACAGCAGCCTTTAAGTTTGAGAAAAGCATAGTTCGAAAGTGAAAAGCGAATGTAGTAGTTTAACTGGAAACTGTTGAACTCTGTTGAACTCTGAATGACCTTATTGGAGTGGGCAACGAGGTGTTTAAATAATCTTTGAGCTCTTAGAGTTAAGAGGCCTGGTGGTCGCAAAATGACCATCACGATCTCTTCATATTAGCCATGAACAATAGGGAGCGTTCTTTGTGGGAATCACAATTCCAAAAGCGTACTTAATTCATACAGGATAATCGTTGCTCTTGCATTCTTGGCTAGTATTCAGCCTAGGTAGGTCAAGTCCAGACGACAGGCAGGCGGCCATGATTTTCGCAGACAATTGGAAGCCTAATCTGAATGGCCTTCGCGTCCAAGCCCTGGCTACAGCGAACAATCAAAGGAGGACTAAATTAGCCCGATTAGGAAGTAATACGCTCGAGGATTCATAATACTAAGACCCTTCGCGGTTGAGACTCAAATACTTCGATTGTTCTTCGCTGGAAACACCAAGACAAGACGAGAACAAAGCGGCCGGTGGCCTGCAGAGAAGTTAGAATCAACAAGCCGCGATGTGCGTCAGTTCTAGTTGCAACAATCGAGTGCAACAATGTAGGGTTAAGTGCGACATTCTCCTGAGGACCCCGAAGTAGCAAAATTCAATTTGCACCGCAAATAACTTGAAGAGCTTTCGTTGTGGGTACTCCTTTTTAAATTTGTTGTAACACTTTTAAGGAAAAGTGTTACTGGGCAACTTGACCGGCTAAAGTGTCCATGGTTCTCGATTGATTGATTTGTGAAATTACAAAACTAAGGCGGCCAAGACAAAATCCGAATACGATCAAGATTGAGCCAGAACGGCTAAAATAATATCTAAGGCCCAGGGGTATTTTCGATGCTTCCTCGACGTTTCTGGTGTACTATCGGTGGACTTCCGCCACCGTGTTTAGACTTTGCGTGTATATTGCCCTATAACGGAAATATGGTTCCAGTGCGCGACGCACACTAGACGATTAGACGAGCACCTCTGCATCTCTGGTATGTTCCAGACTACGATTGAGACTAAGCCTTCCAAATGACGGTGTTTACCAACTCAATTACTACGAGTTGTCTTGGCGGCTTCATCAGATGTGGATGTTTCCAATTGACACTGGTTAGATACCAAGGATCTGTTGGGTCCATGCAACAATTGTAGTCACTACATCATGTGCAGTCCTCTTAGAGTTGCAACATACTTGAGAACACTACAGAGCGCGCTCGCAACTCGCAGGCGAGTTTCCGGAGCGACGACCGATGCTCATATTAACAGGGTTTCTAACCGTTCTGATCTTACAGCATCAATTGAGCATCTACTAAAAAAAATATGAAAAAAAAAAATAAAAAAACGCGATTCGCTTTCTCAATTTATGGAGAAGGATGCATGATCTGCATAGCTTGAAGGCCTGACCAGCACTTTACCAATGCTTCTCGTAAGACTGGGGTAGGCTTCAAAAGAAAGGCTTTGCACTAAACAAGAACCTTAAAGCTTATATATCCGCACTATTGTTATTAAAGCCGGGCGCTACGATGACCTAGGTCTATCCAGTATTGTTCTTGCGGGCATAAGACCTATAGTTCGCGGTATGAGCGTAGTTCTAACTCTTGTGATTGATGGTTACGTGATTAGGAGTGCCAAGATGTGTCGTATTTACGCAATGGTCGCATATATGTGCGTAGTTATGTGATGGACTCAACAGATTTCCATCATTATACATTAATTATCTGCAACAGAGTTCCTTCATTGCTTGGAAGAACTCTTGAGCAGTTCTACGTGCATGCTGCGTTTTCAATCTTCCTAATGTGGTATATATCAAGATTTTTTGGTTGTAAGGCAAGCATCGTGAAAGAATAGGTGCAAAAATATTGTAAATCAATCAAAAGATGTCCGAAAGTTTATGCCTAAGTCGAGACTCAGACGTCCTTACGATGGGCGACTAAATTAAAGGAGTCTCTTCGGGATATTGCGGATCAGGCCTTTCTGATTAGCGTTTACGCGATATTATAAGTAACATTCTCAACTATTGTCTTCTCTCTATTGTCTTCAATTTCACTACTTTGGGGGGCTGATGTATGAGACAAAGCCACCACACCTAGAAGACCCCTTCAGTTAAAGTTAATTTTAGACGTATGTATACCTTGTTCACTGTCTGCTCGGATTCATCGCTTCAAGAAACATCGTGGGCGCTCGTGCCCATCCTATACCAGACCTTTAGAATTGATTTGCGCGTATTCGCTTTTAATAGGTTTAGCATCCTAAAGCGTAATTTGCCGTAGCAGTCCTTGCTGATCTATTTCTAAAAAATTAACCCAATCTTTGGCTGTGGATAGCTAGCACCATCTTAGCTTTCTGTGTCGATTACTAATATTTGTTTAAACCTTACGGATTTTACAGGGCTCTAGATCTGATAGTGGAACAGTCCCACTATTTCTTAAGCCTCTCTGACCAAAGCTGCTTTGGTACCAAAATGGAGGTGCAATTTCCCCTTTGGAAAGAAACTATTGAAGATTCTTTCCGTCGTGTAACCTTATGATTTTTCAATTCAAAGCGCACCTAGGAATATTTTTGATTTTTTGTCAAATTTTGATAAAAAGATATCTTTTGGTTGCTGAAATTTGACTTTCGATAATTTCGACATGCAATGCTTTTGTTTTGATTACTAGATATCAAAAATCATAACGATAAACAAAAAAGAATGCCTCCAGCCAGATTCGAACTGACGATCTCCTCATTACTAGTGAGGTGCCTTACCAACTTGGCCATAGAGGCGTTGTTTTTTTGGATGCAAAGCGATCCTTAAATCAAGAACCGCAAAAAGAAGAGTTATTCATTGACTGAGTACTTCGTTATGACGATCAGTTATTCGTTCGTCGATAAACAAGCGAGTCAGGCTTCAATATTTCTCATTTTTCGTGCGAGCAAGAGAGGCGTACCTAGAACTACGTATTAAAACAATTCTGACGCTGGATCATATTCCTAACTAGATTCAATATGGCTCCTTAGGAAGCTTGATATCCGTATCTTGCAGAATAAATATGTATGTTTGTCTTGGCTAACCTGGTTTGACGCGTTCGATCAACTTTGGACAGACTTCAATTTCGCAGAAAATTCGAGTTTCAGAATGAAATGACAGGGTGGCATTGGTGTGAAAAAGCAAAAAGTTTATTCTGAGAACGAGCAAGGGGTCTTGCGAACATAACATGTATTTGCAAGGCGCATTGTTGAATATGTGCTCTCCTAATTACTGATCCTCGGTCGAAGTTGAAAATAATAATGTTTTGTTTGGAAACCTGAAAGAAACAATGAATTTTAGCTTCTCGAGAACATGTGATATTATGCAAAGGAATAATTTTCTTTTGAGAGAAGAATCGTGCTGTTGAACGAGAAAAACCGCAAGATATAGAAAGACTAAGCACGAAGCTATCCGGGGTCTCGAAGTTGACATGATTGAAATGATGCTGTTAAAACAAACGCTGAACTCATTCGAACAATATAAAGTGCATCAAATAACTGAAATCACCGAGGGGTCAAAGCTTTGGAAAAAATCTACAAACTGAGTACTATATGATTCTTTTCTCTGCTTGTCTGAAAGTTTTGCAACATTCAACAAATGTAGATTACGTAAGTTTTGGCGTGGCATAGTCAAAAATTTTGACACAAATGGCATTCGAAGTGCGCGAGTAGTTTAGTGGTAAAATCCAGCATTCCCATTGCTGGGCCCCGGGTTCGATTCCCGGCTCGCGCATTTATTTTTTCATTTATACGATGAAGAAACTCGATTTTCAAAAATTGGGAGATTGAATAGATATCTACTTCTTATAAAGTACAGACTTTGATGTCTTAGACGCTAAAGAATCAGTCGGCCTATCTTTGTGTCCCTACACCAGCTGTTTTATTTTTTTGGACTTTCATAATACCATTAGTAATAAAATTAAATACAAGGTGAAATGCTATCATTAACAGAGAATAAGTTCCAAAAGCTAAGCTAGTATTGAAAGAATCCTCTCCTATTGGTAACCTTGGAATTTTCCACTCTAGCTCACGATTTTCAGTTCTCGGTTGTTGCCGGTTCACGTTACATCATCTCATTTAGTGAAGGCGCACTTTCAAATCATCATCGTCTCAAAAAATTCTCATCTAATCGAAAAGGTCTTTGCGACAAGATGGATGCCAACCTTCTATTGGAATGTTTCTCAGCCACTCTCCAGGCTGATCAGAACATCAGACTCCAGGGGGAGTTGAAACTTAAGGAATTGAGTGAAACCCCTGGATTTTTGGGTGCGTGCCTTGATATCATTGCCAGTGATGCCGAAGTGCAAGGATCCGTCAGAAAGGCCACTGCTGTCTACTTCAAAAACAGAGTGGTGAGATATTGGGGGTCCCCTGATAACAGAATTGATCCTGGTGAACGTCCGATTGTTAAGGATCGACTTATTCCTGTCATAATTCACAGTGACTACACCACCAAACAGCAATTGCTCCCAGTTTTGAGAACCATCGTCTCTCAAGATTTCTCCAAGTGGGATGGTTTACTCGAGAGAACCGGTGAATTATTACAGCAAGTTCCAACTACAAATGATCCATCGATCAAGATCAAAGACGAGGATTTCTCCAACTTATACACTGGATTATTGTGTTTCAGTGAGATCTCGAGACGTTTCAAATGGGTCGACAATCAATCTAGAGAAAACGAGCTCGATCCCATCATTCAACTGGCATTCCCGCATTTATTAACCACCGGTAAGACAATCATCGAAAATTCCGAAAACCTTACTGAACTCACTGCTGAAATCTTGAAGCTCATCCTCAAATGTTACAAGTTTGTGACTTACTTCGATTTACCAAAGCCAATGCAAACCAGAGAAGCAATTATTTCATGGGGTGAATTCCATGGTCTCGTCATCAACATGAAACCACCAGCTTACGTGATCAACTCCAATCTTAACGAACAAGAGAAATCATTCCTCCAAATCTCCAAGTGTTATAAAAGATCCATTGCCAATATCTACCGTGTTTTCACAAGATACGCCTCCAAGAGTTTGACCAAGAAGTACAAGTACAAGGAGTTCCATCAAATGTTCCTTAATGAATTTATACCCCATCTTTTGACGAACTACTTGTCACTTATCGAGCAATGGTGTAGTGGAGCCAGATGGTTGAGTTCGAACACATTATACTATCTCATTGAATTTTTGAGTCACTGCATCACTCAGAAATCCACGGCAGCATTGATCAAGCCTTATTTCGAGAACTTGGTCTCCCATTTGGTGTACCCTTTATTGTGTCCTACTGATCAAACATTGGAGATCTTCGATGAGGATCCTCACGAGTACATCAACTGTTACTTCGACATTAACGATGAATTTGATAGTCCTGATATTGCCGCTTTAGGGTTATTGGTGACATTCGTGGACAAAAAGAAAGAGTCATGCTTGGAGCCAGTGTTAGCATTTGTTAATAATCAATTGACAGAATTACAAAGTGTTGAAGAGAACTTGGATATCGCAAAGAAGAAGGAAGGCGTGCTCAGAATGCTTGGATGCTTGTCTTCCTATCTTCTCATACCAGAATTCGAAGAAAGAATGGAGGTTTTCCTCAGCTCACTAGTCATCCCCAACATCGAGTCTAAATTCGAATTTCTCAATGCCAGAACCTTGGACATCATCTCCAAATTCGCGGACATTCCTTTCAAAAATGAAGATAACCTTTTGAGAATGTTCCAAGGCATTCTCACAAACTTCGATACCTCGGTCAATGAAGACACCAGTTTGGTCGTCAGCTTTCAAGCTGCATTGGCCATCCAGTCCTTTTTACAAAATGCAAAGTTCAAGCAGATTTTATCAAACATCATTTTGCCAACTATGTCCAGATTATTGGAGTTATCTAATGAATTGGACAATGATTCCATTTCAATCGTGATGCAAGAATGTGTTGAGAATTTCTCGGAACAATTGCAACCATTTGGAATTGATCTCATGACCAAGTTAGTTCAGCAGTTCATGAAGTTGGCAATTGAGATTAATGAAGCATCCAATGTTGATGTCGACGATTTCGAAGGAAGTTACGATGATCAAAGTGATAAGGTTATGGCTGCTATTGGTTTATTGAATACCATGATCACCATTCTCTTATCCTTCGAAAACTCGAAGGAAATCTGTTTGAAGTTAGAAGAAGTTGTTGCGCCTATTGTGCAATATGTTCTCAGTAACCAATTGGACGACTTTTTAACTGAAATCGCCGAATTGCTCGAAAACTCATCTTTCTTACTCAGATCTATCAGTCCTACCATGTGGAAGAACTTTGAGTACTTATACCAGAGTTTCGAAAATGGTCTTGCATTGATGTACCTTGAAGAATTGAATGGGTGTCTCCAAAACTTCCTTATTTTCGGTGCCAACGATTTATCCAAGTCACCAGAATTGATTGAAAAGTTTTTCAACATCTTCAAGATTATCACAGAAAGTGACGATGCCACCGTGGGATGGAACGATGTTTTGTACGCTTTAGAATTCGCACAATCCTTTATTTTGTCCTTGCAAGGCAATGCCAGAAGTCATATTCCTTATTTCATCAACATGATTGTCAAATTTGAACAAGATGCTAGTCAATCTTCGGATAGTGGTCATGTCAAATCACTTGCTTCAGATATAAACGTGGCTAACGTTATGTTGGCCTGTATTATGTATGACGCCCCAACCACTTTGCATTTATTGAAAGAAATGTCGATGTTATCACAATTCTTCGAGCAATGGTTCAAAATCATTCCAAAACTCAAAAGAGTATATGATTTGAAGCTCTCGGTTTTGGGAATTATCAGTTTATTGTCCATGGAAGACATTTATAAAGTTTTCGACGGCCATATTGTTGCCCAATTCACTCATCAATTAATTACCTTGATTAAGGCTTTACCAAAAGCGATTGAAAATTTGGAAAAGAAGAGAAAGAACTTCAACGAGTTGGAATATTCCGAGAGCTATAAATATACCGGAGAATGGAGCAATGACCAATGGGATGATGAAAACGATTCCGATGATTTGGAGGATATCTTGAGAGAAGGTGAAGAGGCCGCTACCAACGAGTATAATCAAGCCTTGAGTCAAGGAAGAGAAGAGTACTTAGACTTCCTTCAAGAGGAAGAATTCAAAAGTTCCGGTTACTTCAATGAAAATGATGATGCGGTCATCGAGGATCCATTGGCAACTACTCCCTTAGATTCTGTCAACGTTTTTGGCGTTTTCAAAAGCTTCGTGGAGGGCTTGGAAAGAAATGACCAGGCAAAGTATGCCCTTGTCTTTGGAAACTTAACTGAAGAGGAGAAGAGCACTGTATCTGAGATTTTTAGTACTGTGTTGCACTAGGAGAAGAGACCGAGGAGATTTGATGTTTTACTTAGAAGCGTAATATTTTTGCATATTTAGACATTTTTGGCTAATCTTTATAAGAGTTAATTATCATTGCAGTAGACTACATTTCCTAAAACTCAGACTTCTAAAAACAGCTTTTTTTCATGTGGGTGCAAATCAAAATTACATAATACATGACCTAAGCGCACAAGCCTCAAGTTTGGAAATGATTCGTGTTTTTGAACTAACGACTGTATCAGACCAAAATTGTGTGAACAAGAATGGCTGATAATTTCGGAAGACATGCCTCAACTCGTTGGGTAAAAGCGTCTGTCCCCACTTATGGGGACGATTGGGGTGATGACTATGATTATAATTATCAGTCAGAAGAAGACTCGTCACCCGAAAAGCATGAAGCAGATGATCATCATGAGACGGAACCGCATCAGCACCAAGGCTTACAAGCCGAACAAGATAACCATTCTCACTCTTCAAAGCAAGGTGAACATATACCCGAAACATCCAATCTCAAGAACTCCGACGATCTAGGATTACCTACAGGATCAAGGAACCCAAGTAGTTTAGTCTTATCGATTGACAGATTGAATACCCGTTCAGATCTGGATTTGAGTGACTCCTCAGACGACGAGAGAGATGCGGAGCCATTCAAACAAGAAGTCGGTACTACTAGAAAAAGTACAATCAGAAAGCCCCCATCTGATATTGATGCATCATATACATTTAATCGGTCCCATGACTCCACGGACCATGATCAATTCGCTCCGCCAACTCCCACATACAACCAATCCTTTGCATCGAACCCTGAAACTCCCCAATCTGATAGAAGTTATCAATCCGATGCCGATTCTATCCAAAACGAGCCTTCCAACTTAAACGTTGTGGACTCGGCAAGGTTCACCTCCCCCGCCCACGAGCCCAACTATGAAAACCGTTCAATCCTTGAAGACATTCAAGATGATGGCCATTACGCTGCTCATGAAAGTCATCAGCAAGCCCAAGATATTGCTTATGAAAGTGATCGCACAATGTCACCTAAGCCTGACGCTTTACCTTCACTTCAAAAGGTCGAAACCAAACCTCTCATTTTATCTATCGATGAGAGAAAATTTACCTACTCAAGTAGTGACGACGATGATGAAGATGATGAAGAGGCTAACGACATATCGAATGATCTCGCTGAAAAAGATGCCGTTGCTACCAACCCAGAATTTGAGAAAGCGATCCTGCCTCAATTTGACCGTGATGACGATAGTGACGATTGGGGGTACAATAGTGGGCGTAGCAGTGTTCAGCTAAGCGAAACTTCATTGGCAGTGCCAGCTGTCGAAGAAGATACGGAAACGAAAGAGGAAGGCCTTCATTATGAGCACGCTAGCACATCTGAACAAACTACTAGGAGACCCATAGAGACAGCTGCCTTGGACTCTCTTATTCATGACCTTGAAAATGCATCTTATGGCTCCCCAGACAGACCTGAGCGTGTCACGTCAGATAAAGATGACAACGACTATACTTTACATTTGGATACTTCGAATGTCTCATTGCCAGATTTTGATAACTCGGATTACAATACATCATTGGTCCAAGCATATGAAAATGAAGACAATATTACCTCTCCTACAACTCCGATTGCTCCATTGACGCTCACTGAGGAAAAGGAGGGCCACAAAAGCTACTTGAAAGATTCTGGTCATCGTCGTTCCATCCGGAAGCCTCCACCATCCAGAGCAAACTTGGTTTCGGTGGATTACTCCAATATAGCCGATGCAGTTAGCGGTTACATGAATGACAGTGAGAGCATAGGTGTCAGCAGTAAAAATCTAGGAATGATTGGTGAAGATGAACAAAGTATATTTTCAGAAGCGAAGGGTTCACCTTTGAAAGACAGCAAGGATGATTTGACTTCTTCCCTCTCAAATTTGGAAGCCCCTGGCAAAAAGCTGGATATGGTTGATTTGCATCCCGTTGTCTCTTTGGATTCTCTCTCCACAGGAAAGTTTTCGTTTGAAACTCGCTCAACAACTCAGCGTGGGGACAATCAAAGTCTCAGGGACAATCAAAGTCTTAGAGACAACCAAAGTGTCAGAGACAACCAGAGTATTAGGGACAATCAGAATTTCAGGGATAATCAAAGCATTAGAGAGACTCAAAGCATCAAGGATAATCAAAGTATGGCCGACACTCAATCATCGAAAGATTACTCTTATAAAGATTTCCAGAACCCTAAGGGTGGTTTTAGCATGATGGATAACGATACTGATAGATCGAGAAGGGTTTCCACAATGAGTACCACAACTGTGAATATGGGTGGATGGAATCCCAACACAAACAATTACCGTGATCAGTTCATCAACGATAATGACAATGAGTCCCAAATCAATTTCAACCCACACGCTGAAGAGTCTAGTAATTACAATAGATTCACTAAAACCAGGACAACTAGTGGACTTTCGGAGGTAAGATCAAATTCGAGCTCAATCTCTGTTCCAGATACAATTGATGCTGCCTTGCCACAAATTGAGGAGGATCCTGATGATAACGACGTTGACGCAGAGGATCATGAAACGGACGCCTATTCGTTTGCAACGTCTCATAATGCCACTTCCCTGATTTTCCCTCAGGATAATGCGCACGCCAAACTGGGTAATGACTCCATTTTGCAAGATCATACTTATTCTCAGCCTCGATTCCAAGAAGAGAAGTTGACTCCAGCTCCTTCAAGGGAACACTTGCCTAAGGCCAACCAAAGATATTCTAGTCTTTTCCTGGGTGCAGACACGGAGTCACAAGAATCTAAGAGAATGCTCTCGGACGCTTCAACAGCTGTTGGAGGTGAAAAGAGTGGGGATACCACAACGGCCAATCTGAGAATCGCAAGTACCTCGACAGCGAACACCGAATCAACATTTGCTGCTAAGTCCTATACGCCTAAATCTTATCCAGTATTTGACTGGAAGACGATTATGTCGGCATCGCAACCAGTGGATAGAATCAGGCTCTTGAAGGAAGCCTTGCAAAAAGAGGCCGAATATGACACCGGACTCCAGAACTGGCTACACGAGACACTCAAGAGATCTGATGATTCTTCGAACATGCATATTGGTAAAATTGCTACTGAAGCATACTCAAATGCCGCCCATAACGATATTCGCAGACACGCTTCACTCAGAAGCAAAGTTTCCATTGTCAAGGATAAGGTGGAGACATCCGGATTGCAGGCAACCAGTTTTGGTAAACGGTTCTTGAGTCGTGGTAAGAAGTTCATGAAAGGTGGTGACTAGCCCATCAATATGCGATGTTATGTGATGTTATATGATGTGAGTAGTTAAAAATCTAACGTATATGAAAATTATGATTTATACTGTAAACACCTGGTGATCTTGGTGATTCCGTCCGAGAAAAGCCTCTTTGAATGGATTGTTCAAGAAAATCCTCTCGCTCTGTATAAATATACTCTTCTCGTTGGACTCAAAACACTCTTCTAGTGGATCATTTGATATACTCTTTTCGCGCCGGATTATAATTTCTAATTATCCCTGCTTATTTTGCAGCCGGTACGCGGGCCTGCATAGATCCCCTCGGCTTTCTATATACTCCATACATGCATGTGACAGAATCTGTATCAACATCTCACTCCACTTAAAACAAGATTTGACCTTTGAGCATAGTCAACCACATAAGGATAATAGCGCCACAACTATCAGCTTGTTTAACCTTTCCCCTTTTTCATTCCCGAAACGGCTATCTAGACGCCTTGTTGGTCACGTCATTTCACCATCATGATCAACGTGTTTCACTCGGTACAAATCTTTGTACTAAACATCATATCCGTTATCATCAACTATACACCGTCATTTATATGGGCTATAGCCGAGTTTGCATCAGATATATGCTTCTTTTGGTATAGAAGAGTTCACAAAATGTACCGAAGGAAAGACCCCTTAAAGGAGCTTATCAAACGGCTTGACAACGTACAGCATTACCGAGACTGGAGGTCTGTCGTCAGTGATATAGACAAGTTGACAAACATGGACTTATGGAGACAAAACTTCATCTCAAAGCATTATGACTACATTCTTATAAACGAGCGGACCAAGCTTTTGAAAGAAGCTAGGCTTACTCAAAATTCTCCTCTCTTGATGTCCTTGTTGAGATCCGGCTTGATCCGTAATTTTGGAGGGATATCGCAGAAGAGGCTATTCACAAAGTCATATTTAGGCTCAAAACTAAAGATCGAAGAGTACGTCGATGAAGTTTTGAGATGCCTCAATTACCTCAACGAGTCAATCACATCTTCAGATGACACATTCATCATGAACAGCAAGCAATTGAAAATCGACTTCTTTCATGATGCCAGACAGTCCTTTGGGTGCACGGCTTTGTTGCTTCAGGGTGGTTCCTTATTTGGGTTGTGTCATCTTGGTGTGGTGAAAGCGCTTTACTTCAAAGGCTTACTTCCTAGAATCATATGTGGGAGTGCAGTTGGAGCTGCTGTGGCATCATTGGTTTGCACATTGAGCAATGATGATATTGTTCCTATCCTCATCTCGATATCTGACGTTATGAAAGATATTGATTTATTGAATCACGAAGTTGATGAGAGATACGGAAACGTTATCGAAAATGTTGTCAAGAAAGGTTATTCGGAAGACATTTTGATTTTCTTAAAGTTTGTTAGAGATACTATCGGCGATTTGACATTCGAAGAAGCATACTTAAGAACCGAAAAGGTTCTCAACATTATCGTCCATCCTACCAACCAGGCCATTCCGTCATTACTCAATTATATCACATCTCCAAATGTTATCATTTGGACTGCAATTTATGCTTCAATTGGTACAGGTGTCTTATCCGATGATGTCCAGTTGTACGTCAAAGACTTTAATAATAATATCGTGCCTAAGTCTCCTCTTAATGTCACATATCTCAAGCCACAAGATGTTAGTTACCTGAGTGGATATTTTTCGAGCAAGGCTGATAAATTTCAAAAGAAGAACGAGAGCCAAAAATCGAATGAAGGAAATAATCGAAATGATTCCGACGAATATCGCTATTACCAATCGAAAGAAAATTCGCCTTACACAAGATTAACCGAACTTTTCAACGTCAATCATTTCATAATCAGTCTAGTAAGACCGTATCTTGCACCTTTAATCAGTAACGATTTGAAGCATTACCACTCATATGGTAAAGTCACTTACGAAAGAGGTCGAAAGTCCTCAAAAAATCGATTATCACTTGTTGGCCCAAATTTCAACGAAACAGAGACAGATACAGATACAGGAAATGATGATTTGCAGATTGGCAAGGCTATAGTGGAGGAGAGATATACAAAGGATACTAAAACTCAAGGTTTAAAGTTAATCAAAACCTTGATTGGGATGGAAATTCAACATAGACTTGTTGTGATGAACAAACTTGGTATGTTGAACGAAGTGATGAAGCGTTTTTTCATAGATGAAAAGCCTTCATCTTTACAAACGTTATCGAGTATCCGAGAAGTCACGATTGTTCCTGAGCTCAAGTACTTGGTCAAAGATTTTGGTAGAGTTTTTGACGTTCATAAGAGTATGGAAAATATCCCATATTGGGTTTCAGTGGGTGAAAGATCGGTGTGGCCACTCTTTCCCATGCTTTGGACCAGATGTGCTATTGAGTTTGCACTTGATGACTTGTATAACCTTCATAGAAAGAGGGGTCAATAGTTATACGCGATTAAAGACAATGAATAAATGAACAGTATTATGCGATTTAAGACAATGAAGACATAACATGTTTAATGCGGTTTTTGATGAATGAAGTCAATATCTCATCTGTAGAATAGTTTGATATTCGAATCTTTGGTGACATGGAAAATGTACTCATTTTCAATGACTTTTAAGCCTGGAATAACGCTCTCGTAAGAAAGAGACCCCTTTGAGATAGTGAGACTTCCTGTGATATCGTTTGCTCTTCCGGTCGACAATGGTTGGAGGTTGATGTTCAAAAATGACCGGTGGTGTAATTTGACTAAAAAGTCCGAAATTGCAAATGCCGGGTCCTGACTGCTGCTGACATGTAAGTTCACAAGTTGTGGAGTATCCCTTGCACTGATCACTATGAGCTCACGGCATAATCTGTTTAACTTGAGTAAATGAGCGAGAAGTGAATCAGAGCTAGTAGCATTTGACAAGAGTAATAACTCGAGACCTTCAATGAAAATCACTTTCTTCGTGCTTTTCACAGTTGATATTTTGGCTTCAATTTTCAGGAAAATCTCCATTATTTCTTTGGCATCAAACTTTTTAATGTGATTTGTGAATAAATCGGTGAACATATCAATGTAATGGAAATTTCTAAGGAGTTTCAAGTCTAAACCACTCTTTTTACAATTGTTGAGACAGAACTCTTCTGGATGCAAAAATGAGATGAAGAATGTCTCTGACCTATTGCTTACTCTCGTTTGGACATCTTTATTATTCAATGTGGATGTACCATTCACTGCATTTTCAATAAGAGAATTGATGAGCCAGGATGGCGAGGTGCCCTGAACATGGGACACAATGGTTAAAGAAGAGATACTAGAGTCAAGTGTCTTCTCTGATATCAAGGAGTTGTCTTGGAAAAATATCAAATCCTGCTGCTGGGTGCTCATTGCTATCAAAGGGAGTTGATCTGGAGTGAAGATGAGATATAAGTTTAGAAATGCAAGCACTGTATATAAAATAGTTGCACCAAGCAAAAAAATGCGCAAACCCGGAATCGAACCGGGGGCCCAACGATGGCAACGTTGGATTTTACCACTAAACCATTTGCGCAAAGAAAACTCCGCGACGGGGAATTGAACCCCGGTCTACCACGCGACAAGCGGTAATTCTAGCCACTAAACTATCACGGATTTTTGTTGACGAAAAGAGCTTAATGAGTTTTATACTGCTAAGTTTTAAGCGTTTGGAGCATCGAAATAATCATCCATAACTAGCTATTCTTAGAAATTTGAGAGAAATAGTGAATACAAAAGCCTTTCGTAATAGGTTTGTAACTTTTCGATTGAGGGTCTGCATGCAATTCCAGATGGAATGTGTCATTACCTAATTTGTAAGTTATTGCAATTTTGCAATGCTTAACTTTTGCGAATTTTACTGAAAGCAGAAGCAAAAGTGTGATATGCTTTCACTTATAAACTTTGCTATGCTACGTTTTAGTATATTTTGACTGAAGTCGCTAGTGTTGAGGCTTGCATACATAATGCTTCATCAACTTCCAAAAGAAGTTTGGTACATCATTGTATCATTCTTAGATTCCGAAGACTTCAATTGTTTGTTTTCGTATGGCGTTGCGCATCCGTCATCATGCGTTTGCATAGCAGGATTATATGAATTATCAAGACGTGGTCACATCGAATCTGACTCTCTTTGCGAGTCCCTACCATTTCACATGCTCCCAGAAGGAGATTTTATTGACGATACCAACTACATATTTCAAATCGTCAGATTTAACCAAATTTTCCGCACAAATATCGCACCCACCCTGATAAGTATAGTGATCCACCGCTTTAATGTTGAAGACTACGCCAATCTTTTCAATTTGATATTCGGAGCTTATTCCCAGCTTTTAGGTACAACAAAATTTAATGTCGAAATTTATATGGATAAGCCCTACGAACATTTATTCGAACGGATGTTCAAGAATATCATTGTTATTTCAGATCGGATTCGAAAAGTAACAGTTCAT
Source organism: Suhomyces guaymorum (assembly GCA_030568515.1). Lineage (NCBI taxonomy): Eukaryota > Fungi > Ascomycota > Pichiomycetes > Serinales > Debaryomycetaceae > Suhomyces > Suhomyces guaymorum. The sequence goes on from JAJMGD010000006.1 coordinate 37,857, forward strand.
GGAAATCAAATTAATCCTGATCTTTTTAAAAAACACAATTTGATTTTCAGCCATTATGCCACACCAACAAAGATTGAAAGTTTCGACCGGCGTTCCATTTTTATTAATCTAAGTAAGCTACCCCGTGATGTGAGGCACTGCCATATAAAAAACTGCCGTGTGTCCATACTGAACCTCGAAAAATATGATCAGCTTGAGACTGTTATCTTTGAAAATGTTAAACAGAACTATTCCAGTTTTTTGAATCTTCACGCAAACTCATTGAAGCATGTTGAGTTGAAATCATTTGAATTTGATATTCATAAGCTTAATCTTCAAACGTTTTCCAATATTCAATTTCTTTCCTTACTGAGTCCTAGACCATTTGAAGCATTGACCAATCATCCAAAGATTGTTCAAAAAATCATAGTACTCCCTTCCTACAGTCTCCTCAATTGTATGAGCTCGCCCAATTATAGGGAATTTCGTGAGAACAGAGTGAGATCATTCCCGCTTTCTCTTTCAGGTCTTCACTTTCCGGATTCTTTAAAACATTTACACTTAGATGGAGGTATGGGTCCCTTCGACTGTTCGAAGTTTATATGCCCATTGAATCTTGAATCTCTCACCGTCAAAACTCAAGTTTTCAGAAAAGAGTCCTCATTGTCACTACCATCAACTATAAAGTTCGTTGATTTCTCGCGGAGCTACATTCCAAATATACTTCTGATAAAGTTCCCTGATTCGATTCTCCATCTAAATATTTCAAACAGTCGGCTTATAAAACTATCCTCATCATGGTCCTTTCCTGCCAATATTGAGGAGTTAAACATAAACACACCTTATCCCTTATTGGGTGACTATGATTTCAGGAAATACAAAAACCTTAAAGTTTTGAGGATGTTCTTGGATCCTCAACACAACAATGTTACCGTCCGTCAATATGTACAGATTAAAAGGTGAATTGAAGATCTCAATACACTTTATTCTGATATTTGCGGGCTATGAGTTTCAAAACGCATTTCTTATTATTCTCGTACTTATCGGTCTGGTGATGCCCCTTTCTGATATCTGTTGGCAGAGTAAGAAGAGAGTCATGAATGATAATATCATTAATCATTATAGTTTGATGCCTTTATCTTTCTGGTGATTACTTAGGTTGTGTTGATGAGATGAGTACTGAAAGTCTTGACTTATAACTTAAAGTATTAATGACTCTTAGAGAATTGACTCGGTTGTAAGGTGAGGTACGAATAATAGAGCATTTTAATTCAAGTAGCAATTCGATTAAAAGACGGTATCCCCGAAGCACGAAGGAGGTCAAATTGAAGGGATTTCAAGCTTCAGTTAAATTTGGAATCTTGATTTGTGGGGTCGAGCATACTTCTACAATTCAATTTTTTGGATTTTTATAATATATTCATAGATAAGCTAAATATCAGCATAGAAAAGTCGTACTAGATAGAAATTCTCACAGAGAAATTGCTGTCATTGTAGACATATTTACTTCTTGCAAGTAGTACAGACACACTTGGAGGTGGTACAGGATTTGCAGTTAGCACAGGAGTTGCATTTAGCACAAGCACAGGAAGCCATTTTGTTAAGTTAAGTAGTTGTAGAAGTTGTAGTAGTAGATATACTATTATCGTCAGAAGGTGGGAAAATTGTGACCCTTTTATAGTGCCGCTGGCCGTTTTGCAACATTAACCCCTGATTTCATGCGCGCGATAGTCAAGCTTTCCCGGTAATATCGGTCACCGATTGGTATCCCGAAACTGCACCCGGGATTGTTGCGATGTAAGATTTGGACCCAGCAACTGTTGGCATAGCAATGCCTCGATTGACATGCCCTTAATTTATCGCAAGGATGGCTTTTAGTTGGTCCAATGATATGTTGGGAAACATCGGAGCTGCGGATGAATCAAGGCAATACTGGCACAGATGGTGTGGTGCGAGATCAAAATAAGTCCGAATGATCTATATTAATCAGTATGTGGGGATTCGGTAAGACTCGGTAGAACTAGAAGCCTGCGGTTTGATTGGTTCTATGCACCCATAATTCCAAGGTTAGGCATCTTTTAAGAGCCGATTATAGCTAGGCTCGCCAGCATCCACATCAGATCATATCAGCGGAAAGGCGCTTCAGTGACGTAATTAGATGTGGAGCGTGTTTGGAGGGGAAAAACGACATTCAAGATAGATGCCTAACAATTCCGCAAAGTCTGCTTGACCGGTATGTCCCGTTTCCGCTTGTACTTACGGTAGTATTTATGCAAGGCTTGTAAATCAGGAAATGCAACCAGGTCACAAAGTGCCATACAATAGATAGTGCTGTTCAACTGCCAAATCATGGTGCCTAACTGCGAACCATATCACCGGTTTCGAACCTAACATGATACAATTGTTTTGCCCACTACATTTATTAGAATTATGCATTTATTAATTGCCGTTAAGCATTTTGCCCGGCCTTTAGAGCCAAAATATCGAGTTAGATGACTACATGCACCAATCTAGATCAAAAAGGAAATGAAACCCATGGCAATGGCACCTAAAATAGCGCCATACCTCTCCCACGATACCATTTGAATGTTGGCATCACCCTTGGAAGTGGATGAACTCTTGCTACCGAACTGAGAAAATCCGTTACTTTGCGAGGAGCTATCGGAGTTAGAACTGGAGTCGGAGCTGGAAGAAGAGTCGTTGTTGTTGTTGGAATTACTCTTTCCGGTAGAAGTACTCTTGGATGTCGACGAGCCAGAACCAGAGGCAGATTTGGAAGAGCTTTTTGAAGCAGATGAAGAAGATGATGAGGAGGAAGATGACTTCTTGATCTTTCTGTCAAACCCAGTTGCATCATCGTCGCCCAAAAGGGTACCTTCGTTGGTGACCATGATAACATCAGCCCATCCAGCAGTGTCATTGTAAATGTAGGCATCAAAGTCAGTTCTATTACCAACTTTCTTTTGACCCACACCAGATGGAAGATCGTAGGCCTTGACACTGACGTTCTTCAAGTAAGCATAGTAGTAGCCATTGTCTTTGATGTCCTGAGAATCCCAGTCGATCGCACCTCCAGCCCATTGGACAGTACCAGGGGCATTAGTGGCGTTACCACCAGGCCAGAGAGACATTTGGATTCTGCATGGTGTTTGTGGGAACGCGTATTCTTTAGAAGTATCATTGTAGGTCGAGTTTTTGTCCAAGGATCTCACCTTGTCACCATCAATGTACCAGTCAATATGGTCTTCCTGCCAGTCGATTTCGTAAGTGTGCCAATTTTGCATGGTATCAGACACAGATGAACTCTTTGCTCTAGTGTAATCCAATTTACCCTGAGAGTAGTAGTTAGATTGGGCGTTTGTCATGTTGTTACCGACGAACTCGAAGTCGATTTCATCTTCCACATCGGAGTATAAAATGAACGAGGTGACCACACCATTCAAGTGGGAAGTCTTCAAAGTAGCACTAATACGGCCGTACCATAAGTACTGAGTGGACGAGATCACAGAACCTCCCGAATTTTTTGGCATCTCAAACAAGGTAGCACCATCGTTATTGTCTATCCACCCGGAATAAAGCCACTCTGATTCAGAAGTATTACCCAAGTACGAGGTTTGTAAAGTCAAGTCATCTTTGTTATCGAATGTAGTATCAAACGACTTCATACGTGGCATAGGGGCACATGAGGTCAAGTTAAATGAGTTCTTGATGTTGCAACCGTTAGCACAATAGGAACCAGTTCCACACTCACCATATTGCGAGCAACATGGCTTGTCCTCTGGACACTGATTAGTGCTATTACAAGATATGGCCAGTGTTAAGGTGGCCAATAAGAACCCTGACACTATAGTTGAAAAATGCATTGTCGTAGTTAAAGCTTACAAGGTGGACCACGTCCTTCTTATATATCGACACTGCCTCGATGCAAAGAAGCGTTATGGACATCGAATCAATGATTCAAGTAAACAAACCAAGCCCCTTCAGAAACCAGCATCTTAAGCTGTTACACCACTAATATACCTTTCTAGGAGTGTTTAGAAGACGTACAGATGGCAAGTGTTCGAAATCTTTGGTATGTTTTCTTTTTTCTAAAGTGATCTAGATTCCTCAAAGGGTAAAATTGAGGTACGCTTAAAAGACTAAAGTGAGCCGAAACAACTGTAAAAGCAACCATGTATTCATGGTCCAGGGTCGGTGTTTACATTGCCTAGTTTGACCAGAGAACAAATAGTATAGCACTAGTTATATGAACTGGATCTACTGTTAGGTGAAAATTTTCATCTTCAAAGATTAGGAGCGTTCCCGCAGCCTATTTCCGGGTTCGAGGATCCCACGCCTTTTGGCTCCCCGAGTGAGTTTGAACCAAAACTTGGAAGCTGAGACCCTCGATTCAGATAAATGACGCGTTTGGGGTATATTGAATGATATAGCTCCATCCTGAGGAAGTAACCCGACCAGTTAAATGTAATTCTGGGCTGATTCAATTAAAAAATATGTATGCCGCAGTGGTAATGTTGCGTTTATTAGGAACAAAAGCGCGTTAAAAATAGAAACTTATTACGTGATACATCGGTTGCAAACTAGGTGATTCAAGCTGTTGAAGGTACCACAAGCCAATATTCCTATTGAACTCATTCCTTTTCAAATGAAATGACTTTCATTTGAAATACTTGATCGATTTAATAATTGAATGAAAGCATATACCCTGAAGAGTAGCTTTTATCGATGGGACATTTCAGAATATAAGGCCTAGATTTATTCTTATCTGTTTGATTTTAATTGCAAAGGTGAGAATTTTACACTGCAACACTCGAATGTCTTGCTTCTCTCGGATAGCCGTTTTGTATTCCAGTTGAATTCTAGCAATTGAATATTTCACATTTTTTTTCAAATTTATCAAATATATCAAAAGTTTAGTATTTTTTCTAATCTAGCTTACTTATGCTTATAGCCATACTTTATGGTCTTAAGCTTACTTTCCTTACGTCAAATATTTGTGGATAGTTTAGGGCACCCGGCATCTTACACTGATCATTTCGAAATGAAATGATAGATCTTTCTACTCATTCAAGTGAAATTATTAGCGAACAATAACTCCTAGAGAGCTTCATCTAAGAGCTTCATATAATTAGCCTTAATGACTGGCTAAGAGATGCACAATTTGCCGTTGAATCCGTTTGCTAATCTAAGAAGCTATTACATTTTTCTGGACGTGGATCTTCCCCTCATTTCTAAATTTCGAAATCGGGCGTGTGGTCTAGTGGTATGATTCTCGCTTTGGGCGACTGTTCAGTTCACTGAACGGATTACTACAAGCATGCGAGAGGCCCTGGGTTCAATTCCCAGCTCGCCCCTTTTTTTGTTTTTTTGACTACCTTGAGTCGCGCTAAACGATCAAACGACACGAGGCAAATATGCAATACTTTTTTAATGCTCGCTAGTACTACTGGTGTTGAAAGCGTTTTCGCTTGATCTCCGGGTCGTGCATGAGACGATAGATTAGGCGCCTCGTACAACTAAATTGTTCTGCTGTGTTCTACGACCACCGATCAGTTATTTCCAGCATTACGCTTATAGACGACCTCGTCAGCAAATACTGGCTCTGTGTTCACGATTCGTGTTGAATATTCATTTATTTGGACCAAAACAAATCGCATCACTAGTGTTCCGTCACGATCCTCACGATTACATTCCTCATTGACTCCAACATAATAAATTTTCATTTAGGTACCAAAATTAATCAAAACTACCACAAGGATGTCATCATTCACAGGCGATCAGGAGAAGATAGTGTTGAAGATTCTTTCGTACAAGCCACATCAGTACTATGAGATCTTGGCAGTAGAGAAAACGGCCGATGATGCTGAAATCAAGAAGTCATATCGTAAGCTTGCCATCAAGCTACACCCTGATAAAAACCCACATCCTAGGGCAGCAGAAGCCTTCAAATACTTGAATAAAGCATGGGGTGTGTTGAGTGATCCTTCGAAGAAGAACATTTTCGATCAAACAGGCTCGGATCCAGAAGCTAGATTTGGTGGAAGCTCTTCGGGTGCTTCATCCTTCGCTAGAGCTGGTGGTCAACCGTTCCCAGGTTTCCAAGCAGGTGGTGGTGCTCCATTCGATGAGGATATCTTCAATCTTTTCTTCGGTGGAGGAGGAGCCAGAGGACCAGCATTCAATTTCGGTGGAAATGGTTTCACTTTTCAAACTTTTGGTGGTGATCCATTCACTAGACAGTATACTCAACAAAGCAGGGCCCGGCAGCAAAGAAATCAACAGCAACCTGCTGACATATCCTCTTTCGACACATTGAAACAACTCCTTCCAATTTTATTGTTTTTGATCGTACCCATAATATCAGCCTTATTCTCCGATAGCTCGTCGGTCCCCGACTATTCTTTCACCCCAACAACCCAACTTAACATGGAAAGAAGTACTCCAAGATATAAGATACCATTCTTTGTCTCAGAAAGTTACGTTAGAAAGAAGAAGTTGACCGACAAACAAATGAGAAATCTCGATGGTAAAGTCGAGCAATTATACGTACAAGACAAACGTTCGAAATGTTCGAAAGAACAAATCTTGAAGAACGAAATGATTGAGGACGCTCATGGATGGTTCTCAACTGATTTTGAGAAATTAAAAGAGGCGGAAGAAATGCCAATGCCAAACTGTCAAACATTAAGAAAATTAGGTCTCATTTGAGAAATTACAAAACAATCATCATTTAATTCTCTCTATATAGCATTGCGAACAATACATTCTCACCATTCATAGAAGTAAGCCTTTAGAGCAATTCATAGAGCCTCAGTCAGTACTAGGCACAAAAAAATCTAATCGAAAAAAGAAAGCCCGACGCGGGGGTCGAACCCGCAACCTTGTGATGTCCTATACCGAAGAATAAAAGTCACACGCTCTAGCCATTGAGCTAGCCAGGCTATTTCTTGACGAATATTTCGTACTTATAGACCATGACGAGAAAAATATACGCCAACTTGACCATTTGCCCATGACGGACTCAATTGTTTAATATAGAGCAAAAGTTAATTGAAAAGGTTTATCCTAATGGCTTTCACAAAATCGGAAGACCGCGCCTAGAGCGGACTGTTTTTATGACCCAATGCGAAGACTCCACACATTCATCGCTCGCTAAATCCAAGAGGGCAATGGCGTGCGATTCGTTATAGCTGCAGGTGTTGTGGTGCAGGTAGGCAAATCAGTTTAGGCGCCAGGCGATCCACAACAGTCGGGTGATCTGGGCACATAATTCTACGAGGGTCAAATACGACGTATGCAGGTCAATTATTGGTTTTGATTCTTCAACCGATTTGTCCGATTCGTTAATTGGTGCAATTGTTCGAGCTTCCTTGGCCCCACTTCCCAAAATAAATATCATTGCGTGTCAAATTTAACTTGTAACTTTACAAGAGAGTTTTAGCATCTCAGAAGATCGCTGTACCATCGTCTATTACGATCAAGTGGAGCAACACTCTCGAATCTCAAAGTTTCACACTATCGGGAAAAGTGAGTTGTGTGCGTTCGATTCTTCGACGTTGCAAAGACAATCCAAAGCACGTCAATGCGGTAACGGGGTTTGATTACGTTCGCTTTCCGCCGAGGAAGTCTCTATTTGGTTAGGCACATATATAGTTTAAAAGGATCAAACGTACGGAGCAAACGATTAGCGATGCAAAGTTGAGGCTTGTAGTAAGGCAAAAATTCGAACGGGCGACGCATGTGGGGGGTGAGTTGGCGGTGCATTACGTCATCGATCCTAAAATTATAAAGCATGCTATTAAGGACAATTCCATTCGAATATTAATAGCAGTTCAGAATAAACAGCTGAGAATACTAATTTTATAATTAGCTGACTATATTTAAGCCGCCTGGATAACCAGAAACGATAACATAACCCTTAATAATTTTATAGTCGATGTTTATGAGTCGCGCCTTGAGCCCCCGAGAGCGTTACGTCATATGTGATGAATTTCATGTATAAGCATTTAAGGGGTACGCTACGTTTCCGAAAAGTAACCACTTCGTTTATCTTTGCGCTTTCAAGTTTTCTCCTTAACCTTCCCCGTTGCTACTATCGTAATTGAGCTTTCTGTGCGCTTTCGTAGACATAACCTACCCCTTTGTTAACTTGTTAATAAACAATCGCACACACAGGACACGACATAGCCACACACGACCGGCGTTAAGCCGAGACGCATACTCTGCACGAACCCATACAAGATTCGACAGACAACCACTCTGTATCCCTAAACTCGAGTCTGCTAATCTCTTGAAGCGCCAAACCCGAACACCTTCAAAGAAATTTGCTAGCGGGAGTATTTGCAGTCGTGCGAGAACTTTTGTTATACTACTCTCATTTTCTCCGAAAATACCACTTGTTGTCGAGCCAGTGAAAGCAGACACATTATCGAACATCCATAGTCGCGACACCGCTCTGCTACTCTACAAAGTTGTTCATCCGTCAGCATCTGAATTCTGAAAGTACTCTTACTCAGGATACAGAGCTATAAGGACATCCTATTTACATCCGTCCTAACCTTAAGGCTGACAAAGCGATTCACCCCTGCCCTGCGCTGTGAATTCCAAGTGTGACCGCTTTTATTCATCGCCACCAAACGTTGATACTGCATTCAAATCCGAAGTTGTCTTGTTTCTGATCAGCTAGTGTTCATACCTACTCGATTGAACCCCGTCCAAATTAGCCAAGATTTTGCCTGCTACTAAGAAACAGAAGGTGTCGGAAAGCAGCTCAAATTTTACCGATCAAGAGTCATATCTAAGTTCAGATAACAAATCAGAGAGTGCCATTCACATGGATACAGCTGAGATTTTGAAAATCCTTGAGGACCCTGTTCTCTTCAAGGAAAAGGGAGACCAAATACGAAATGATCTTCTCAACCATATAAAGAAACAAGATGTTGTAATCGAAAACGTCACCAACGAGTTAGATACTTCTAAAACCGCCAACAAGGCATTTAAGCAGGCCTTGAGTGAAATCGGTACAGTTGTTATCTCTGTCGCTATGGGTGATTTGTCCAAAAAAGTCGAAATTCACACGGTTGAATCCGATCCCGAAATTTTGAAAGTGAAGATCACTATCAACACCATGATGGATCAGTTACAAGCGTTTGCCAATGAAGTCACGAAAGTTGCCACCGAAGTGGCCAATGGTGAGTTAGGTGGTCAAGCCAAGAACGAAGGTTCCGTCGGTATCTGGAGATCTTTGACCGATAACGTTAATATTATGGCCTTGAACTTGACAAACCAAGTGAGAGAAATTGCTGATGTCACTAGAGCTGTCGCTCGTGGTGACTTGTCTAGGAAAATTAATGTGCATGCCCAAGGTGAAATTTTGCAATTACAAATGACAATTAATACAATGGTGGATCAATTGAGAACCTTTGCATTCGAAGTGTCTAAGGTTGCTCGTGATGTCGGTGTTCTTGGTATTTTAGGAGGCCAAGCTTTCATCGAAAATGTCGAAGGTATTTGGAAGGAATTAACTGATAACGTAAACGCTATGGCTTTGAATTTGACAACACAAGTGAGAAATATTGCTAATGTGACGACTGCTGTTGCTAAAGGTGATTTATCGAAAAAGGTTACAGCTGATTGTAAAGGAGAAATTTTGAATTTGAAATTGACTATCAATCAAATGGTGGATCGATTACAGAATTTCGCATTGGAAGTGACGACATTATCAAGAGAAGTCGGTACTCTAGGTATTCTAGGAGGTCAAGCAAATGTCCAGGATGTTGAAGGTGCTTGGAAGGCAGTGACAGAAAATGTCAATCTAATGGCAACCAATTTGACAAATCAAGTCAGATCAATTGCCACGGTTACGACTGCGGTCGCCCATGGTGACTTATCGCAAAAGATTGATGTTCACGCTCAGGGTGAAATCTTGCAATTGAAGAATACCATCAATAAGATGGTGGACTCTTTGCAATTATTCGCCTCTGAAGTGTCCAAGGTTGCTCGTGATGTCGGTATCAATGGTAAATTGGGTATTCAAGCTCAAGTTAGTGATGTCGATGGTTTGTGGAAAGAAATTACTTCTAATGTCAATACTATGGCCTCTAACTTGACTTCTCAAGTGAGAGCTTTTGCTCAAATTACTGCTGCTGCAACTGATGGTGATTTCACACGGTTTATTACCGTTGAAGCAAGTGGTGAAATGGATGCATTAAAGACCAAGATTAACCAGATGGTGTTGAATTTGAGAGAATCTATTCAAAGGAATACCGCCGCCAGAGAAGCTGCCGAATTGGCCAACAGTGCCAAGTCGGAATTTTTGGCAAATATGTCGCACGAAATCAGAACCCCATTGAATGGTATCATCGGTATGACTCAATTATCACTCGACACAGAATTGACCCAATATCAAAGAGAAATGTTATCGATTGTCCACAACTTAGCCAACTCTCTTTTGACTATTATTGATGATATTTTGGATATTTCTAAGATTGAAGCAAACAGAATGACTGTTGAACAAATTGATTTCTCCTTGAGAGGTACTGTTTTCGGAGCATTGAAGACTTTGGCCGTGAAAGCTATCGAAAAATCATTGGACTTAACCTACCAATGTGACTCGTCTTTCCCAGACAACTTAATTGGTGACTCTTTCAGATTACGTCAAGTTATTTTGAACTTGGCAGGTAACGCTATTAAATTCACGAAACAAGGTAAGGTCAGTGTGAGTGTGAAGAAATCAAGTAAAATTGTCGAGGACACCGAGAAATTACTTCTTGAAGTGTGCGTGAGTGATACTGGTATCGGTATTGAAAAGGATAAGCTTGGCCTCATTTTCGATACTTTCTGTCAAGCTGATGGTTCTACTACCAGAAAGTTCGGTGGTACTGGTCTTGGTTTGTCCATTTCGAAACAATTGATTCATTTGATGGGTGGTGAAATTTGGGTCACTTCAGACTATGGTCATGGCTCTAACTTCTACTTCACCGTGAGCGTTTCACCATCTAATATCAGATACACCAGACAGACTGAACAATTATTACCATTTAGCTCTCATCACATCTTGTTTGTTTCTACTGAACATACCGACGAGGAACTCAAGGATATTCACGAAGGTATTATTGAGTTGGGATTGAATCCAATAATTGTCAGAGACATCAACGATGCCAACTTAACAGAACCAGTGAAGTATGACATCATCATGATCGACTCTATCGAGACCGCTAAGAATTTGAGATTATTGCCTGAAGTCAAATACATTCCTTTGGTATTGCTTCATCATTCGATTCCCGAATTGAACATGAGAATTTGCATTGATTTAGGTATTTCATCTTACGGTAATACCCCATGTACTATCACAGATTTAGCCAGTGCTATCATTCCTGCCTTGGAGTCAAGATCCATTTCACAGAACTCCGATGAGTCGGTGAGCTACAAGGTCTTGTTAGCTGAAGATAACTTGGTCAACCAAAAGTTGGCCGTAAGAATCTTAGAAAAGCAAGGTCATCAAGTCGAGGTTGTGGAGAACGGTTTGGAAGCATACGAAGCTATCAAGAAGAACAAATATGATGTTGTATTGATGGATGTTCAAATGCCTGTCATGGGAGGTTTTGAGGCAACTGAGAAGATCAGACAATGGGAAAAGAAGTCCAATCCTATTGATTCGTTGAGTTTCAGAACTCCAATCATTGCCTTGACTGCTCACGCGATGTTGGGTGATCGTGAAAAATCCTTGGCCAAGGGTATGGATGATTACGTTTCCAAACCATTGAAACCCAAGTTATTAATGCAAACCATCAACAAATGTGTGCATAACATCAACCAGTTAAAAGAACTCTCCAAACAAAATAATAGCAATAGAACTTCGGATTTCGCCAAAAACCTCAAAAAGGGTTCCATCAAAAATGAGCACAACGTGCATTCCAACATGATGATAGGATCAAGTCCTAGCAGTACTTCAGTGAACACTCCAGTAACTTTCGGGTCTGCCACGAACGGCACTGGTACTGGAGGAACTAATTCCACCAGTTCCACACCACCAATCCCTTCTGCAGACTTATTCACATCTTCAGCACAGGGCCCACCCAAAATCAGAAAAACTACTTCGAACGATCAAATTTTGAATAATGGATCGACCACTAGACCCGGTCAATTATCGATGAACAACAAGTCGGTCACCGAGAGTCGTCTTTTCTCTTTCTCCAGCTTCAAGAACGAAGGTAATGGAGACTCAATGGACTTAGATGATGCCCCCAACAAAATTGAGCAACTCGATTGAGCCAGCACTTAGTCGAACTTTCGATTCATAGCCCCAATTGTCGTTGCTACTTCTGTTTTATGGGATGCTTTTTTTCATTACTTTGTATTTACAGATTGTTTTTGCTTATTTATCGCTTCTTTTATTTCATCATGGGTAATATGAATGTCTTAAGTTATTATCGTTATATATTGTAGAACCACTGGCGTGCGTACTATGATTGATATTTTCATAAAATAAATATTGTAATACACTTGCCTTATGTTACTTTGATTACTATTTTGTGAAGATGTGCATCCATGTTTAATAAGTAAGTATTTGTCTCTATATGCTAATGTGAAGTATGCTTGTGTTTTTTACTATTATTGATTAGGCGAATGCCTTGGTCAAAGCGTCAGAGTTGTCCTTGAGAAGTTGTCTACCTTGCTCCAATACAGCATCCATGGCCATGACTGGATGTGGACAACCTTCGTAGACATTGGAAACACAAGGAACACCGTTCTTCTTCAATTTCTCACCGTAAGCCAAACCTTCGGACTTCAAGACATCACAACCGGCAACACAAACAATTGCTGGAGGGTTCTTGGCGAAACTCTCATCCGAGTAGAACAAAGGAGATGCTTCTGGGTTCTTTTCATCGCCGTTTGGCAAGTAGACAGCTCTGTACCAAAGCATCTTTTCAGCAGGCAACTGTGGGGTGAGTTCGAATTCTTTCCATGATTCGTAAGTTTCTGGGGTAGCGGTACAGTCGGTGACTGGAACAACCAAAACTTGGAATTTGATGGTTGGCAACGACTTGGAGACCTCATGATTCACGTATTTGTGGCAAGCCACGGCTGCCAAATTTCCGCCAGCGGAAGAACCCCCAACAGCGACCTTATCACCATTGATCTTGAGGACTTCTGGACCCTTTTCAAGCGCCCACACCAAAGACTCAAAGGCATCATTTGGAGCTGCTGGGAATGGATCTTCTGGTGCCAATCTGTAGTCGACACTGACGACAACACAGTTTGCAGCTTCGGCCATGTGCGAGCAGTATGAGTTTTCGGTGGTGATGTTTCCAAGGACGTGACCTCCACCGTGGTACCACACGTAACATGGGAAACCACCAGCTGGAGGAGTAGACTTTGGAACAAAGACTCTAGCCGCTATTTCAGGGCCCTTGGTGTACTTTCTTGGAATGGAAACGTCATACATTTCCTTGAGTTCCAGTAATGGAGTTTGACCGGGAACAACATTACCACCGGCTCTGATCTGCGCCAAAGGCACTCTGTGGGTGTAGAGAATGTTCGAGTTGTTAGTCAAGTGGTCGGCAAAGAATTGCTTGTAGACCGGATCCAACTTGTCAACCACAGAAGGATCCAATTGGTGTGGTGCTGGTGGAACACCTCCGGCGAAACTGTAGTCTGATTGAAGAGTGTACATGATGAAATATGATTAATTGAGAGTTGAATGAATGCAATTAGGTGAATCGGTGCTGAAAGCGCTTGGACTGTACTCTTATAGTGAATAGCGGGCTCGTTATCGACGTTCGTGGAGGCACAAGTCAATGGAATCACTTGCCTTAGCGGGAGGATTGGTACACTGATCGTTGGGTGGTGGAGGGAGCGCATTTTGGGTGGTGGGGGGCTCTGTGTGGGGCAATTGGCCCATACTTCGCGGAAACAATAGTGGGGAGGTGGGGGCGATCGCTTGAACTGCGTACAGCGAGGTTCAGAACCCTGGTGCTCACCTCCACCTCAGTCTCCGATACCGATCTCAAAGACCCTATCGATCCCCACCAAATCTATAAGTATTACAATCCACCCTTCGACCTAACTAATCGCATCAATTCCTTCATTATGTCTTATCCTTCAACTTTCACACCACTCGCAGACAAGCACAAACTTCTCGATGCTTTCAAAGGAAAGCATGTCTCGGAGTTACCTACACCTTCCGTGGTGATCGATGGAGAGAAATTCAAGAACAATTGTGACAAAATGCTTTTGAATGCTCATAAACTCAATGCTGGCTTCAGAGCACACATCAAAACTCACAAAACCTTAGAAGGTACTTTGTTGCAGTTGGGATCAGGTGCTCACACTACAGACAAATTGGTGGTTTCCACCACCAGAGAGGCATGGAACATCCTTCCTTTGGTGGAGAAGGGCTTGGTCAACGATATACTTTTCAGTTTGCCAGTGGTCAAGTCAAGATTGGTGGAATTGGCCGATTTGGCTACCAAAGTCCCTTCTTTGAGACTCATGCTTGACAATATCCACCAATTGGACACTTTGGCCGAGTTCCGTGAAGCTCACCCAGAAACTAAGAAATGGTCTGTTTACGTCAAGATTGATATGGGTACAAGCAGAGCCGGCCTCATTAATGACACCAAGATCTTGGACGACTTACTTCATAAGCTCTTGAAGGATGATCGTATCAGAAAACACGTCGATACATATGGATTCTACTGTCACGCGGGACATTCCTACGCTTCCGATTCGGAAAGCAAGGCCAAAGACTTCTTACTTCAAGAAATCACTCATGCCAACGCTGCTGCTACTGCTGCTTTGAAGCTCGACCCAACTGCCAAATACCACATCTCGGTTGGTGCCACCCCCACCGCACACGCATCTGAGCTGTTGACCACCGAGGAGCTCACTCAGAAGTTTTCCAGCGGCTTGTCTGGTGAACTTGAGTTGCACGCTGGTAATTACCCATGTTGCGACCTTCAACAACTTGCAACCGGTTGTATCAAGGAAAGTGACATTTCATTCACATTGATTGCCGACGTGCTCTCAACATACCCAGGAAGAGGTGGTAAGGGTCCTGGTGAACAACTTATCAATGCCGGTGCCATCGCCTTGGCAAGAGAATCTGGTCCTGTCTTTGGCCATGGAAGAATCATGGAGCCTAAGGGTTACGAAAACTGGGTGGTGGGAAGACTTTCGCAAGAACATGGTATCTTAGTGCCGCTCGATCCTACCAAAGAGACCAAATTCTTACCAATAGACACAAGAGTTAAGGTTATTCCACAGCACAGTTGCATCACTGCCGCTGCTCATCCATGGTTCTTCATCGTGGACGGTAAGGATGTGGTTGTGGATGTGTGGATCCCCGCCACCGGATGGTAATTGTGGTGAAGCTACCAAACTATGTAATTAATAGAGAGCCTATTTCAAAAATGTAGAGAAGATTCACCAATCACTAATTTTGAGGTTATTCACTAAGAGTCCCAGTATAGGTTTTTTGCCACTATTGTGGCTGCTGCACTTCGCGCTTACTGCATTAAATGACAAATAGATTACGTAACAGCCGCGTCACACGCGTATGGATTACATCTGCGATCATCTCACTGGGCCATACGAACCACTAGCAGCTTCATCTACGAAACCAGTCATGTCACAGTTCAAAAGAGAGCTTGAACAGGACCAGGCGCACTCGTTGCCCGCTGTGTCTCAATCCATCTCTTCATCCCAAGTAGAGATTGCTCCATCTCAGGAGCAACTCTTGAAAAAGGTGAGAAGGCCTAATGGTGGAGAAGAGCCTTCAGAATTCGAAAGAGAGTTGCTTGATATGACCCAGCATGTTCGTGAAATAGGCAGTGAAGAAGATCAATCATGGGATAGACCCGAATTGGTGTCGTTGGACCCATCAAACGACGACATATCGTTCCAGCAATTGGATGCTGAAGAATTCAATAATGGTGATGACACAGAAGCAAGATTCTTCGGGATAACGAAAGAAGGAAATTCAGTATTGTGTAACGTGGTTGGATTCGTGCATTACTTCTACGTTCCTGTTCCCAAGGGTTTTTTCAAAGATCAGCATTTGAATAGATTTATCGTCTACTTGAAAGCTAATTTTGAAGGTGTTCTAGATGTTGAAATCAAGCTCAAGGAATCAATTTGGGGGTTTAATAATGCAACAAAAAGTCCTTTCTTCAAGATTTTCTGCAACAAGAGTATATCAAGAGTCAGAACAGGTTTCGAGAGAGGTGATGTTCGTTTTGAGAACTTATTTCCTCCTCAAAATGTGTCTTACGATAACATCAACTTCTTGCTCAGATTGATGGTCGATTGCAAAATCACAGGTATGTCATGGATAACGCTTCCTAAGGGAAAGTATACGATGGTTGACGACAAGCAAAAAATATCCTCGTGTCAAGTGGAGTGTTCGATCAATTATAAAGATTTGATTTCGCATCAACCAGAAGGAGACTGGTTGAAAATGGCACCTCTCCGTATTTTATCCTTTGATATCGAATGTGCGGGGCGTAAGGGTATTTTCCCAGAGGCAGAGCAAGATCCAGTCATTCAAATTGCTAACGTGGTGCTGAAATTGGGAGACTCAAGACCATTTGTTCGTAATGTCTTTACTGTTAATACTTGTTCTTCTATCATCGGATCTCAAATTTTCGAAAACGAAACCGAAGAGGAAATGTTGACGAAATGGGTTGATTTCGTCAACAGAGTTGATCCAGATGTCATTATTGGTTATAACACCGCCAACTTCGATATTCCATATTTAATTGATCGTGCCAAAGCGCTTGGTTTGAAAAAGTTCCCTTACTTTGGAAGACTCAAAAATGTCAAGCAAGAGATCAAAGATGCGGTCTTCAGTTCTAGGGCATATGGTACCAGAGAAAATAAGGTTGTGAATATTGATGGAAGAATGCAGTTGGATCTTTTACAGTTCATTCAAAGAGAATATAAATTGAGATCATATACTTTGAACTCGGTATCTGCTCATTTCCTAGGAGAACAAAAAGAAGATGTGCAGCACTCCATTATTACGGATTTACAAAACGGAACATCAGAAACAAGAAGAAGATTGGCAGTTTACTGTCTTAAAGATGCATACTTACCTATGAGATTACTAGATAAACTCATGTGTTTGGTTAACTATACCGAAATGGCTAGAGTCACAGGTGTTCCGTTTTCTTATTTACTTGCCAGAGGCCAACAGATCAAAGTCATCTCTCAATTGTTCAGGAAATGTTTGGAAGATGATATCATTATTCCCAACATTAAGACCGAAGGTTCAAACGAAGAATATGAAGGTGCTACCGTCATTGAGCCCGTAAGAGGTTACTATGACGTTCCAATTGCAACTCTAGACTTCAGCTCTTTGTATCCATCGATTATGATGGCCCATAATTTGTGTTATACGACGTTGCTCAATGCCCAGACCATAAAGACTTTTAATTTAACTGAAGATGACTATACAAGAACACCAAACGGTGACTATTTCGTCAAGGATAATAAGCGAAAAGGTATCTTACCGACCATTTTGAACGAATTATTGACCGCAAGAAAAAAGGCAAAGGCCGACTTGAAAAAGGAAACAGATCCATTCAAGAGAGATGTGTTGAACGGTAGACAATTGGCTTTGAAAATCTCGGCCAACTCCGTGTACGGTTTCACTGGTGCTACTATTGGTAAATTGCCATGTTTGGCTATTTCCTCCTCCGTCACAGCATTTGGTAGAGAAATGATTGAAAAAACAAAAACAGTTGTTCAAGAGTACTATACGAAAGCAAATGGTCATCCTTATGATGCACAGGTCATTTACGGTGATACAGATTCGGTTATGGTTAAGTTCGGTCCATCTGACCTTGAAACCTGTATGAAATTGGGAGAAGAGGCTGCGAATTACGTTTCAACAAAGTTTAAAAACCCAATCAAACTTGAGTTCGAAAAAGTTTACTTCCCTTATCTTTTAATTAATAAAAAGAGATATGCGGGATTGTATTGGACTAGACCAGATAAGTTCGATAAGATGGATACTAAGGGTATTGAGACTGTTAGAAGAGATAATTGTCGTATGGTTCAGAATGTTATCACCAAAGTATTGGACTTCATCCTTGAGGATAGGGATGTTGAGAAAGCACAAAGATTCGTGAAACAGACAATTGCAGACTTGCTTCAAAACAGAATTGATTTGTCACAATTGGTCATCACAAAAGCATTCACGAAGCACGATTATGCCGCAAAACAAGCTCATGTTGAATTGGCAGAAAGAATGAGAAAGAGAGATGCTGGTTCCGCACCTACTTTAGGTGATAGAGTCGCCTATGTTATTATTAAGAACAGCAGTAGTGACAAAAACTACGAGAAGTCTGAAGATCCTCTCTTCGTTTTGGAGAATTCATTACCAATTGACGTTAAATATTACTTGGAAAACCAACTTGCAAAACCATTGGAGAGAATCTTTAATCCTATTTTGGGGGAAAGCAAGACGAAAGAATTGTTGTCTGGTGCCCATACTAGAACCATCAAAATGTCTGCACCAAAGACTGGTGGCTTGATGAGATTTGCAAAGAAGTCAGAAGTATGCATCAGTTGCAAAACGCCACTCAAATCCGACAACCATGGCGCCTTATGTCCTAATTGTATTGCGGATGGAAAAGCACCCGCTTTGTATGGAAATGCTCTTTCACAAATGAATTATTTGGAGAACAAATTTTCCAGATTGTGGACCGAGTGTCAGAGATGTCAGGGTTCGCTTCATCAAGAAGTCTTGTGTTCGAATAAAGATTGTCCGATTTTCTACATGCGGAAAAAAGCGCAAAAGGATGTCCATCAACAGGCGATGGAACTAGTGAAGTGGGAAGAAACAGTCTGGTAGACAAATTAAGTTTAGCAACATATAATTTTGTATAATAGATAAGCATTCACGTATTGACTCGTAAGTTTTTATGCACATTTGATTCGTAATATCTTTTGCGTATTTGAATTGGTGATATATTATGCATATCTTGGTTCGTAAATTGTTATATATAAATTGATTCGTACTTCTCATTAAAAGATCAGCTCTTCTCAATCGTAGACTATTCATACATATTTACACATGTGACCAGTTCCCTACCCAAACATCTCTCTATACAGTTTTTGAAAAGGTTTGAATATTCTCTTCCGATCTCCCAGTTCGAGTTTTTGAAGCCTTTATGGAAGATCTTCAATAGACCAGCTATGTGATGTTTTTTGGGGATGCCACTTAATTGCTTCGCAAAAGCCTTAATTTCTTTATGATACTCCGCACTGTTCTCCCTATGAGATTTGTGGAAAGGACCAGTGATTGCGTTAGCGAAACTCCTTCTGATTCTCCTCAAATAGGAATAGCCATCTTCTCTGTCTGGGTAAAAGTCGTCTCCTTCAATGCTTGTGTAGAAATTTGATTCAGGGCCATATTTGGAAAAATTGTAAGCAAAAATCACAAGAATGGTGCTTGCCATGATATTTTTTCTATGCAAGAATGGATCTGTATTTGGATCATACAGGAAATGAATGTCTTCGTTATTAGGCGAAAGAAGCATTTCAAATAAGAAAAGATATGCATGTACAACTGTTAAATCACCCTCGAAACTTCCCGACCATTCCTTGACTCTTCTTTCGACGTTCCTGTACTCATTATCCGTAACGACAACGTTCATTCTGCTAGGTGCACCCGCATAAACAATGTAATCGTAATGAGTGATTCTCATGTAGATTTGAGCGATATGATAGAGACTAAACTTGCACCTGGTATCCTCATATTTAAGCATCGGAGGTAAGTTTAATTTGTCTCTTTCAGTGAAATGAAAAGCAGTCCTGGTATCAAAGCAACCATCAGGGCAAACTTCCACTCTCCACACATCAATCGCGACCGATATTATTTCGGTCCATGACTCTTTCATGGAATCCCACTCCAAAAATGAGAGTTGAAGATCTTTTTGTTGCATTTGAAACATGATTGTCAAAAGCCCCGCAAGAAGAATGGATTTTCCAAAAGTGCTGGTTTGAATGTGTTCCCTGTGCAAGAGGCCCTTCAAAGCATCAAGAAACTTAGGGGATTGAAACTTGCTTATGGAATCGAGTTTGACGTGTTCGTCATCATACTCCCATAAAGTGTCTGCACAAGGTAACGAGAGCTTAATTTGGTAAGCGTAAAGAATAATAGTGTGACCGTACACAGTCGAGTTCACTGTGTCCAAGTAGAAAGCCATCAAACAGGCCCGCTTCATAGATTCAAATTCAATCCACTGTTTCCATAATTGAGGATCTTGTTCTTCCACGCTTTGTTTCAATGGGTCACCTCCCAAAATTGGAGATCTTCTTAGAAGTTGAATCTTAGTTCCGTGATAAAGAAACGATCTCTCGTGTAGGTAACGGCTCGAACTTGTGATTTCAAAAGACTCTAATAATAGAAGACTTTGGACGATGTAAAGTTTCGCAGGTGGTTTGCAATCTGGGTTCGAAAAGATAAGCCATCTGAGGGGCTCTGCTATTTGTTCCGCGAGCTTCTGAGGGGCAACAAAGAGAGATTCTTTGTGACCACTACAGCTGGCTAAACTTGCACCCATCATGATCATCGCTAGCAAGAGTAGTGGATGTGCCTCTGCGTTCGAGAAGGAGGGCCTGTGTAAAATAGGGTACTGTGGATGATAGGTGGTCCAATATATTTCGAGACACCTCTCAATATGTGGCAAGCCGAAATCTTGATTTAAACCAAGAGATGGTATCTTCAAAATAAGTTCTTGCCGCACAGATTCGTCCACCGATGATCTGCTGCTAGAATGGGGGAACTGGGGTGTGATGGCGAAAACGCTTTCGATCAAAGATGACACCGGGGAGACCTCGTTAGGGAAATTATGGAACTCAGATACTGTTGACTTGTTCCCTTTTGAAATGGAATTATCGTGGAAGAGCCATTCAATCAAGTCCGATGGAGATAACGGTTTATTCATCGGAGTTCTGAGCTCTTCTGGTTCTTGTTCGGCAGGAATAGTTGATTCCATGGTGGTGTATGAGACGGTATCATTAAGTCCCAAAATGTTCATAGATGAGGGCAGCGCTTCGTAAAGACTAGGATTATCGAACGTTTGCCTTGGAGCCTCTTGTGGTTTATGCTGGTGTGCAGGTGGCTGAGCAATACCAAAGCCATGTTTACCGTTGTGGGGTTGCAAGATCTTGTCTTTGTAGAAATCCAACGTTGATGTCGATGTAGAGGGCTGAGTCATATTTTCCTTGTTGGGCTCCGATGCATCGCTTCTCGTCGGACCACTGACCGATTCGGACTTTTTCTTCCTGGCAGCATGTCTTAGAAGATGCTTTTCTCTGATATCATTACGAGAGAAAGTCAAGTCACATCCAGGCCAAGTACATGCTAGCTTCCGAGACGGATCGTGATTCTTTTGATGCCGAGACAAGTGATCTGCTCTGGTGAAGATGCGGCCGCAGTCGTCGAACTCACAGCAGAAAGTGCCATAAGTTCTCTTTCTCTTTGCAGAAGGTAGATTTGTATTAAGCTCGTCGTCTGTTGTATGGTCTATTACCGACATTTTATAGCATTATCCTAGTGGTCATACGTATATTAAATTAGTGAGGGAAAAAATTGAGTCCGGGGTAAGACTCGACGCACTTGAGGGTCCTTATCTCGAAAAAAACGTCGATCGGACAAGAAGGGTAGCAGTAAGCGAGATCCACTAAATCATTTTACAATTTGTTGGCATGCCCCAATTCGCCCCGCAATAGCGTTGAACGTCTCGGTAATGTAAATTATGTTAATTGAGGACTTACTTTGAGCTGAACTTTTCGGTGAATGTATATTATTATGTTATGTATATATTTAGTTTTGAGTAGCAATGACTTCCAATTCGACCTTGATACGTGGGTCCATGAATGCAGCAATGACACAGCTTCTGGCTGGCTTTTGTGGGAAGTATTGGCCGTAGATCTTGTTCATCTCGGCAGAGTACTTGATGTCGGAGATGAACATCATGACCTTGAAAACCTTGCTGATGTCAGTGTTGGTCTTTTCCAAAACCTTCTTAACGTTAGCAATGGCTAAATGAGTTTGTTCTTCAAGGGTTTCTGGGATTTCACCGGTGGTGTAGTTTTGACCCACGATACCCGAAGTGAAGACATGTCCGTTGGAAGTCCAGGCTGGAGATAAAACGGGGTGTTCTTGTCCGTCGATAGCTGACCACTCTAACTTTTGTGCCATGATGAAAATGAATTATTGAGATAAGTTAATTAATTGAATGATAAGCAGATTTTCCCTCTGAATAAGTACTCCCGGGTGAGCGTGGAAAATCGACAAGCTTTTTCACCTCCGCCGAATTTTACTGTTATCGAAAGGCATGATATCTTTAGTGGAGGGAGTGTTATCACCTTCAGATGGTGGGGGCGATCACGTACAACATAGGGCGTTTTGCCGTTTTGGTGGAGGGAGTAAGAGGTCCCTATCTCACAAAATAGACCGAAAAAAAAAAAGGATCGTTGAGTGCGGGTTAGCAGATGAAAACGCGGTGGAGGGAGTTGGGGTAAAGGTCTTCCGCGATAAGTTCTTAGCGAGATATCTGCTACCTGGGGTAAAATTTCGCGCGCGAGGCTCAAATGGATCTCAACGTCGGTCCCCAAATAGGCAAGAGCTGTGGGGTGGAGATAAGGATGGAGAAGTAGCTGATATAGTTCCGTTGGTAAGCAAGAAAGCATATAGATATATAAATATACTTGGTGTTCCCACAGTCCAAGGTACAAACCATACTAATACAACTATAGACAATGAAGCAAGAAGACAAGGCGTTAGATATTCACCATGAAGTGAATCGAAAATCATCGGTATTGAGTGTCGAGACTGCAAATGGGGAACAAGTAGACCAAGAGGTTGCGGGTCTCCAAGCAGCCATGGACGATCATTACTACGATAAAAAACTAGAGAGGCTGATCGTCAGAAAGCTTGATTTCAGAATCTTGCCTGTTATAGCTGTGATGTATCTTTTTAACGCTTTAGACAAGGGAAACATTTCTAATGCGAAAACTGATGGTATTGATAAAGATTTGGGCATAAAAGGTCAACAGTGGAACTTGATGCTTTCCATTTTTTATATTCCCTTCGTGTTATGCGGTTTGCCTTTCTCATTATTGGTGAGAAAGTACAACGCAGCCAACGCTATTCCTGTTTTGATGTTCACCTTCGGATGCATCTCTCTTCTCGCTGTCTCGGTTTTCAACTTCGCTTCCCTTTTGGTTGCGAGACTTTTCCTTGGTGCTTGTGAATCCTCCTTCCTTCCTTCTATTATTTACTACCTTTCGACATTCTACAGAAGAAGAGAACTTGCTACCCGTATTGGTATCTTTTATGCTGCATCAGCCATTGCCAATGCATTTAGTGGATTGTTGGCATATGGTTGTTTCCAAATTGACTCCAAGCTTCACGGATGGCAAATTTTGTTCTTGATCGAAGGTTTCCTCACTATCGCCTTCGCTGTTTTTGCTTTCCTTGTCTTACCAAGAGATGCCGCAACTACGTCCGTCTTGACCGACGAGGAAAAGGAATACGCCGCTTACAGAATTAAGACCGATTCTTCCGATGACACTTCAAAGAAGGTCTCTTTCAGAGACGCCATCAAAGTTTTCAAGAACCCTGTCGTCTTGTTATGGATGCTTGTTGAAATTTGTATTGGTGTCCCACTTAACTCCATCAACAACTGGTTCCCTCAAATTATCAGTAACTTGGGTAAGTCCACCGTCCAAACCAACTTGTACACTGTTGCACCAAATGTCTGGGGTGCTGTTGTTTTGATTGCCTTAAGTATCATCTCGGATAGATTCAGAGTCAGATCAGCATTCATCTGTTTCGCTGTCTTGTGCACTTTGATTGGTTTCGCCGTGTTTGGAGCAATTGATATCAAGGCACATCTTGGAGCTGCCTACTTCTCTTGCTTCTTGATGACTATGGGCGCTTCAGCTTCATCGGTTTTGACCTCTACTTGGTATACTAATAACACACCAGGTGCTAATAGAAGAGCAGTGATTTCTGCTGTTGGTGTGCCTTTAGCAAATGCAGCCGGTCTCATTTCTACGAACATTTTCTTGCCAAAGGACGCTCCAAAGTATATTCCTGCTTTAGGTATCACCGCTGGATTCGGTGGACTTGCTATTGTTGTTATCTGTTCGATTGTGCTCTTCATGATCTATGACAACAGAAGAAGGAATAAGTTGCAAGGCGTCAACAAAACTTTCGAAGATGTTCCAACTTACATTCTTAGTGAGGGACCAAACAACATCAATTTCAGATGGATGTACTAAGAATCGCATTGATTATATAATGATTCACAATAAGTTTTAATAACCAAATTCATGATTTAGCTAGTTAGTTTTGATGATGTAAGATTATGCGGCCACTGTGTCGCTGCGCGCAAGGCAAAACCAAATGGCTGCAAAATTACTACTCAAATCAGAATTCTTCGATAGTGCAGCCAATAGATCATGAAGCTTTCCCGAAAACTAATCGTTGTCGAGGAAATTTAATTTATGTGATGGACATCAATTCGCACACTCGTTATTATTTATCGAACCCTAATGGTTATATTATCGCATGCGCTAACTATCAATGGTAAAAAAAAATGCGCCACAAAAGTTTGTGATCATCCAATAGAATCCTCCCGTTTGTCATCTAGACTCCTCTAGCTGCAAAATACAAAACTAATAATGCCAAATAATAGTGTAATAAGCATAACCAAACACTCAAATAACCTCAAAGGTGCTGGGTGTCAACTTTTTTGTTCGATGTATTTAAAAGGATGAACGTTTGTCCTTATGGCGATTCTAAATCGATAGATTTGATTAATTATGTCTTCCAAGAGAGAAAATTACGCAAAGAATGACGAAGCGGGTGCAATTCCTATCACTTTATTATCAGGTTTCCTAGGTTCTGGAAAAACTACACTTCTCGAAAAGATTTTGACTACCGATCATGGCCTTAAAGTTGCTGTTATCATCAATGATGTTTCTCAGCTCAATATTGATGCTGCATTGATTCAGGATCATAGGGTTACCAAAAAGGAAGAAAAGTTAATTCAGCTTCAGAATGGTTGTATTTGCTGCACCCTTAGGGGTGACTTGCTAGAGGAATTGGTTTCTCTAGCCAAACTTAAACAGTTTCAGTATATTGTAATTGAATCTACTGGTATTTCAGAACCAATGCAAGTTGCCGAGACATTTTCTTCTGAATTTACTGAAATGTTGCTTCAAGACCAAAATCTGATAAATAAAGAGGAGCAGAAAGTCCTTGAAGAGATACTCAAATTGGGAGGTCTCAATAAGTTGACCAAATTGGATACTTGTGTCACTGTGGTTGATGCAGTGAATTTCTTGTCCAATCTTGAAACAACTGAGTTTTTGGCAGATAGGTATGGAGACAATAATCAAGGAGAAAGAGAAAGGACTATTACCGATTTGATGGTCGATCAAATTGAATTCGCTGATGTCATAATTATAAACAAGGTATCATCAATTTCCAAGAAGCATCGCAAGAAGATAGCAAAGATTATCAAGTCGCTAAATCCGATAGCTGAAATTACCATGACTGATTATTGTAAAGTTGATATCAAAAAGGTTGTCAATACCAAGAAATTTGATTTTGAGAAAGCGTGCACTTCCGCTGGATGGCTTCAAAGCATAAACGAGATGACATTGAGGGAAGGTTTTGGCACAAAGAGTCAACCTAGTCTCACTCCAAAGCCAGAGACCGAAGAGTATGGAATAAATAATTTCGTGTATAAATCTCGGAAACCCTTCCACCCAGAAAGGTTGTACAAGATGTTATACGAAAAATTTGTTATTCTTGAACTGCAACAAATTGATGGTAACGAACAACCGGGAAGTGAGAGTGAAAATTCTTCAGAAGAAGAGGAAGATGATGAAGAAGATGATGAAGAAGATGATGAAGAATTTCCCGAGATTTCACCCAAGGAACAACTTAAGAATAAGAAAAAATCGGCATTTGGTCCAATGTTACGTTCAAAGGGTTTTTTCTGGTTGGCCTCTCGTCATATAATCAGGGGAGAATGGTCATCAGCGGGATCGATGCTTACCTTGAAAGGTGGCATACCCTGGTTCGCGGTTAGTGGGCCCTTAATGGTGCCTCCAGAAGCACAAAAACTTATTGAGAAAGATATGCAAGGACCATATGGGGATAGAAGGAATGAAATTGTCTTCATTGGGTTAAACATTAATGCGAAAGCTCTTACTAAAGAATTGGATTCCTGTTTACTCACAGAAGAGGAGCTTATTGAATTCGATCGTATTGTTAGCGGAGGAAAAAATTTGTTTTACGTAGAGAAATCATTGCAAGCTCATTTCAACGATGGTTTTGAAGACTGGATCAAGTTTGACGAAGGAGATGATAATGATGATGATGACGGCACTTTTGAACTCGATAATAAAAGCGAAAAAGATGCTGTTCCGAAAAATATTATCTCAGAGAAACAACCCGATACCGAAAAGACTTTGCACATCGAGTCAATTAGACACGGTCACCACGATCACATCAAAGTAAACTTGGTAAAATCTTCATCATGATGTACACATATCGTCAATAGCATAAAAGGCTCTCTGAAAAACTATTAAAAAGTGAGATGTAGTCTCTCCATCCTAGAATTCCGATCAAAATTGCGTGAATTTTGTGTGCCGTGTCGATCGAACTGTTACAGATCATTTTTGGTCTTTCAAGTTGCTATCTTAATGCTGCTGTCTCTATAGCAACACTACACTTGAAAAGGTGATTTAGTGTAGGTGCCCAGCGATAGTCTAAATTTCAAAGTTGAGTCCCGAAACTACTCATCTTACATAAAAAAGATGGTCCATTTCTCAATATTTGAGAGTTTATGGCCCATGAAAAGTACGTTCGAAAATTAATCGCTGAATAAACTCTAAGACATCAGGGTCCGTCCCTTCGAAATTTTTATTTTACGAGATTGAGAAGGATTTGAAGAGGCAGTTACGAAACTCTAGCAATCATTTGAGCATCACTAGATTGCATTTCGATTGATAGTATAGTACGAAATGAAATATAATATAATGATACAATATATATACTAGTACTCCCCAATAGCTCTACTCGCTATTGATTGATGTGAGACTACTGACTATATTAGAAATTAGCATTACCTCTTTTATGATTATTGGAAACAACTGTCTTCGACACATCAAAGCCCAACTTGACGAAAACAGTACCATCTCTCTTATAAAAAAATTTGATAGGCACATAAAGGCCATTGACTAAAAGAGTACATACAAGCAAAGGGAAAACTTGGTGGGTAAAAAGGGAAAGAAGAAACCATTGCTGATTGTGAGTTGATTCAGACTTGAATAGTTTCCTCCGATTTATAAACTTTAAAGAGTCTTCTTTCCATGAGGGGTAGCTTACTATCTTCCTGATGAATTGGTGCGCATTGGGAGGACTTCAGGGCAGATGAGCGCAGATCAGATCTGAAATTCTTCAATCTGGAAAATGTGTATCATTTCCTGCATACATGCTTGACACATTTGACAGCACGGGCTTTAAGTGAGGCGCCTATTCAGATAAGCGCAAAAAAAGGAAATTTATGGAATTCGCGCGAGGCACGGTTGTGAGCTATATTATACGGGGTTTATTTTAGCGAACAATACGTAATATTTTCCCAAGTCCCGAAAGCGTTTCATCCCAGAAATCATTCAAAATTCAATGGCCGCTGGTGAAGCAATTCAAGAGATAAGGTTCCGTTGGTTTACGAAAGTGGGATTGACAATGAATTGAAAAGAATATAATGGAACTCAACCAATGATTAATGATTCTTTAAATACTATTTTTATAGGTCAGCTTGGATTTTGAGTTATATGCTTCGATTGTCAGAACAATGCAAAGGAATTATATAACGTAAGCACTATAATGGGCTTGATGACACTAGCGAAAACTCTTTACTCGCTACTGATTAAAAAGAGGCTTATTCCAAATATGCGAAGGTGCATTTTTGTGCTTGTGTGCTACCGAAACTCAAAGACTTTTGTAAGCCTCTACAATTCAAAAAGCTGTTATTTATAACTAAAAAGGTGGAAGCATCCAGTGATTCACTTAGCTAATAGCTTGAATATCGGAGTCAGAGGTGTATTTGACTTGGGCAATTTGTACTGTTTGAGCATCGAAATCAGCAACAAAATAGACTCTTCTCAAGAAAGTGTCACCCAAAAGGTTGATGTTTTGGGATTGACTGTTACTCAAGACACCCAAGATACAGTCACCTTGGTTGTCAGCTTGGACAGCCAAATCACTAAGAGGGACCTTGATGGTGGCATCACCGAATTTGTAACTAATGTACTCGTTGTCAGGGAGGTTACAAGACTCAAGAGAGATAGTTCCTTGTCTGGAATCGAAGCTAGCTCCTGAAATACCATCGGCAATAGCAGACACGGCTTCATCTGGGAGGTAGGTCAATGAGGTACCAGTGTCGTAGATGGAGTCAACTCCAAGGTCAGTTGAATCTCCGCCGGAGATGCTGATACTGTCCAAAGTAATGGTGATACCATCAGTTTGAGTGAATGGGCGAGTTACCAATTGGCCTTCGTACTTAGCGTTGTCAATTCCTCCGAAAATGATCGAACCACTCGTGGAATCTTGGTCGTTCAAGTAAATGGAGTAAGCGTTTTTACTGATGAGACCAGCATTTTTCAATGAGATTGGGAAATTTGGGTACTTGTCATTGGTGCTTTCATTTTCGACAGGGCCAATACCGACGATACCACCTTGTTGGACTGAAGTTTGAGTAACATCTGCGAACTGGAATTTCTCAAGAGAAGGACCGCCTTGAATTCCAACGGTATCAAGCACATAAGTACCAGTGGAAGAACTTTGATCAACGTAGCCAATTTGGAAGGGCTTGCCAGTGTTCTTGTAAGTTGAAGACTTTTTCGAGTCAAACCCTCCAGCACCGGTCGAGAGGTCAGGTACCCACAAGTCGGAACTACCGGTATCAAGGTCGACAGAAATTGCTTGAGCTGGAGTACCAATGTTCAAGGTAATAGTGTAGTACAGTTGGTGATTAGTCAAAGAAGCGGGTGCATCACCTCTTTTCTGCTTGACGATGGTTTCATTCTTTGGGACGACTTTCTTGGTCACATCGAAGTCCAACTTGAAGAAACCAGGACCATCTCTTTTAGCAAGAGAGTCATTCTCAGCGGCAGGAACGACAAGGCCATTCACGAAGAGAGCACAAGCGAGCAAAGTAAAAACTTGGTGGGTAAAAAGGGTAATTGAAACCATTGCAAAACTGATTGGGAAGTTGGTTGATGATCGAATTGGTTGGTTTTCGTCTTCCTTTTATACCTCGAGAAGCCATAGTTTCACAGGGGGTACACAAGGGGTATTCCCCACTCTGAATTCCATCTTCTCGATGAATTGCCGTGGATTTGGATGGCTCTATGGCGAAAGAAGTACACAAATTAGATAACGACCTTTCTGAAACCCTCCAATCTGCAAAAAAAGCAGCACTTCCTGCATACATTCTTGACACATTTGACAGAACGGGCTTTAAGGAGGAGGCGCCTATCCAGATAAGCGCAAAAAAAGGAGGCTCAGGAAAATTTCTCTTGGCATGGTTGAGAGCATATGAATTTTTATTGTACCTTGTTTGTTTTAAGCACCAATGCTTCACAGTGCATTAAGAGAGTATGTTGTGAATACTTCATGCGCCCTTGCAGCTAACGGTTGCATACGCTCATGAAATTCCGAGAGTGCGACTCGGTTGAAATTGTCAATGCGCGTGCGACGCCTGCGGATCGGGAAATAGGCCGATTCAGGCGTTTTGAATCTCACGATCTATACATCTAGTTTCCTTGCAAATTGTCCTTTTTTTGAATACCCTAGCAGCTAGACTGATCGGCTAAAAGGATTAACACATTGTTTCTAATCAGTGCGTCTATCGTCCGTAGCCCAAGTCTGAACGGCTCCGTGAACTTTGGGAACAATACAATATGGGTTTAGAGCCACACACCGTTGGAATCTCGCCTGTACATACTATGAAATATTGCGGCATATTTGTTCTATAGTGATATAGAACAATCAAAAGCAAGAATACGCTATCTCCTCGGGATTTTTCATTGATCTTCGAGGGTTCATGCCCTGCGTCGAACGGCCTATTCGACCTTATCTCGTAGAACATTCTTGCTTCAGGGATCGCTTGGAGGGCATAGGCCGAAAGTTGCTTTTGCCGACATGAGCGCGTTGGTCATGACATTCTATTTCAATTCAATTACCCCAAAACCTTAAATTTGTCAGCTGATTCACACCCTGGAGGTCCTACAGTTTACGATGCGCGAGAATGTATCAGCAACTTGACGTTCATAATTTTTGGCACTTCCGGATTCGTATGATTGAAAAATATTTCAAATCCCTGTAAATCACAACTCACTCTGACAGACTTCAAGAGAAATTAAAGTTAAGTCTAGAATAAGCACTAATAGGGAATTTAGAGAAATATAGTAATACATACCGAGGCCTGGTGTGCATGTATCGTTCACTTAGAAATAACGCGCATCGCGCAAGCCTGGCGGTGTCTGAATTTCGATCACTTGAAATTAGAGCCACACTCTGAACCCCAAGAAAGCAGTCATTAGGAGTTTCCGGAAAGAACAATGATTGCGCTCATGTGACTTAGTCTAGAGTGTGGAGATCTGGATATTGCAGCGAGGCTTGGGATTTTGTATAGACGTTATACAAGTAGGATGACGGATAGAAATCCAAACTTGGGAAAGGTCTAGAACTGATAAGCCTTCCACTTCAACGTACAATTTCATGCCATTGGTGAGTTTTATATTCGACTTCAGTGTGGTATTTGGCGTCGCAATTCGTATTCTATGGTACGAATATGAACAAAATGCTCGAATTTTTATTTTTTTTGCAATAATTCTTTAAATTAGCGCAGTGACAAATGAAGGGCATCATACCAAAGCTTCGACAATAAATCATCTGTGAGTATTTCAAAACACTCCCAACGATGTGGAATTGAGAACTATCATCAATTTGAATGTTAAATATCTGAAATATATAAAAAAAAATGCGATTTCTGTGGATCGAACACAGGACCTTCAGATTAACTGTGACTGAATCTCTTCAGTCTGACGCTCTCCCAACTGAGCTAAAACCGCATCAGGTTGAGTTATTGTCGAATTCGATATTTCACCCCCATCAGAAGTCCAGATCTCTAATTGTCTCACCAACTTCACTCTCCGAGACGTAAAGGCTTGAAAAACTTGGAGCTTGCTTGAATATGGAAGCAGATGCTCATAAGGTTGAGTCACCCGAACTAAGCTGTTAAAATACACACTATTTATACTCATTGCACTCGACGAAGTTCCGTCGTTCCTCTGTTCTTTGATGGGGCCACTCTATATCAAAGTATGGCATTAACAAAAATTTAACCAAATCAATTGGTTCATGTTCCGTAATGTCCATCTTGAGAAGCTTTTCTTTACATGCCCATAACCTTGTTAAACTGTGAAATGTGGGTGTCAGTTTTGTCACGAAGCGTCCTTCAAGAATCTAGCCTGACACGAGGAATTGTGTGTGCTCTGAGAAATCAAGTATATGTCAAACTTTGAATAATTTAAGAGGCTATCATCATCATATAGTTAATGGGAAAGCAAATACATGTCTCAATACCCAGAAGTCTCAATTTTACTCATTTCCACGAACTATTTTCGCACAGTGTATATTTGAGAATGATGAATTTTTTCACTCAAAAAAGTTTGAAGCCACCAAGTGAACCGATAGGATAATGGCCCTTATCAAAGCTCTCGGAGGACTTTTGAGTCCGCTCAATGGGCGACTCAGCCTCAACAATAGCACACCTTTCGTGAACATGATCCAGGTTCGTACTGCAACAAAAAGAGTATCCGGATCGAAGACAAACAAGAACGACTCTGCAGGTAGAAGATTAGGACCTAAAGCATACGAAGGGCATTACGTGCAGCCAGGCCAAATTATCATGAGACAAAGAGGTACTAAGATACATCCAGGAGAAAACGTGAAGATTGGGGTTGATCACACGATCTATGCGGTGGAGCCAGGCTACGTCAGATTTTACTATAATCCATTCCACCCTTTGAGAAAATACGTAGGTGTCGCTTTAAAGCAAGAGCTCAAGTTACCAACACCTCATTTCTCTCAAAGAATAAGAAGATTCGGTTACGTCGAATTAACCGATTCCAATAAGGCTCAACAAGAAGAAGACAGAATGTCCAGAAAAGAGTACGAGGCTCAAGCTGAGCTCAAAGAGGAGCATTCAAAAAATGAACAATCGAGAAAAAATCTTACTCAAAGCTATGTTGAAGCTATCAAAAACGATTTCGGTATAACTCTTGAAGAACAAAAGATTGAACTCATAGCACATAGATTTTACGAAATCAATCAGTTAGTTAAAGGTGGTTCAACCTTAGAAGAAGCCAAAATCCAAGCATCATACAATCAAATATACCAGCTCGATCTTGCTTCTAGAAGGGAAGAAATTTCCAACTTCAAAGAAATGAAAGCAGACATGTTGAATACTTTCGAAGAAATCGACAGTAAATTAACTTTGGACGCCCAAGGTCGCATTTGCAAGTATTTGAGTGCTGAAGAGAAGAAAGCACTTCAAGATGAGATTACTTCGAAATTATCTGGTTTCGCTCAACGCGTGCTTTCTAAAGAGGAAAAGAAGGAAGTCTCGAACTTGATCGAGAGTCCTGGTGCATTCAGCTTTCAAGAGCAAGAATCTTTGAGATCTGAATATTTACCAGCTATCATTCCATTGAACGTGGAAGGTTCCGTGATCGAGAATATTGATCCTGAGAATCCGCCAAAGGATGTAATTGTCCAAAGAATTTTTGATGATGTTTCAAGATCATCCAGAGTTATCGGAAGACCAAGAGATATTGTTGTCTGAGTCTCCAAAGAGATAACCTGAGTAAACTCTGCATGATCAGGACACGATCAAAATAGATTCACACGCAGCTTGTATATATAGTTTCGATTAATAGAATGGAAACGCGCTTGAATTACATAATCATCTTAAAAAACTAAACTTTTTGTTTCGTGTTCTCACCCGTTTTTTCATCAATATACAACACAA
Organism: Suhomyces guaymorum; assembly: GCA_030568515.1. Taxonomy (NCBI): domain Eukaryota; kingdom Fungi; phylum Ascomycota; class Pichiomycetes; order Serinales; family Debaryomycetaceae; genus Suhomyces; species Suhomyces guaymorum. Next base: position 70,973 of record JAJMGD010000006.1, read on the forward strand.
ATAAGCACAATTGAATGCTGGGCAACATGTCGTTTGAAATACCCGAGAGTGTTGCGAATAGTGCAGCCTATCAAAGTGTCAAAAAGTTTGAGGTCACATACCAGAAAGTCTTGGATCAATCTGTCCCTCATACCTTATACAGATGGCTTGCTTTAGGAGGTCTTCTATTGATCTTCTTTGCAAGAATAGTCTTTGCCCAAGGTTGGTATATCATCTGCTATGCATTGTGCATCTACTTGTTAAATTTGCTTTTGGCATTTTTGACGCCTAAATTCGATCCATCTTTGGAACAAGAGATGAAGAACGAACTGATCGAAGAAGGTGTTCAAGATGAAGAACCTGAACCGGAGGATGAAGAATTCCGCCCATTCATCAGAAGATTGCCTGAATTCAAGTTCTGGTATAATGCAGCTCGTGCAACCGTCTTGTCGGTATTTTTAACCTTCTGGTCGATCTTTGATATTCCAGTGTTCTGGCCCATTTTGTTGATGTATTTTATCATCCTTTTCACCTTGACCATGAGAAAGCAGATTCAACACATGATCAAATACAAATATCTTCCATTCGATATTGGTAAGACCAAATACAGAAAGTAATTCGACACAAAGGAAGAAAGAAGTTTTGATCCTTTTCCCGTTGAATAATCAGACGAACTATTCAGTCAATAGCAGCTATTAATGACTGGTCCATAAGCGAAATAGAAAACCTTTCTATAAGGTAGAAGTTGCTCAAGACATATACATCTTGAGCAAGAAGTAATACATATTTTCCGTATGGTATAGGAGCTCAATTGAGATTGATATAAACCTAATCAAACAGCCAACGGACGGCACGTAATGTAAGGTGCGATCGGATCTTTCTCGGTGGCTGCGATTATTATTAGAGATCCGCAAGTTTCTCCGCCTCCTCGAGTGACCAACGTGTCACATGACCAACATTTTCAACGATTCCCCCTTTACACTTTGCCGGGGAAAGTAATTGATTAATCAATCCATCAGAATAAACTCTACTCGCTCAATCAAAAGTTTGCAGTCACAATGAGTCGTGCTGAAGTAGACTTACAAATAAGTGTGAAAAAAGCATGCAATACTGACGAGGTGCCTCCCAAGAGAAAGCATGTCAGAGCTTGTATCGTGTACACTTGGGATCATAAGAACTCGAGGGCTTTTTGGAATGCCGTCAAAATTCAGCCATTGCAAAGTGATCAGGTCCAATCATTCAAAGCATTGATCATGATCCATAAAGTTTTGCAAGAAGGGCACCCAAACACTTTGAAGGACGGTTATCGTAACAGAGATTTCATATCTTCTTTAGCGACAGTATTCCCTTCTCAAGGCACCGCTTATGGTAGACTTATCAATCAGTATGATAAATTCATCCTCAAAAAATTAGATTTCCATCGCAACAACCCAGGCTTCAATGGTATTTTTGAATACGAGGAATACATTTCCTTGAGAGCTGTCCACGACCCCAATGAAGGATATGACTCGATTTTGCAATTAATGGATCTTCAAGATCTGATTGATGATCTTCAAAAACTCATTTTTGCAACAATTCATCAGACCCCTAACAATTTATGTAAGGTGAGTGCGTTAGTGCCCTTGATAGCAGAGTCTTACGGGATCTACAAGTTCTGTATTTCGATGTTGAGAGCTCTTTATCAACAACTTGGATCCGATGAAGCCCTTGCTGGATTAGTTGAAAGATTTGAATCGCAGCATTTCATGCTCAGAGATTTTTTCACGGATTGTCATGGAATCAAATTTTTGACCAGTTTGGTAACAATTCCCAGACTTTCCAACAACCCTCCTAACTTGCAATCGAGCGATGGTAGTGCACCTGTTTCAAGACCAAGATCTGTGAATACCAATGAGACTTTATCAGCTCAGCAAACTTCGAACTTTGAACCACCTGCTACTGCTCCACCTGCTGTTGACCAACTATTTAACGAACAAAGTAACATTTTACAGCAGCAACAAGCAGAACAAGAACGTATCCAAAGAGAATTGGAGATGCAACAACAACAGCAATTACAAAACCAACTTCAACAACAACGTCTTTTCGAAGAACAACAAAGACAACAAGAAAGAAGATTTTTGGAGGAGCAGGAAGCATTAAAAATGCAATCGCATCATCAGCAACAATCAAGGGTCTCAGAATTGGAGCATGACTTATTGATGTTCAAAAACCAGTACGATAACGACCAACAGTTGCTTCAACAATATGATTCTAGAGTCAAAAGTTTAGAGACCGAATTGATGAATTTTAACAACACGGCCACACAGCAAGTTGCTTCTAAAGATGAACAAATCAAGAACTTGGAGGATCAAATCCAAAACTGGATAAAGAAGTATGAAGCTTTGGCCAAACTTTATTCACAATTACGTCAAGAACACTTGAATTTACTTGCCAAATTCAAGAAAATTCAACAGAAAATCAACTCAGCGCAAGAATCAATTCTTAAGAAAGAAAAGTTCGAGAAAGATTTGAAGTCTAAGAACGTTGAGTTGGCTGATTTGATCCGCGAGCGTGACAGAGCAAGGTTGGATGTGGACCGTGTGAGAGCTACAAAAGATCAGGAAATTGAAAAGCTTCAAGCAGAAATCAGGGAACTTAATGCTCAAGTCAATGAATCTGGAAAGCTCCAAACTCTTAACTTGTCAAACATCATTGCAAAGCATGAGAAAGACATGGAAAACTTGAGAGACCAGTTGAAGAGTAGAGACTCTCAAATCGGAGAGTTAGGTGGCTCTTCTCTTCAAGACAAATTAAAAGAAACCGAGATTGATTTGGAAATCGCTCAAGAGTCTTTGGATAGCGCACTCAGGGAATTAGCCATATCAAAAGAGGATCAAGATGATGTCATAAATGCGCAAATTGATCATATCCTTTTGCAAAATGTTGAGAAGATGAGAGATTTAATTGATATCTTTTTGAATAATAATATCAAGAGGGTCCAAGATTCCAAGCGTGATCTCCTTTCGTCGATTCAAGCAGGTAATTTGAATGCGACGCCAGAATTTGTGTTGTCGATTATCGAAATATGCTCGGATACTGCCACAGAATTTGCCACAACGTTCAATAGTTTCATCGCTGAAGGTAGAAGAACATACGATGATCAAGACACTACGTATTCTGATTTGATTTTATCAAGTTCAGAATTGACCACCTCCATTAACGAACTTATGCTTAACGCTAAAGGCCTCACACGTGTTACTGCCAGGGATGAAGAAGAGAAGATTCTTGGCCTTGTATCTGATATCTTGAGTAGTACTGAGGAGTACTTCAATGATTTGAAGTCAGACAAATTGAACAGTTTGGCGAGTGATGATGATAAGATTGATCAAGTCATCGATGGAAACTTACAGCTTCAAGACAATTTACAGTCTTTAGTCAAATTTGTTGACGGCTTACGTTCTTCGAGCGGCATTGACTTCAAACTGGGTAACTTGGAAGATCTTTTGAGAAATGAAATGGAAGAAGCGGCCAAGGCGGTGGCATCAGCATCCAACTTTTTGTCTAACTTATTGAAAGATCCAAGCATTCATGGTGGTGACGTCATGGTGCACGAGACCTTATTGGAGGCAGCCAAAGCAATTACTGATGCAGTAGCGTTGCTTATACTCGCTGCTACAGACTCTCAAAGGGAAATCGTTAGCAAAGGAAGAGGTGAACATAGTAGAACGGAGTTCTATAAGAAGAATAACAGATGGACTGAAGGTTTAATAAGTGCTTCTAAAGCAGTTGCAGGCGCTACAAACGTTCTTATTCAAACGGCTGATGGTGTCTTGAAGAAAACCAATTCTCACGAGCAATTGATCGTTGCTTCGAATGAAGTTGCTGCATCTACCGCCCAGTTGGTGGCAGCCTCAAGAGTGAAGGCCAACTTTGTCTCTCAGACTCAGGATAAGCTCGAGCAAGCTTCCACAAGGGTCTCGAATGCTTGTAAATTGTTGGTCACTAGAGTTCAAAAGTTGTTGGAAAAGGAAGAAAAGTCTGATGACATTGATCTCAGCAAACTCACTCCATATGAAGGTAAGACTGTCGAAATGGAACAGCAAGTTGAAATCTTGAAGCTTGAAAACAAGCTCAATGCAGCAAGAAAGAGATTAGGAGAAATTAGAAAGCATGGTTATCGGGATGACAACAGTGATGACGAAGACTAAAAAATCTCCAAATTTCCCTCGAAAACGAGGTCTCTTTTTATGTAGCGAAAAATGATTGAAGAGATCCACAATTTATATTACGTAAAAAAATCAATGTACTTGCACACTATACTAAAGCAGACTTCGGACCAATTAATCATAAATTTGTGTTTATAATAATCGAATCGATTTGCTATTCCTTGTTTTCGAATACTTTGATTTTGCAAAAAATTCCTCAAGCTGAAATCAAAGTGGACATTCTTTAAGTTGAAACCGAACGATTTAGATGAATGCTCAAGCTGCTGCGTACGACCTGTAGCCTTCAAGTTTGAGTGAAAGTTGTCCAAGACCTTAGCAGTTGAAGCAATTTCAAAATAAGTTTGGCACTCGGAAATACTAGTTGGTGGACTTGATACTTGGATTGGTCGTGAAATGTACGAAGGTGCATCCTTCAATTTGTTTCTGGTAGTTTTAATTGCAGAATCTGGTGAGATTTCTTCTTCATAGGCTAGAAGCACAAATGTGATTACACGTAATTTTGCGTTAGCTCGATCTGAAAACAGTGGCTTACTCAATAGTGTCGGTTCAGAGCGTTGGTTATCGCAAAATGTATCTTGAGATATACCCGACTCCATATGTTCCGAATCGGGCGAAATTTGAGATATTTGAAGCAATTTTTCTGGTAGAAAATGCGTTTGTGACGAGCTCTGTAAATTATTGAGAGCTACTAGTTGCTTAGGGGGCGACAAGATCAAAACAGCACTGTAATATTCAGACGAGGAGATGGGTATGATCGATGGGCTTTGTGTCGTTGATAAATTTAGCCATGGGTTCGTTGTTGGTAGGAATTGTAAAGCAGGCGATCTGTGACAGGTCACATGAGCAAAACTACCGTGTTGCAGCCATTCTTGCCTGTCAGTATTGGGAAGTCTCTCGAAAGTGAACGGGGGAATTGAATTAGCCATAATCGAAGCCATCTCATGTCACTTTCGATGTCAGAAATTCTTGCTAGCAAAAGATGTAGATCCCTTCTTACCGTTACTTCGGTACAGACCCTGATTTTTGCGACCTGCTGCAGGGACTCGCGAAACTTATCACCGCGATAGATCTTTACATGCAATTTCATTTCTACAGTTCAGAATATAATCTAAGTGAGCTTTATTGCTTCAAATCAGCATTAGTATCACATATTCTAATATGCATTCTGCATTATGAAGGCCAAGAAAAAAAAAAACGTGATACTTCAGCAAGTCAAATGTTATGGTCACATTTCATAAATAATTCGATCAGTCGAGGAACAGGACAACTTATTGTTTGTAGTGAGCAGGTGGAGGACCATCTGGTCTACCAAAGTCACCAGCCAATTCCTGGGATCCATGATTATAGCCTTCATTTACAGGTTCTCCTTTATATCCTTCCTGAGGATAATTAGGTTGATTGTATTGCTGAGGTTGAGGAGGGGGAACATAACCGGCCTGACCATTATAATTACCAGCATTATTGTAGTAGCCACCAGCTTGTTGAGTTTGTTGAGTTTGTTGATAGTATTGTCCATTATCGCTGGGTGCTACCATTGCGAGTCTTCTCTGTTTTCTTCTTCTGAAGAGAATAACCAAAACGATAACTATTATAATTGGGACGGCTATCAACGCCAAGATGGGCCAACGACCGACACCATTTCTTCTCGTATAGTAGTAGTAGACTCTCTTTTCAATTGGAACAAACATGTTGATTGATTTCGAAAACTAACTGCAAAGATTATAGTCACCTTTTATCTCTGAAGGTTCTGAATTTCTTTTTGTAGTCAGGTGTCCCCGTGCATGTAGAACTTACAGCCGCACCGAAATATCCACAATTTCAATATTTGATCATAGGTATTTTAAGAAAAAGTAGTCTCATTCAACAAAGCGCACCTCAGCAATGTGAATGTCGCACTCTGCTAATAACACTAGCTCTAAATCCCCCCTAAATACTTCTCGGTGCAAGAAGAACTGATGTAGTTTAGCTCTCTGAACAAGCTACGTTATAGCCGTAACTTTTCTTCTACGGCGATTGCACTAACGGATTTTTGAAGGCACGACATCGCGTTTTGCATCGGCCGAAATTTCCATACCAACTTTAATGTCGCACTTCCCTCACAACATGAGCCCCACAAAACCATAAATAGTACAATAAGAACTAGTGCAGTTAGTTTTTCGAACCTAGCGACGCTTTAGCGGCAATTTTTCTTCCTCGCCAAGCTTTTGGGTGCATCGTATTTTTGTAAAGGCACACGGGGGAGGGGGGAACGGTTTGTTGATGGCATTACATTTTGCCCAATCTGCTAACAGATCGAGTGCAATTGTGAGGGACTGGGGCTCCTTGACAATTGTGAAAAACTCTTAGTTGATCTTAGACTAGTGCCATGTAAGTAGTACTATAGCTCCATTTTTCCGCGTTTCGATTCAAATTTGAATTGTGATTTTAATTCAATTTACTTACTAAGCGCCTAATTGAAGGTTCAAATGCCATATTTAGTTAGGAGGGCGCGTATTATGGACTGGATTTATGTACTGTATTTAATTACTTGCAGGATACTTAAGTTGCCTATGCGGCGCTACCGGTGATACCAGTTGGTTGAAACTAGCATTTAACTGGCTCGGATTCGAAATTGAGTATAATTTCCCTATCAGAACAATGTATTTTTAAAGGGCTTGCAAGTGCATTCGGCGACTTGTTATCGGCAACTAAAAGGAATGCATTGCATAAAGAGTGGTAATGCTGCGGTCATCGATGATCTTCTTCAAGGCCCCCTGCAGGAAGCCGTATAAATAAACCCAAATCCGAATACTAGAAGGTTTCTACTAGTTTTGATGAAGCAATGAATAGATAGGAAAAGATAATTGTTGTTTGTGTCGTCTTGTGTCCACTGGTCTATACTTGTCAACAAAGGCGCGCAAGGATCGCTAACGCTCTGGCCGCACTGTATCGTAAAATAATAGTGCAGTGCCTATTTATTTTGAGGTTTCTCAATAGCTTAGAAGTTGACTTAAACGTCAATCATATAGAATTATTCCACAAGCCACACCAATCATACATAGAATAAGCATTACTACAATCTGCTTACGAAGATCAAAGACCTATCAGTCATCAAACATCGTCTCCTCGTCAACTAGCTTCGTCAGCTATCAACAGATTAGAGATAAGAATATTTGGTAATCAAACAATTCACCACTGGCGAATATGAGTTTCTTCGTGGTACCACTGGTTCTGTATCAGACCAAGAAGAAACTTGATGAAGCCAAAAAGGAGAAGGACCCTGCACATCTGGAAAATGCCTCATTGAAAAAGAAAAAGCGGGTGAAGAAACATAGAGACAGGTTAGAAGGAGAAACCGAATCATTACACTCACAAGCTTCTGACGATATAAGTATAAGTCTGAGGAAGAAACATTCTCAATCCTCCCATTCTCATTCAGCATATTCACACTCTTCCGGTAACTCCAACAGGCGATTTTCCAATAACAGTGATACAAACGCGACAACTCCAACTGCACTGGGTTCTTCGAGGTCACATTCACACCCCAAATCAGATCCTCTCAATATCGGGGTGCTAGATGAAAGTTTGATGCGTTTAAAAAATGAAGACAAACAAGACCTGACGATTGACAGAAAGCAAGATACCGCAAGCGAAAGAACGCCAGACGCGGCAACCCTATCACATCCGTCACGAATCAATCACATCAGCTCGGTCAAATCTTTGAATTCTGCTGCACAATCAACCGATAAAAGTCGGGCCGATTCTGAATTTTCAATTGGCTCGTCATTGTCATCCCATGGCCAATATCAAACCAGTAGAAGAAGAAACTCGCACACTTCATTGCAATCGACACCAGCAAACCCTCAAAGCCACAAAGGCTCTACTTCGTCGAGATTTTCCAGAAAATTGTCAAGTATATGGTTAAGCGGCAGTTCCAGTCCCAATCCCGTTTCAGAAAATAAGCTGTCGGAACCCCAATCCCCTAATCCTCTAGAGGAGGAAAACAGTCCACCATTCAAACAGAGCTTATTTAAATCTTCATATGATGAAGAGATCCCACAGCACTCCAACGACTCTGATGTCGTCACTATACCAGACCCTGGGCCCTTACGCAAAATAGATCAAAGACCTCCCGAATTAGAATTTCATAAGGTGGTCATACCGAAGTTCAAGCCTCTCGTTGACATAGGCGTTTTGAATAATATCAAAGATATGAAAGAAATTTTATTCACCCCCGCTTTTCAAATATTCAGATACAACAACTTCTTAGAAATACTCTCGGAGCATAATCACGGTGACCCAATCAATTTTGCAAGTATAAGACATCATTCAATTCAGAAATTTATCAATAAGTATCAAGCAAGCAAAGACTACTCCGAAGAATTTGGAGATGGCTCATCAGAACATGATAGCTCATTCTACGAGGGTTTACTTGCCCACGAAATATTGAAAGCAAGACTTTTTCTTCGTGGGTTAATAAAGAAAGAGCTGGAAACCTCTAGAAATAAAATGGGTATCGCAAACAACGAGGAATTAATGCAAGTAAATTTCACAAATTATGTGCGATATGTTATCGATTTGCCTAGTTCTGTTGATTTAAGCAGTCTTTCGAGCACGGAACGCAAGCATTACACTTATAAAAACTTATTTTCTAAGATTTCTAATGCCCTTTTCCAGAAAAAAAGAGAAGAGGTTGGAGGGGAATCGCTTATCACGACGGGTGAAACAGAGGCAAGCATCAAAGCTAGTCTATTGATTCAGCTTATAACAAAGGTTTCATATGAATACATTTTGTTGGAAAAGTATCATATCCATATCTTATCAAACTTTAATAACAACACATTGATAGATGAAAGGGTCTTGCAAGAGCTTTACAATAAGCATCGACATCGTGTTAGAGAGAACAATCCGGAACAATTAAAAATTCTTTTATACAATACCGTCTTCAGTGCTCAGTACGCTTGGTACTTGTCTGTGACAATCCCTTTCGTCAGAGTATTTGAATCCAACATCTATTCTGAAAATGAAAAACTCATCGATGATGAGAAACTTTACGACGAGCTCGAAAAGAAAACAGTCAAAGCATCATTTGAGTCCTCCGATAAGGAGTTATTCAACCATTTCACGAAGAAACTTTACATAAACGATTTCAAGCAGTATAAATCGACAACTCCAGACAAGCTTGTCAAGCTACACAAACTGCTTGACAACAATTCTCCAAAATATGCACGCATCAACAGACGACAAATTCCAGATCCCTCGGCAACTTTCGGTCATAAACCAATGAATTTTGAGTATTATGACGATTCTTTATCGAGCTTGTCGTCCAACACATTTGATTTCATTCAAAGCCGAGATTTACCCTTTCACATCACTCGTCAAGGTTATATGACAACCTTTAGGCAACTTCACCGGATTTTGAAACCCGGAGCAACCTTGGAAGTGCCATTCATCAATATTGTACAAGATTGTATTAAGAATCATATCGATAAGAGCATATTCGGGACTGAGCAGGAGACACCTGCCATTCAGCGGTGGCTTTACGAAAAGTTTGATACTATACCAGATGTTAGCAAGGTTATCTTACAAGGATTGCAAGCTGTATTTGGGAGCTCCCAAGTAAAATTCAGTGTCGTGTTGCTCAATAAAAATAATGAAGTCAATCATTTTCTTTATAAACATGTGAGCTTGATTCTGCACGAAATGGTCGGTCATATGAAGGAATGCTGCATGGAGTTGAAAGACACCGACGAGAATGGCTCAATTGAAAAGGGAAATGGCGTCCACTACTTGATGAATATCAAAGCTCGAAAGAAATCATGAACTGGGCGTATTGATTAAATTGTATTTGCAAGATTAAAGTATTGCATATTCCTTCTCGAGAGCCTTTGAATTATATACAAACCAAATTAATTAAGTAGACCCTCATGATAACGTAATCAATATTTTTCGATTGAGTCATAATCATAAGCGACACTTTAAATGCGAGATTGAGATTTTGCGATAACAAAACTTCACCCAAATGACTTCAACTGTACACATTATAGACGTCGAGAGCGGCAACTTGAAGTCGCTTGCTAATTCGATCAAAAGAATTGGGAATTATGAAGTCAAATTCATTCACAATGCTGAGGAATTCAAAAAATTTGATCATGAGATCGAGAGGTTGATATTTCCTGGAGTGGGGAACTATGGCCACTTTGTGAAAGAGATTCACTCTCGTGGACTTATTAATGAAGTATCAAAATACATATCTGATGGCAGGTCATTGATGGGTATATGTGTGGGCCTACAATCATTATTTGCAGAGAGTGAAGAAAGTCCTGGACTTGAGTATCAAGGATTGAATTATTTGGATATGAAACTCTCCAAATTCAACAAACATGATCCAATTTTCGAGGAGAAAAAAATATTGAAGTCTGTTCCACATATTGGATGGAATAGAATTAGTAAGTTTGAAAGTACAGCTCACAGTTTGAATGAAGGTGAATCCTTATATAGCATGAACACTGAAAACAACTACTACTTTGTTCACTCTTATGCAGCGATCATCAAGAGCGAACAAGACAAGAAAATCATTGATGAAGCCATATCCAAGGGTTGGGAGTTCGCATTCACTAGATACGGTTCTGAAACGTTTTTGGCAGCTGTTTCGTTTGGCAATTTTTTTGCAACTCAGTTTCATCCTGAAAAATCAGGAGTTGCCGGACTCAAGGTCATCAAGAGTTTCTTAGAAGGGAAAAAGCACTCAAAGATTAGTGCGCAAGATACTCAGAATAATATCAAGATTGAAAACACAATAAGTGGTCTTACGAAAAGAGTTATTGCGTGTCTTGATGTCAGGAGCAATGATGCTGGAGATTTGGTTGTCACGAAAGGTGACCAGTACAATGTACGTAGCTCAGATGATAACAGTGAAGTGAGAAATTTAGGTAAACCGATTGAGTTGGCAACTAGATATTACAATCAAGGTGCCGATGAAGTCACTTTTCTCAACATCACATCTTTCAGAAACTCACCCATTAAAGATTTGCCAATGCTCGAAGTTTTGAGTAAAGCTGCGGAGACCATATTTGTTCCCTTAACCGTAGGAGGGGGTATCAAAGACATGGTTGATCCTGCTACAGGAGAATTGGTGCCAGCTGTGAAAGTCGCTGATCTCTATTTTAAGTCAGGTGCTGATAAAGTAAGTATCGGCTCTGATGCAGTCAAGATTGCGGAAGAATTCTACCTTAATGGCCAAGTTCTATCAGGGAAGTCCTCGATTGAAGCAATATCTGCTAGATTTGGGAATCAGGCGGTGGTGATTTCCGTCGATCCTAAAAGAAAATACTTATCTTCGCCACAGGAAACTCGTATGCAAACCATTAAGATCAATGACCCTAAAAAATACGGGCCAAATGGAGAAACTTTCTGCTATTATCAAGTCACCTCTCAAGGTGGGCGCAAAATTCACGAGTTAGGTGCGTTAGAGTTATGTTTAGCTTGTGAGATATTAGGCGCTGGTGAGATTTTATTGAACTCCATTGATCATGATGGCTCCAATCAAGGATTCAATCACGAACTTATTACACAAGTCAAGTCAAATGTCTCCATCCCAGTTATTGCTAGCTCGGGTGCTGGATCACCACAACATTTCAAAGATGTATTTGATTTAGATTGCGGTGTTGACGCTGCCTTGGGAGCCGGCCTCTTCCACAGAGAAGAATTTGAAGTTAACGATGTCAAGCGTTTTTTGCAAGAGCATAAGATAGATGTGCGTTTAGACGATAGGCTCAGGTTGTAGACCTATCACTAGAAATAGAAACCTGAAATAGAAACTTTCGCAGTGAAATATACATAATCTTCGATCAGAGATTGTACCATGAGTCAATCGTGCGACCAGATAAAAAATAATATGCAGACGCACTTAGTTCTTTTGAAAATGGTCCCCATAAGATGAATGATGATAAAGGAACAGCTCAAGAGCAACATGTGAAACATTCCTTAGAGCATTTTTCTAACATTGAACGGATGGAAAGTTTGACTGTGCATACCAAAATGAAATTACCTATACAATCAAATCTTCCTAATCTTTTCAGTACTCTTCGAACGAATGATGGGAAGAGTGCTACCAATACTAATGACTCCGCTAGCCAGATTTCTAGAATGAAAACGAGCCTTATAGATCGAGCATGTGACTTTCAGGATGAATCAAGTCCTATTACAATATCCAATAGCGAAGTCGAAATGACGAACGGGATCTCCGAGTCCAATAGTGAATTACAAACGGATATCGATAATATTGAGCATAACATTCCTTTGGAGGAAGACTTCCAACCACAGAAATCCACGAATAAATCAATAGGACGAGTGAAAATACCGCAAGTACTCCTTAAGGATGGCCTCTCCGTGTACAAAATTTCACATAAATCAAAGAAAAGAATCCTATTAAAAGTCGATCCAATCAATTTTTGTATAACTTGGAAAAATATATCCACGCAGACCGTAAGCTCAAGCGGTATCCATAAATTGTGGAGTCAAAAAATATCATCAAACACAACACGCGTAAGCCCACCCCCAAATACGTCAAAGCAAGTCACTAGCCCATCAAAAAAAGCCAATGAGATATATTTCGATGACATAAAGGATCTTCAACTCCAAGGAAATGCCAGCCCTTATCGTGAAGAACTTCATATCTCAAAAGATGTCGAAGATTATTGGTGCACTGTGATCTATTTCAATCCAAAAAAAAACAAATTGAAGACTCTCAATCTAATCGGCGATACAGAGCAAGACTACAAGAGGCTTTCAGTGGGGTTAAAGAACCTTAAAACTTATCGTGATGCAATAAGGAGCAATTTTTTCGATCTGTCTTCAGCTCTTGCGAGACTTGATGTTCCGTTGTTCGAAGAGGATACCAGGGAAACAAAGGAGTACTTGACTTTCCAAGATATTCTCAAGTACACCAAAAAACTCAACATCAATCTCGGACAAAAGCAATTACGTGAAATCTTCGATATCGTTAGCGGTGGTATGACTATGAAAACTTCTGCCCAAGCATCAATTATCGAGAAGAAATTAATTGCAGAGGAGCATCTCGACTTCGATCAGTTTAGAAAATTTGTCACGATGATAAAGAAAAGGATCGATATAGATCAAATTTGGGAAGAAGTTTGCGGTAAAAATGCACCAATGACATACGATCACTTTAAACTGTTCATGATAGAAACACAGAAAGAAAATCATGATGAAATTTGGTATGCCAGAATATTCAAGAAATTCTGCATCGGCAAGCGAGACTCGTGGATCCCTGAAAGTCTCAATAATTATTTGCTATCCAAATATTCGACTTATCTAGACTTGGACCATTTTGATGACTATGACAAACCATTGAGTGAGTACTTCATATCCTCCTCACATAACACGTATCTTGTAGGTCGTCAAATAGTGGGAGATTCATCGATTAATGGCTATGTCAGGGCTTTGCAGAGAGGGTGCAAATGTGTTGAAATTGATATTTGGGATGGCAAAGATGAAACTAACGCCGAATTTGAGGCTAAGCCATCCTTCATTGGTAACACATTCAATAGTGATGATCCAATGGTGAATCACGGAAGAACTTTCACTACATCCATATCTTTCATTAACGTTATCAAAACTATCAAAAAATATGCTTTTGTCAATTCATCCCTTCCGCTTATCTTGAGTCTTGAAGTACGCTGCTCAGTACAAAATCAAATCAAATTAGTTGCCATTCTCAAGGAAATTTTAGGCGAAACGCTTGTAACTCAGGCTATTGATGATAATACTGAGCTGTTACCATCACCAAATGCTTTGCGAAACAGGATTTTGTTGAAGGTGAAAAAAAGCAATAAGTATCTGACGAACGATAACCAGGACTACAGTACGACATCCTCGACGACCACTTCCTTCAGTGAAGACAACAGTGCTGGCTCTAAAAAAAGTTCATTCTCTATGAGAAGCAAAACCGAAAAGCCAAAAATTTGTCACGAATTAAGCTCGTTGGGAATTTACGTTCAGGGCATTAAATTCCGGAACTTTTCATTGCCGGAATCAAAAACTTATAACCATTGCTTTTCCTTGAGTGAGAAATCCATTAATTCAATGTTAAAGGATGACAGCAAGAGGAAGGCGATTGACAAGCATAACAGGAAATACCTAATGAGAATATATCCCTCAAAGTATAGACTCAAGTCGTCAAACTTTTCACCTATCAATTATTGGGCGCACGGAGTACAATTTGTTGCCACCAATTGGCAAACCTATGATGTGGGTCAGCAGATAAACCAAGCACTTTTTGAAAATCAGGGGTTTGTCTTGAAGCCTGAAGAGTTACGAAAGCCTACGCTCAAAACAAGCAGATCTATCTTACCAAGTCGGCAAACTAAAATCTCGTTCAGTATCGAGATAATCAGCGCTCATCAACTTCCCAAATCCAAGCATAATGACAGCGCAGTCAGCCCATTTGTTGTGTTCGAAATATTTGGTGCTGATCTGATAGATTGGGTTTCTCAAGGCATGGCCAAGTGCAAAACTCAAGTGATCCTTGAGAATGGCTTCAATCCGGTTTGGAACGAAACGTTTGCAGGAACAATTAATTCTCGCAATGATTTCATTTTCATCAAAATTAATATTAAATCCATATTAAGCTCGGACGAAATATCCAATATTGGAATTATTGTCGCAAAGCTATCGAATTTGAGCCAAGGTTATAGATATCTTCCCATTTATGACCTCCTCGGGGAGCAGCTTATCTACCTGAGTTTATTTGTTAAAATTTCGCACCTGCATATTAAATAATTTTTTTGAAGTCATCTCGCACGACGCATCAAATAGAATTAATTTTCAACTCTAGAGTAAGATAAAAAAGAAAGACGACCACAGTACGAAATCAATATGGGTAAACTAGCAGTAACAGACACCAAAGCTAAAAACCGCCACAATCCTTTGATGAAGGACATCTCCTCGCAAAAAGGTAACCTTAGATCTTTGCCAAGATCATCTCACGGAAACAAGAGCACGAGTGAACCAGAGGAGGGTTTTTTGGATGCAGCATCATCGAGAAGAATTTTGCAATTGGCAAAGGAGCAGCAGGAAGAACTCAAAGAAGAAGACGATAATGAAGGTGTATTGTTTGCTCAGTCCTTGAAATCTGAAGATATTTATTCCAAAGAAGATAGCGAGGAAGAAAGTGAGGAATATTCGGACTATGAAGATAATATGTTGGAGGAGGAAGAAGTTGAAATTGATGAGAAGGATGCAGAGTTATTTAACAAATACTTCCAAAACAATGGTTCGAGTTCTGTGAATTTGGCAGACAAAATTTTAGCGAAAATTCAAGAAAAAGAGAATCAGGCACAAGCCACAGAAAGGCCGACTGACGCTGTTCTTCTTCCCCCAAAAGTCATTGCTGCATACGAGAAAATTGGTCAAATTTTATCAACATACACTCATGGTAAATTGCCAAAGTTGTTCAAGGTTCTTCCCTCGTTGAGAAATTGGGAAGACGTACTTTTCGTCACGAACCCTGAAGCCTGGACTCCTCACGCTGTTTACGAAGGAACCAAGTTGTTTGTGTCTAATTTACAGGCAAATGAAGCTCAGAAGTTCGTTGAAAATGTTTTATTGGAAAGATTCAGAAGTTCTATTGCTGACTCAGAAGATCATTCGTTAAACTATCATATTTACAGAGCTTTGAAGAAATCTTTGTATAAACCAGCAGCGTTCTTTAAGGGGTTCTTGTTGCCGTTGGTCGATTCATTTTGCTCCGTGAGAGAGGCCACTATTGCTGCATCGGTATTGTCAAAGGTTTCTGTTCCTGTTTTGCATTCTTCCGTCGCTTTGAATCAATTACTTCAGAGAGAATTCAAGCCATCAACCACTGTGTTTATCCGTGTTTTGATTGAAAAAAAATATGCATTACCTTATCAAACTATTGATGAGTTGGTTTTTTACTTTATGAGATTTAGAAATGCCGCTCAAGATCTTGATAACATGAATGATGACAGTTCTAATGACAGTAGCCCGCAACTTCCTGTCGTGTGGCACAAAGCATTTCTCGCTTTCGCTCAACGTTACAAGAATGATATCACCGATGACCAGAGAGATTTCTTGCTTGAAACTGTAAGACAAAGATTTCATCATGCTGTGGGACCTGAGATCAGAAGAGAGCTTTTGGCAGGAAAACCAAGAGTATCTGAAACACCAATCCAAGAGTCGATAATGACCGACGCATTTTAATAGTGACAGTCTATATTTGTATATTAGAAAATATAAATCGAAAGTATAAGCTAAATCTTTCATGATGAATGTTCGATTGTTGTGTTCTTTCTTGCCATTTCGCACAAATCATCGAAATTAGCATATAAAGCATAGTAACTTTGGACAACTCCAATGACGGTCAAGGCAACAGTACTTCCGAACCAAAGACCGTGCAATGTACCACCATAACTGGAATAAAATGTAACGTAGATAGACAAAGGGATCCCTAACATATAGTAAGAAACAAAATTAACAATTCCACCGATTTTGGTTTGGCCCTGGCCCCTGAGACAGCCAGCTGAGTTTGCGTTCATAGCATCCGAAACTTGCATGATCGCGATGAGCCACATCACATCGCTTACAGTTTGGATCACACGCTCATCTTTGGTGAAGAGGCCTGCAATCTGTCTTTGGAATAAGAACAAGACTAAAAAGTTTATGCCAGATATGACTAGACCGAATGTTATCGAAACTTTTGTAGAAGTCTTTGCAGCAGAGCCAAGACCAGCACCTAAGAAATTCGCAATCCGTGTAGAGGAAGCTATTCCAATTGCAAATGGTACCTGGTAAGTCAAAGCGGCAACCGTAGTTCCAATTGACTGTGCGGCAAGGGCGACTGTTCCCAAGTATGAGGCCATCAATGTCAAAATTTCGAAGGCTAAAAATTCAGCTTCCAACATGACCAATCCCGGGATTGCCAAGCTGGCTAATCTCTTCCATCCGCTGAATGCCTCGGTAATATTCAATCCACCCCAGCATTTGAGAGGATGAATCCCCGTTGGTGTCAGCTCTTTGTCAATCAAAAATATGGTACATAAAATCAATGCCAATGCCATGAGCCAATAATTAATTGCCACGGCGATTGGAGCTCCCAAATAACCAATTTTGTTGACTAGTAAATAGTTCATAACTAGATTCGAAGGTGCTGCAAAAAGTAAAACGTAAGTCGATATGTGATAAATTCCTTGAGCTTGCAAGAATCTTTTTCCACATTCAAATGCTATGTATGCGGGGATACCTGGAGCGATATACTTCAAGTAAACCGCTGCAAGTTTTGCTGTTTCTTTATCTGGAACAATCAAACAAATAATCGAATAGCCAAAAAACACCCAAGCAATGAGGACAGGTAACATAACAACAATAATAAGGGCCGTACACTTTTGAATGTAAGTTCCGACCAACAGATAGCGTTTTGCACCAAACGCTTGGGGGCATAAGGTATCCAAAGCAGTTGCGATACCTTGAATCGTGGCGTATCCTGATATATTGGCAGTCATTGATCCCATTGACACTGCTGCCAACTCTGTTGCTCCCAAATGACCAACGGTAAACACTGAAACAGTTGAAAGTGAGTTTTGCAAAAGAAAAGTCATTACTAATGGAATAGATGCCTTGAACAAGGCTTCAAGCTCAATTTTCCATGTTGTTTTATCTAATTTTTTGTTGAGAACCGCTTCTTCGAAAGCATTGATGATGTCTTCTTCATTTTCATTCACGGTGATGTCATGGTTTTTCAAAATTTCTCTCTCTTCAGCCAATAATTCTCTTGAGATGCTTGAGCCACGATGAGCTGATTTTCTTCCTTTAGAACCGCTCAATAAAGGAGCAGTTTCTGATGAGCCAATTGCAGACTCTATATCTTGGTATGTGCTACTTTCAGCATCAAGCTCATCATTCGAGTTCGAATTGATAAAATCAGATGGAATGAATATACCACCCTTTCCTGTGGCATCATATACAACAGATGCCCTCCGACGAGCGTTTGAGTGACTAAACTGATGATTTTGATCGTAGGACATACTCATCAATCTTATAGAAAAGAAGGGTCGTGAGAATTACTTATCTACCTAAAATATAGCCGTGCAGTCAAGGAACGCGACATTATCACATTTCTTTTTCTTCGTGTAAAAATGTCATTCTGCGCTAACCGTACGGTTGACTATTATATACAGTCCAAGTGACTTGTATGACAATGATTCTGGCCACTATATTTGTCAGGTAATATCATTGAACATGTCAAAATTTGGCTCCTTGTCGAACAATTTTCGATCTTGATATAGGAGCATCTTATTGCTGATCAGTTATGTTAGACAAAAGTTGGGCAAGACATCTTTTCGTAGCAGCATCATCTTGTAAGATAATCGAAAACGTTCCATCTCTTAATGGTTCAGGTAAAATACTAGCCAAAGCCTTTCTTGCTTCAAGATTGTCAGATAAGCGCATATAGCATCTGACAACGTGTTTCAATAGCCTTCCTGAGCTACTTGAACTATGTGAAGAATTTTGAGTATTGATACTTGAGCTCAACTGATCAATCATTTTGGACAAAACAGAGGCAACAGTATGAAAACGTTCATACGTTGTGCAAATATAAGATAACCCCTGGTCATCGAGGAGGATTTTTTGCAATATGAAAATAGCCACCGTCTTCGACAACTCAGATGAGATCTCCATGATGTTCAAACACAATGGAACGATTTCGGTCGTGAGCAAAAAGTTTATCACCTCGGGAGTATCATTTTTAACTAGAGCACCAATAACACCTAAGCTTGTCAATCTCAAATACTCGAAAGACCGCTGTCTAGCATTTGTCGATAAGAATGGGTATAAGTATAATGGCAAATTGGCATTTAAAAATAATCCACGAGTTTGAACGTTGGACGCAACACACTGAAGCAATGCTAATGCATTACAAACCCTGTTGGAGATTGATGCGGTCAAAACTGGAGGATTTAGAAAAGGATAAACTGAAATGATTTCTTCAAGAAGCACAGTCATCACACCAAAAGAATTCCACAATACCAATGCCAAATCATCATACTGTTCCCTTTTTTTGCCCAACTCTAAGAGGGCACGCTCCCTGTTCGCTCCTGTAACCAATTCCGAGACCCATTGATATATTTGTTCATCGCTTAACGCTCTGCTTGTTGAGGATTTGCTAGATTCATTCGAAGCTGATACGATCTTTTGAGATGTCGCCTGCGTCAGCGCTCCATTTTGATACATTATAATCTGATCACACGGTTCGGATCTACTATTGGAAGTACTCAGGTTTGAATGTCAAAATGTTCGGTTTGTATGCAGGTTTTGAGAAGATGAAAAAGAAAAAAATACGACCTCGGTGAGGGTCGAACTCACGATCTTAAGATTAACAGTCTTACGCCTTAGCCAACTTGGCCACGAAGTCAATTTTTGATGATTGTGACAATAAAGATATATGTATAATCTAATTTTATACTCAATGAAGAATCTTATTGATCAAACCAACACATACACCAAGACAAATCCCATGTTTAAACCAAAATATTACTTCAAGTACACTTCAGGTGGTAGGAGATTCCAATTTCTTTTTCAATCATACAAATAATCAAAGATTGCTTGCTTAATACGAATTATGCATGTAGTAAAATTAATTTTTTAGTCAGATGGTGTGATCTTTGCTTTGAAGTCGTGAGCAGCTATGTACGGTGTACAATAAACTGATTTTATTTCGTATATAGCATTTTACAAACTGAGCAGCATCCATTCTTTAAGTAGGATTTGTATGTGCTTTTTCTGCTCCAATCAAGTATTGAAAAAAAAATCTGATTGTTTTTTTAGAATTTATACTTTTATTTTACAATTAAGGAAAATGTGAAAAAAAATTGAATTTATCCTAAGACGACAACTGGGTCAAATTGGAACTAGCATGAAACATTCAGTCGAGTTCTTCATACTTATCCAACCTATCTTCAGCCTCATCTTCATCCTCAATTTTTGAACCACCGCTGACGGAAAATTGTCCACCTGCACCGATTAATCTAACTTTGTGAAACTTAGTGGCCGTATTCACGATCCGAGTGGGCTTTTCAACATCTTCATCCAAAGGACCTAGACCAGGTCCATATGTGTCCGCAAAGCCCCAAGAGTACACAACGCCATCGTCTGTGACAGCAAACGAATGGTGCGAACCTGCACCTACAGAGCGTATCTTAATTCCACTTTCGGTTTTGGAACCAAATTTCAATTTTGTAGGCATCGGCACAGATCTTGGATTTCCATGCTGATCCCTGTATGTTGACTTAGGTAAGTCATCCTTAGATATGCCAACTTCTTTCATATCGTAACGACCCCAGGCCAAAGCTTCACCATCCTCTGTAACTGCCAAAGTATGATGCTCTCCTGCTGCAATTTCGACGATTTTTCTTTTGGATAAAGCCTCTACTATCGTAGGTTTACTAATCGTCGAACCATCCTCCAACTCTCCATTCTCATTAGTCAAAGCACACTGTCCAAATTGGTTTAAGCCCCAAGCATGCACATTATCCTGATGGTCTATAGCAAAACAATGGAAGTCACCACTAGCGATGTATTTGATATTCGACAAACCAAATTGCTGTGGTTCAAGCGTACGATAACGATGTCTTTCGAGGACCCGACGCCCTAATTGATACTGTTGTCCGTTACCCCAGGCATACACAATGCCTTTGGAGTCTAAAGCGAGTAAATGATCCTTTCCACCAGCCAACTGTACAATATTCTTGAGCTCGGCGATTTTAAGCGGCTTTCTTTGAATTTTTATCTCGCTTCTCAAGAATCCCAATAAACCTTCATTGCACCTGAAACAGCCCCAAGCATAAACATCACCATCACTAGTCAATACAGCGCTCAAGTTGTCCGTTGCTGCCAACCTAACTATCTTGGCATCTTTTGGTAAGTCCGTCACCAAACCTGGAGTCGATTCAGCCTCATTCAAGTCACCATCTTCGTCATCATCATCTTCATCATCAGCACTTTTCAAAACTTCCTTCACCTGTGATGTATCCCTACCCAAGACACCGCTATCATTTCCACCCCATGACCAGACTCGATTCATACCATCAAGGGCGATTGTGTGCATACCACCAACAGCGAAATCGACAATCTTGGTTCCTCCGAGCTTTTCTTCAGTCAAAAAAGGATTAAGTCTGGGTCTTTTCACTTCTTTCGTTTTCGCAGAAGGGCCTAATCCTAATTCACACATGGATCCAGTTCCCCAAACGAATATGTCCAATGGTTCAGATTTGACTTCGGGGAATGCATTCAAGTCAGGCAACTTTGAGTATGAATGCAAAATGAAGGATGAGCTAACAGAGGCCTTAGCTCTTTTACTAGAATCCACCCCTGATGAAGCCCCCTTTCTCTTTCTGTTCAATGCAACCATTAATGCTAATTTTTTGCTCAATAGTACGTTAACGTATAGGATGAGCTAGTCTCTTGAAAAGTAAACAATAGTACTCGACACTACCTTCTTACGACATAGCGCGACATAGCGCAACATGTACAAAATTGTAATATTAGCTGATAGGGGGTATAAACTAGTTTAATGCATTAGTTCCGGGTAATGCATAACCCTGTCCTCTTCTGTGACTCCACTTACTCTTGGCTTCAACGAAAAATCTGGCTGAATTTTGAATGAGGTAACCGA
The DNA here is from genome assembly GCA_030568515.1 of Suhomyces guaymorum. Lineage (NCBI taxonomy): Eukaryota > Fungi > Ascomycota > Pichiomycetes > Serinales > Debaryomycetaceae > Suhomyces > Suhomyces guaymorum. Next base: position 92,846 of record JAJMGD010000006.1, read on the forward strand.
AGGAACCAACCGCTCTGAACAAAGACAATAAAGCGACTGTCCATAGAATGAAGGCAAGATAAACATTTTCTTTCGTTTGACCAGGCTCGTATACTTGTAACATCGTCAAAATGAATACTAAGTTTGCGAGCATCCAAAGCAAAACTACTCGTGTACGTACATCTTTCGCATAATCTTCACCATCCATTGGTTTAGATTTAATCTCGTTCGAGGAGACTTTCTTGCTTGATCTTTTGGCTCGTATGTTATAAAGCGTTTCCAAATAAAGCTCATCAACATTCACATCAACAACAACGGCTTCGAATTCTCCCTTGTCATTTTTTTCGATAATGTATTGGTTGCTTCTGTCTTCTTTAGGATTGTTATCACCTTTTGTTCCCCATGATACATCATGAGTGTTACAAAATGCGAAGATTTGCAAAGTACAGGTGTAAGATGGGATCATCAAGAAGTACTGAGCAGAGCATGTCACCATATGCCAAGGATCCAAGTATAGAATCGACATCAATGTGTATAGACCATAGGTTGCCAAGAGTGAGACAACAATACTCACCATCACGTATGTGGATGAATCTCCTAGTCCAAAACTCTTGATTGTGCTGAAGACAAAGTAAAATCCGACAATTAATGAATATAAAGCACAAATTGTCAAAATTATAATAAGCGTTTTAAATATGAGCGTTGAGGCTTGAGGTCTGTTGCCAATAGACACAACGAATAATGATGTTAAAACACAAATGCAAAGGTAATTGAATATGGTGAAGACCCAAAATCCTCCGTTATGGCCCATATGTTTGTTATCAATCAAAGATCCCGTCAAAAAGTAAAAAGTGAGGTAAAAATTACTCAACGAGAAAAACGAAAACACTAAGTTGATGAATTGATAAAAGAATTCGACGTGTAGGAAAAATTTCCTAACAAAGGTATGATCAGTTTTCCAAATTCTATTAGAATGGCGCAAAGAGTATAAGGCTGCGAAAAATGCACCATTTATCCAACGCCTTCTTTGGGAAAGGAATTCCGCAATGGTTTCAGGAACATCTGTCTCACCGGTTGCCAGCTTCACAAACTTGAGAACCCAGTTCTCGTTCTTTTTTGCAACAAGTTCCCAACACAAAATACGATCTTCAGCTAAGTACATGTTAGCTTCGAAAAAATTGGATTTGTTGTTTTGTTTGTCTTGGCCATCCTTTAACAAGTCTTCACCTTTGAAATAAGAGGCCAAAGGACCTGTTCCATCATCGTGGTTTTTCAAAGCAATGTATCGATATGCAGAGAGTGCACCTGGTAAGACCGAAATGTAACCGAAAAGAGACTCAGTTGGCTTGTCCAAGATATTCGACATTTTGTATTCGAAATTTTGTGAAGCGACTAAGGGGTTGGTTAAGTTAATCCAACCTTTGCCTTTCATAGCTTTAATCTCTCCTGCTGCACCTGCAACATTAGAATCACGATCAAATGCTTTCCATAAATTGTATATAGCATGGTTGTCCGGCTTGGTACCGACATCGAGCAAGACCACGACATTTGGATCTAAAATCGGACAGAAGGCGTTAAATAACCATCTGTGAGAATTGATTTTTTTCTGGTTTTGTTCTTTCAAACAAAAAAGTACCTGCACTGGCGCCAAATTCTTTTCGTCACCTTTAAATTTGAGATTTTCATCAATCGATATTTGAGTTGTGTATTCGAAAAGATGGGCATTGACTTTCTTGTTATTCACGTACGGACGCGCCAAGTTTTCCTGATAGCAGCCGGTTGCTGTGAGTAATTGTAAGACGGATTCATTAACTTTGTTTCTTCCATCTGCAACTATAACGACCTGTATTTTCTTCCATGAATCTTTACCCCATTTGGATGACTTGTGTCTGGAGCACAAATGAGCAACATTTTTCATTACCCCGTGCATTGTTCTCGCAAATGCATATTCATCTTCATTATACATGGTAATACAGATCACTATCTCAGTTTCTCTTCCATATTTGGAACTTCTCAAATTGAAACCATCTTTAACAAAATCGTCAGGCTCCGATGTGCACGCCGTGTAGGTCATATGTGTGAACTCACCAAAAGGTGATTCTGTGCGGCTCAAGACCTTACGCAATTCTTCGGGAACTGGATTCTCCAAAACAAGGTTACCTGTTTTGCCTCCAACCAATCTCACTTTACGCCTTGAGACAGTCTTCTCACGCTTGGGTTGATAGCCATTGCTAATATTGTTCATGATATTCCCATCGATGGACTCACTGAAATACTGGCTTCCTTGATTAGGTACTTCTGTGGCATATGAAGATCCGGAATAGGCTGTTGATTCAGAATACATTGACCTTTCTTCAAGTTCCTTGGCTTTTTCATATGAGTCGTAATCGTAGCTGTCTCTTTTCTCATCCCTGATTGTCTCTTGATCATCATGCGTATTTGCTTCGGCAAATGTTTCGGGTGAAAATATCGGTTGTGGTGGCTCAAGAAATCTACCACTTCTGGTAGAGCTTCCCCCGAACGTAGAACGCACAGGTGAACCATCCAAACTGGAGTTCATATTGAACTCGTCGTCTATCGTGATTTCTGTTTTTTTCTGACGTGTAGGAGATTCTCTGGTGGTGAAACGTGCACGAGCAGTTTCATTGGCAAATTGTAAGTTAGGTGTGTTCTCAAGGTTCCCTTTAGCGATGCTTGGTTTTGCCCGTGCCGTACTTCTTGTAAAGATATTAGGCGACTGTCTCTGGTTATTTGTCGACAGTGGAAAAGCCATGAAATCATTTTGCTCTGCTTCATCCTCGAAGTTGTCTAAATTATGGTATCTTCTTGGGGAAGTCCTGTCGCTCGTGAATGCGGCATTGGGCAACATTGGATGAGTTTCCTTAAAAGGTGAGTCCTCAGACTCGTCGAAAGGATTCATTGCTGACCTTTTTTGGAGTTATGTTCTGGTAGGAAAGGAATTCACTTTTGTTCGTTATATATCTTGCGGCGTGATCGCATTACATAGCCAAAACGATTGCATTAGATATGTTTACATTTCGCACGTTTTGTTTTGAATTCGACCCGATGGGGAAAATCACCGCCGAATCTTTTGAGAGGTTTCCTCAGATTCAGTTGATACATATGCACTAAATCCAATAGTCCAGACGTACGTATGTTTGATCACATACTGACCGAATGTATGGTATTGTGAATTTAACAAAAATTCTGATTCTGTTCTCACTTGAATCACATATATCTATAAGAAGATAGAGAGCACAAGGAAAATAAATACACAAATTAGATGAGATGAAGGCGATTCTAGTTTTCGCTACACTTGCCGTGGTTGACGCGAATTCAGCAACCTTTCATCTTGTAATTGAATTAATTAAACGCGCATATATTTCAGTAATTGTACAAATTTTGATGAGCCGAATGAGACAATACAGAAATGTTTGGTGAACGCAAGAGCAGTTCACTCACAGATTGATCTTGATTAAAAGAATAATTTGCAGCTCAGGTAGAAGTGAATCATTTATATATCAGAATGCTTTCCATTTTCTTGCAAATAAGTTTCAACGCAAGCTTTCAAATACGAATTTGGGTGGCACTGATCTATAGTGAGTTTTTGTCTCGTAACTGGATCAAGATCAGATGTGGAGAGATAAGAGAGTAGCCAAGATTTTTCATATGAGTGTCCAGATGGGGTACAGACTGGGTCATGAAGAAGGTGAAAGGATATCGGGTCACACAAATAATATGGCGCCTCCTCTTTTTTTGATTTTGTAGCATGATTGTGACTGTTCGAAAATAAATTGACAAGATCTTTGAGATCCGAAGAGTACTTGACAGATAACTTAGTCCTGTGATATTCTTGAGCAGCCTCGTTATTATATTTCTCGTTGACAAGTGCAATTTCCTCGTTATATTTTTTTTGTAGGAGTTCAATAATCGTATTGAATAACGGATAAGATCTGGAAATTTGATCTTCTTCTTCTTGTGTTCGTTTCTCTCCTTTGACTTTCAAAATTTGGTGAGAAATCTCCTCCGGAAGCAGATATTTTTTCAAAGCTTTTGCATTATCTAGTGACTTAGCATATGCTTCTTCCAATAATTGCAAAGCTCTCGCTTGATCTCCTGTGCTATTGAGGATATATAAAGCACTATAGTACGTTGCATCATAGTTTCTCTTGTCCAATTGTAAAGCTTTTTGGCAATCATCACTTACCTTTTTCCATTGTTGAAATGTAGCATTGGGCAAGTCTTTTGTATTGAAGTAATAGGCTTTAGCTCTCGAGGAGTATAGGAAAGAGTTTTCAGGCTCGCTTTTGATAGCTAGGGTAAAAAAATTAATAGCTTTGGAATAGTCCTGCTCCGTAAGCGCCGTGATTGCGTTTTCTTTATACAGCATTTGAGCATGTATTGTGATTGAGTGTTGGTCCTGATTTAGCTTTTCCCGCGCACGGGTATCCATGGGATCAAGATTATTGAGCGAACTAAAATGCAGTGAAGCTATGGAAGAGAATTCGAATTACGAAAGAAACTCTCCGTTCTACATACATGCCAACAACTCCTCAGCATCAAACGTCCAAGCACAGTCGAATAATGTCACGTCCAATGTTTCTAGTGTGGGCTTCACGAATCTCAAAAAGGTTGTCACAAATTCATCCCTGGGATCTAACTTGAGTACAAGCACTTCGAAAACCAATCCATTGACCAGACTATTTACTAAAAATCGTTCCGTATCAAATGTATTCCAACCACCAACCCAGCAGGACTACACTGCCAAACCTAACAACAGTGATGATGATACGCCATCAATTGTGCCATCATTAGACTCAAAGAAATCTCAAAATGCGTCAAAGTTCCGACTAGCTAAGAGTAGACTTTTCAGTAACAAAACCACTAAAAATACAACCACTAAGCCAGAACTAACCATTCAGACAAGCGGGCATCATGGGCTTAAAGTGCCAAAGAAAATACTCAGTACTGGGCTGATAACTGATACGAACAGTATTAATGTTCGTAAGAACTCGGTGAACTCTCCGGTTGGAACTTTTCATAACTTGTTTCACAGAGGTCAAAGCAATCTACAAGCTAATGGCGAGACTCCGAATTCGACGGGGAATACTGATTTTAATCCCAAACCAAAAACAAATAACAGCATTCGAACCTCCCTCTCTCTTTCCTCTAATAATTCGAATTCATACGTCTCAGACTTGAAATTTGCACTGCTTTACAAATTCACTGACCCTGATCATTCATTGGATGAGATCGATACGACTAATGATCATACTGTATTTTTTGACATACATCGAAAATTACTGACGCCTACAGATCAATATCTTCAAAATAGATCACTGCGTGGTCAGTCACATGAATTTGGATTGGGTATCCTGGGTGATGATTATGACTCTTTCTCAAGTAATAGCAAAAATAGTGCAAAATTCTTTGAGAACCTTTTGTCCTTGATAAGACCGTTGCTCACACCTTCGTCTCAGGACACATTTTCTAATGGTATGAGGCATCCTTACATAGGTCTCACCATCGAAGACCTTGCCAACAGTGTCAAGAATTTTTATCTCAAAGATTCATCAAGCTTGGCATATCAAGGAAAACCCTCTAGCGACATAAGTACCACTACAGTACTGACATCCTCACATAGATCGAGCAAATCAAAATTAAAACCACTCAAACCTCACAAAATTACAGCAGCAGCATCGCCTTCACTACCAATGGAGTTACATTATGAGTATTTCGATGAATTCAAGATAAGAGAAATCTCATTGGAAATATTTACTTTCTTATCGAAAAGTATGACTGCCATCAAAAACGACTTTGCAAACTTTAAAAACGAGGGGAATGACAACAATCTTGACGCGCAATATAAAGAGAATGACTCAACGGATATCAAACAATGGCTAATGCTTTCTTCAATTTGGGACTACTTCAATATGAAAATCAGATATTACATGATTGGAATTTTTCAACCGGTACAGCGCATCTTCTATGAAATTTCCTCCCAGAATTTCAAAGAATCACAAACAGGAATGACCATAGATATAGACATCGAAGGTGCTTTATTACTTGCTTTCCGAGATATTTTGATATATCCTTTCTTACTTCTGAGATGCATGCTGCAAGAAATTGAGTATGAAGATTTCAACAACTTCAACAAATCAGGATTGTACAAACCATTACATCGAACAGAGAAAATGTTTTTAAAAGTTCATGGTACGGTACTAGACAACTTGATCGAGTGTTTCGGTGAGATACATTCTAGTACGAGACTGACTCAATCTCATCCAGAAAATGAGCATTCCTACAAAATGCAATTATTTGAGATGACTTTTGTGGAGCTAACGGAATTGAAATGATGATAGTGATGTAAGCTAGCAAGCCCTTTGAAGCGGTCTTTTCCGAATCTATAGACATTAATACTACTATATCCAGAATGTATTGGCCAAGAACGTAGCAATGAATATAAAGTGCAACCGTCTTCGACTGTGCCTGCAATTTGAGATGATCATTATTTAATCTCTGTTAATTAATTCTGACTATCACATATTTTGAAACTGTCCACGTAGATGTATAAAATTACAATAAGATTATGAAAATAATCATCAAAATTGATTGCCGATAATTATGTGCTATCTGAGCTATCCCAAAATGGTGCAACAATGATCTAGCTATTCTTTGAAGCAAGAAACAGTACGAAGATATTCAAAGCGGCAAAAGCTATTAGGTTATTTGTCAGGCCAAACAAAATTTAACAAGATGGCGTGGTTGAAACATCCAAGAACCATTTCTCAACCTAATACTGATATTGCGCATACGAAAATATACATCCTCATAAATACCTATCAATTGTTCCCTTTCAAACGCCTGTCAAGAGATTTAACATATGTGGTATCATTAAGCCTCCAATAATCCAGCACGATAGGGCACCAACATTGATTATCTAGATTTTACAACGCAATTACAGAAACTGACAAATGCAAGATGTGATTTATTTTCATGATCTCAAATTCTTTACAATCAAATGCAAAGTCAGCTCCCATGACAAATGGAATATACAAAAGGTTCAAATCGCTTTCATTAGGTTAATAAAATTTGAGTACAGGTATCGAAACAAGAATAGAAATGTTCAACACTAAATCAACGTTTCAACACTAAATCAACGACCGCTGTTTGTGGAATGTGATTGAGTTCCGCTCAAACTGTAAAAGAACACCTTCATTAAAGACATAACATGAGAGATGTTACGGTGTGATGATAAATAGGTAATTTTTATAATTTCTTGATAATGTATTTATATTACAAATTAATACAAGACAAAAATGCTTTTCAATGGAAACTTGAAGACAAAGACAGATTAAGTGTCTGTTGAATTTCATAAGTACCAACTTATGTGTGATGTTTATACCTCGTTCTTATTTGCATGTAATAAAATTTCACTATTCATGAGTTATTTTTTTGTTACCATTGATAAAGAAGAAAGTTTTTTATTGAAAAGTTGTACCCCTTACTGCAAAAGTTATTGCAATTGGCCGAAATATATGATTACGTACAGATAATTAGGTAGAGCGAATGTGGCTATGAAATTGGTATTTGGATTTCAAATAATAATATTTTTGCAAATTCGACAAGTACTATTGATATCATGAAGATGTATTTGATTGTGCCAGAGCTGAAGTTTTATCCAATCATATTTCGGTGTATATATGCGTAGAGAAGCTTTTTTGTAATTGTTCATATATTTGTTCTAACCTGATCTTAGTAATTTGAGTGTAAAAACTTGGTGTGAAGTAAGAATGTTTACAGCTTTCTTCATATTAGGTCCAGTTGTAGGAGTATTATTTACATCATAACAACAAACCTGATTTACTTCTAGTGTTGCTTTCATTTCAAGATGGAAAAGAGAGAATTTTTATTTTCAAAAATCTGTTATAGTATGCCAGCTATTTTATAGAATTATAATCAAAAGTTTCAGTAACTTTAGCCTAGACAGAAGTTGGTTTTTCTATAATTAGTCATCGCATAAAATTTAACTTGTTCGAGGAGAGTTTTATTCTCAATATATGGACCAAGATGTTGTTGAAAGACTTCTGACATTTTTCTTTATATTCATTCTTAATTATATTTCTGTAGACGGTGTAATAACTGGAATACATCAGCAGAACTGCTTATAGCCTTGCGATGCTAATAGTAGTCGATGGTTTGATCGAATTCGATTGATAGGTGGATTTTAAACGTAACATCCAAATAATGGGATCTTGACTAGGTTTTATCTCTACTTTTATCGTAGTTGGTTCAGAACTTTGCGACTCAATGGTAAGCATGAGCGGAAGTTTGAGATCAATAATTCGAAATATTTGGTTGCAATTGAAAATGAAAGAACAATACTTCTAGACTTTGGAGTTTCATTTCTGAAAATTTTCTTAGAATGTTATGATTGCAGAGAGAGATTTCATTTTTTTACAATGTTCAAGGAGTCCTAATGCGTATTGCTGGAAATCTTTGAAAGGTATGTTTGAAGTTGGTAATAAAGTCTGGGATGGAAACGGCAGACAAAAACGCTCATTTTGTTTATTAGACTTACATAACAGTCTTTTGATGTGTCTTTTTCATTGCATGTCATATGAATGTTTGCAATTAGACTTTATTTTATTTTGACCATTTACTCAGTCATTTTTTAAATCTATATTGATTGATTTGTCATTTGAATCAATTTGATATCGAAGCTGGCTGTTCTTGTCATAAGGAGTTTGCGAATTAAGCAAGAACTGGTTGAGTTGCAAAGCTTTTCTGAATTATTCTAAATTCGAGAGTCTGGATCGCTTATGGAGGACTATGTCACAGAAATATTGAAATTTTCGAGTTCTTCTGTAACTTATTCTTATCTGTTTTACAATTGTGAATTGAAAAGTAATTTCGTCCGTAAACTTCTGAACAGAAGCTAGGAATTAAAAGTTTCTTTGTAGTTACGTGTTTGTGCGCGTTAAGTAAGTTGGTTTTCGGATTTTTTTTCACTTTTATCTGGTAATTCTTATCTTGTGGGCCGGAACTACGGAGAGGCGCTAAATATCAATTTCAGTGAGGCGCGCGTATGAGATGGGATGTACAGTACGTAGTCCAGATAAGTTACTCAGAAATAAACTCAGAAATCGCGGCCTTATAAAACCAATCATGTCGTCCTCCATTTCAGCCATACGAATTCCGGCTAGTTCCAAGCAGGCAAAAGCTGCATTAATCTTCATTCATGGATTGGGTGATACTGGTGAAGGCTGGTCTTGGTTTCCAGATATAGTTCGTCAGTCAGGTATAATCAAGTCCGCGGAATCAATTAATTATACCTTTCCAAATGCCCCCTCAATCCCTATTACAGTCAATGGTGGTTATGTTATGCCAGCTTGGTTTGACATATACGAATTTGGAGATTGGAGTGGCAAGCAAGATGTGCAAGGATTCTTAAGAAGTTGTGAGGTTGTCAAGAATTTGATCAAAGAACAAATCGAGGTGAATCAAGTCCCCGCTGAAAGAATTATAGTAGGTGGCTTTTCGCAAGGTGCAGCAATATCTTTGGCAACATTGGCTTCTTTAGATTATAAAATCGGTGGCTTGGTGGCCCTTTCTGGATTTTGTAATATTGAGGATACCATTTCCAAAATTTGTGATAAAAGCGGTGTCAACTTCGATACGAAGGTTTTCCAGGGACACGGACTCGAAGATCCGTTGATTAAACCTCCTATTGCTCGGCGAGCAGCAAATTTCTATCAAAACTTAGGTTTCAAAAATTACACGTTCAAGACATACGAAGGTATGGCGCATAGTGCTAATGATAACGAGCTCAAGGACGTAATGAACTTCATCAATTCTATCCTAGACTCATAATTTTACTTACATTGCTTCCTCCATAATTATTTTCTGTAGTTAAGAGCCTACTGGGCGAATAGAGGTTCATAAATAATCTTACGTGGGTGCGTACACTCCCCTGATCTTTAGCCGGTACAGTAACTAAATGTTTTGGTAGTGCCCTGAACAACGTATGTATTCACTGACATTGACAAAGGCACGTCAATCACTAGGCTGATTCAATTCGATCAACTTGCACACATGGAGTTTGATAAGCGACTCAATGCAACAGGAACTGCTCAAATGACATCTGGTAGAAATGAGAAGCTTCAATTGACATCTAAAGATAAAAGATTTGTACAGACAGTGGAAAAAGTATTATCGTCCTTTGATTCCTTGGATGAATGGGCCGATTACATTGCATTTCTTTCGAGATTACACAAGTGTCTACATTTGCTGGACGATATCAATGCCAATCACTCACTCAAGTGGATCCCAAAGGCATCTGATGTTGCAGGTAAATTGGCGTTATGCCTCTCATCAAAATTACCAAATGGTGTTCATCAGAAAACCCTAAGCCTATACGAGTCTATTTTTAAAAATCTAGATATAGGCACTTTGAATAGTGAGATATCATGGTGGCTACCCGGGTTACTCCCATTGCTTACTTATTGTTCCATTCAAGTGAAACCACAATTGATCAAAATCATGAGGGAACATATTCTTGCCAACTTGTCACAGAATAATTTGAGTTCAATTACGAAACCTGTCATCCTAAGTCTCCTTCCGGGTCTTGATGACGAGAATTCCGAAGTTTTTATGGACATTTTGAGTTTGTTGGACGATTTCAAAACTAAGTTGAAAGATGATTCACATTTTTGGCAATCCATGTTCCTTTGCATCATCAGTAATCCTGAAAAGAGATTAGGGGCGTTGGCTTGGTGTGCTCGAAGACTTCCAGTTATACGCTCTATTAAAAATGACGGCAAGAACCAGTTTTCAGACGAAGCGCAGGCATGCTTGAGTCCTGAACCCGGACTTCTCATTAGAGCATTTGCAACTTCTATTGGTGGTTTAAGCAACAGAGCAAACTCTGTAGGCGATATACTCGTCGTTAGAGGATTTTTTGATTTATTGATGTCGCATTTGCCCCTTGATAGCTCTGTTTTCGAAACAATGATTTCATCAAAGGACAAGCAACTTTTGATAATGTCATGTTGCCGCATCACTCTCAGGAGAGATATGAGTTTGAACAGAAGACTTTGGAATTATTTTCTCGGCCCAGAAAATGAACATGATAGCAGCATAAAGACGGATCGATCCGTCTATTTCGAAACCAATGTAGTAGCTCACTTGACCGAAGGTTTCTTGAAAATGATAAATATGTCAAATATTGACAAGAAAATCGAAGCATTCAGAATTGCTTTGTCTATTATAATGGACAAATGGGAAATAAGCAAGCTGGTGACACCCAAGATATTCTACCCATTTCTAGTAACCTGTTTTGAGCATCGGGATAAAAGGGAAATTTTACTAGCTGCACAAATGTTTTTTGATGGAATCGAGTCTGCCTACATTTGGAGCTATATTACGAACATTATAGCCTCCAAGACAAAGGAAAACTTGGATCTTTTGGAGTTTATGTTGCTTACATTCAACTTACGCGAGGAAGAAATGATGACTTTACACGCACCCTTAGCTGTTATTTCCTTGCTTTCTGAAGGAGATCTTGATCATAAAAGAGTTTCTACCTTGAAGCTTCTTCTCAACTTAGTCCCAACTCGTGCATATTCAACCTTGAGCACAGAAGAGATTCTTTTCGAAAAGAATGATTTTACTAATCGGATAATAGATTATTACGAAAGGACATTGAACAATGAATTCGTCGAAACACCTTTCAGTGAGGCTGAAATGACGTTTCTCGTGGTGAGACTAGTGAGAGATGCTGCCGTAAAAAAGCTCAAGGAATCTGATTCATCATACAGGCTTTCAACTATATTGGCGGACCTAATAGCTATCATTCCAACAAATTCTAAGCATCAATGGTTTAGTGAAGGACTTGTGAGCTCGATCATGATGCTACCTGAAAGCCAAATTGAGGATGATTTCTCATCATTGCGGTCTAACTCGTTGATATCTTTGGGTGTGACGAAATATTTCAAATATTTAGTACCTCTAATTCCATCCTCTACAAAACTATCAATCATCAAAATTTTGATGACAAATTTGTGGTTCTCGGTTTACACAACACAGCCAGGTTGTTACCAATTTGAATCTGTCAAAGCATTGCACGAATTGAAAGTTATGACTCTGTCAGATATTATCGAGGCTGGCATCACGCAACTTATGATGCGGACTCCTAAACGAAATAGGATGCAGGCCTTTTGCAACTTATGGAATCATTCGATAAATTTCAGTGAGAGCGACAACATTTTGTTGAGGCCATTGCAACTTATTTTGAATGAACCAGATGTTGGGGCAAGTACGAATGGTATGTTTGACTTTGTTAAAAATACGATCATGAGAAATGGAACAACAAATAGATTGTTTAAATTGATAACAACACCTTTACTTGACTCGGAACTCATGGAATCTGGGAAGGATCAGTTGGATGTGGATGATGATTTGGACCGATTCACATATTATCTTTCGACTATCTTGAATGTATCTAGAGCGAATCCAAAGCAATTCAAGGAAAATCTTGGTCAGGAGCTAGCTGTTATGGACTCGGGATTCAAACTCAGGTTGATCAAATCAAATAATTGGCAAATTTCGACCTACAGGTCATTGATATATTCTGTTTTACTCAAATTCCTCTGTCTTCAAGTACCGAAAGTACTTGTAGAGGACGAAGATTTCTTGAAAGCATACCACAAAGCTTTAAACACAAGTTTTGACATAATGAAGCTTTCAATGCCTGGAACTGAGGCTGAGTTTGTTACTGTATTCAATGTACTCATTGAGGTGTCATCATACTTACAGGAGCTCACTACTAACTCATACTTAATTGAGATAATCTTGATTAGTTTCGTTGATTGCATTCACCACTTTTTGAACCTCTCGGAAGATTTAAAAATAAATCTCAACATACTTCATTTCGATGATGAAGGAAAAGATTCATCACTTGTGAAGTTCATCGTTGAAGGTATTACTCGCACAAAAACGGCACTTCTTCTTGACAGTTGGATTTCGCTTCTTACACGCTCATTATATTTATTTGATGAGTCGATATTCAGCGTTTTATTTGCGTTGAATGACTGCATCATCCGTAAAATTGAAAGTTGTTTTATGATGCTTAGAAATCAGCAAATCTCAGAAGAGTTGGTAGACGTCGATGCCTCAATTAATACTTTGATATCAGGGCTTGAAAGTTTACTATCCATTAGCCATGGTTTCATGTTGGCTTCCAGCGTCAAATTGAATAATGATCGTTCGCAGCTCAACAATGAATCCGGTTTCATTGGTTCAGTAATTCAAGGTGTTTTCCTGATAGAATCCCCCGCATTAAGATCTTCTGAGCAAAACAAGCTCTTCTCCATACTACTCTCATTCCAGGATGCTGTGAAGGTTTGTTCAAGGTTGTGGCATTGGGCCGATTCGAAGCCAGCTAGTTTGGATAGTAAAGAAGTTGGCACTAAATCAATAATATTTTTAGCCAACAAGATCAAATTCAGGTCCCGAAAAATGCTCGAATCACTCTTGGATCTTGAGAAAAGAGAAGTTATCGAAACGCTCGTGAGCATTGACGATGCTGAACACTCGGGTATCAAGTTACTCAACGTTTTAGATGGAGGTAGATCCCAAATAACTTTGCCGTTTCTTATCGAATCGATCTGCATTAGGTGTTATCCACAAATGGTTGAGGAGTCAAAGAGGTCAACCCTCAATATTCCTTTATCAGAAAAGAGCTTGTCCAAATTTCTCGTGAGCTATTTCGAATCCATAGACAATGATACCATTTTCGACATTTGGGCTGACACTATTCAATTTTTTAAATCTGTCCTCAGTAATCCTGCTAGTTTTAGGGTTATTCTTCCGGACTGCTTAAGAGCAATCAAAGTTCTTGCAGGAAAGATGAGTTCTTCTAGTTTGAGAGATAAGAAACGCCATCGTAAGGAAATATCTGATATTTTTATCAAAATGTTGACTATTCTAGTGGGTAAGAGTAGTGGAATTGATCATACAGAAGGTGATTTCGACGAAATTTCTGATCAATATCCGATTAATGAGAAGCCTGCCCTTCTTCAGGATGAGACATTGGATGCATTAGTGATTGCGCTTGAGAATTTGGATGCAATAATTGAAGACTCTGACAAAGTTTCGTCATCTCTTGATGTCATCATCGCAAACTTAATTACACCACAGATCAAATCTAAAAAGATCTGTGAGATATCATACAAAACAATTGCAATAATATCCCTTATTGGGAAGTATAACCCCAATCGGACTTGGAAAAACCTCGTTGCTGACTCATTCATGGATATTACTTTCTTTAATGTCAGCCTAACCAGGCTTAAATCATGGAGCTCAATTGTTTCAACCTGGACAACGATTGAGAAGGACAAAATGCATGACTTAATTGTACGAATCACACCATTTGTGCTGACTTCTTCAAGCAACTTATTCAACTGGAATGAAAATTCTGAGATTGAAAGTAAAATTCAATCGATGAAACGAATCACTTTCTTAATCCTGATCCAACCGGTTGATTTTTTCTTGTCATACCTGGATGAACTTTTTGATCGTCTAGAATATGCGTTGAATTCCACTTGTCCCCCTGCTTATAAGAGCGAAATTTTGAAATTGATCAGAATAATTACATTGAAATTTGACGAAATTCATTTGTTGCCCAGATGGACTTTCATTTCTCACGAGTTGTTATCTGTTTTCGACTATATTGTTGCTGAGGACACTAATGATAGTACAAGGTACAGTGATGATCAACTTTCGTTGATCTTGAGTGCTTGTAAGCTCTTGGATCAACTTCTTTTACTTGGTTTCGATGAATTCAATTTGAACGAATGGTTGTTCGTTTCTAGTAATTCAGATTTTATCAACGGTTCTTCATCGAGAACATCGGTTGTTGCAGTTATCGACAAGATAGCTAGAGAAAAAGAATTGACTAATGCAAAAGACCTGCCTATCAAAATGGAACAACCACATGATGATTTGTACCCATTGCTTCGCGGAGTTCAAAGAATTGAAAGCATTACGGAACTCAGGTTATTCTTTGATTATTTGAGCCTCATCAATTATGAGAGGACTTATGGTTTATTGACTTTGGATAGTGATGAATGTGAACAAGACATCATGAGAGATTTGATACAGGTCACGTGAAAAGTTGTTTATATGCGAGTTTATATATGTTGTTTAGGCAAAGAAATGTCTTCGATAGAAAGTGATGAAGAATTCGATGACACGAAACTAGAGACGCCCAAGATTTTGAGATATGAAACTCAGAGAAGCATTATAAGCACCTCAAATACAGAAGATGAGGCTCATAAAAGTTCTTTTCATACAGAAGACGAGGTTCGTAAAAGTTCTCGATCACATGAACAGGGTGAAGCACTTCGAACATCTTTTGAGCTCGGAAACAAGATTGCTTCGGATGCCTCTGATATATCTGAAGAAACAAAGATTGCTTCTCATTTGCGAGCTGGTAAACCATCTTCCAAACTTGGCTCGCGTTCTACCCGGAGACCTCCATCAGAATCGTTAGCGAAGGTCAACTCGAATTTCTCCCACTCTTACATCCAAAAGTACTTGAGTCCCAGGAAAAATGGATTACGGTACTCTACTTTTCATTCCCCTCCTCCAAACCTACATATTCAACCCTTGAGATTCAACCTCGGAGTCGAAAATGATGAATTAAGAATTCCTGCTGCTTCTAATGGTAAAAATGAAGACTCTCATAAAAGTATTTCTGACGATATTTTCAAGCTGCCCTCGGAGCTTGACACAAAGAGATATCATCTTCGAAGTCTTAATGAAAGGATAGGTGTAAGCGAGTCTAATGATTTACCGTCTGGCGGCATCGAACAAGACAAGCTTGAGATATCACGAGCGAACTTACTTGAGAGAGTAAATCAAACTCTTGATTCCATTTCATCGCCGATGCAGGCACTCCTCGAGACTCCGCCAAAGCATAATTCCGAATCATTTCCTAATAAAAGAAGTTCGTCTTCCAGTGAGTTTGATGATCTTATAGATCGATATCGGTTTTCTGAACGGAACTTAAGTCCAATGATTGAGAATTCAACACCTAAGTCACATCAATCCTCTTCCAATCATCTCAAAGGCGCAAACTCGGGATTGAAATTTGGATTATCATACGGTTCTGAAAATCCAGATATCCCTTCCTCTCCGAATTTGCGCTTCTCGGAAGAGGAACAAGGTTCGCGTCGGTGGTCACCAAGAAAATGGAAAATGCTATACCGTGTTCTCCAGCTGGAAAGTGTTGATATTGGGGAAGCAATGAATAATGAGTATTTCATTCGTAAACTCGAATGCTCGGATAAAAGTGAGCTCATACAAAGGATCGATTTCTTGATTAATTTCAAGAGAAAACTTAAGAAAAAAAAATTAGTTAAATAGATCTCATAATCTGGGCAGGCCCTGTTTTATAATTAATATACATTAATAGTCCGTCTATAATTAAATATTTCAAAAAACGTTTGAAAGTACTCCGCTTAATTTTTTATCAGGCACAGAGCCCATTTTTAGTTCTTCCTTCAGGTCTGCTCGGGTGCTTGTAACCTTCCTCTGCTTGAAGCTTCTTCTGATGGGCTCCTCGTGTGATGGAGAAGTTTTCGCTTCTTTTGATCTTTCTTTCCTCTTCTTTTGTATGCCTGTGATCACTTTCGATTTCTCGACGTTATTGATGAAATTTTTGTTCATCTTTTGTTGTTGAGATATCTCAAGAGCGAGCTTGGCTTGTCTAATCTCATTCTCTTTGGAAATCTGCAGAGTTAAATCGAACCATTTGAAACCTGATAAGTATTTGATGTTCATGACATCATCATAGTAGTATGAAGTCTTTTTACCGCCCAATTTATTCGCATTCAAAGTCGAAGCGCAAATTTTGGCATCCTTCTTATTGACAAATTCAACCCATCCTTCTGTAAAATTTTTCTTCTTATTTCCGCCATACTTGATACGTTTATGATAGATCATACTGTCTTCAGGTTTCAAAAAAAGTCGATCTATTTTGCCGAACCGTGAGAGAACTGACCGTAGCTTAGCAGGTTTCATATATGGGGGAATACTCGAAAGATAGCAAACACCAGTCTTTTTGATCCTCTTTTGCTCTTTCTCAAGTTGCTTCGTTGACAACTTCCCAGCATTTTGCTTCTGAGATAAATCATCCCAACTTGTAATCACGTCGCTATTTGTCTCATCTTGATAGTCAACTTTGTTCTCATTTTCCGATAATTCATCGTCCTCATCTTCACTGAGATTTCCTTCGCCCTTCTCGCCTTCATGGTCCTCATCTTCATCTTGATCATCTTCGTTGACGCTATTTTTATGGGTTCTGGTAGGCTTGACAACCTTCCTGTTGATAAACACTTGTTTCAACTCATCCTCTGAGTCAGACTGGTCGAAATCGGATAAGTCAGAAGAAATCATAGTCCTAGGCGGGGTCTTGTTCTGTGTGTAGCATGTCATCTCCTGATAATCTATACAGGACTTTTGTGTTGGTACACTACCTCCTAAGAGACATCATCACTCCTTCTCATTTATAAGATATAAAAGGAAGGGTCTCGGAAAATGTTTTACTAATCGACTCTTTATTATCAGCCTATGCTGATTTCACTTTGAATACAGAATGATTCTCGGCAACCTTTCCATGAATAAAATTTTCAGTTTAGTTCGTGAATGTATCGCTGAGTTCATTCAAGCCAGCAATTCTGAAATACACCGTCTCTGTGAATCTTAGCCTCTCAAACCCCCGTTTTATCAAAGTATACATAAACAATATTAGCTTGAGTTGCCAATGTTCGCTTGTGGGTGCTATTACGAAGCGCCACAGACGACCAAATCGTCCCAACAAATGACGAAGCTGTACTTTTTACTTCACAAAAAGAGGTTAGTATACGACTGACTAAATGCTCTCACAGTTATGAATCTTGTGCCATTACTCTTCTTGACGAGATTACTCAACATTGACTTTTTCATCGCGATACTTCATCTTCTCAAAGCTTTGATGATAAATCGAGTTACTAATTAGGTGGTTGGCTTTGTCTACATCACAAAATTCATTTTCACCATTACGATAGAACTTCATCATATGAGAAGATGGAGTTTTTGAGTTTATGAGTTTATGCTCGCTGGACTATTGTTTGCTTATGATAGAATCAATTAAGCGCTTTTTGCAGCCGCGCCACACAATACAAGAAACGATTTCGCTACCTTTAATATTTTCAATGAAAGTTAGCTTCAGTTTGAATTTAATCAATTACCCCACGTAGAATATACAACGAATTACCCTCGTAATAATCCGTTCGTGTTCATTCAAACCTGAGAATTACAGTTTCCAATCAAGCGAACGCGAACTTATCCAGTTTCGAGGGATCCGCAAAGTAGTCACACAACAATATGAATATAGTGGCTTGTGCGACATTTTCTTCGTCTTGAAGCTACAGTTTTGTATTCGTAAGAATTCTTCATTCGCTAGTATATATGTTCTATTAATTTGATAGATCAGTATTCAAAATTACTTCTTACCGGCTTCGTGACCAGTTTCGGCACCTTCCTTGGCACCAGTAACAACACTGGAAACGTATTCAGCGGCATTGGCAACTTGCTCCTTGGCAGCCTCGACGTACTCGGAGGCAGTCTCGGCGAAAGTGGCTTCATGCTTGTGAGCAGCGTCCTTGGCATCATCGTGACCTTGTTTCACGTTGTCTGCAACAGTTTGAGAGAAAGACTTTTGGTCTTGAGGAGTGGCCTTACCGGCAAGGTCGTCAACCTTGTCAGTGACCTGTTCCTTAGCCTTTTCGAAAGTGGTCTTTTCGGAATCAGGCTTAACAGCTTCAGTAACTTTATCGGATAAGTTTTTTCTACCTAAGTCGGACATGTTTGCAATTGTATCTTTTTGTTGTTGATGATGTCTAAGACCTAGGTAAATTGTCTCAATTTATATGTCGGACCCCCACCCCTGTTGATAGCAAACTTGAGGTAGCAATTGGGAAAAGTCATGTGAATTACTCCAGCCTCAAGTCCTAGAAACTTCCATAGAAAACCATGCGCCACATAATTGCTTATTCGGGAAATAGGACCTCCAAATAATAGTAGGGGTTTACGTTTACGGCACATTTCATGATATTTTGCTGGCTTTCTCTATGAAACACGCCTATTATTGTAACTTTTTGTGGTCATGCTCGTAAATATTGCTGTTTCTGCATTAAGATTGCTATCGCATATGGCGAGATTTTGCAGTCGCGCGAGGAACTGCTCGGCAAATACATGAAACACCTTTCCCCAATAAGTAATTGTCTTCGGCAGGAGACCTTGGATGCATTTACATTCTCTTACAGCACAAAATAGCGCAACTATGCAAAACAGTGAATTCCAAATGTCGGTCGACGGATTTTGTTGACACCAACATCAGAAGAGTGGTCCCTGTCACGTGCTTCTTGAACATGTGATTAAGAAGAATAATTCTATCTTTTTTCGAGAGATGCCCATTGCATCGGAACAGATCAAATTAGGCCAATAGACCATTATGCCCAAGAGAACTGTTACTCAGAGTATAGATCAAAAAATCTATGATCTCATACACGATTTACTAGAGTCCAAAAGCGAAGAGAAGTCTGCTGAAGTCAAGACATCGGATGATCCGTTTGCGAAAATTGCTTTAGCTAGGGACTTGACTGGAAATCAAATACTTGAATATGTACAACTTAAAGATTTTCAATTAAGACGAATGAAAAGAGCCATTTTGGAGAAAGCTATAGCTGCAGTCATGAAAGTTGTTGTTGAGGAGGAGGATGAATATTTTAAGAAAAATAAAATCGATGATACTGCTTCGGTAGAAAACGAAGAAGAGAGTGATGATGAAAGAGATCTCATGGAGGTTAAAGACTCCAATGCTTTAAATAAGAGTGTTGTTGCACTTTGGGATAATAAGGAAAAACAAGGAGCCCAGGAATCCCAAGATTTGGGAGAGGCGAACTCGGCTTCAAGTATTGAAGAGGGCTTGGATAAAAAACGAAGCAAGAATTCCACAAAACAAGCCTCGAAGAAACGCAAAAATAAGATTGACTTTCAACCTCCTACTACATCTCTCTCTTCATTGGGTGGTCTCGAAAATGTCACTACCCAACTCATGGAGTTGGTTGGCTTGCCTATTTTGCATCCAGAAATTTATCAGTCAACTGGTGTTGAACCGCCTCGAGGTGTCTTATTGTACGGTCCACCAGGATGCGGTAAAACATCGATAGCCAACGCATTGGCAGGAGAATTACAAGTACCATTCATCAACATCTCGGCCCCGTCGATTGTTTCTGGTATGTCGGGAGAGTCAGAAAAAAAACTACGTGAAATTTTCGATGAAGCAAGGTCGATCGCCCCATGCATTATCTTCATGGATGAAATAGACGCGATCACTCCTAAAAGAGATGGAGGGGCGCAAAGGGAAATGGAGCGAAGAATAGTCGCGCAGCTTTTGACCTTAATGGATGAGTTAACGCTTGAAAAAACAGATGGCAAGCCTGTAATCGTGATGGGTGCGACTAATCGACCAGACTCTTTAGACTCTGCGCTCAGACGTGCAGGTAGATTCGATAGAGAGATCTGTTTGAACGTACCCAATGAGGATCAGAGATGCTCGATTTTGATGTCCATGACAAAGAATTTAAAAATCCAAAATGAGTTATGGGTGAAGTTCAGGGAGCTTGCCAAGAGAACTCCTGGATATGTTGGTGCAGACTTGAAGAGTTTGGTAACTGCCGCTGGAATTGCTGCAATTAAAAGAATTTTTGAGGGTTTGAGCGAACAAGAGCAAGAGCTCATGGTCCAGAAAACAAACGCTTTAACGGGAGATTCGATGGAAATTGATACTTCGATTGCTGTCTCACCTGACAACAATTTTGTGAAAAAATTCGAAACCAAATCCGATATCGAAAAGTACTCAACCATCCAAAAGTTTTTAATCAATCACCCCCAACCACTCACAGATGAGCAATTAGCGCCTTTATCAATAACATATGATGATTTTTTGACAGCATTACCTACAATTCAACCAACGGCGAAAAGAGAGGGTTTTGCAACCGTTCCAGATGTCACCTGGCAAAATGTCGGAGCACTCAATCACATTAGAATGGAATTGCATATGTGCATAGTCCAACCTATCAAGAAACCTGAGCTTTACTTGAAGGTTGGTATATCTGCACCAGCGGGAGTGTTGATGTGGGGGCCACCTGGGTGCGGTAAAACATTATTGGCGAAGGCGGTAGCGAATGAATCGAGGGCAAATTTCATTTCCATCAAAGGTCCGGAACTACTCAATAAATATGTTGGAGAATCTGAACGTGCAGTGAGACAGGTTTTTCAAAGAGCTAGGGCATCTGTACCTTGCATCATCTTTTTCGACGAATTGGATGCACTTGTGCCCAGAAGAGATACATCTTTATCCGAATCATCCTCTCGTGTTGTAAATACATTGTTGACAGAGTTGGATGGGCTTAATGACAGAAAAGGTGTCTTCGTGATTGGTGCTACTAACAGACCGGATATGATTGATCCTGCTATGCTTCGTCCTGGCCGTCTAGATAAAACATTGTACATTGAATTACCTTCAAGTGAAGAAAGATTCGAAATTTTGAAAACAATCGTCGTCGCCAACAAAACTCCATTAAACGAAGAAGTTGATCTCAGAGCTGTTGCAAACGATGAAAGATGCCGCAACTTCTCAGGTGCAGATTTATCATCATTGGTCAGGGAAGCTGGTGTTCTAGCTTTGAAGAAAAAGTTCTTTCATGGACAGCAAATTAAGCAATTGGACTCCTCGGGATATTACGATGAGGAGAACATTGACAATGATATCTCTGTGAGCAAGTCTGACTTCGATAAGGCTTTATCCAGCATACATCCAAGTGTTTCCGACAGAGATCGAGCAAAGTACGAGAAATTGAACAAGAGAATGGGGTGGAGTGTAATAACTGAAGATCAGCAAACTGAATCCACGTGATGTTCAATACAGCATAGGTAGCGTTAGAGCTCGTATTAGCAGCATAGGCATTAATAGAGAAGGGAGCTTGAATAGCTTGCAAAGAATTTAATTAAGAAAATTTTCTAGATTTTTGAGATAAACTGATAAAATTCGATGTATTGTTTTTGTTATAGAACACTGAATTTATTTCAACGACAATGACATTCAGCTTTCTAAATAATTCGTAATAACTACACACATTCTTATTTCTTTGGAGGAATTAACCAAAATTATGGCATACTAATCATCACGGCTGCAAAAGTTAAAAGTCAATCGCAGCACGTGATCAAACGAACTTTTTGGCCAGATTGATTTGAAGATTTGTTCAGTCCAACTAGTGATTTCACCAAACGCTTCACAAGATGCTGGAAGAAATTGAGTTAGGCGTCACCGCAGACTTACACGTACACTTGAGAGATGGACCAATGATGGAGTTAATCACCCCAACGGTCGAACAAGGTGGTGTATCCATTGCGTATGTGATGCCCAATCTTGTTCCTCCCATTACTACTATTGAAAGAGTTTCTGAATACCGTAAAGATCTCGAAAGACTTGCTCCAGATACGAAATTCTTGATGACTTTCTATTTATCTAAGGAGTTGACCGAAGATTTGGTGGCTGAGGCCGCTTCAAAAGGCTATATCCATGGTATCAAATGTTACCCTGCAGGTGTGACCACCAACTCTAAGTTTGGTGTTGATCCCAACGACTTCAGCTCTTTTTACCCCATTTTCAGAGTGATGGAAAGGGAGGGATTAGTTCTCAATATTCACGGAGAGAAACCAGCAGTCAAGAACGAGTCCGCACTTGAAAGCGAGGATATTCATGTTTTGAATGCCGAACCCAAATTTTTGCCAGCCTTGAGAAAATTGCACAATGATTTCCCGAAATTGAAAATTGTGTTAGAGCATTGTACTACAAAGGATGCTATTGATTTGATTCGCGAGTTGAATAAAAACACCGGTCCCAGCGACGAAGTTTATGTTGCTGCAACAATCACAGCACATCACTTATCTTTGACTATTGACAACTGGGCTGGAAATCCTGTCAACTTTTGCAAACCAGTAGCTAAACTACCAAAAGATATGAGAGCATTGGTGGATGCTGCGACTAGTGGAGAAAGATGGTTTTTTTTCGGATCTGACTCTGCTCCACATCCAATTGAGGCCAAAAGTACGCACGTAGGGGTGTGTGCAGGTGTGTACACACAAAGTCATGCTATAAGTTACGTAGCGGAAGTATTCGACCAGCAACAGAAACTTGACAAGTTGAAAAGTTTCGTTGGAGTCAATGGTATTAACTTCTATGGATTACATAATGATGCCAAAACTGAAAAGAAAGTGTGGTTGGTGAGAAGAGAGATTACTGTACCAGAGATTATTGCGAACAACAAAGGGTTGAAAGTGGTGCCTTTCAAGGCCGGGGAAACATTGAAATGGACCGTCGAATGGCGCTAATCGGCTCTCTAACGGCGTGGACCGCAAAAGGAATAGTAATTTATATTCGTATTCACCGCTTTAGATCGAACTAAACATTGTAATTAACGCTTCATGCGGTTGTAGCCGTGTAGGGGATGGCGCAGTACGGCACACGAGCCGAAATTGCGGACTTCAGCACGTGTGCATAACCTCCGATGGAAGATCAACCGAAGATTAGCCTAAGCGAGAGACGAAGAGCGTAAGAATCTAGAACTTTGCGGCATGTTATAGTGATATCACAAGTACATTAGCGAAAAGTTAATATCTATTGACCAGTTCAGTCAAATAAGTGACATATGTCTACGGGTTACTAACGCTGACACCACCTGGGTGGGGAATCCCGGGATGGTTTGAAATCAATTAGTTCTGAGACCGACGGCATGCATACATCGGGCTGTGACGGACCCGTGTTCAGCGATCTTCTCAAGTCCAAAAAATTTCAATTGGAATCAATCTAAACTGCGCCGAACTCTGCGCTGGAATGGAAGCGGGCTGTTGTCTACGGCTTCTGGTGAAAGCCGTAGTCAATTATGCTCACGGCGAACAGACAGGTATAATTGGCATGAGCCGTGGATCAAACCAATCAATTTAATTACCACGTGCCTCACACGACTCAAGAACTCCACTAATAGAAAGAACAGAAATTTGCACGTGCGCCTCCTACCCCACGTTGTACTAGTGCGCCACGGACTTCGCTTTGCACACATCTCCACCCTGACCACACTTGATAATTGAAGAGGAGTAGCTACTGGAGTATGCTCAATATGGAGGCTTAGTGGTAGGCACGTTTTTTTGGTGATCCGTATAACCCACAATTATATTTTTTTTTCACCTGTATCTTATCAATCGATTATTATGAATTTGTCCGCCCTAATATTTTTTATCTTTTTTTTTTATGTACCGTACCTGGTAATACTGCTGATCATAATTGGACCTAGCTATATAAGGCAGGGCCTGCCTCATCTCTTTCTCTGTACAAGCATAGGAAAAAAAATCGTTCTAAGTCAAAATGGCTTCCAGAGATGTTCCAAAATCGTTCAACGATCTAGCATTTGGCTGGACTCGTAACTTATCCAATGAAATTACTATTGGAAAGAAACAAGATGATCTCACTAATGATGATTTCCAACCTGAAGAGCAACAAAAGGTTCGTAAGGTGCAGATGAAGAATTTGTGGCCAGCTTTTTGTGCTGGTGCAGGTTTGTTCTCTGATGGTTACGTGAATAACTCTATTGGTACTGTATCTACTTGTTTGGGTATTCTTTATCCAAAGGCTTACAAGGAAAGTAACGCCATCTCCAACGTCTCTTCGATTGCTTTCGTCGGAACCGTTGTAGGTCAATTGACTTTCGGTTACATCTCTGACAGAGTTGCTAGAAAGGGAGGTATGTTGACTGCCAACATCTTGTTGATCTTCTTCACTCTTCTTACTGCAGTTGCTACATGGGGTGCTCATGGATCCAAGAGTGGTATGTTCAATGCTTTAGTTACCTTCAGATTCTTCTTGGGTATCTGTATTGGTGCTGAGTATCCAACTGCCTCCGTCATCGCCTCCGAATTTGCCAATCAATTACCAGCTGGCCACAGAAACCGTTATTTCGCATGGTTCACAAACTCCATGATTGATTTGGGTTTCATTATCAGTGCTTTCGTTCCATTAGTTTTACTTTGGATTTTCTCTGAACGTCACTTGACTGCAGTCTGGAGATTGACTCTTGGATTGGGTGTTATTCCACCTCTTTCCTTATTCTTCATGAGATTGAAAATGGGTAACTCTAATGCTTACAACAAAATTCACATGAAGAATGTGAAGAAATTCCCACTCTGGTTGGTGATTAAGTTCTACTGGTTCAGATTGACCATCATTTCTTTGGTTTGGTTTATTTACGATTTCTCTTCTTACTCCTTTGGTATTTACTCGAGTTACATTATTTCTCAAATCATTCCAGGTGATGACCTTTACAAGACTTTCGGATGGAACGTTGTTTTCAACGTTTTCTACATTCCAGGTACTTTCTTGGGTGCTATTGCTGCCGATTACTTTGGACCACGTTTGACCCTTGCAACCGGTGTTATCCTTCAAGCTATTATCGGTTTCATCATGGCCGCTTGTTACCCTACTTTAAAGCATCACGTTGGTGCTTTCGTTGTCGTTTATGGTATTTTCACTACTTTGGGTGAATTCGGACCAGGTAACAATATTGGTTTGTTGTCCTCCAAGACCAGTGCCACTCCTGTTAGAGGTCAATACTATGGTATTGCTGCCGCTACTGGTAAGATCGGTGCATTCGTCGGTACTTGGGTCTTCCCAGTCATTATTAAGAATACTGCCAAGGCTGGTACTGACAGAGGTAACCAAATGCCATTCTACATTTCATCGGCTTTGTGTGTTTTCTCTGGTTTGATTACTCTCTTTTTCTGCCCATCTGTTGGACAAGATGCTATCAACAAGGAAGATGCTGATTTCGTTGCTTACTTGGAGGCCAATGGCTTTGACGTTACTCAAATGGGTGAACCAACTGTTGTCGAAGACTCTGAAGACCAATCCAGCGACCCAAAGAAGACAACTGTCAATGTTGAAACCGAATCCAAGCAATCGAATTAAGTTTTTTAACTAATATCTTTAAGGAAGAGGGTGTCATTTTACTTCATTTCAGGAATAAACGGGACTCACCCGAATACTTGACCTAGCATATTGTCAAAACGCTTGGATACTGATCATTTATCAGTATAAGCGCGCTTCTTTGCCCATGCTTATTTAATTAATCAGATTATTCACTTCCTCAAAACATCGAAACTACTATAATATTTATATAATGTTGTCTTTACAATAACATACTAATTTTCGCAATTGTAATTCATTTCTTGATTTGGTGAGGGAAATCCCGGTTTATCCGCAGTCTATTTAAATTGAAGCAATAATGATGATAGCGTTTATGCAGGATTCAACAATCAGTTCTTAGAATTGTCTAGAGCTTGAGCAAGATCGGAAATAAGATCCTCAACGTTTTCAACACCGATACTAACTCTCAATAATGTCGGACTAACTCTAACGTCTGACATCGCTCTCCATTCAATAAGACTTTCAACACCACCCAAAGATGTCGCATGGTGAAAGTATTTGAGTTTAGATGGAAAGCATTTTGCGCTCTCTTCGTCTTGCAAATTGATTGTGAACACAGGAGAATCACCCTTGGGCATTTGCTTTCTGACAAAAGAATCTGTTTGTAATGATCCATGAGAAATTGTAGCCAAAGCTGGATATTTCTCCTTATTTGTGGAGAAATACTTCACAATCTCAGTTGCATTTTGAGATTGCCGGAGAACCCTCAACTCGAGTGTTTTCAAACTCCTCAAGAGCAAGGAGGATTCAAGACTAGGAATGATCGTACCTAAATGTGCTCTATCGAGGAACAATTGCCTACTAACTTCCTGGGACTTTGTGATCAAAAATCCAGCTAGTAAGTCACTATGGCCCCCGAAAAACTTTGTTGCTGAATGCAACACCATATCGGCACCAAATTCGAATGGGTCTTGAAGAGGGGGTGGTGCGAAAGTTGAATCAACAAGCAAAAACGCACCTCGCTCATGAGCTATTTTGGCATAATACTCAATGTCCATCACTGTTCCGTTGGGATTGACTGGTGTTTCTAATAGAATCAAGTCACCTTTACCCAATTGGTTCATGTCATCACTCAAACGAATTTGTTTGAGGCCGTAATTTCGAGTGAGGATATTTGCCACACCTACATTACCGTGGTAGACATCATCGAATGCTACTACCTTTGGATTGAAATGAGTTAAAGCAGCGTGGAAAGCACTTAAACCAGATGAGTAAACCGTTGCGTATCCATTAGTGATCGCGCCCACAATCGCTTCAACCAGTGAAGCATTTGGATGCGAAAAGCGGGAGTAGTAATGAACGCCCAGCGGTACCTCATGTATGTTCAAATCTGCGAACTTTACCAATGTCTCCGGATCAGAATTGTATTTGAAAGTTGTTGTGATATTGATGGGTGGGATTACGTCAGAAACACGAGACTGGGCATCGGCTTGATGAATCGCCTGAGTACTTAAACCTGTCATTTTGAGCTTAAAGTGGGGACAATTGATCTTAAGACCCTTATATAATGTTTAAGGAACAAGAATCTATCACAACTTCACACGTGCCGATTATTAATGTACTGCGATTTGCGCAGTATTTGCGTCAGTACCTGTTATACTGAGCTGAGCGAAGAACACCTTACTTGAGGTCGATTTTCTTGGGTCCCCGAACAGCCGTAATTGATTGGAGGGTTGGCCGAGTGGTCTAAGGCGGCAGACTTAAGATCTGCTGGACGCACGTCCGCGCGAGTTCGAACCTCGCATCCTTCACTATCTTTTTGCGTCCAAGTGGTTTCCAGATGGGAGAGAGTCCCTAGAGTTGCAATCAGACTTTATGTGCTATCTCGACTTGGTACTTCGACTATAATTCGCTATTAGTGGTTCTGTGGAACGTCCAAAGATTTATTAATTCCAAGTTTCTAAGACAATATTGTCAAACTGGAACAATTCCAAGTACTGAGAGTGGAGGTGATATTGATTTCTGTATCGATACGCACTCTATATCCTATTTTCTTATCTTTGTCTGTATACTGCAATTCTTTAGGCAATGCGCTTCAGTCGTGTAAGAATCAATAAACTATCACAGCTAGATTTGAGATGGGTAGTACAGATTCTTAAGCTAACCAACATCTTTCATGGGATCAGTTTTCTTACCACACCTAAGAACCGGATGGCACGTTGATCAAGCTATATTGTCAGAAGATGACCGCTTGGTCATAGTTCGATTCGGCTTGGAATACGATTCAGAGTGCATGCTCATTGATGAGATTCTCTATCAGGTATCAGAGAAGGTCAAAAACTTTGCATCTATCTACTTGTGTAACACTGATCAAGTTAAAGACTTCAATCAGATGTATGAACTTGACGAAGATCCATTCACTGTAATGTTTTTCTACCGTAACAAACATATGATGTGTGATTTCGGAACCGGGAATAACAACAAACTCAATTTCCCCGTGAGGAGTAAACAGGAGATGATAGATATTATCGAGACAATATATCGAGGGGCTCACAAGGGTAAGGGATTGGTTGTCAGTCCGAGAGACTACAGTTTCATTAGAAACAGGTAATTTAACGTTTAACTATAGAAAAATATTCAATGATAATAGAACTTGGAGAATTATTCCTCCTTCGGCATCCAAGAATGGAACTTAATTGTCTTCATTTTGGGCATAGAAAAAATTGACTCCCAATAATTTCAGGCCCGGAGCATTCTTTGAGATCCAATCTCTCACACCACTACTAGGGACGCCTGTTCCCCAAGTTGGTCTATCGGAGGGGGTGCTGACCAGCTTCACCAGAGGATCTTGTTTGTATAATAAAAACACGTAACGATGCTTACCCGTTTTCGGAGGAGGAGCAGGTCCTTGATATTCCAATTTCTCAGAGCCAGTAGTGAAATCCAAAATATAACTCGATTCATCATGACCGGACTTGAGCTGTAAATCCGTTAATAACCAATGTGCGTATTCAGACCACTTGTGATCCTTATTGGATGGAGCATCTGGATCTGTTAAAACTAAGATCAATTTGTCATCTTTAGTGAAATCTTCGACTTTGCCGTCTTGGTTTGGCAGATTAGGAGTAAATTGGATAATTGGCTTTTCTTGCGTCTTTGATACGGCCAATGTATTTCCCAAGGCAACTTGTTCTTGATTGTATTCAATTGTCAATAAGCCTTGAGTTTCGAACTTGTCCACAACTTCCGGAATGATCTTGTGCTTGGAGTAGGATTCGTCCAAGGATTGGGAAATTGTGATGAGTGTCATTTTTGGAATGTGTGGGAGTCTTGCAATTGGTCTTGGAGTGAGACGAATTGACTGTCTAACGAGGAGTCTATTAAACATCCCTTATGAAGCTAATGACCTTAAATGGGTGAGCACGTTATGTACTCCAGATAAATTGCGGTGCGGTTAAATCCGGTTGCGAGCACTTTGATTGCTTGCCCATGAAAATTGATTTAAGTATTCACTTCTTGGCTCGGAAGTTTGCTACCAAAATAGCCCCACAAATCGGGCGTTGTGGGTGGATTAATGGATCTGATAAGCTTATGAATCGAAACCATCTTATGTAATTATAGCTTCGTAGCGTAACATTTTATTAATACCTTATTTGAACAGAAGTAATATATATGCGATAACATCAATAAAAAAACAAACTCAAATAACTAGAATTAGACCTGAAGCATTCACTTCATTTTTCGGAGGAAATATATATAAATGGTGTATTCTTAATGGTCTAGTCCGACTTGTTACTAAAACAAAATTTAGTACCTTTCAACTATCGTAAGCATCGTAAAATTGTAGACAGGACTAATAATTACCTTGATATCCTTGTTGATAATTCTGATAATTTTGATAATTCTGGCTTGGTAGATTACTAATATTATTGTTTATAGGAATGTTGTCGCCTTCATTCTTCAGCAAAAGCTGTTGTTGGAGCATTTGTTGCTGCAATATTTGTTGTTGTAAAAGAACATCGTTATCCGGTTTCA
This sequence comes from Suhomyces guaymorum, assembly GCA_030568515.1. Taxonomy (NCBI): domain Eukaryota; kingdom Fungi; phylum Ascomycota; class Pichiomycetes; order Serinales; family Debaryomycetaceae; genus Suhomyces; species Suhomyces guaymorum. The sequence goes on from JAJMGD010000006.1 coordinate 122,946, forward strand.
TTTCTAATTCGCCCTCTTCTTTGATATCATTATCCGTAACCTGCTCCAGTTGAGCACCTTGAACGTTTTGGGAATTTTGGTGCTGTTGACCTAGGGATTGTTGATGGATTTCTTGAGGTGCCCCTTGTATTTGAGGTTGAGATTGTGGCTGATGAAGCAGAGGATGGTGATGAGATACCAGAGGTTGTGGTTGACCCATATATGTCCTAGCGCCAGTATACTTTTTAGGCTTCTCCTCTTCTCTTGGAACAACATCGATCAAGAAATCGAACATGTCACTCTTAGTAAGAGCTGCCGCTATGTCCGACTTCTGAAGAGTTCTTCTCTTGTTTTCCTCAGCGTGAATCCAGGCACGCATCGTCAACTCGGTGATGAAAACATCACATCCTTTTGCGAATAGGATGGGTGCCTCTGCACTGATCATCCTGACATCTTCATCAGTTTTCATCACTTTTTTGATTCTTGCCAAGGGCAACTGATGGTTCTTGAAATCATGATCATCGTGCTCGATCAGATTGATAGTTTCTTGCCAATATTGCATCATCATGTCCCGGAACTTACCAGTAAGCCCTTGTCCAACGTTATTGAATGCCCCACCTGGTTGCTGCTGTTGAGCAGCGGCGGCTTCTGCAGCCGCTTGTGCTGCTAGCAACTCGGCCTCATCGACGACAGTTTGAGTAGGTTGAGCTCCCGGTTGTAATTGCAACTCTTCGTTCAAGTATGTATTATCGTATCTCTCCATGGTCGCGTTGAATATTGGGGAAAGCAGGAAGACTAGAGTATAAAAGAGTGAATGTTTGCCCGCTTGACTCGATCAGATTAGAAATTTGTTAAACCACTTGTGGAAGTCTTTCCGATATTGTCAAAGGATAGAAGTTGGTGTGTTTTTTGAGGTGCTAATCGTCCTTGGATGGTGTACACTACGTAGAAAATTTCAGATTAATTTTTAGTCCGGTTCGGAACGAGATGCACCAAGACAAAAGATGCTTGGAAATGCGAGAAAAGCGAGGTAGAAATCTTAGCATTAAACGATATGAAGGATGATGAATGCAAAATCTCACATCTTGCTATAGCTGGGCGACTGATTAATACTATCCTGTTGTTCCATCGAGCTATTTAAAGGGTTGATCCGCTGATTAACACTTTCAGATAACTGGTGATCTTCAGGGAATGAAGGTGTTTCGAGTTTACACGAGCGAGAACTCGTGACTATTTACGATATGTATTTATCTAGTGCTATTTACTGTACCTTCTCGACAGAAACTACCTTTTCATCGAACCTGACCGACTTCCTTCTTTCCCCAGTGGTTTCTGGAACTCCCAATTCAATGCCGTTATCACCAATTTGGTCCTTAGTATCTTGGAGTAATTTTTTCACATCGGCTCTGGAAGATGCTTGACCACTAGATGACTTTCTGCGATGTTGAGTGTCCAAGTCGGACTTACACTTATTACAGGCGCAAGAGAAACCCCAATTCACACGAAGTTCCCGTTGACGTTGTTGAACCGGATGTGCTGGATTGACGTAGGTAGTAGTGAGTTCTTCACCGGAACGAATATCTCTCGCCGCATAAACTTTCAAGCCTGAAGTACGCAATGGCTGTGTCTCGACTGAAGTGTTTGGATCACAATTATGATTCAAATGGGATTGAGTCAAAAATATGCAAGAGTCCACATTGTTGATATTATAAGTTCCCATCATGAAGAGGAACTCACGATAATCAACACCCTCTGAAGCGGCATTAGGAAAGACTCTCAAGAATCTTTCGTAACCTTCTTTCCACATAGTTTCCTGTTGTTCCTCAACAAACAATGCTCCGCCTTGAAGGCTATCGAATGCACCTGCCGAAGAGTTCAAAGCTTTATATCTGACGTCTTGAGATACACGAGCCATTGCTCTGAACTGCTTCCCTTTAACACCTGACTTATCCAATAAGATGTTGGCATAAATGAGTGTGATGGCATATAAAGCATTCCACTGCTCAGAAAGACAGTAATCTTGTAATTCTAAGAATCCAGCTGCCTCTATCTTTTTCGAAGATTTGTTGCCAGGGTTGTATATGTTATGTTTGAGCTGTCCATGTAAGTTACCGTCGGTCTTTTTACAGACTTGGGAGCACCAAACTTCAGAACAAACGTTACAGTCAAGTCCTCTCAAGGTTGATTTGATATTTTCTAAGAGCCTTCCACAATATGAACAAGCTTTACCCAACTTCATTAAATTGACATTGGCTAAAGGTGGGACAAAAAACAATTGCTTCTCTTCCCAAATGAGTTCACCCTTAGCAATGTCCTTCTTTGCGTAAAGACCTTTTCCACGCTTACTTGTCATGACGATTTGAACTTTTTCAGGAAGTATTATATCTGGAGTCACTTCTGATTTGATCTCGGAGGCATAGGTAAATTGCTGGTTGGATTGAAGTAAGCCAAACTTCTTCAACAGAGTTTTGACTCTTTTCTCTGAAACAGACCAATTTGGATGCTTAGTCTTCACCAAAGCGTGAAGTTTACCCACTCCTAAGTTTTCATTATTGGAATCTTCTTTCCATAAAGCGATGACGGCATCAACAAGTTGACGTTCATGCGGCACAACTGGCCCTTCTTCCTCTGCCACCTTGTCGTTGATATCGATGACCTTGATCTTTTCTGTCACTTCAGCCATCGGGTTTGGTTGAGAATTTCGTTATCGAAAATTTCCTATTTTTTCGTGGAGTTGAGATTCGAATTTCGAGACCGATGCATGTTCTAGAATACGGTATGATTCAGTTGTAGGAAAACAAGTTTCTATTTATTTTTTATAATATCTATAACATTGATATTCTATGAACTTCAAGTTTCGATCAGTTTGGTGTTATTCGCATATTATGATTAGGAACCTTGATAATAATCAGTCGATGGATATTTGCACCTACATATTTAGCATTCTTCAGATCGTTATTATCGTCAATGAGTTCGGAATCTCAAGAGCCAGGATTCTTTCACAATTTTTCTCTCTAATTCATTCTTTTCTTCTCGTAGAAATACCGAAGATTAGATGTATGTTTTTATGACTTTTCTTGATTCCATTTCAGTTGCGCGAATTGCTTCTGAGTAAAAGGACATAGTGAAGTTTTGTGCCCCTACAGACTAAAACTTCTATCTATGATAAGTATTTTGGTAATTATCAGGTAGGAGATGCGAGATGGAATAATATCATCACCTGTCGAGTCAACAACAGAATTTTCCAAGAAAAGCGCAAATGGTTTAGTGGTAAAATCCAACGTTGCCATCGTTGGGCCCCCGGTTCGATTCCGGGTTTGCGCATTCTTTTTTAAACCCTCTTTTTGCATCGAACTGAACTGAAGTCAAGCGGAAGGAATCGTTCAATTCATTCTCTACCATGTCATTCTCAGCAATAAAAGAGACCAAGTCTCAATTGAGGAAGGCTATAAAATCTCAGCTTCGAAATGTATCGCAAGAATCCCTCATGTCCCAATCCGACGAAGTATTGAAGCGCTTGTTGCATCACAAGACATTCGTTGAAGCATCGAGAGTAGCAATATATATGAACATGCCACATCTGGAAATTCAAACAATGCCTCTCATCAAGAGCTGTTTCGACATGGGCAAAAGGATATATTTGCCCAAATGCATTAATTCGGCAGCAAACGGTAGGAAAATGAATCATCTTAAGATGCTTGAGGTCAAAAGCTTCGACGATGTTTTAAATTTGAAGCCACAAGGGAAGTATAAGTTGCTCGAGCCTCTTGATGGGTCGGATATATTTCAGGATAGTGACGGGCTACTTGATATCATCATTGTACCTGGTGTTGCATTCACTACAAAGAAGCAAAGGATTGGCCACGGGGCTGGATATTACGATGAGTTTATTCTGAAGTACTTTGAATTGAAGAAGAAAAGGCCGCAGTTGATTGGGGTTGGATTAAAGGAGCAGCTTGTGAATTCTATCCCTCAGGAGGAGCATGATTGGAATTTGGACAGCTTAATCATCGCAGATAAGGTCTACTAATCTTTGATGTTTGGTTGCGACAAAATCACATATGAACGGCTACAAAATGAAAGCAAAAAAGTCTATTATTATCTATATCATAAGGGCATAATTCATATCAAGAGGCTAGGATGTCATGACGCCTACCATGCAATTTTCCAACATGCGGTCTGCATTCACCCAGCTATGATATTTGTTGAATAAAGACGTGCCATCTTTTCCAGCACATTTCATGATTTCTTCTACTCCGCCAGGATGAAAATTTACGTATGGTGTGATGTTGAAAACTCTTCCGTTTATACAAGTCCAGCAATCTGCAAGCGTCTTGTGCGATTTCAATTCTTCCTTGCTTATACGGACGTATTGCGGAGGTGGGGTATTGGGAGGGACTCCACGAAGAAGATGCTTTGGCTTACTACTATTGAGGTGAGCCCAGTCCAACGGAGAATGTCCTGGTTCCAACACAACCTTCTTTCGATTTTGACGAGCTGGGACTGCAAGTGAAGGGCCACCAGAAGCCCTCTGGGCAGAGCCCAACGAAGGAAACGTTGTAGATGGTCTGCTCAAACTTGATTTGGAAGCCGGTATAGGTCTAGGATTTATTTTCTGCACCTCAGAGCTGGGGACTTTGATTTCACCCGAGGAGCCAGCTGTTGCAGGGTTCTTGAATCTTGGGGGCCCATCTCCGCTCATTTCTGGATTATTCAGAACTCACGAAGTTGTAGAAGACACTAAGTGTTGATCATCGTCACGCTAGATAGCTCGCAGAATCAAGTTTTGATCCGCTCTGTGCATTACGTAATTTAGCATCGAAGCGTTATGCATGGGATCATGACAGGTGCGCAGAAATTAGCAGCGAGATAGCAGCGAGTTGGCAACATGTATTTACACAGTCTATTGTTCCAACCAATGCTGGTAAAACAGTCAATGTGATTGAAAGATACGATTGGCATTTGTAATCAGTAAGGAATCCCTTTTAGTGAAGCTTATTTGGCTTGAGACCTTCAAGACGGCTGCAAACTAGCGTAATAATATTTTAGAATAACAAAGTTGGCAATCTACTATATTACTGAGGAATTTTAATCATGAATTATCATTATCAATAATGAGATTAAATTTGCTTTTCAGTACCTGCTTATGCTTTTCAACTGTCGTTGCCGCTCCTGTTGATAAAATAAACTCATCACTTCCCACTAATCAACTGTCCTATCCTGAAGCTATTAATTTAGATTATTATTCCAAGAAAAATGCAAATACAACCCAATATGACTTGATGGTAGTTAATTATTCCAGAGAAGCATTTAAGGCTACCCGAAACCCCGTTGTGTCAGGGACTACCGTAAAAGGTTATTCAGAGAACATAATTCACGAGTACACATTATCTGAACGTGAAAATTTGACACCAGAAAAGATGGAGTATATCCTTGGAAAATCACAACGGGCAGCAATCTTCTTTCATGACACGAAGACTGTTCTAGTTTGTGATACCGAAGATTCTGAAGAACACACAGCCCACAAAAAATTGGTTTTCAATAAAAAAAGACCAGAGAACTACACATTTTACGAATTCGCCGGTGAAGGTGAAGCGGAAGTGAAATTTGAAAAAGCTTTGATTCCAGCTAGTCCGTGTTTGATGTTTTCAGATCAAGACAAAAAAGGTTCAGGTTCTATCTCAATATCTTACCTGGTTAGTCTTGACATGAATAAAGAGGCCGGAGTAAATGGAGGACTTCATAAGCCATATTTGAATGGCTTTTTCACATACGTCTTTCTGCACATATTTGATGTCAAAGTTAGCAAGAGTTCATCTTTTTCCGGAAGCCATCAATGCTCTTCTAAAGACTCCGTTGGAGTCAGGCTATTTTACAGGCCCAGCACAGTCGAGCTATATCTCAAAAAAAGACCTATTGTTTACAATCGCCTCAAGTCGACCTTTTTCAGAAACAAATGGCTTGGCTTGGAAAAGATGAAGTTTTTGACCACTCTTCCACCAAAATTCTACTGTGGTTACGAGAACCTGCAGATCGACCTTCAATGTGATAAGCCGGCCAGTGAATTTAATTCCATTTTCACGGAAAAAAATTAATCTACTTTTGTTAAATCATTTTTATTGCTAGACGTATATGAACTTTCAATCAATGCTCCTTGATTTGCTTTCTGTCAATTCTTTCATAGTACAACATGTAGACACTTGTAGTTTCGCATAACACAGATGCTTTCGAGACTTCCGTTACTTGCGAATCACTGATACGCCAAAATGCATTCTTGATCAAGGATGGAATCTTCTTCATCTTGATCTTCTTGGTCTCTTCTTTCTTTTGCTCGTCCTTCTTTGCCAAGTCCTCGAGAGCACCACTTACGGCCATGCCTGAGAAATAGTCATTGGGTTCCAAGTCACCGACCAATAATTCTGCTGGGGTTTGAGAGCCTGAGTGGACTATTTCTTGAATACTTGATTCTTGTGGATGTCCTTGAATCACAGAAGGGCGACGACCCATAATATTCGAAAACTTTCTGCGGAAGCCGGATCCAGTAATTTCTTCGTTAGCGGGGAAGCCATTGTGATCTTCAGGTATTGGTCCAGGAGCGACTGCATTTGATGAGGCTCTGCTTCTGATGGGATCGCCTTCACTGGAAGAATTTGAAGTTTTTCTAACGCTGTTCGAACGAGACATTGAAAACTTTCTCAATCTGCTAGGGACAGCATCCTGATCAGGCTTTACTTGGGGCTCAGCAACTTTTGGTGCTTCTTCTTTCGAAACTCTCTCAACATCGAAAATGATCTCATCGTTGACTTCGTCAACAATTTCCGGCGATAACTTGAAGATGGTTCCTTCATTATCCTTTACAAACAAAGGCTTGCGTTTGTAACACTCATAATGGCCTTGTGTATGCGATCCTTGATGTCTGATCATCGCCTTAAGACGATACTTGTAAACATCGTTGTCGTTGAATTTGAACTTTTTGAAGTGTTCCTTCAAGTTATCGGTTTGGTCTTCAGTGATGGGGGCGTTATTTAAAGTTTCTGGGGCTTTGGAAGCCAATGTGGACTGTTCAGATAATCTAATCTGGTTGCTTGCCGCTGGACTGTCTTTCAAAGTGTTCGAAGTAATGATGGATTGACGCGCGGTGGAAATGACATCGTCGTTGTCACTATCGTAATCATCGTCATCATCTTCACCTTCGGTTGCCGTGCCTGTTTCAGTTTCAGTTTCAGTTTCAGTAGCAGTACTATCCGCATCGGTTGAACCTAATGCATCTTCATCATCTTCGTCATCAGAACCCTTTTCATCAATATCTTCTCTCTGAACGTCTTCGTCTTCCATATCATTGACATCATGAGTCAAGACATTATTTATCAATTGGTCGTTTGAGCTTGCACTTCTATCGGTACTGCCAACTTCTGGAGTCTCATTAGCTTCAGCCTCATCTTGAGCAGCAGCAGCGGCTTGAAACTTTTGAAGCTCTTCCAGGTATTCTTTACCGATCGAAAGGATCAATTGGTCCTTGAAAGCAACACGACAAGGGTTTCTTGTGATATCCACACCATTGAAAGAGGATCTGGAAAGATGAAGACCAAAAATCTTAGGAGGTTTGAGGATTTGCGCGGTTCTGAGAACAGTAGATGTCACAGTCGAAATGTCCAAATCCTGAGTTTTGTAGTTTTTGATGTATTCTTCCAAGTCATTTTCTAAATCTTCATTGATCGCCAAATTAGCGTCATTGTACAAAGCCCTCACTTTGGCCAGTAACTCGTTAGACTCATCAATCTTGCCTGTTCTTTTTTCTTCTTGGACAATCTTGGTGATACGGCACTTCAAACAGTGGTAACCTTCAATTGTTTCAGATTCATTCTCATTCAATAAGGTTTCGATGTCGGTTGACATCTTTTCTGGAGTATGCAATGTAAGCATCAAAAATGGGGAGAAACTTGGCTTTGATACTCCATTACATGCAAGGCATTTCATTTGACTTAAAATAAGACCCGAAAAGGGGAATTCTGGTACCTCAATGTGTTCCAAAATCTCATAATCCTGTGGAGAAGGAACGTTGTTAGCACCACTCATCGTAGCCAAGTTTTTCTTCAAAAAGCTGAGATAGCTTTTAATTTTATGGTTCTCGAATTCTAAAGTTTCATTGATAAGCTGAGTCAATTCCTGAGCATCGTGCTGAGATCTCGAGATCTTGGCATTGAAGATCTTTTCGAGGCAATGGAGGAATGTCCACACTGAAATTGTTCTGGAAGTGAGCTGAGTGACTTGGAGTTTTTTGATGATTTGAGCCAATGCAATGTGAAGAGGAATTTCGAAGCCATTGGAGTTTTTAAATTTAGTTTTGGTGGCGGCTTTCGACTTCTGGACCTGAGAAACATCGAGATTACGTTCCTTAATGAACTTTTCTAAATGCTTGAAGGAGAGGAAGAAACGATTAAGGTATTCCGTAAGTCCCGGTAACGAGGAATAGGCCTGTACCGAGGAGTTTGCGAAACAATCGTTTCTCATGTTTATCAAACCGGTGGTATGCTTATCAGGACGCTTGCTAAACATGATGGGCGAAGGATTGACGGTTGGGGCTAAGATATAGTAGCTTAGCGAAGCGAATGCTATTAGGGAGATGGAAAGTGGTTGGAGTATTAAACGCCGGAATTGATTAGCAGTGGGAAGATGAAATTGGCTGAAAAGTCTTGACGTAAGCTGGTATAAAGCTGATGGCCACGTCAAAGGCAGGATGAGCGCTCTAAAGATGGGGTTGACTGCTGAGATTGATGTATGGAAAGTATCCAGCAACACAGACGAAGGAACAACAGGACCTGTGTCAGTAGAAGAATGATGTACTAAGAAGTGCAAGTACCAAACACCCATAAACTAGCCTTCGGATATGTTGGGTTCAAACGATGCCGGACGCGCCATAACGGGCTAGTACGGGGAAACTCAGAGAGGGTCCGGGGAGACAGCACAAACAGTAGTGTGCTGTCCGAGATCACGCGAAGAAGCCTGGGCACATTTCTGCTGCATAGGACGGGCACGACGCATTTTTACCGCTCTACTGTTTTTTTTGCCACCGCTGGGTGACATATTGGGGATTCCAGAAAGGGGAACTAGCATTTCGCGATCCGGCCTCTGACATGCGAAGTGATGTCACCGAGAACCGCAAATCATAGAGTTGTTCTACTGGACTAGTCTCAAGGGTACAGGGGTACCTGAGTGAGTTGAACATGATTGTACATCTAATAGGCACTCTACTGGAGAGTTCTTGGTCATGGCCAAGTTTTTCCAGCCAATTGATCATATCTGAGATGTATTTGATATTTTGCTTGTAGACGAAACCGATGCGTTGATTAAAATCGATTGAATCGGTTGCTACTTCAATTTGATAAAGCCGTCCATCAGAAGTAGGTGAGGCAGATATTCGTTAAGGATACTGATAGAGAACTACGCTGGTCCTATTTTAAATGTCGAATTTTCGAATACGATGCTCATCGCCTTCAACCAAGTCGAACTCACCAACCTGGTTCTCATCACTTGTAATAAAGATCCAGGGGTACATTTAAAGACATATTCACCAAGTTGAGTGATTCAGATGAAAACGGGTATCAATTACCGACAGTTCTAGTTAATAAACAATACCCCGTGCTGACAATCCAATTCACATTCATCGAGAAATAACCTCAATTGTTTTTTGCTCACTATTCTCAACAATTCAGGATCGTCGCATGCTGATACATATCCCGATCGCCGATACGCCTACTATATAAGGTCAGTGATATCGTCGCAGTTCAATCAGTCGTACATCTCCTCAATGAAATCTGCTGAAACTTGGGCCAAAGAATTGGACTTGCAAAGCCACCCAGAAGGTGGCTACTACAGACAAACCGGTGCTTCCACCACCATGATGAAGTCTAACACCGGTTTGGATGTTCCACTTTACACCAACATTCTCTTCTTGTTGGAAGATAAGAACCCATCCAACTTCCATCAATTGCAATCCAATGAAGTGTGGTACTACCACGAAGGTGAATCCTTGACTGTCCACTGTATTCATCCTGACGGAAAGTATGAGAAGATCGCTTTGGGCAAAGATGCCACCAAAGGTGAATTATTGCAGTACGAAGTTCCCGCTGGCGTAATCTTCGGCTCCAGTGTTGACCACGGCTACGGTATTGTCAGTTGTATGGTTTCTCCAGGTTTCGATTTCCGTGAATTCAAGCTTTTTGAAAGAAAGGAGCTCCTCGACAGATTCCCAGATCATTCTGAAATCATCACCAAATTGACCAAGTCATAGATAAATTGGACACTCATGCTATATTTATAATTCTTCATCCATTACATCCAATATACGATTGGCACTTAAAAAAGGCATAAACATTTCATGATTGTAATGATTAAAAAATCAAAAAAAATATGTTCTCCTCTCTTTATCTCTTTTGCGGTGTCTTCAAAACGAATTAAATTATTTCGGGGAATTGAATTATCATGGCCCAAAAAGTTTTCAAATTTTGAGTCTTTAAGTTAAAATTCTGAAAAATTAGAAAAAAATGGATAACAAAATTTAGTTTAGAAGTGTCTATGATAAACGCTAAGTGGCTACTGATATTAATCTGCCGAGCTATTGTGTTTTACAAACTTACATTAATATGAACACCAACATGAACATAACGGTGATATTTGAGTATGAAGCTGAAAATGAACCACACAGTTCACTGGACATGATCCGCATATTATTATTGACCTCATTAAGTTTGAAATATTTTTCAATGTGCCTTATTGGAAATTCATTATTGGATCCAAATCACAACTAAACTCTTGCAAGAACTTCTCAAAATCGTAATCCAAACCTCGAGAAAGGATGTTGGTATCCCAGTACTCACTAGACCAAGTAGGCTGGTGCTTGATATCAACCTCCTTGACTGAATTTTCTGGTGATTCGAAGAGGTCTTTATGATTTTTCCTGAACGAGTCCAAGAGGATTTTAAGGGTGAAACAAATTCTGTAGCAGTGGAAAAATTTCACAGATAGTCTCTTTGTTGACTGGTACAATCTGTCGAGTCTCTGAACGATGTGTCTCAAAGTAGCTCTTTCATCTTTGTCTATCAGAAACCAGCTTTGTAAAACTTCCCTGTTCATGTTACTGAAATTTTCGCTAGTTTTGCTTATTGATATCTCCCCAGCAGCAGCCCGAGCAAGAACCCCACTCAAAGCAGCTACGACATCACGAGCGGCGGTCCATATTTTTGGTGCAAGCATGTACTCAAGTTTTGAAGTACAGAATGATTCAGGCTCCTCGGCGAATAGGTATACTTGTTCGAAAACAAGCAATCCCATTTCCAAGCCTTGTGACAAGTATGGAGCCCTCAATTCTTCTTTCACAGTGATAAAGACCAAGCAATTAATTGTGAACATAATGTCCAAGCTACTGATCACTGTCATGAACACCTGAGCAAGATGTGAGTCTTTGATTGGAGTGAACGGAGCTCCTCTCTCGATCAAATAGAGCCTACCTTCATTCACAATTTCACTGAAACCAATGATCAATTCATCCACTTCTGATAATTCGACTCGATTCCCCTGGAACAATTGCGATGCTCTCCTTATAAGCTTCGTTAACCTCATCATGAGGGTGAAACCAAATCTTATGTTCACATCAGTATGCGCAAGCCAAAGAAGACTATTATCAAGATCTTGAAATGGCTCCTTAGTCTTTATTTCGTGTTCTTGAATTAGAAGAGGCAATCCCAGACTAAATGACTGCGCGGCGTCATAATGTAATAAAATTGCCCACGTCTTTCTCCACAACTGTATTTCGTCGTTGGAGTACGACACAATGGGTATATCAGTGGGATCTAGGTTAATGGAAATATTTCTGCCAATTTGTATGGTAGTGGATAAAATCACTGAAATGTCCAATTTTGAGTTATCGTCTTCGGGACAATGCGAGCGATAAATAAGTAGTAAAAGCAATGCTTGAACGCTAGTGAAGTCACGCTTGGTCACTATGTCCGGATTCAATAAGAGTTGTTTGGCGTAATCAATATAATAGGCAGGGATACTTACCTTCATTGTCACTATCTGATGCACAAATTGATGCTCTTCTCCCTGTAAGATATCGGCGTGGTACGCTTTTAGCGGAACCGTTAAGAAAGAGAATCTTAAGATTATAAGTAATATTGCCACAATTTCCTTGTTGTCTCGAACAACATTGGGAGTCAAAGTAGCATTTTCATGGAAAATAGAACTGAATCTGTTCACAAATGATCGTTCATCAATGAACGGAGCAAACAGGTAACAAACATTGAAAAAGCGGTAGACCAAAAGTTTGATCATGTTTATAGGAGGTAATGTGGGGATCTCGCCTGCTTTAATTTGCATGTCATCTGCCAAGCGTTCCTCTATTAGAGGATTGGCCCGCTCGAGCTTAGGATATGCTTCGAATGAAGTTATATTTCTCCTTTGTTGGAATTTCTTGCGCTGGTCTTGGAGGTACTCTTGGAATATCTCCGTCGTGGAGGGATCGTTCATGATAAGGAATAAATAGGAAGTAGGACCAAACTGAAGGATCCGCAAGTCCTTGACAGATATTCTGGTGTGTCTTCCATCAAAAATTATACATTTGTCTTCTTTAGAGGAGTCTAATGATCCAGGTGTGGGCTCTCCGGAGTTGGCACTCAAGTGTCGTATCTTGTCGTCTTTTTGCTCTATCGTAGCTTTTAACGACCTTATGATGTCCTTCAATCCGTCATTTTCTACCGGACTGTCGTGATGGATCTGGACAGCTCTGGAGGTGTCTTTTGCCCATGGTTGCGTTTCATAAGAACATAAATGAGTAAGTGAGTTTTCCTCACAGCTTCCGCAAAACGGCTTTTTCTTGTTGCATTTGATCTTTCGCCTGCGACAGATGGAACACGAGTGGGGGATCTTGACTCGGGTCTTCTTTGGTTGTGGCTTGCTGACGGCGTTCGTCATCGTGGTTGATGCGAGTAATCAAATTCGCGGTTGCAAGATGCACAGAAGATATTTGTTCCGACCGAAAAAAAGACAAACTGTACTTATCATCGACTAATATACTTGATACTACACTTATTTTCAGTATTTAGTTGGCTATGTCAATCCTAAACTAATTATCAGAATCGAAAGATCAGTCCTACTCTATTTCTCAGAAACTAATCGAAAGGTCAATACTACAATTTGCCCATACATCTCTAAACTCTCCTTTATCCCAGAAATTTTACCGTAGTCTCAATATTATCTTAAATTTGATCTTTCAGATCGTTTGTCTATATTATTCGTTTTCAGTCTTCATTAATGTGCTAAAAATTGATCAATTGCATGGTGGTATAACCCACAGATACAATGATAGCATATGCTATGATTGAACTTGGAACACCTCTTGTGATGAAGGTGCCGACAGTCAAATATGGCTTACCAAACTCGTCTGTCATGCAAATGGCAGTGACATTAGGAAATCCAGAAGTGGGCAATCCCATTGCTGCAGAGCAAAGTAAAGCACTGGCCATGATCAACAAACGAGGATGAGGATCAGGCATATGGTTTCCAATCTCCGACACCAAGGGGATGATGATGAGGGCGGCAACAGTGTGCGAAACAAAGGTAGCCATGATCAAAATCAAGAATCCAAAGGTAAGCGTCACGCCAAATAATGAAAAGTCCTTCACTTGCTCTTGAATGCCAGTGGCAATGGTAGCCAACAATCCCAGCAGCGCCACCGCCTTACCCAAAGCAGTACCACCCATTGCCAAAACGACAATATTCCAAGGATAATTGTTGAAATCTTCTGTCGATAATAAGCCACTTCCGAAGAAAAGAATCACAGGGATCAAAGCGATAATACCCATTTCTCCGAAAATTCCCAGTAATTTGGATGCAATACACCACAAGAAGATAGTTCCAGCCGAAACAATCACAATGTACCATTGAATGCCGGTAAACTTATCATCAATGGTCCGGATTGGCACGAGCTGAGTGTTCAGCGTATTGAAAGTCATCAACAAGAAAGCCCAAATCAAAATCAACAGCAAAACACAAACCGGAAGTGCAATGACAAACCATTGTCCCCACGAAGGCTGTGGGTCCATCGCACCAATAGCGATCATGTTTTGAGGCAGAGCAATAGGGGAGGCCATACCACCAATATTAGAAGCCAAAGCAATACCTAAGATAAGAGAATTGATGAAGCGAGATCCCTTGGGTAAGGTACGCAACAATGGCTGGATAATAGAAAAACAGAGAACTGGTGCCGCAACATTAGAAACCCACATCGAAGCAAACAATGCAACCGACATCACGGTGAAGAGAACCACCAGCGGGTTAGTTCCAGCCTTGGATAAGATCCAGGTGGATATCAACTTCGCAATATGATACTTCGAAAGAGCTGCTGCCAAGGTGAACCCACCCAAAAGCAAGAGGATAACCGAGTTCCACATTGTGGATAAGATAAATTTGGAACCATCTTCTGCACTCATGATTGTACCGTCAGAATTCTTTAAAACTCCAAGAACAACAATAAGCAAGGGAATAAGTAAAGATGTCACAAACAAAGGAATGGTTTCTGTGGCCCAAAGTAAAGATGCGCAAATGACCAAGGCGAAACAGTGGTTTTGGGCTTCGTCTTCGAAAATCGAGAACAGTAACAATAATGCAGTTACTGCTGTAATGAAAATCAACTTCAAAATGGTAGGATTTCTTAACGATAAATTGAATTGGGACATGTTCTTATTGTTGGACTTACCGTCACCTGAGTCACCCGAGACACGATTTCCACCGCTTATTAATTTGGAGTTAGCGGCGTAAGTCTTCCGCTCCAATCCGATCATATCTCTCCAAACTGTATTTCTCTCCCAAACAACATGTTCTCTCAAATGGATCGACAACTCGTTTTTAGCAGTTTCCAAGTCTTGACCATGGTTACATATCAATGCGTATAACTTGACGAGAGAGTCGATGTGGTCTTTCAAGGTGGCCATGGTTCCTTCACGGAAAATGTAGGTTTCGAGAGGTAATTTGTTCAAGTAATCATCTTTCAAATTAGTGTTCAAAGATTTATCGAATTTCTTCAAAGCCTTTTTGAAACCAGTTTGATTCAATTCGATGTACGATTTCAATTCGGACAAGGTGGTGAACAAACCAATGACTCTTTTACGCAAAATCACCCTGTTTTCAGATAAGAGCACCAATTGCGGAGGAAGGCTAGCTTTACCTTCAGATGCATTGTGTAAGGAGTTCCATAAACGAGGAGATTTTGGAGATTTGAGGTAATGATCTATCGACTTGGTACGAGCCAACTCGAAGCTCTTTGGTCTTCCGCGAACATCCTGGTCGTTTCCAGCTCCCGAGTCACCATTGAAGTGCTCATCGTCGTCATCATCGTCGTCGTCTTGGTCAAGTTCCTCAGCCTGGGTATCAAAATCGGTAGTGTTGGATCCGTAACCACCGCTGGTATTTGCGGGATGAGTTCCGTCCAAAGAAAATTGATTAATTTCGGAGTTTTTTCTGCCAGATAAGACAGATGAATCACCCAATTCCTTTTCAAAATGTTCTATATCTATAATCAAATCGTCCATAGTCTGGTAAATGTAGGCCTCCTGGGTTTGATAGAATTCATCGATCTTCTTAAGTTCAGCGTCTAAAGCTGCAAGGAAAACCATGGATGCTGACGCACCACTTGCACTTTCCGGGTTGATGGAAGAGTAGTCATTGGTGATGAGATGTGCTGCCTCCAAGTCTTCATCGTCGGTACGCCCGTCTTTTTGCTGTTGTCTTAAGTTTTCTCTTTGAAGCGAATAGATTAACTTCTTTAATGTGGTATATGCAATGTATTTGGAGGTCCACTCCGGAACAGCGTTGAACTGCAAAGAGTGAGAAAACTTCATGGTGGCTTCAAAAGGCTAGAAGCAAGACTGAGAGGCTGAAGCGATCGCGTGTGCTATTCGATCTTACACCGTCGTTGAAGTGTGGTAGAAGCTTTGGGTCAAGGTTGCCCGGACAGACCTTCGAAGTCGGGACAGGCACGACTGGCGCTGCCCTCGCCGCCTTATCACCCACGTGCAATGTGTCAGGTGGTGCGAGAGAAGAAATCTTGCATGCAGCAACGTCTGTAGTGGTGTGGAATGATATTCTGTACTTTGTCAGAAACCAACCTAAACAAGGCTTTAGTCTCTTCATGGATAGCCGATATGCTTTGAATCCGGGTTGCTCGGAGAAAGCTGGATGAGTCAACTTTTTCTGACCCAGCCTCAGCCGTATGAGCCCTACCTACATGTACATTCCCGTTTCAAACGCGTCTAACGCGTTCCCTAGAACGACCTAGAGACTCCAGACGTGTAGCATGTAGTTGCCAAAATATGATGTCTCACAATACGAAACTCGTTTCGTGATAGTATGGCCCCAAAATCAGGGCCTGAGACAAAAGTTCATAAAAGTTGCAGCAGCGGCTTTGCAACCGGAACTCGCACTGCGCCAGTTCCGGTGTGACGTGACTGCGATGATAGCAAGCACACAATCTGGGGAAACTGCAACTATCGCTTTTTCACAATCATCAAAGACACAACCTCAAGATAGTCAAGAAGACCCGCCCATATCCACATACCGATAATGTTTGACTTCTTCTTCTTCCTAATTGGATGTACGTGCTGACCAAAAGACTTCCTTGCGTGACCCCAGAAATGGGGTTTGGGAAATGACAAAGCTATGTTGTGGAGACACTAGGCCAATTGGACTGTGTCGGTCCAGGGATATTGTCCGCCGTCTTTACCTTCCCCACTTGCTGGTGATTACAACCAATTTGTGATACTAACGATTAGTCAAAGAGTTCAACAAGCCGTTGCCGGATGTCGGAAACATCGCCTGCTATTGCGGTCATTGCCACAACCAAGCGGCCTATGCCATCCGTACCATCAATTGCGTTACTATATTTTTCGTCCCGATACTTCCATTCTACTTCTCTAAACGGATCAAGTGCCTGATTTGCGGTACCACTGGAGATATCGACCTGAACGTGATTGAGCGAATGAAAGCCGGACAACCAATTGCAATTGGTTAACTTAAACAATTAGCGAGTACGGCGTGCGTCGTAGCAAGCAACAACTCGGCATTGGACAGTTTACTTTAGGTCCAATTAGGCAGCCACCGTTGCCCCATACTACTGCATATAGTTTACTGTCATAAAATACATACAATCCCGCAGCATCCGCCAGTCGATCAGCCGACTCAGCCGTGCGGAGATGGCTGCTGAAAGTTGTCGTAAACATGGCGTGACCCTGAGTAGACGGCAGACGGCTGCCCCACTACCCACTCACCGTCTGTCACCTTTTGAAAATATTCCCGTTTTCGTATTTTGCGACAAAAATAATCGTAATGACGCCACTCTGAGATTCGTACGGGGAATCACGTAAGGTACCAATACCGAATTAGCCGTGTCTAAAGTCTAGAACCAGAGCTTACGAAATACAGTGTGGAATCCCCTACTAGTTTCGACATTACAATCTTTCGTATGACTAAGAGACCTTAAGCCGCGTTTGGTGGAGTGTTCACATGGCGATCCAGACTCACACAGTATGGCTCGTTTAATCATTTCCAGCCGTCTGGGGTAATTAAGGTCACACTCTATTTTATAGGCTGCAGGGTTTTTCGGATTATTTTTGCAGTGGGATTGACGAAAAATAAGCCCATTTAGTCGGGTGGGTCGGATTCCGGTTGTAACTATTTGTCTTTTGGCAAAAAGTGGATCCGGTCATGATCATATGTCTAATTCGGACAATTCGGATTCTCCTCCAATTGCCGGAAACATAGCGGCTTCCAAAAGTTCCGTCTAAGTGATAGAGTTGACCCACTTTTGTAGATTCTTGAAGTATTTAAACATGTCCATACAACCCCTATTTTTTTTTGCATCCACATCAATAATTATCTAGTATTAATTAAGATGGCTATTCCACAAGCAGTTTCTTACAACGACGTTTTACAAGTCAACAGACCTTCACCTGGTATTGATATTCACCTCACCAATCATGGTTCGGATTGGTTATGGGCAGTATTTGCAATTTTTGCTGTTCTTTCACTTGTTAATGCTGCTCTCTACGGTTTCACCAACTCAAAGACAAATGGTTTGAAGAAGACGCTTCTTAGTTTACCTCTTTTCATCAGTTTTGTTGAAATGTTCGCTTACTTTACTTACGCCGCCAACTTGGGTTATGCTGGTGTCCCAACTGAATTCAACCATGTTACCGATTCCCAAGGTCTTGGTGTTAGACAAGTTTTCTACGCCAAGTACATCGGCTGGTTCTTGAGTTGGCCATTTGTTTTGACTATTTTCGAAATTTCTACACATACAGTGGAGTACACTAACACTTCCTCAGATTTCCTTTCTAAGGCCGTTTCTTTGTTCCAAGGCTTGTTCACCAAATTCTTGTTCACCGAGGTGTTTGTCTTGGGATTGTTGATTGGTATTTTGATCCAATCCACTTATAAATGGGGTTACTTTACTTTCGCTGTTGTTGCTCAATTGTTTGCAATCTTCTTGATTGCTGGCAATATTCGCGCTTCTTCGGGTTTCAGAAGAGTAGCAAGCTTCTCTCACTTACTTATCATCTTCCAATTCGTGGTTTGGATTTTGTACCCAGTATGTTGGGGTTTGTCTGAGGGTGGTAATGTCATCCAACCAGATAGTGAAGCTGTCTTTTACGGTGTTTTGGATTTGATTACATTTGCAGTCATTCCAACCGCTTTGACTTGGATTAATGTCTCTTCTGTCGATGAGGAATTTTTCCACAAGATGTACGTTTTCAAGCGTAACCACCCCACTGATGCTGAAAAGTCAATAGGCGAAACTCCAAGACACAGTGGCGACACTGCTGTCCCTCCTACTCATGAAACTGTTGTTCCAGTTACTCGTGACCCTGTTGCTCCAGCTACAGAGGAAGCTCTTTAGGCAAGCAGCTCATGTCAACGCAATACCCCATTTAAATTGATATATTGTCTGCAGTGCGTTTCTGGATGTGATTAGTTAATTTTTCGATTACTGACTACAACACAATTAATGTTTAATCTTCTTTTAGTAATTGTAGCGTACAAAGCGTTTCTTTTTTTGTATTGATATAAACTTCAAAGCTCGAAGGCTTTAAAAGTCGCACTTCATTTTTGCAGCCACCTTGTGGGTGCAAAAGTCTACACACAATGCGGGTAGCGTTAATGTTGAGAAATTCAAATAACGTGAAAGAGTTCTATAGCAAGTTCAGCAGGGAATAGACACGCCTTCTGAAAAAGAGTTAACTGCAAGGTGTCCCTTTTTCCTGAACTCGTCCACCACGTTGTTGAACTTTTCAAAGTACGCTCATTTTTTTATGGCGCAATTTTCAATTACATTTGTGATCGTACATTCCATTAATCAAATCTGACAACTTCTGGCAAAAAATGAAAGACGTGATACTCAAAGAAAATCATTACTTCTCTTGCGTGGAAAGTGACAAGAACAAATCAAACTCTTTCGAGGTATCTGATTCAGATCTTTCTTCGAGTACTCGAATAGCTGAAGATAACGAGATGAAAGCTATACAACACAGTAAGGAGGTTACCCATAACTCGAACCAACTTGTTCCTTACAAGGATATATCTTCGTTGAATCTAACTCAACTATCCTCACTTGAACTCACATGTCAACTGTCTTCACTTCAACTAACAAGTCAACAGTTTGCAAGTGATCCGTTTCCCGACAACACTCGATACTACGAGGATGTGGAAAATATTCTACAAGATATGACATCATCAACTAAGGTCAAGAATCGTCCGAATGATGTAGAGCTATATCTACTTACTTTAGAAGTGGAAGATTGTTTGAGGAGACCATACGTGTATAACCCGAGTGTACTATATTACCCTTTAAGTTATCAGCTATACTCAGAAGATTCTGAAAATTACGAGACTAAGAGTGAGCATATGACAAGGCTTCGTGTCAATTCAGAACAGCAGTATTTGAAAAAGCACAAGCTTTTGACATATGAAAATACAGCTGCTCTGCAAAGATCAGTAAGCTGTTCACGAAATGCAACGTCTAGAACAATTAACGCTAACCACGAGAATGCTTTCTCAGTATACTACTACGGCGCCAAATATGATATGTTAGTGTTGGAACCTTCAGAAAGAAGAGCGTTTTTAAACAGCTTACCAAGAGAAAAGTTGAAAACGTACCAAAAACAGTTTATGACACGAGTACGGCAGCTCGAACAAAGAAAAGAGCATGCCACCGAAGCTTACCTACTCTATATGGATATATTGGATGACTTAGTAGAGCAGTGGGACAAGAGAAACGAGGTAGATAGAAAACCAGTTCTCAAGCAGTCGTTAAAATATCTCATTACGTATTTAGGGCTTTAACTTTAAAAATTCGAAATAGCTCGGAATAAATAAGGCAAAGTATACGTCTTTCTTTGGAACGGTTGGTGGAGATTAGATCATTCAATAGATTGAAATATCCCCTACTGAACTATCCCATCAAATTTGCCTTCAAACTTTAATAATCTACTACAATTGTAACCTGCAAACAGCGCTGATTTGACTCGTGTGACGCGTAGATCTATTGCACTGGATCAAATAGATCACAAGAATAGACCTGGAGTTACGATCAAATACCTAATTTGAACCAAATGGTCAGATTCATTCCTGAAATCCAACTCTCAGTTCTTCTACATATGCCAGAACATCAATTCTTAGCAGTCGACGTGTTGAAGCTTCCAGAAAATATTCTTCTGATTGCTTCCACCACCTTCTTATCGCTCGTGATCAATTGCGCGCGAAGGCGATCCCCCCTTTTCAAAATCAAGACACCAGGGCAATCTCGACAGAACCACCAATGGCACCCACTCAGAGTCTCAGACCACAACCAGTGCCTCAACAGCTTATTAAGCTAGCGAAGACCCAACAATTCTACTGGTTTTTGGGACATGTGTTGGCATTCATCAACTTTGCCCTCCAATTAGTGTTGTTCTTCCGTCCTGGAGCTTCGTTGAAATATTACCGATTCACCTTATTATCGATCTTGATTACCTATATCATCGTGATTAAGCAGATCTATTTCAGAAGACTTTCATTTTCCAACATATCCACTGCCAGATTGCTCAGAGATGAGAATGTCCACTACTTTGTATTGGCGCTTACCTTCTACTTAGCCAGTTTCAAAATTGGAATCATCGCCGGCAGCTTATATTCATTCATCATTTTCGCAGTGTTCCACATTTTGACATACTTCCAAAACAATCTCTTGTCCATCATGGTACCATCACTTGCCACTCAACAGCATATCAATACCCTCATCAACAATTTCACCACCAAATTCAACCAACCCGCATTGGTGCTCGCTGCCAATGCCGAGGTTGTGCTCTTAGCATTATCGGGCATGCAATTGATTCCAGCTGTGTTCATGGATTTGTTATGGAGAAGAGATTTGATCTCTTTGGTTGTTAAGTTTTTCGTATTCATTGTGGTTCTCGTTTTTGTCAAATTGAGATTTGATGCCAATCCTTACACCAAAGCTGTTGTCGAGCAATCTGACGCTAAGGTTGACGAGTTCATTCAAAGACTCAACAACCCAAACTTCATCTCCTTGTACGCCAAAATCAAGACCGACGCCCTCAAATATTTACTGGTCATCAAGGCGCCAAAGGAACCAACAAAGAAGAACTAACCCATGCTTACTATCCAGATTCTTCACTAAGCGAGCCCAATTCATCCCGCCGTGCTCCTGAAACCAATAGATTTGTATTATACTTGAGGTACTGCCATATTGTTAATGTCTTTCCTGTGATTCGATTCTGTGATTAATCCGTAGTGAGGTCATTTAAGTAATCAATGCATATTTATATTCGGTCTTACTGTGCCATCATGGCTTAGATATATAATGAATAGATTAATAGTAGTAACTTAATAATAGATCAATATTAACTTTATAAATAGATTATGGCTTAATAAATAGATCAACAGTAATCACTCAATTAATAGATGAATGTTAATAGCTTCATTATTAGATCCAAATTACTCAAATAAAAGTAGGTTTATGGTAACAGCTTTATATTTATATTAAAACTTATCACCGAATAAATAGATTTATAGTAATAACTAAATCTCGCTTAATTTGTCGCAACTAGATTTTCGGTCTCTTCTGCGCGTCACTGATTTCGCGATAGAAACTCAACGACAAAGCAACGGACTTCTCCACGCTAACCACCATGGCCTCTCAGAGCACCAAGAAGTTAGCGAATGCTAACGCCGAAGCATTGAAACAACTTCATACCATTTCATTGGCCATAAACGCCGTCGTGATCCTTGTGTTGTATCTTTTCAGAAGACCTTCCAACTACAAGCCATACATCATCTTCTCCATCCCAGCATTCGGACTCCAATATTTCATAGAAAAGAGCGGACGTCCAAGGTATGCTTTGGATCCTGCAACCGGTGGCTCAAAGTTGGTTCGTGCTGGTGACGATATCACTCGTGCTGGCCTCTATGAATACTTCTTTGACACAATTTATGTCACCTGGATCATCGATGTGCTTTTGGTTTTACTCGGCACCAACTACGTATGGTACTTGTATGCCGTGATCCCAGCATTTGCGGGCTATAAGGTATTTGGCATTGTTTCTCCATTCTTGAAAAAGAACAAGGCACCTGCAACTGGCGAGAAAGGCGAGAAAGAAGAACCAGCTGGTGGCAAGAGTAAGCGTCAAGCCAAGTTGGAAGCCAGAAGGGATAAGGGACAGAACATCAAGTACCGTTAGGACATCTAGTTGTTAGCAGTATTCACTCGTTAGAGGTATTTGAATTGTATTATATAATAAATGCTTGCGAAAATGTGTCATTATAAGTTAATCATGTAATTTGTATTTATACCAGATTAAGGGCCTATTCTAAGATAATAATTCTGTTATCGGCCTCTGGTAGTCTCTCGATGGCTCTGGGTGCTTTGCTGGTGTATCTGTCATCGTATACCCGCTACTTGGCTTATCGTAGCCAACCCGCAACACTGGGGATCACAACCTGCACTTTACTATCAACAAAATTTTCGAGTCATATTCAAGGCCAAAAAGCGTACACTACACATCCAGCATGCCTACATTCAAAAGCTTAGACGCTTTCATCGACAAGTCCTCCGACTTGTTAGCAGCATACCCTACAACCACAACCTTGTCTGTGACATACAGCAATGAGCAGAGAAAGCAAGAAAAGAAGGGTAAAGTCACCAAAGACACCAAGACCGATAAAGCCACTCACGCCGTGAGCATCAAGCTCTTCGAGCCTCATTCCGGCAAGTGTATCAAATACAAAACGCACAAAATAAAGGAGTTATCGAAAGCTCTCACCTTCATCGGACCAAAGGGAGTCAACGTGATAACCAAATCCAAGACTGCTGATCAGGAAGAGGAATCGGCTCACAAAGTTGGTTTGGCCAGTATAATGAGTAACACCGTGTTCGATAACGTGGCAGAAGAAGCGCCAGCACCCGAGGAAGCCAAAGAACAAACTCCGGTGCCTGAGGCCACCGCTTCGAAAAAGAAGGGTAAGAAAAATAAGAAGGGTAAGAAGTGAAGAACAATCTTCTTAAACATAAACATAGTTAGAAATGATTTGTCATGATGGTCAAAAAGCTTCATAGGCTGTCAAGCAGCACGGGACTGTGTCTCTGTAATTTAGGCCTCACCGATCTGAATGTAGCTCAATACTAGTTTGACTAGAATGTAAGATTATGAATCGAATCATTTGAAATTGAATCATTTGACACCATTGATTAAATAATTGACGTCTTTAGGCTGTTCAGTATCAAAAATTCTTATTAGGGATCCTCAACAGATGATCTACGTGGCTATTTGATGTCAAAATTCGCTTGTCTTCACGATTCCAATGATATTAATTATATACGATAGCGAAACCCAGGTATTCAAAATCAATCTTGGGACTAAATTTCAGTACTTGAATAATCCCTTGAACCTCGAAATCAAGTTCTCTCTTTTGCCCGATCCACCAGGTCTAGTATGGTACGCCTCGTTAGGTGCAGGACTGGTGGGACTGGTAGGATAACCCCCAGGAATGTTCACCGTGGTGGAAGCCTTGGTGCTCTTGGCAGGCTTAGACTCCGTGCCTTGAGTGGCTGCCAGTGATTTGGTAAAAGAATTATTTCTGGATCCAATATTAAAATTAGCAAGAGAGGTGTTGGCAGTATTAGTTTCCCCCTGTTCGGAAGCGGTTGTTGCTACTGATTTTGGAGGAAGAACTGCCGAGTTGAAAAGCGAATTGGTGGGTGTATTAAAACCTTCTTCTTCAAAAGTAGTAACTGGATGTTCGTGATCGTCGCCAATGTCGTGGAAGTCGTTCTCAGAACTGAGGAGAGACACGGCTGCAAAAGACGAAGACGAGGTCAGTACGTTTGCGAGAGCATCCGATCTGGCAGCAGGACTGGTCACCTTTTTGGTACTCAAGTCAGTGGTGTCGTCGAAATCGGAAAGAAGGTCCTCATCGGTATGAAATGAAGGAGCATCATTGAGATCCTCATGTTTCGGTTCGAGGTTCGACAACTTCTGAACAGGTGGTGCGGGTTCCACCGGTTTCTTTTCAGTCTGGGTGGCTGCTTTCAATTCGTTTGCAGGTTCCTCCGAGTTCTTTCCAGGGTGGGCGGACTTCAAATCGTCTGCAGACCCCTTGATTTCTCTGACTTCATCAACGCTATTCACTTCCTTTGATTCGTGGGCAACTTTTGCAGGCACGGTAGATTTCGCGGCGTGTGATTCAGCAGGGGTCTGCGATACGTGAGAGCTGGTTGCTTCTACAGCGGCGACATCTTCTTCCAGCTCCAATTGATCTGCTTCCACCACGTTATTCTCCACGCCATCATCCCACTGGGTTGGGTAGTCTTGGCTCAATACCCAATTTCCGTCCACCACGAACTTGAATACGAGAGGTTGCTTTTGTTGCAAAGTAATAGTTTGCTCCCATCCGTGCTCTGTTTTCTGAGCGTGTCCGCTTTTAGACCAGTTGTCAAAGTTTCCGGTGATCTGAACCGTGTGCGCCTCGTGGGGCCTGATGTTAGTATAAGAACTCGCTGGTATTACTTGTGCCGGTCACAAATGAGAGGTATAATTGATTACTTACCATCTAAGCTTGTAAGAATACTTCATGGCGATTATGAATACGTTGCTGCTGATTTTATACAAATGCACAACACCAGGTGTTACGACTACAAATGTGTAGAAAATCAAGGGGCTCGGGCGGCTGAAAGTCCGATCTAGCACAAACAATGCAGGTGCAATGCAGAAGAGGCGTCACATCCTGGAAAGAATAAAATACGACAGGTGCTACGGAGAGACACATGAGCAGGACACACGAGAGAAGAGAAGGATAATTACAGGTTAGGCTATAGGAATGGGAATCATAGTGGTATCTGTAATGACTATGAGGTCTGGATCTGAAAGGTGAGGAAGACCCTGATCCGAGAGTTGCGAAGTGGGAACGCGGTATTGTAGCCAGATAAGACGCACCGACGCGAGGCGGCTCTTATCTACACGTGATGTAGTCATATGGTGTCTAGGAGATTCCTAGACTTCAAAAATAGTATGGGAAATAATCGGATCCGAACGTATCCGAACATAGAGTAAGGGAGCATTGGAAGATTTAGCGTAGTCTATGAAATTATTTGGTGGTTTTTCTCGTAAGTCCGGTGCCACAGTTTGGGTCGCATTTTCATGCAATTGATTTTGCGACATATATTCAGATCTTGCAACCAGTTAGTATTAACATTAGACCGGGAATCTGTATCCTAGAAACTGTAATAAGAGTCTTCGAATCTGGGCATTGAGATTAAAGTTCTGGATCAAGTTCTTGTTGATTAAGGATCGTGTTTTATGATATCGCTCTATTATTGTTTGCTGAGATCAACAATACACCGAAAACAAGGCTCATATCGGCGATCTAATAATTGTATAATAATCTGTTCATTAGCAACGCAACGGGTGGAAATCTAAGTTGCCGTACTGCGGGCGCTAAATTTCGATTTCTTACATGGTTATTATTATAAATGACTGATTCATAAACAGTGCTGTTTTTCTATTAAATGGTATTATTCTATTATATTAATTGGGATAAGTTTCCTTCTTAGTTGAAATATTTGACTCTAACCCAAACGCTTCCCACTGCGACCAATCTGTATGCGAAGAGACAAACGAACAAGCCCGTGAAATAATAACCCAAACCCACGTCCAAATTGTAATTATCGAGAACAGCCTTTCCTGTTGAAAGCTCACAATTACTGATGTCACATTTGAATTCTTGGTGAGCAAACCCGAGTTTTGCACAAATTCCCACTCCATACTTAAGAGGACTGATGTAATTGACAACTTTGAAAAATTCGGGCATATTCAAAGACATGGTTCCGGCTGCGAAAATGGCCAAAACCACCACGTTAGTCAAGATATTGGTTGCAACACCCAAATGGTTGAAGCAACTATTGACAATGATACCCATTGATTCACCACATGAGACACACACAAAACAGGTAGAGAACATCGCGAAGAACATTGCCGCTGTGCGAGGTAACCCAACTGCAAAAACAATCAAAGTACTGAATATCAAGCATGGACCGATTTCAGTAGGGAGTTCATTAAGGAGGTAGGCTACGCTGAATTCGAAGACTCCATAGATCCCATCTTTGAACTCTTGATAGAAAATGTCCCTTTCAATCGGGTAAAGAGCAACGTTGTTGAGAAGACCAACATAATAAAGGTTCAATGCTTCTTGGATAACTCCCAATCTATTGTCGATACCTTGCTTATCGTTGCTCAAAGGAGCAAAGAATAATGTGTGGATGATAGTAAGGAAAATTGTTTGACCCGCTCTCGAAATGAGCACATCTTTTGACCTCATAGCGTTGAGCAATTGACGCTTGGCTACTGTGGGTAAAGTGATGTCAAGACAAGAGCTTTTGAATGCATATTGTTCCAAAGCAATCGTAGTGGACAGAGCATCTGTTTGTAACGATGCCTCTCTTTCTGTGTTATAGTAAGCTCTCTTTTCGCTTTGTGGAGTCCTTGCTTTCCACTTTTGAATCAAGTAATCGATTCTCTCATCGCTAGCCGAACCATCTTCTTCGACCTTCTTCGAGATCAAATCAAGCATGTAGTCTGCAATATTTGAGTTTGAAGGTATTTCGAATCCTAAATCTTGTAAATACAAAGGGACACCTGTAGTACTTCCATTGTACACCACGCGACCTCCTCTGGCCAACAAAAGAATAGAACCGAATCGGTAGAACATTACTTGCTGTGGTTGATGGACCGTGAGAATCACTGTCGTTTTGTTCATCGAGGCTAACTCTGATAAAAGATTCAAGATCTTTGCTGCATTGGTTGAGTCTAGACCAGAAGTGGGTTCATCCAAAAATAAAATTTTAGGTTTGCTAAGAAGTTGAATGCCGATAGACACTCTTCTCTTTTCACCACCACTGATACCCTTTACAAACTCGCTACCAATCAAAGTCTCTGCACAGTCAACTAGACCCATTTGTCTAATTAAAGTGGCGACTAATTGAGGAATCTTGGAATGTTCCGAGCGAGGTAAACGTAATTTCGCTTGGAAGTATAGTGTTTCTCTGACTGTCAAATTAGGGATCAAAGAGTTATCATGCTGAGTGACATATCCAGACACTCTGGAGAGATCTTCTTTAGTGATATCCTGTACACCATTGATATTGATACTTCCCGTGGATTTGAACGAGGATGCTTTGCTTAGTCTGTTTGACATATAGTTCAATAATGTTGTCTTACCACTTCCGGAAGGACCCATGATGACATTGAGACAATTTGCGCCGAATGACGCATTTACACCATCAAGAAGTGTCTTCAGCTCGATGATCTTGCCATAAAAATTCTTCACATTGACGTCCAAACTGAGGTTCTCGATCATTAAAGAAATATCGTCGTTTGCCAATGTTTCGGCATCGTAAGAACTAGCATTATTAGAGTTGCTATGGTTGCTTGCAAGCGTGGAAACCTTTTCAAGATTCAGTTGGTTTTGCTCGGGAGATTGGCCAGGCTTCTCTTCTGACTTTGATATACCTTCCATTTCATCAGCTTTTTCTTCAATCTCTTCCGTTTCTTGTGTTTCTTCTTCCCCTCCCAAGCGGTTTTTCATCGTTTTGCCAATAGACATCTCGAAAGTCATAAATTTGAGTGCTATAGCAGTCATAATATTAAAACCAAAGAACCAAGCAATTAAAACACCAATAGCTTCAGCAGTCCAATTACGAGAGAATCCAAGAGTCATCAAGACATAATCACCAGATAACTCCATGCAACGAGGATCTTTGTGGTCGTAAGGACAATTTCCCATCCAACCAGAGAACTGATTGGTACTCAAAGCACCGAAACCATACCAAAAATAGCAGATATATTTCGTCCAGCGAACATAAACGGGCATTGTGGCAGCGTTCACAAAGTAACCACAAGCGCTATTTTGTAATTGATAAAATGCATTGAAGACCAACGCCGAAACCGAGAAATCTTTCGACACGGCAAAAACAAAGAGTGATGAAGCCATACCACAGAAGTTTATCAAAAGGGTGATCGCGACGTAAATTCCAAAGTAGGAGTAATCTGTATTGCCTTCGTGATCAACCAATCTGAGACCCCACATGAAGTAGGTGATGCATGCGAAGATGAGAGCTACGGGAACATCTTCTAAGAATAGTTTTCCAAGTCTTCTAGAAATGATAAAACCAGGAATAGTGACAAATTTCTCACCGTACTCTCTGTAAAAGAAAACACCATCAACAGACCATAATCTTTCAAGTTCGAAGAACATCGGGCAGAATCCAACCACTTCCATCATCACGTAAAGTGTTGATGTAAGCGTACGAATTCCTGCTAAATCGGGTGTTGGTTTGTAGAACATCCAACCCGTTGCCACCGCCAATAAGGCAGAACCAAGATTAAGAGCCAAGAGGGAGCCACGATCTCTATAGGTCATCAACGTGGTCCGTTTTGTGAGGACATAAAGTTCTTTGATGAAGGATATTCTTTCTGTTTGGTCTCTATCAAAGAGTCTGATGTTTCTTTGGAATTGTTGTTGCTGCTGTTTGTGGGTTAGTTGTAACGCTGGAGTATTGGAGTGTTTTTTCCAGTGATCAACCAACTTATTGATTCTGTTGATAGTGACTTCCTCGTGATACTTCGATGAGGTATCCTTGATTGATAAATCTATAATGTTGTCGATGTAAGACGATGGAGACTGCTCCGAGCTGATGGCGGACAAGAAGCTCAAGTCGTTAAAATATGATGAGGTGTCTGCTAAACCACCGTAGAAGACGAGTCTACCACCACGGGTCAATAAGCACAACTTATCGAAAAGCTCAGAGATTTCAGGTCTAGGCTGATGGATGGACAAAATGATAGTTATTCCGTATTCAGGAGAAGCCAACTTCTTTAATACTTTGACTAGTTTCAATGAGGAAGATGTATCGAGGCCTGTGGTGGGTTCATCCAAGAATAATATTGATGGTTTCGATAAAAGCTGGATGGCCATGGAAATACGTCTTTGTTCGCCCCCTGAGAATGTGGTGGTGTGGGTCGAAAACGAACATATACGTTCATCACGAATGGGTGTAAGCTCCAAGACTTCCAAGAGCGACTCGATCAACGTAGTCTTCTCGTAGTTGGAGGTAGATGCTGGAAGGCGTAAGTCCGCCTGAGTTTTGAGTGTTTCGTAAACGGTGAGGCCCGGAAGAAACACGTCTGTCTGGAGGAGATATGCGTTTTTGACCTTTGAGTTTGCTGAGTCGGAGGCACCTGTCCTTGTATAACTCACCAGTCCCTGGAAATGCAATTTTTTGTTGTTAACGTTTAGCCGCTGGGACAACACATTGAGCAAGGTTGTCTTACCAGACCCCGAGCCTCCCATGATAGCCATTAGTTGGCCACTATTGAGATCGAATGAAATGTCGTGAAGAATAGAACTCAGCACATCGCATTTTTCAGATGGTGGCTTACTTTCTTCATCAGTCACACTTTCGGTCAGCCCCAGACTAGGGGGGCACAAACCCACGGTGAGGTTGCGGACCGCAAGCCCCACCCGTTGGTGCGGGCTGATTTGCAATATGGTGGTATCGATCATAGCGAGAGACTTGGACGAGCTTGCATGTAGTATGGATTTAGGTGGTGGCTAACTGGAGTGACTTATATTGAATCTCACTTTGGCTATCGCAGGTGTATTTCACGCGCGCAAGGAGCCCAAAAGGGGAACGCAATGCATGGCGCGAAATGGAAATAAGGTTAAGTAGTATGATCGAATAGAGAGCAATAGCGTAGATAGCACTTGCAGTGAAGAAGCGAGGCAAAATAGCGGTCTAATTAAAAAGGAGGCTGTCGCTTATCAAATGGAGTAAGCTTTGGTGGCTACAAAATGTATACGAGAGCTTGGATTTACCTGGGGTACTTGAAGACTCACCAGACACGGCCTTTATTGAAGATGCGCGTGTCAAAGGCAGGCGTCATTTCGGCGAGACGACAGCCGTTGGAATTGCTTAGACTGCACGCATGATACTCCTTCCTAACCAATTTTCATAACCGGTACCGGCATTTTCCGCTATCATCGGTTTGATCAGCCAGGGCTTTTGTCGATTGTCTATTCAACTTTTTGGGCGTCATCGGCACTAGTCGCTCATAACATGAAAGAGGCGGCTTTCGCCCTTCTACAGTGCCGCAACACATTTTTTTATCAGGAAGCGAGCTCCGTAGAGTGTAGGCGGAATCTCCGCGGAGAGAATTGCGCGCCTTTATTAAGCCTTTCGATCTTGTGGTGAAGGCAAGCGGGATTTGCACCCATTGATACAGGCCGGGATTGTGACATCGCCGACGCTCGTACCCACCTTTTTTCGCCTCCGGCAATATATTACGGAAGTCTGTACATTCTCAGGGCGCGCTTACAGCAGGAAGGCTTTTCTTGGGTGATGAAAATTTTTCTTGTCTAATTGCAGAAGCCCACCAATCCTGGAAGGAGGAAATGCCAGCGATTTGAAAGGGGGCAACGCTACTGATTTCTTTCATAATGATTGCATATTCATATATATAAGTCTCTATTCATGCCTATGAATAATTGAATATTATTCTTGGCCAGCATTGTTTTCGGAGTATTTGATCCAATTGTGTCTACTCATAAAATATCGGAAAATCAATGCATTATCCTCGAAATTTTTTCGACAAGAGATACCTTACTCCAAACACAAAAAATGGCGATCATCCTATATACGATTACGCATGCAAAGAGACCACCAAAAAATGGGCCGAGTTTTGCATCCAAACCGTAGCTTCGAAGAACTTCTTCGCCCGTGCTCAATGCACATTCGTCCAACCCGCAGCTGAATTTTTGGGATGCAAATCCTAGCTTGGCGCAAATTCCAACTCCGTACTTCAATGGATTTATGTAGTTGATCCCTTTAAAAAACCCGGGCATATGAAGGGACATCGTGCCTGCCATGAAAATTGCTATTAAAATAGCATTGGTCATCAAATTGGCTGCTACCCCCACATGATCAAAACAGCTGTTGATGATTATTCCTAAGGATTCACCACAAGAAATACAAGCAAAACCTGTGGCAAACATACCAAAAAACATCCCCGGGGTACGTGGTAAGCCAATAGCAAAAACGTTCAAGGCACTGTAAAAAATTACGGGAAGAATCTCCGTGGGCAATTCGTTGAACAAGTAAGAGCTACTGAATTCCAAAACCCCATAGATGCCGTCCTTATACTCCAGGTAGAAAATGTCTCTTTCCAGAGGATAAAGTGTCACGTTGTTCACCAATCCAACAAAAATAAGCAAGAGTGTTTCTTGAATAAGCCCCAAACGGTTATCTATCCCTTCCTTCTTATTTGTTAACGGAGCCAAATAAAGTGTGTTCACAATAGTCAAGAAAATGGTTTGTCCTGCTCTTGAGAAAATAACATCTTTGGAACGGGCAAGGTTCAATAACTGACGTCTAATGAGTGTTGAACATGTAACACTGAAAGGTAATCTTTTGGTACTGTGGAGATCGATATCGATTGGATCGGTGGATCCATTACCTTTTTGTGAATACTCATCTCCATGCTTTGTCCATTCGCTGATCAAACGAGCAACCCTTGCCTGTGTGATTCCGAAATCTTCATCCAACTTGTTAGATATTAAGTCTAAGAAGTAGTCTGCAATATTAATATTGGGTGAGACATGATATCCAATACTAGCCAAATACTGTGCCACTTTTTTGGTGTCACCATTATAGACAACATTGCCGCCTCGAGACATTTGAAGCAAGGATCCAAAGGTGTAGAACAGTTCTTGGTGAGGCTGATGAATTGTTAAAACAATTGTGGTTTTGTTTGTTTTGGCCAAAACAGACAAGAGCTTTAAAATCTTGGTAGAGTTTACGGAATCAAGGCCCGAAGTAGGTTCATCTAGGAAAAGAATTTTGGGCTTGCTGAGAAGTTGAACAGCGATTGAAACTCTTCTTTTCTCACCACCACTGATACCCTTCATAAACTCGCAGCCAATTAGCGTATCTGCACAATCCACTAAACCCATTTGCCTAATTAAGGTAGAGACTAATTTAGGAATTTCACTATGCTCTTCAAGTGGTAAGCGCAATTTAGCCTGATAGTATAAAGTCTCTCTAACCGTCAAATTTGCAATTAAAGAAGTGTCGTGCTGGGTGACATAGGCAGAGATTTTTGCAAGATCTTCAGTGTGGATAACTTGAGTACCGTTCAAAAGAATGCTACCAGCGCTGTTGAATTTTGAAGTTCTAGGAAGTCTATCAGACAAATAATTGAGTAAGGTTGTTTTACCACTCCCTGATGGTCCCATAATAGCATTGACTTTGTTCGCCAAAAAATTAGCATTGACATTATTTAAAAGCACTTTTTGCTCTTTCGAAGATGTGAAACGACCTAATTGTACACTCAAAGAAAGCGATGAAACAGTTATGTCGATATTGTTGATTTCAGAACAAAACTCAGATTGTTCAGCTTTGTTTTCGACATTGGTTGTGCTGTTTGCTGTTGTCAGACAAGCATCCTTCTCTAAATTCTTTTCAAGCTCCGAATGTGACTTATTTTCTATCGATAAATCATGCGTCTCACTCTCGTTATCAATATTGTTCTTTTTGACCTTACCAATTGAGATTTCGAACTTGAAAAATCTCAAAGCAAGTCCAGCCAAGAGCAAGAATCCAACCCACCAGCAAATGAGAATACCAATTGGTTGAGCGACCCAGCCTTGTGGAAACCCTAAGACTTGAAGGTTGTAATTTCCAGAGTATTCCTCGCAACGCATGTCTCCGGAATCATAAGGACAATCACCAGACCAACCTGTAAACTGGTTAGATACTAAAGCACCAAAACCGTACCAGAAGTAACTCAAGTACTTGGTCCAGCGTACGTACACTGGCATGGATGCGGCATTAATGAAGTATCCACTGGAGACATTTTGGAACTGATAAAAAACATTCATTATGAGTGTTGAAATAGAAAAATCCTTGGAAATCGCAAACATCAACAATGCAGATGCCATCCCGATAAAGTTGGTGAGTATGGTCACGGTCAAGTAAATTCCAAAGTAGCTTGCGTCTCTTCCACCATTTTCGTTTTCCATTCTATGCCCCCACATGAAGTAGGTGATACAGGAAAAAATGAGCGGAACCGGCAAATCTTCTAAGAAAAGCTTTGCTAGCTTCCGGGAAATAATAAAGCCTGGAATACTGACATAATGTTCACCATATTCACGATAGAAAAAAAGACCATCAGTTGACCAAAGCCTTTCGATTTCGTAAAACATAGGGCTGAAACCAATAATTTCTAGCATCACATATAAGGTTGAGTTGATTGATCTTATTCCTGCCAAATCGTGCTTCGGCTTATAGAACATCCATCCAAATGTGATAGCCAACAAAGCAGAACCCATATTGAGCATCATTAGCGAGTATATGTCTCTATAACTGATCTTGAACGTTCTTTTGGTAAGTACTTTGATCTCGGTGAAAAATGAAATACTATCTTTCGTCGATCTCTTGAACAAACTCAATGACTTCTGGAACCGTGCTTTGGTTTCTTCAGCTGATACCTCAATATCTTGAGCTCGGCGGTGACGCTTCCACTCTGAAACCAAATAGTCGATTCTTTCCTCGGAAACTCTATCGAGCTCGGCGGATGTGGAATCTTTGATGGACAACAGAAGTATATAGTCAATGAACGAAGAGGGAGATTCGATATCTCCAGACAGATTCAATTTCAAAAGATTGAAGTATTTCCCAGCATTGGCCAAGTTTCCATGATAAACGAGCCGACCACCTCTTGCTAAAAGGCAGAATTTGTCGAAAAGAGCTGATATTTCTGGTCTTGGCTGATGAATAGATAAAACAACGGTTATTCCATATTCTGGCGACGCCAACTTTTTCAATACTTTCACGAGCTTCAAAGAGGTAGAGGTATCAAGACCAGTAGTTGGCTCATCCAAGAATAAAATCGATGGTTTTGACAAAAGCTGAATAGCCATAGATACTCTTCTTTGTTCACCTCCAGAAAGTGTACTGGAATGTGTGGCAAACGATGAAATGATTTGATCTCTAATAGGTGTGATTTCAAGCACTTCTATCAAAGAGTCTATGAGAATTCGTTTTTCTTCTTTAGAAACACTTGGAGGCAATCTAAGGTCGGCCTGACTTTGCAAAGTTTCAAAAACAGTGAGTCCTGGCAAAAAGATATCTGTTTGAAGCAAATATGCACTTTTAATTTTTCGCAGCCAATCAACCTTCCACTCCAGATCGCTAGAAGCTTGTCTTGTATAATCAACAGTCCCATCGAAGCGAAGATCCTTGTTTGTAATGTTGACTTTCTGAGATAATGTGTTAAGTAAAGTGGTTTTACCGCTTCCAGAACCTCCCATGATCGCCATCATTTGACCAGCACCTAAATTGAAGAATATGTCATCGAGAATAGTCTTCTCGCGCGATTTAGACTCTGGGTCTTGAGAGTTGCTTGATTTGACACTCACAGTCAACTTCCGCACCTCCAATGCCACCCTATCCTGTGGTGATAATTTGAGGATGTCCGTATTAAGCATAGCTAACCTGTTTAATATGTAATTCACTGGTAAACGAAATCTACAAAGAAGCGCAAATGTAGTTTTTAAATAGGATTATTCTGACTAAACGATGAACGATGTAACTGCGCAAAATCTAGCAACGAGTTGCTATTTTGGGACAAATTTTTCGCTAAAGCCAAGAAAAGGAGTCTATACGTAAGCGCAAGTATGGTTTTCCGAAGAACGGGAGCCATACTCGCAATTAAATACCCAATTGGGCCACTTTTGCGAGTCACTCGTTTCGGAACGGTGTGACTTCGCGCAATTTGAACGGTCTCGGCCCACGCGGAACGACGAGAAGAATTCTATAGCTGTTAGCCAAGACTTATTAGGGAGAATTTGTCATCGTTTAGAGAAAATGCTAAATTTGGCACAAAGGGGGAATGTAACACCACCATAATTGGACCCTGTAATTCTGAGCCATAAATATACCGTCCTAACTCAAAATCAGCACGCTGCGCAAAAGTTACCAGATTAGTCGAAATTCATTCAAGATTTTGCGCTCGACCACAAACGCAAGAGGGGCTTAGGAGGAGATTACTGTTCCAGATCCAGGATCCAGTATGCCGAAATTCCGATTCCGGAATACATCGCACCAAGTCATTTCACGCGACACTGCCATCTTCACCAACGCTACCTCCCTCAATCTCAACCCTTCTCCACGGCCCTATGACCGATAAGGGCCACCTCATCCTTCGCCGCGCCTGTGCACACGCTTCGATAAACCTAGGCTGCAGGACGCCTGGAACATCGCGACCAGGTGGGCTTACCTAAGCGCTGACGTAATTATTCAATCTGCCACGCGTAGTTAACACCCTGTTGCGATCTGGCACACTTTTCACAACACTTCAAAACCCATACCCCTGGTCCAACAATCTCCATGGCCAAAGTGAAGAGTGCCTCCAACTCCGCCCGGGCTGCGGCTAACCAATCCACCAAACCGGTGTCAGTGTTTGAAGTGGACCCCGTGGTTGCGCCGGAGTACTCCAAGGGCCCTCAGCGCTCTTTCCTTATTTCCACTCCTACTCCACTTGTTATCAAGAAACGTCTGATTGTGGACGTCAAGGAGCTTTACCTTTTGGCGGTGCTTCTCTTCTCCTCAATTGCCATCCGTCTTTACAATCTCAGTGGTCCCAATTCCGTTGTCTTCGATGAAGTCCACTTTGGTGGCTTTGCTAGAAAGTACGTGTTGGGTAAGTTTTTCATGGATGTTCATCCTCCATTAGCCAAGATGCTCTTTGCCGCTGTCAGTTATCTCGGCGGCTTCGACGGTGAGTTCGAATTTAAGAACATTGGTGACGTGTTCCCGGAATCTGTTCCTTACGTGCTCATGAGACAATTCCCTGCCATCTTGGGTATTGGAACCATCGTGTTGTGTTACTTGACCTTGAGAACCTCCGGTGTCAGACCAATTGTTTCCTTCATCACCACCTTCTTGTTGATCATCGAAAACTCCAACGTCACTATTTCCAGATACATTTTGCTCGACTCTCCATTGGTGTTCTTCATCGCTGCCTCCATTTACGCCTGGAAGAAGTTTGAAATCCAAATTCCTTTCACTGTGCCTTGGTTCGCTGCCTTGATTGCCACCGGTGTGGGTCTTGGATTGGCCGTCAGTTCCAAGTGGGTTGGTTTGTTCACCATCGCTTGGGTCGGTATTTTGTGTATCTACCAATTGTTCTTCCTCATCGGTGACTTGACTGTCTCTCCTAAAAAGATTGCTGGTCACTTCTTTGCCAGAGGTATTCTCTTGTTGGGTATTCCAGCCTTTTTGTACGTGTTCTTCTTTGCCATTCACTTCCAACTTTTGCACAGAGAAGGTGATGGCTCTGCTTTCATGTCCTCCGCCTTCAGAGCCGGCTTGCAAGGTAACACCATCCCTCGCAACATCAACTCGCGTGTTGGTCTCGGATCTGTCGTTTCTATCCGTCACGTCGACACTCTTGGTGGATACTTGCACTCTCACGCCCACTTCTACCCTGCCGGTTCCAAGCAACAACAGATCACCTTGTACCCTCATTTGGACAGCAACAACGACTGGTTGATCGAGCCATACAACGAGACCATTCCTGAAGTCTTCACACCTTTGGCTGACGGTGACAAGATCAGATTGAAGCACGTGAGCTCCGGCAGAAGATTACACTCCCACGACGAAAAGCCACCTGTCAGTGAACGTGACTGGCAAAAGGAAGCCTCTTGTTACGGTTTCGATGGATTTGAAGGTGATGCCAACGATGACTTTATTGTCGAAATCGTCGACTACAGATCTGCTGCTGGCGATGCCCAAAAGGAGGTCTTGGCCTTGAACACCATTTTCAGATTGAAGCACGCCATGTCTGGAAACTACTTGTTCTCCAACGAAGCCAAGTTGCCAGACTGGGGTTTCGCCCAACTGGAAGTCACCACTGCCAGTCAGGGTTTGAGATCTTTGACCCACTGGTACATCGAGACCAACCACAACGATATGATCCCAGAAAATGAAAGAGAGTACGTCAACTACCCTGAAATGAGCTTGTGGGACAAGTTTGCCGAATCGCACAAGAGAATGTGGAAGATCAACCAAGGCTTGACCGACCACCACAACTGGCAATCATCTCCTTACTCGTGGCCATTATTGTTGAGAGGTATCAACTACTGGGTTCAAGACTCTAGACAAATTTACTTCCTTGGTAACGCCGTCGTCTGGTGGTCTATCACTGCCTCCATCGTTGCTTTCTTCGTGCACACCGGAATTTCTGTTCTCAAGTGGCACTTGGGCCAAAGCGTTGCTGAGAACAAGGACGTTTTCAACTTCAACCACCAAGTTTTCACCTATGTTTTGGGATGGCTCTTGCACTATGCTCCATTCTTTATCATGGGCAGACAATTGTTCTTGCACCACTACCTTCCAGCGCTCTATTTCGGAGTGTTGGCTTTCGGTCACACCTTGGAAATCTTCACCGGATACTTGGTTTCCCGCTCCAAGATCTTGAAGAACATGAGTTACGTTGTCGTCACCATTCTTGTTGCTTTGAGTGCCGTCTTCTACTTCCAATACTCTGCCTTGATCTACGGCTCCACCTGGACTAAAGGACAATGTAACAGTGTCAAGGTGTTTAACGGTTGGGATTATGACTGTAACGTCTTCCCTGAGAACTTGGCTGACTACTCTGCCACTCCTTCGTCTGAGATTTCTCCTGAAGCTACCAGCAACGCCGACCTTATCGAAAGCCCAATTGCTCCACAAGAAGCCAAAGAAACTCCTTTCGTTGCCAACGAAGCTCCTCAAAATGAGCAAATCGAATCTACCGTGAAGGTGGCCGAAGAGGACGTGGTGGAAGCACCAAAGGAAGAATCAATCGTACCTCCATTCGAAGCCGACAGTACCTCTCAATCTGAGCAAGAAGCACCAGTCGATGCCGACAGTACCGCTCAAGCCAAGCAAGAAGAACCTGTCGAAGCTCCAGAAGATATCCAATCCGAATAGTGTACATATACAAAAACGCTACTAGTCGATGATGCGTCGTTATTCAACTGACTCTATAAGCTATGTGGCAACTAACCTTAGTTAGTAATGAGATACAATAAGATGAAATGTAGTCCTTCAAAGGGTATCAATTAGGGGGAACAGATGATCAGAAGTAGTTGTTTACAAACTGATCAAAACATTCGGTGGGAATTGCACAGATCAAAAGTGTTTGCAAATTGATCGAAATCTCAAGAAAACCAAATTTGAGGCATCATTTCTTTCTATGATGATTTGATTATTCTTCGTGCGATTTAAAACGTATTTTCTATCCACTAGTCATCCATGTTTTGGATGGTTCTGCCTCTCATGTACTTCTCATTAATAACACTCTCGATTAATGATTTATACAATGATAATAATCCCATGCAAATCTTGAAGCCCGCGAACATACAGAAAATGACTGCTTTATCGTAAATCAAGTATTCATCGAGTTTCATGATTTTTAAGAAAACGGCGCTGAGGAAAAATGGTCCCCAAACAGATGCTAAGTTTTGCACGATCAGACGGGTCCATTCATCGATCTTGAGCTCGTTTTCTTCCATGTTTTGAACAACATAGA
Organism: Suhomyces guaymorum; assembly: GCA_030568515.1. NCBI lineage: Eukaryota > Fungi > Ascomycota > Pichiomycetes > Serinales > Debaryomycetaceae > Suhomyces > Suhomyces guaymorum. Next base: position 162,152 of record JAJMGD010000006.1, read on the forward strand.
CCTTAAAGGCGTCGATTGGATATTTCATGTAGGCAAATACCGTCCAATACGATACCAAAAGATGAAGCGGAATCGTGAATCTGTTCAACAATAAGTCGTTAGCATCACTTCCAATATTTTCGTATTCGTAGTAGAATCTGGCAGGAAGTTCCACGCAAGATAAATGAATACTTCCAATCCAAATTCCCCACAACAAACAGGCGAAAAGAACCTTAGAAGGTACACCAATCCAATCCCTCCCAACCTCATTTCTGGGGATGGGGAGTGCTTCGTTGACTATTTCGTTTTCTCCAAAATCTTCTGCGTCCGCTTGTGCAGGTTCTCTAGCTGGTTGATTTTCTAATCTCTTTTTCTCCTCCATTTTTTGATCGAAAGAGTGTAATAATGTAAGTAACAATTGGATTCCAATGACCATAGCTGGGATATCAACATTCCAGTTCAATGGGAAGCTGTGTTTATAGTAAAGTTCACTGTTTGCGAACCCAAACCAGATGCAAACTATATTGAAAGCTCTCACAACCGGTCTTCCAATAATGAGAGTTGAAACGAAACCTGAAACGAACAAAATGATCGAAAATACCCATAGTATTCCCAATAACCCCAAACAACGCAACTTGAGATTGGGTGGCCTGTAGACGATTGTATAGCGATTTTCAGCATTGGCTTGAGGCTCCTCTTCGTCGTGTAGTTGATCATCGTTGGAGTTCGAGCTAGCCTCTGGTGCAACGCTGGGGTTGATTAACTTATCATCTTTGGTAACCGCAACGAATAATTTCTTCACGTAACTTGGTGAAACTGTATCGTTATCAGGCACTCTCATATATGAACCGTCGGGAACGAAGCACACTTGGAGATTTGGATCTTCCGTGAAGCTTTTAAGAGCTTCTCTATAGCTCATAGGATTAGAGTAATCAGGCTGTTTGTTACCCAAAAGTAGGAGCAACGTATTTCTGTAGACCAAGTACCCTCTTTCTTGTGAAACAGGCTTGCCCAAAATGAATTGTGATAATCTCATCTTGTGAGCCGCGATTTGGAAGCTGCGCTCCCAGTACTTGAGTGCATACTTTTGGAAAAGCTCGAAATTCACACTCACTGCCTTGATAAGATATATCAATGGAAGTAACACAGCAATACCAGGGATCAAACTTGCTTTGTTGTTGTATGGTTCAAAGTTGATTAATCTTAATCCCCAGGTAATACTTCCAATACCCACAAGAATGAATGCAGTGTAAACCTTGGCACTCAAATAAATTCTAGATAATTGCAAAGTCAAAGGTTTGACCAATGCATCATGAATAAGTCTGGCATTTGGATCATCTGGAGACCTAATGAAGAAGAGAACACCCGGACGTAAGATTTTATTTCTGACCATCCCAACGTAAAGGGCAATACATAACATGTAGACGGTTCCGAAGACCCAGTACCCACACATTCTTATATGAGAAGTTTCGGTAAATTTGGTGATTGAAGTCAGAAGTAACTGGATCGATTTGGAGCCGTCTTCTTCGGTATAGCTGAATTGAGGAATGACAAGTGGAGCTAAACAGAAATCCAAAAGCCATCCACAGTACATTGGGAAAATGACAATTTCTAATGCAAATATGAAGAAGACTTTGAGGGTGGAAGCTATTTCGAATAAGACCTTGTATAACTTTCTGGCACCTCCCATGACAGGTTTGGTTCCAGATGTTAATGAAACCATAAGTGCAAAAATGGAAAGACCCACTAAAGAATATCCTAGAGACAATAAGGTGAGTCTCTCGAGTAAAGTCGAATGAACCGAGTTGGGTTCTATGAAGATTGATGTGAATGTCATCAAGACCGGGTCCACCAAATATTGCCTGATAGCCAAGTATGTGAATTCGATCTTTTCGTTATGTTCAAGAAGATTAGACACGTATTCTTCGGTCTTGAAGAAGAAAGTATTGTTTGTGATCAATTGATGGAATGGTTGGAGAACAAGGTAATTGGTATATTTGACATTCAATCTGATGAACGAAGCCAATGAGCTTCCGAGAATATGAGGCATGAAGTAGAACACGAACAAATAGACTGCAATGATGAAGTCGCAAATTACAGCGCAAAGAATAGGCGTTTTCACGTCAAAAGCAAAAATGAAGAAATCAAAAAAGTCTCCACCCCCGTTGGCATTGGGGTCTGCTGCGTCTGCGGCATCCGCTATAGCTTCTGCTTCTCTTGCGGCCCGTGCATCGTCTTCAAAATCGTCGTTATCGATTTGAACCGGGGCTGGAGGAGGAGGAGGTGGTGGTGGTGGTTGATGGAATTCTGGTTCCTGTTCCACAGGAGTAGTAACGGGATCTATGTCCATACGAACAACACCTTCATTAGCTTCATTAGCTTGATTGGCTCCATGAGCTCCATTGGCTTCATTTTCTACGTTTTCATCGCAATCATCATCGAAAGGATCGGTGTTCTCAGCAAATCTCCTTAAGTCTTCTTCGGTATTCTGGAATTGCGCATTTTCAAGTGCAGGGATTCCGTTTTGGAGATCATCTATAGTGTGAGCCAACATTTCGAGCTGTTGCACGTTTTCGGCAGCGTCGGCATTACCGTTATTGCCTTCTTCTCTGAGGGTTGCCAAAGCACGCTGAAGCATGTCCAGCAATTTAGTTCTAGGCTCCTTGCCTATTTTGTTCAAAAGGGCCTTGGCATAACCTTCATCGCCAACAACCCACTCGTGTTCGATGAATAATACCACATGAACCACCACAAACACCAAAATGTGTCTAACACCACTGTAATAAGTATATTGAAGGATCTGGTCTGCATAGACGAAAAACAGGTCCAATTTGCTTTCAGCACCGATCGAGTGCTTGTATTGAGAAATGTCTAGCCCGCCTAATAGCAAAGCGTCTAGAAGCGATGGATTTTCTGACGGCAAGCTTCCATCAATTGCCCACGTATATACACGACCGGTAAACTTCCACCACATTGGCAATTGGAGCAAGAAAATGACGTAAAAAGTGACGGAAACCGACTTGACGATTCCGGTCTTTAAGAATTCCGCCAATTTGGATGCAATCATCTGGAAAGGAATCTGTTTGGGCATGGCGGGATCATATATGTTCTTGAACTTATACTCAGTGTTGCAAATATCACACTTTTGAGTCGACTTATTGGAATGTTTGAGCCACTCAAACAAACAGTCTTGATGCACGTATTTAATGGAGCCTCGACAATTGCAAGGATGAAACAAAGGTTGGTCTTCCGTGGCTTCCCCACGGCAGATCCGACAACTTTGCTCGTGATCGTTCATGGCGGACAGACAGTCACGGTAAGAAATGTGCGAGCAGGATAGTTTTGTACGGCCTCAAGTGTTGTATGGAGGTAGGGGTGGGTAATCTTGTTAAAGAAGGGTGTGGGTGTAGGTTGTGAAACTTATTGAACTGATAGCACTGGAATCGGAAACGTAGGTGGCAATCACGTGATAAGAAGTGACTGGAAAGGTCGGAAATGCTATATGCAGGTGGTGAACAACTGTCATTATATTATAACTTCTACAATATGTGTGTAAGGCTTTCGACGTGCGCACTATCTGTGTATTGAACTATCTGTTAGATAAATATCCGTTAAAGTAACAGTGAATTATCGCGAAATTATCTGTTTTATAGTTTCGGATATAACTCACTTTGACGTATTGCTGAAGGTTTGCCGATCCGTTAAAATTGCGGCTTGTATATTGAACTTGTAGCCTGCGCAAAATATTGTGTCGAATTTGAGTTAGCTCTATTGTAGCTATCGAATGTTTTGAGGCCATCTCGTGATTTAGGTCTATCGCTGGCCCATTGCGAACTTGATTAACCTCTATATTGTTTGCCTTCTTGCGAAGAGCCTGCGCCGATGCGTTCTTTAGTATACTTCCTTCTAACTTCTCCTTCGGTCTAGGTCTTGAACATAACGTTTCCAGTGACCTTTCTCTTCTTCTTCTTGGTTTCCTCTTTGGGTGCATCTTCATCGTCATCGTCGTCATCGTCGTAGTTGTCGTCCATTCCACCAGCATTATTTTCTTCGTTAAAGTTACCCGTCTTCTCCTCGAACATTTTCTTAGTCTTTTGAATCCGATAGTTCAAGATGTTAATGTACTCGAAACGAGCTAACTTCAAGGGATCGTTCCTGAATGCAAACACCAAATCGTTCATCTTGACTCTGGAACGTCCTTGGGATTTGGAATAACTCATCACTTCGTGGCAAAGGTCCACCAAGAACTCCACCATTATATCATCAAGACACAGAACAGCCGCATCCGAAGATACAGGACGATCCCCTAAGGAATAAAGAAGATACTCAATATCTCTAGTAAAAAGTCCCTGAAATCTCTTCCTCCTCTTATTTGTGGTTATCTGTGGAAGCATCGACTGATATGGCATTCGCCTGAAACTTGAACCGGCAAGTTGACCTCCAGGCAGGTTATTATAGTACTCGTTTGGACCAGTTGGCATGGATGATGCTGGTGCTGGTATACCGGATTCTCCGCTATAGCTAGAAGTCCCATTGGGATTGGGGTAGGGATTGCTCATTGGTGATTTGGGGTGTTGATTTCAAGCGCTTACTTACTTTAGTTAGTGTGATGTTTGGTGTGTGCACTACCCATAAGAACAGACTCTTAAACGTTACATATCAAATGTTAAGTTTAAATCATAGGATTCTAGAAACAATATATTAGTGAGTCCATGTATGTCTATATATACACTGTCGGTGGCCTGGCACCTTAAGCAAGTGGGTCTCTTCTGTTCCACTCCATGATCAAATCATCCTTAGGGAAAATGGTTGCGAAAACCTTGATTTGCTCGGATAATTCGGTCTTGTGGTGAACCAAATCGGCGTTCATCAAGAACTTACCCAACATACCGGTGAACATGATAAGGACGTAGTTCTTACCGAGACACTTGTGAGGACCGGTACCGAAAGACAAGAAGTTACGGTTGTCCATGTCGGTGGTGGCATTCTCCCATCTTTCTGGGATGAACGAGTCTGGGTCAGGGTACACTTCAGGATCATGCAAAGCTGGGTAAAGGGTAGACACAAGCATGGCACCCTTTGGAGCAGTATAGTATGGAGTAATTGGGAAAGACTTGTTGACCTTGTAAGGGACCATGAGGACGGGAGGACGGTAACGCAAGACCTCCTTGACAACATTTCTGGTGTAGGTCATTTGGTTAACAAGATCCAAACTCAAAGGAACAGATGGGTCGTTGTTTCTAACAGCCAATTGTTCAGCTCTGACCTTGTCGGCAATGTCTGGTCTGTCAGCAACAATTTGGAACAACCAACAAGCCAAAGAAGAAGAAGCATCTTGGGAAGCAAACAAGAAAGTGAAGATAGCTTCACTGATCTCTCTGTTAGAGAATTCACGAACCAACAACTTTTGGTCTTCAGCAGAAACACCAGAGTCCTTGCCCAATTGGTGGGCCTTGGCTTGCTTCATCAAGTAGATCCATTCGTCAAGAACACAGTTAGGAGTACCGTTTTCTTCGTTGATGTACTTCTTGGACTTTTCGGCACACTTTTCAAAGAGCTTCATGGTGTCGTGAGCGAGCTTCTTACCGTACCAGGTCTTGGTGAAAGGAATAATGATTGGGAAGTTAACGAGTTCTAAAGCGGCGGTGACTCTGTAGTAGTTGTCAGCAACCTCGGCGATTTGGTCATCGTGGATCCAGTCACCACAGAAGGTTCTCAAGGAAAGAGCACAAAGTAATTCTCTGAATTCAGGGAAAAATTCTCTTGGGCTGTCGTAGTTGACAAACTTCTCAAGGTAAGCGTCCATGTATTTTTCTTGGACCTTGGTGTAGATTTCCAAAGCCTTTGGCACGAAAAGACCGTTCAAGGATCTTCTGTAGTCACTGTGAGCCTTACCGTCCAAGAACACCCAGTTGCTTGGTCTCAAGATCTTGTAGGCAGCATCAACGACACATGGACTGACGTACTTTGGAGAAGACAAAACCTTTCTAGAAAGCTCGGTGGTGGAAGCGATAATAACAAACTTGTGGAAGATGGAGACACAGGTCAACTCACCGGCGTCCCACTTGGCCTTGTACTCCTCAAACTTAGGGTCCAAGGACTCCAAGAATGGACCAATGATAGGCCACATCTTCATCAGCGGTCCTGGAAGCGAACCCTTTTGAATCTTGTACAACACTTGATCGTATGTCAACAACACGACAAACGCGGTGACGACCCACTGCCACCATGTCACTTGCGAGATGTACTCGATGGTTCTTGGGAAGACCTCACCTTGGATGTGCTGGAATCCCTGTGCTAGCTGGGAGGTGGTGTTTACACTCATGATATCCCTGGTAAGCAAAAAGAGCGAATGCTTCGTATAAATGTTTTGAGAATTGTAATAAATTTTATTATGCCCCTGCAGTATACAGGAGATCAATTTTTTTTGGCAATAGCCGGGTCGTTAGTGGCTAGATTTGTTTGGCAAAAAACGCAAGGCGACGGTAGAAGCTGGTAAGGGGGATCAGGTCATAATTGCATCAGGTGATCCGCCGCCCAGTACAAGGGGCTTATACCAGGTGTTCCGGTGCCTTTTACTGTATCCGCTCGTTTACATCACGTGTGGGTATACGATAGCCAGAGCATATCACCCGAGACTGTACGAGCGCGCAGTAGCAAGGGCGATTGTGGCACCTAGAACCGCGTTGCGGATTGGAAACTCGACGCTTGGCGCCTCCAACTTCTGCAACATCGATAGAAGCAACCAGGCTGTGTTTCAGATTAAAGGGAACAGCCTGGGCGCCGAGGTATAGAAGAGGGGCAACTCACGGTGCCAAGGGTTCTATTAGTGATACTACTTGGTCTAAGTTACTTCACCGCCGGAGATCGCCCATCGGTGCCGACACGACCGATCTTAGGTGGCTTTCCTTAGGCACCATGTCAGTTCTGGAAGTCCTCCCAGTTATTTGAATTTTAGTACAGGTTTAAAAATATTGTGCGGTGATCATTAGAAGGATATATTAGAGAGCAAGAGGATTGCTGTTTGTTCATTTCGATGGCAAAATGTGTGATCCCTGATATTATTGTCCGGTTCATTAAAAAGTCTTTGGTATCCGTTATCGTCTGAACAGCACGGCTCAAGTTTCACTGACGCGTACTTGTAGAATAGTACTCTTAGGTATGTAAGGTGAAAGATGTGCGGTGATGTGTAGTATATATGATGAAACTTATGAGTAAGAATACCATCTAAGGTGAAGGCGAAGACTTTGAATTAAAATCTTGGATTAAATAGGAGGATTAAAGCTAGTTAGGTCCTCCGGTGCCGCAACTCGCAATGAAATCTGATTTACTGACATTATTATCTTTTTTATTCAAACAAGTTTCAGATTAATTATGAAAACGAATGGTAACTATTTTAACCAAACTTCTTGACAGATTATACATTCGTCTATTATTCTTCTAATGAAACTATTCGTGAGATAAACTCTATTTTTAATGTTTAGTCACTTGCTGTGGAGTTTTCTGCATTTTATCTTATTTATCAATTCAATGTTGTTTGACTCTGCTTTTTTAATTTTAACCAAAGATCAATCAAACTACGAAGATATAAAACAAAACATACTTATTATTAATATAGCTATTTAAACAAATATTGGAAGTAGGAGATGCTGTCCCATCTCATACTCACAATAGTCATTCATTCTTTGATGCTTTTTTTGGCTTTTTATTTTTCTTGTTTTTTTGGTTTTTTTTAATTTGAATACTATAATTGTATGAGGTTTTCTTAGCGGGTTCAATGACATTATAAAACCTCAAGTATTCAACAGGATTCAATTATTTTCCTGTTTGCCAGAATAAATTAAGGACCGGCCAATCCTCGTATTATTTAGGCGGTTTCGTTTTTGAATGTTTGATGTGTAATTTTCTGTCCTTGAGATATTTTGGATATTAATAGATCCAGTACTCTTCATCAATTTTGGCGTAATTGTTTTGCAATTGATAAAGTCCAATATGTCTTAACATGAAAGATAAATCATTTAATGTGTTTACCGAAGCGCGAAGTTGATGACCTTTTAATCTTTGCTGCCTCCAGGGAAGTCTCAATAAACTGTTCATACCCATACCAGGAAGAGTGAATTTTTGCAGCAGACACTCGTCCTCATACACCGTCTGAACAAATTTATCTCGAATATCCAACTGTATAGCAACATCGATCGTTTTTATTTTCGGTCAAAATCCTTCTCTCTGATACTTCTCTTTCCAAATTTTTCTGATGGCACGAATAAGCCATAGAAATTCCAGAGATTGACGTCGGTAGTAACAGAGGAACACTTCAGTAAAACACTGTTCGAACAACCAAGTGAAGAGGGTGCCAGCATGAGTCTTTTGTTTTTTATTTTTTTATTTTAATTTTTTTTCATGCTGTTGCACTATGCCATTTATTGTATTCGTCTTGGAAGGTTCTAGTGGGGGTAGATCCCACCAAGAGCGAATCCAATATTGACTGGGTACTTCGAACACCCTCTTGAGTATCTCAACTTCATTAATCCTCTTCGATGTAATAAAACGGACAACCGTTACACCAGTGAAGTTAAGTGGTTGAGATACCTGAAGTACTTGGTGTCTCTTTTTTTTTTTTTTTTTTTTTTGATTTATCTTTCAATACTCTCAATTTCTTCGTAAGACAACACATTATAAAGGTGAAATGTGTTAGAGGTTGGGGGCCCTCGTAGAAGTTCTAATTGTCTTGTGAAGATTCATTTATGTCTTGAGAGTAGTATCGACAGTTGATTGGAATTTGATTTTTGCCTTGACGATGAAACAATAATTATCCAGCAATTCAAGAGGGTTTTGATAATTCCTCTTGAATTATGACAAGCACTGTTTAGTTTTGTTAGAGTTTCTCGTAGTAGCAGCAGCTTCAGTTGGTAGATATAGGCAAAGTATGTTTGAACCTAAGCGCCATTGGCGCGAAAATTTGCAAAGTACCCAAAGCAAAGAGAAGCTGTTTAAATTTGGAACCCCGACAATTCATATAGCATTGATCGTCATCCTTCCTCCCCAATTCCTTTCCGTATAGTGCTAGGTGTAGGTATGGGTCTGGAAGACTCTCTATGATAAAATTTGTGTGAAGCAAATAATTGTTACCGCCATTAAAATTTGTTCTGAGGGTAACGAGCGGAGATTTTTATCTGGCGAGAGTGAATAATTCCCTCACCTTCTTCTCCAAGAATCCTGCCTTGCGTTTGATGCTCCCTTGAATAGCCCTTGGAGAGATCAGACAGTTGGACTGTAGCTCTAAAAGATAATCAAGTCTTTCAATGGAAGCGATACTTCCGGGTGAAAGTTCGTAATTGATGAAATCCTCTGAATCTGCCAGGTAAGGCTTGAAGTCGTTCTCATGGACGTCTCTTTCCTTTGGCTCAATTTCATAGTCATTCAAATCCCAGATAGTGTTTGAGTCGTAGCTATTACTCAGTTCAGCTTGTATAACTTCATCTTGGCTTCTAAGAGAAAGTTGCTGGATTTTGGAAATTGCTTGTTCTTCATTTTCAAGGACGGATAAGTTATCAACGGCATGCTCAAATTTGTCCGAGATATCCTTGGGGATTGAATTAGTAAGACCATCTGGTTCTGTTGAGGTTTCAACCGGAGAATATTGGTCAAAAGAGGATGAAACCAATTCAATTGGACTTAATATATTGCCAATGAAAAGGTCTGGTTGCTCCGGGGAGTCAACTTCAACCACCAAAGTTTTGGATGGTTCATCAATACTTGCAGCAAAAATCGATTGCAACTCGGTCTGGATCTCAGAGCTCAAGTAGCAATTGGTAGAATTGATGCTGTTGTATTCTAAGACTTTAAGGTCTTCAAAAAAAGGTAACTCAGACAAAAGCTCAATATTTTCTTGCGAGCCATCATCTGAAAAACCCATGACAGATTCAAGAGTTTCAGAAACCAAAGCTTGTTGAGCAATTGGTTCCTCAGTCTCAATTGATTGGAGAACTGGAGCATTTTGCTCGAAACTACGTAAGCTTCCTTCAAGTCCCAAAGACTTGATGGAGCAAGTAGAACTAAAGCCTGAAAGGCTATAAGTTGCAAATTCAAACTCACCATTTCTAAGAAGTGGATAGTAGTTGTAAAAGATGTCTTCAGGAAGGAAGGAGCCATCTTTGAGGCTTGCGACGACTGAGCAAGCGTCGCGCATAGTTTCCTCGAGAAGCTCAACGAGGGAGGGAGACTGCGAAGCCGATCCAGGAAGGACTCTGATAGAAGAGTTGATAGTAAGATCTTCTGGTCCAAAATTATTGGTTTCTGGAATAATTGGTCCAATGCTTTGATAGTAAGCACTGGCCGTCAAAGGGCTCAAACATTGATTGGTTTTGGAATAGTTTGCGACCTTGAGCTGTTGTAAAGCCCTCTTTGTCTTGCGCTTGTTGCGCCATGAGAAGGGACGATGGTGGTGATCAAGGTGTAAGTGCTTCTTGATCCAGTTCATACATCTCTTTCTCTTGCCTTCCTTCTTGATCTCGGTTTCCTTGGGAAATTCCGCAGAGTGTCTCGAGAGTTCAGTCAAGAAGAAGTCCTGGTCGACGGCTTGTTCGTCGCCATGAACCTTGTCTAAGGTCAATGGAGCTTCAGGAGAGGCAGCCGGGAGTTGATAAGAGACAAATTGAGTTGGAACAGACTCATTTTTGTCAAGGTACCCTGTTTGTGGCAGTTCCTCCAAAAGCTCGTTAATCGGAGTGGAGGGGACCATTTCGCAGGGAGAAAAGACTTGGTAGTCTTGCAGTGAGTTGGTGACACTGCTTGTTTCGGACATTGTACGTTGAATTGAAGAAAACTGTACCCTATTCGTAAGGAGGTTGATCGGTGTAGGAAAAGGTTCACAGATACGGTTGGTTACAAAAAATTGAGCGAGCGCGGGGCACAGTAAGGATTTCGCAGCCACTGTCTGGGACAGCATAAGAGGTAAACTAATCACTCAAGAAATACGAATATAAAGAATATTTGAATTACATTATTGCTTGTGATTCTCTTAATAGTTACTAAGAGCCGTGGGTAGGTTTTGAACCAGCAAATACTTGCTAGTCAAAGTCACATTACAGGGATATGCCTTCTAGTATGTTGCGCGACCAAATGCGACCCTGGTCCAAGGTATATGTACGCGCGAGTTGAGACTTTTGAGTCGTTTTTTCTGATGATTTGACTCTGATTTACGTGTACTTAATGTCATGTATTCGGGAGTAGTTGACATCCACATAGTTGGCTCCTGGGGGCCAGACTTTTAAACTCTCGAGCCACAAGATGACTTATTCAGTATTAAAGCCCACAGAAATCTCTTTTGGCCTGTATTCATAAAAATTCCTCTCCAATATCCTATACAATTCAATTCTACAGGTGGACTATTTCTTACTTGTCTGAGCGTGTATACACCCTGAATTCAGTCGCATTTTTGTCAAAAAAAAATCAACTTTAAAATCGGTGTAAAGTCGCGCAATCCCCTTTTTTTTCGCAGCCAAATGGATTGGCTGCAACACTGAGAGTAAAGCGGGATGCACGCAACAGCTAATAGTCGGTGCGTTCCAAAGTGTAGATGGAGATTCCTCCACAGGAATTAGCCAGTAGTAAGAGCTATATGGATTGTAAACCATCCATTTTGACTCCAAAATTTCATCTAAAAATTTTACTCGTAGATAATTCGTTACACTCCACCTTCCTTTTCCGTACCAGTGTATTTGTGCACCAATGTATTTTTGCAGAAGAATCTCCCTCATTTGTAAACTCATCCATATACTATTCTTTAGTAATAACCAGAGCAAATTCAAGTGAAACGAAACTCAATTCCCAATCAACTTACTCGAAAATGCTCTTCTCCCGCCTTCCTATTGTGAAGGCCTTTTGTTCCGGCGGTCTGAAGTCTTGGTACTCAGGTCCTGTTGGAACCAAGTCTGTCCCAGGTGTGGTCGAAGTCGGAACTGTAACCATTTACAGTCCAGATGACCAATGGGCTTTACCTCTTGTTGAGGCTAGTGGTGCTGAAACGTCCTGGGACAGAGAATCTTCGAAGTCCAAGAACGTGAAGTTTTACCGCAAGGTCTTCAACTCCTTTGGCTTCAACAAGAACCCAAGAAAAACCCTGTCCATTCCAGCCAAGTCTAAGAGAACATCTAAAGCTAAGGCTACTGCTGTTTCTGCTACCAATTCCAATTCTGCTGTCTCCTTCGTTGCTACCGAACCATCTTCTGCTGTCTCCAAGCGTTCAAGTCTTCTTGGTCGCAGCTCTTCTTTTATCGCCACGTTTTGGAAAACGCGTCAATCTGAGACAAACCCTGAAGAACTTGACTCTGCTAAGAGTACTTCGACTGGTTTGTCTCTGGAATCTTCCAAGGGATCTTTCGAGTTTTTCAACCTTCTTTCTCGCAAATCTTCGGCTGCCACTACTGTTAATTCCGATCCTGATTTGCATCAAAAGAAGTTTTTTAGTTTTTTTGGATCTGGACGCAAAGCAAGTTCTCAAGCACCTTTAAGTCCTCAGATAGATCCTGTTGAAACCAAGACTAACACCCTTTATCTTGGTGAAAGAAAAAACTGGGACTCTGTGTTTTCTTTTCACTATGAAGTCTCACCATCAAAATTCACAGATAAACCTACTGAGAAGTCTGCCGATCTCTTTTTCCGTCTTTTTGAACAAGAAATTCAATCTAAGAATCTTCAATTGACTATGAAGAGAGACTTGGAGCCAACTAAAGATTTTATGACAACTGTTGGCGATTTGATGGGAACACGTAAGGACAAGAGAAATTTGCGTAAAATACGCAAAGAACGTCTCTCTGATCAATTCTTCTGGTCAACTAATCTCGATGCTGAAACTGCTAAGTCTGAAACTGCTGACTACATCCACATCACTGTTCCTGATGCACCTGGAAGAAATGTCAGAACAGACTGGAAGCACAGAGATGACCAACCATTCCAATATGAAAACTTTCAATTTGCTGGTAAGCAAAGATGGTCTGTTGATCACGGAAACGCTTATCACACTTGGAAGAAGGAGATACTCTGGAAATACGATATTTTCCAAGCAACATCCAGGTATCCAACCGGATTGGAAAAGTTCATTCTTGATATGAAACGTAAAGGTGCCACTGTTCAAGATCTCGACAACTGGATCTGCGATGCTGAAAGCAAAAACTATAAGTCAGAACGTACTGACACGCTTGAGCAATCCAACCAGGACGTCGAATCTTCTGAGAAAAATAGTCAATCCAATTTACAATCCATGATGAATCAACAAAATATTGTCATGAATTTATTTGGATCAGTACCGGAGTCGCTCGTTCCATTGGAGGAAAAGATTGAAGTCGAGGAGAAACCAAAGGAAATTGACCAGATTTCTATGGAAGCTCTTTTTATTGTTCGTTCCGGGTTGAAGAAATATAACTTGGCTACTCTCACCGACAAAAAGTTTGAAAGCTTTGTGAAGAGCCGCTCGCAACGTCAATTGAACAAACTTCAAAGTACTCTTAGAGACAAGATAGGAGCCTTGAAAGTTGAGAACTATGAAAACACATCTTTATATACTAAGATGACCAATCGTTTACTGATGTTTGAGGAAAAATGGAAGATTAAATACCAAGGAAGTGTGAAAACGGACATTAAGCAATTCCTTGGTATTAAGATGCCATCACCAAAAAAAGAAGTTCAGTATGTTGGTAATAGGATCATTTTTCCTTAATGTTTCTCATATGAATGATGATCAATAACATTAAAACCATCATCGTTGCTGTCGCTGTTGCTGCTAATGCTGCTGCTAGACTCGTCGGAATCTACTGTGTGATATCAAACAAAAAGTTTTGGGGAACTTTATATTAAGAATCACACAATGATAACCATCCGGCATTGCTTATTCGTTTTGAAACCACATTTTTTCGCTACTTGCTCTTGACATGCTTACGTGGGGTTTGCATGTGATGAGATTAACAAGTAGCGATATGGTTTTCATGGAATAAATTATAAATCAAAAATAAAATTATAAATCAAAAAAAAAATTTATAAATCAAAAAACAAAATTAAAAAAAACATAAAACATAAAACATAAAAACAAAAAAAAAAATAAATCAAAAAACTTATTGTATGCCCCATGCCAAATACTGACGGAGGACCAACTGGGAATGTACGCCAGAGTCTGAGTTACGGTGCCACTTGAAAACGGAAGACATGGATGACAGGGTCACACTATAGAGACTTTTTTGCAGAGAGTTCTTACAGTTGAGGCCTTGTTATATCGTGCTTTCATCAACGTGGGACCGTCTCAAGACCAAGAGCGACATATCCTTATTGGCCTCTGCGGTATGACAAGTATGGGGATAACTCCTGCTCGGTACTGACGGGGTATCACCTGGGAGTGTAAGCCAGAGTCTGAGTGATTTCCATTTCTCGAAGAACATTAATAACATGGTCACACTATAGAGACTTCTTCGGAGGAAGTTCTTATAGTTGGGGCACTTTTATTCGTGCTCTCGGTAAGGAATGGGAATCTTACCAGACCAAGAGCGGCATATCCTTAGTGATCTCTGCAGTGCGAGAAGCACGGGGTAACACTATTAAGGTATGAATTTCCTTCGGCGGCTTGTCGTCGAAGCCAATATAGATCAACCAATCTAACCTGTCAAACCAACAAACTTAATTTGTCAACCATACTAATAGGATCAAGACTTTCAACAACTCTTGGTTCTCGCATCGATGAGGAACGGGGCGAAAAGCGACAAGTAATATGATTTGCAGCCATTGTCAATCATAGAATCTTTGGGGTGATTTTCTTGCTGGGTGAGTTGCAAGGTCTGATGCTGAGTATATATTCTGCTGCTGGGTTTTCATGCTGAGTTCTCTAATGGTTCAAGCTGTGCTGCTAAATACTCCAGCTGAATTTCAAAGTATATTACTGGGATGCTGGTGTTGAATAAACAAGTTCTTTTCGATGTAGGTCCGGGGATGTTGATGCGTGCCGTTTTGATCTGATGCAATAAAAGGCAAAAGATCGAACAGCTGCGAATGAAGAATCCCAGTTTAGCTATTCTAGCTTGCTGGTGATCTTCATATTGCAGAGCGTATCTTTCCCTTGGGCGGTTTTTATATAGAAACTTTAACAGTGGTGGGAATATTGGTGGGTCTCTAACAGGGGCTCTCACGGGGAGCTTCCTTAGCGGGGTACTCTCACGAGAGAACTCTCACGGGAGAACTCCTTTGGGGGAACTCTCGACGGGGGAACTCGTTAGGGAGAACTCGTTAGGGAGAACTCTCAATGGGGGTTTCCGTAGGGGGGTTTCCTAGGAGGAACTCTCAATAGAGGATTCCTTGGGGAGAACTCTTAATGGGGGGACTCTCGAGGGGGAACCTCGCTGGGAAACCTCAGAGGGCCGCCCGCGGACATCTTACTGGGGGGACTTCCGTAGGAGGAAACCTCAGGGGTGGCTCTCAAGGGGGAACCTCGCGGGACCCTATAGAGGGACTTCATAGGAGTTCTTCCAAAGGGGAATCCCCAGAGGAGAGAAACTCTTCGGGGAGACTCGGAAGGAGGGTTTGGTTGAGGGAACCCAAAAGTAGACCCTGTCAGAGGAGCCCCATTTAGATAGTCTCGTTCGAGCGGGTGCAACTAGGGATCCTGCCTGGAGAATCTCGTCAGGGATGTCTTGATGGGAGGTTCTTGTCCAGGGACTCTCGCGGGGTTATCGCTGGGGGAGTATAGCCGGTGAAGATCGTGGGACTTCGGTCGCCGAGGCTTTCCCGGAGAAGTCTCTCAGCTAGAACTGCCAGCACTGTGGGGACCTTAACAAGGCCAAAGAGAGATCCGGGAGTGTTGATGGAAACTATTACCCAAAATTTGAGTCCCAGCTAGAGAAATCTCCTGGAAAAGTCTGGGAAGGCCCTGGCAAGATTTTTTCAGGAGATTTCCTTCGGCTTGCGTTAAGAATCGATTTTCTATTCCAAGATCATTAGATATGAGCTTCGACTAAGCTAGAATGAGCCCCGTACTGAACTTCCCCCATAATATTCCCAAGTAAGAAAGAGCTGAAACTGTCGACTTTCATGGATAGTCTTTGGCTGCAAAACTTCCCGCGAGAATGTTTTAAAAAAAATTGGGAGAATCCAGTGAGGAATCATTTTCTCATAGAAAGGGAGTGATCAAAAGAAACAGGCACCAAATGACAGATATTAACGATGTATTCCAGATTTTATAGTCTGGATATAAGGCAAGTGGCGGGCATTGTGATAGCTCAAACGCATTATCGAACTCGTTTCCTTCACTAAATGATCTGTCACCAAATTAATCGTGTGAAACCATAAAAAGAGTGCCAAATAGTCAGTTTCCAGACGCGGATAAAGAAAAATGAGCGATGCCGTGGAGGAACTAGGAAATTGTGTTGCCATGCTCAATTCAATTGTCTTCATTTTAATTCAATTCACTCTCTACATCCATCCTCAAATCTAAGACCGCGTTTCCTCGTTCCTCGTTTCTTGTTCCTCGCACTCTGAAAGACTGCAAAAATATTGATCAAGTATGGTCACGTGATTCGGTATCACGCGCGATCTATATCCAAAAATTTCACGATGAGGCATCTCATCGCTAGCATCATGGGTAAGAGAAAGCTTAACTCCAAGGACCAGGAGAAGAAGAAGAAGGCCAAACAAGAGCAAGATGCGGAACTTGACTCGGGCTTCTTCAATTCGATGCAAAAACCGCTGCATCACGACTGGGAAAACGAAGAACAAGACTATGAATTGAAACCCCGTACTATCAAATCAGTTGATGTCACCGAAGGTTTACCAATCAAGCGTTCTGATGGTAAGATAGAAAGAGTCGTATACGAAAAGACCAGCAAAGAATCCAATAAAGAAGACGAAGAAAAGGAAGAAGATGCACAACCAGAAAACGGATCGAATGAAACAGAAGAACAAGCAAAAGAGGAGGAAGAGGAAGAAGAAGACGAAGATGCCAACCTCACCCCACAAGAGCGTCTTCACAAAATCAAAGAAGAGATTGCCGATCTCGCCTCCAAGCTTATCGAAGACCCCGAAGAAAACTATTTATGTTTCACCAGATTGCGTAAGATGTCTGAGTCCAAGAATGTGGTCACCAGTCAGTTGGCAATTATGGCCCTTATTCCAGTCTTCAAGTCTTTGGCACCAACATATCAAATCAGGCCGTTGACCGATGCCGAAAAGAGAGAAAAAGTCAGTAAAGAAGTGGCCAGACTCAGAGCTTTTGAACAAGCTTTGGTCACCAATTATATTCTTTACGTCGACAACTTGGCCAAGTTGGCCAAGGTTTCATACTCAAACTCTCAGAACAGTAACAAAATCACTCCAGAACAAGTCAAAAAGGGATTATTGGCCACTAAGGCTGCTTGTGAGCTTTGTCTCTCGTCCTTACGTCACTTCAACCATCGTTCCGAAGTGTTTGCCATTGTCATCCGTCGTCTTAATAGAAAGCCCACCAATGCCGACGATTTGGAAGCTTTTTCCCGTTGTGTCAGAGTATTGGAAACCTTACTCAAGGATGATGAAGAAAACGGAGATATTTCTTTCGAGGTTGTTAGACTTTTGAGCAAGTCTATCATCGATAAAAAATTCAGAGTGGATGAATCTGTGGTCAATATTTTCTTGAGTCTTTCAGTGTTGGAAGATTACGATCCAAATAATAACAGAGATCAGCCTAAGAAGAAGATAGCCAAGAAGGACCGTGTGCATTTATCTAAGAAAGAGAGAAAGGCTAGAAAAGAACGTAAAGAAATCGAAGAAGAAATGAGAAAAGCTGAGCAAGCCTTGACTGTGGAAGAGAGAGAAAAGTTCCAAGCACAAGTATTGAAAATGCTTTTGACCTTATACTTGCAAATCTTGAAGGCTGGTTCTCACACCGTCGAGTCCGGCAGAAATGACGCCACCTTCTTGATGGCCGCCGTTTTGGAAGGATTGTCTCGTTTCGGTCAAATGGCCAACCTTGACTTGCTCGGAGATTTCCTTGAAGTGCTCCGTGAAATCATGACAGATATAATAGAAGAACACTCGCTTCAAAATAACGATATTGATGATGACGAAGATACTGGTGGCATTTACCAAGGCAGACAGATCAGAACCGTGTTGCTCTGTGTGGCGACCTCATTCACCTTGTTGTTAAACCACGGAAGTACTGGAAAATTGCCAATGTCTATCGATCTTTCCAAGTTCGTTTCGTCATTATATGTTCTTTTAGCAGACTTGTCGCTCGATGCTGACTTGGAATTCAGTCATAAATCGCTTCGTTTGGCTGATCCTCTTGCACAATCGGAATTCAGCAAACCTAGTGTCAATGTTTCCACCAAAGCAGAGCTTCTTTTGAGGTGTCTTGACTACATATTTTTCCGTTCCAAAAACGGAACCATTCCACGAGCAACTTCATTCACCAAACGTCTTCATATGACAATCCTCCATACCCCAGAGAAGACCTCTTTGGCACTTTTAAAATTCATCGGTAAGCTCACTGCCAGATACGACAATGCCATCAAGGGGTTGTGGAACACCGAGGAAAGAATCAGCGGTGAAGGTACATACGTGCTTGGAATTGAACGTTTGAACAAGGAAGTGGAATTGGAAAGAGCCAACAGTGGTGCGGCCACCTTGTGGGAGAACGTATTATTGGACAAGCACTATTGTCCTATGGTGAGAGACGGCTCGAGATCTTTGATGAAGAATAGTAAGGCCAGTAGGTAATAGACTAGGTAATAGACGCATTAAGAAAGCTGTGTAGAATAAGAATTAAGCATAGAACGTCTTCAAATTGAATTGAATCGATCATTTAATTGTCAATTTTTTTTGAATCAATGATGAAATCTCCAGATATAGTTGCAGCCTTTTGAAATGTTGCGAAAAATCAGCAAAATAGCAAAATCGTACAAACCAGTAAACTTTGTGACAGCGATTTGATAACTGGACACGGAAAGATTCGTCAGTATTTTAAGTGATTCAGATGCAATTAAGCCACTTTTCGATCTACATGTTCCGTCAATAGTGTGCTGTTCGACATCCTTCTAGAAGGTATGTCGCGTTTCCCTTCTAGAACCGCGACATGCATCGCGACATTGTTATGATCTTGCCACCAATTGCACCAAATCACTAATCAGCTCCACTTACAATTATAGACCTATAGATCCCACTTACGTGTTCATGAACTCATACATACTTCACAGCTCGGAGAGTCTACCTCCGTACTCCGATAAGGCAATACTCCCCCAATCTGTGCTTTCGAAGATCATTAATGACATTCCAGAAGCAGAACTTCCGCATCCGTTGATCTTCAAACTCACCAGCGGCGGCAAGCACTTGTACATAGGAGTGAAGGAGTTCTCGGAGTCTGAAGATGTGATACAACTTCCCAGAAACATCAAAAATACCACTACTGACGAAGGTACAATAGAGTTGGTGTGGGAGTTACCGAAAGCCAATGCGCTTCTGTTGAAACCAACTCAATTGTATAATGTGCACAATTGGAAATTCTTCTTGGAGAACAAGTTAACCAAGTTCTACACCACTTTGACTGCGGGAACCACCTTGACCCTCGAGGATGAGAGCTTACGGTACGAGTTGATGGTAGAGTCCATCAACGACTCTTCGCTGATGACGGCTTGTATCATCGATACCGATATCGTGTTGGACGTGGTGCCGCTCAACGAGAAGCATGCGGCGGACCAAATGCTCGAATTCTCGAGCAATCCGCATAATAATATCGTGGAGCTAGAATCCTCGGTGAAAGTGGAAAACATACGACCATTCAGCGACCCCAAATTCGTGCCTGCAATCTACAAGGTCGATTTGACCAGATTCAAGAGTGGGGTCACCTTAAAAGTAGTGGCAGAAAATGTGCATAATGTGGATATTCTCGTGGGACTCGATAAGTTCATAAATTTGGAGAATTATCGCGACAGCACGATTGAACAAGTAGGCGACTCCAAGGCCATAGATATCAAATTGAAGGACGATGACATCACAAACAAATTGTTACGAGTACGAGAACAGCAAGAATTGGGGGACTCGTACGATGAGATCGATAAGTGGCTCTACATCATTCCGTTTGCCTGGCAATTTTCCGCAGATTTGACCGTCACCGTCGAGGAGTTGGTGGAAACGGTGCCAGAACACGAAGAAATCGCTCCTGGCTCCATCCAGTGCGGCAATTGTCACAAGTACGTCTCACAAGAGAAGTTTGTGCTACACGAGAGTTTCTGTTTGCGGAACAACGTGCAATGTCCCCGGTGTCACGAAGCGTTCTTCAAGCAAATACCAGCATCGCACTGGCACTGTGACCAGTGCAATTTCCACACCGAGGACCAATTGTTACAGGTCAAACACGCCAAGTTGTTCCATTCGCAGCCGTACACTTGTCACGGGTGTGCTCAAGCACCCACGTTCAATACGTTCGGCGAGTTGGCGTACCACCGCAACAGTCTGTGTGCCGGCAAGCTCCACGAGTGTCGGTTCTGTCACTTGGTGGTGCCACAGGAAGAGTACACCTACCAGGACCGCTTTGCGAATCTCACCCACCACGAGAACTGGTGCGGGAACAAAACCACCGAGTGTCCTCGGTGCGGGAAGATCCAGAGAGTTAAAGACATTAAAAAACACATGAGGGTCCACGAGCTCGACAAGGCGGTGATGGCCGAGGAGACGGTCACAAGCTTCAACAAGTGTGCCAACGTCAACTGTGTGACCACTTTGGACGTTTCAAACACCACCAACGGCATGGGCTTGTGTGAGTTGTGCTACGGGCCATTGTACGTGGTGCAGCATGACCCGTCGCACCAAAAGCTCCAGGCGCGGCTCGAGCGTCGCTACGTGCTTCAGCTCACCCGAGGGTGTGGCAACTCGTGGTGCGATAACCACTACTGTGCGCTGGGGAAGAGTGAGGCCGGTGCGCTACCAATGAAGGAGGCTTTGAGTTTGGTGCAAAACGAGCTTCTTGCTGCGATCAGAGAGCCACAGTTACCTGTCAACTCCACGCGTGAGCAGCCAGCGCAAAATACCTTCTGGTTCTGTGTGAACGAGTCGGTAGCCATCAAGAAACGAGAAGTGGACTCACTCATACAAGAAAACGAGTATCCTCTAGAGATGATCCACAAGGCCGTTAACTCCGCAGGGGCTAGCGAGGCCCGGGGATGGCTTCTCCACAATAGTGTCAGGCAAATCCGATAACGGGTCAGTGGTCGCACGACCGCGATAAGCCGCCTAGTGTGACATCATGTGCCCCCCTCCATCAAATGTTCGCCACCGCGGTGCCGCTCATCCAATTACGGTATGCCAGCTCCGATTAGGTATCGTGGCGATGGGCGTCCCGATTAAGCATTTTACAGCATCTAATACATATTATAATTAGTAAACTCGCCGTAGCCTCTCTGGACCGTCCCGTGACTAGCAGCAGACACCACCCCCACCGCTCTTGCTTGCTCCTTCCTCGGGCTCTGTGGGGCCTCACACGAGAATCCTCGAGCGGCGCACGCCTCGTCGTGCGCGTCCCTGGGGAGAGTCATTACCCTTATCACCCCTGAAACTATATAAGGCCAGCATCTTCCAGTTCATCTTAGTATTGTACAATGTTGTTACAAAAATCCGTCGCCCTTTCTATCTTGGTCACCTTGGGTGTCCAAGGTCTCCTCATTCCCTCCCTTGATGTCGTCGAGGTGTTCAAGAACACCAAGGACATCGCTCCAGTTGCCGCCGACCAAGCCGCCGGCGATGCGCCATTTGCCCACCTTGAAACCCAAGACGCTTCGCCAATCTTCAAGTTGGACCGTGATATCATTCCTCACAAGTACATTATTGTGTTGAAGGACGATGTTGACGCCAATGCCGCTGCGTTCCACCAGGAATGGGTTGCTTTGGAACACGCCAACTCCATCGCCACCATTGACCCTACCCACTCCTTCTACGCCGCCACCAAAGACTTCAAGGCCGAAGGTGGTATTGTTGACACCTTCAACATCGAGAACTTGTTCACTGGTTACTCCGGTTTCTTCTTGGACTCCACCATCGAGATGATCAGAAAGAACCCATTGGTCAAGTACGTCGAACACGACTCCATCGTGCACGCCACCGAGTTTGACATTCAAAAAGGTGCCCCATGGGGTTTGGCCAGAGTTTCTCACAGACAGCCATTGAGCTTGAACTCCTTCAACCAGTACTTGCACGACTCCGAGGCCGGTAAGGGTGTCACTGCCTACGTCATTGACACTGGTGTCAATGTCGATCACACCGAATTCGGTGGCAGAGCCAAGTGGGGTTCCACCATCCCTTACGGCGACGCTGACATTGACGGTAACGGTCACGGTACCCACTGTGCCGGTACTATTGGCTCTCAATCGTACGGTGTGGCCAAGCACGCCGACATCGTTGCTGTCAAGGTCTTGAAATCCAACGGTTCCGGTTCCATGTCCGATGTCGTCAAGGGTGTCGAATGGGCTGCCAAGGCTCACTTGGAAGCCGTCAAGGAGAACAAGAAGGGCTTCAAGGGTTCCACTGCCAACATGTCCTTGGGAGGTGGTAAGTCTCCAGCTTTGGACCAAGTCGTTGACGCCGCTGTCAACGCCGGTCTTCACTTTGCCGTCGCTGCTGGTAACGAGAACCAAGATGCTTGTAACACCTCGCCAGCATCCTCCAAGAACGCCATCACTGTGGGTGCTTCCACCATCTCTGACGCCAGAGCCTACTTCTCCAACTACGGTAAGTGTGTTGACATCTTCGGTCCTGGTTTGAACATTTTGTCCACCTACATTGGTTCCGACAGTGCCACCGCCACCTTGTCCGGTACCTCCATGGCTTCTCCACACATTGCTGGTTTGTTGTCGTACTACCTCTCCTTGCAGCCTGGTGCCGAATCGGAGTTCTTTGTGTCTTCCAAGGGAGTCACTCCAGCTCAACTCAAGAAGAACTTGATTGCCTTCGGTACCAAGAACGTGTTGAGCGACATTCCAAACGACGGAACCCCAAACATTTTGGCTTTTAACGGTGCCGGTCACAACTTAACCGATTTTTGGGGACACGCTGCTTCTGCTGATGAGCTGGCTTCTGGCAAGGCTTCGTTCGACATCAACGAGAAGATTGACAGTATGCTCCACAAGCTTGAAGCTACCGGCCTTGTGGGTGAAGTCAAGGAGCTCGTTGACGAATTGACCCACGGCATTATCTAGATTTAGTTCTTACATCCAATGCTTTCTACGTTTATTATTTGAAATTCACCATCTGTAATTTATCCACCTAGCCTTTCATTAACCCCTAGTTTTCTATTTTATCATACTTTCTCTCTCCCATACGTGTATCCTAAATTATATTGCCTTCACCTTATTATTGCTGCATGTTTCACTGTATTTCATCTCACTCTATAGTGTCTAGCATTCGTGTGACTTTCGCCACCGGTCGTGCATGCTTACGTCATGCGCGCGCCGCCGCTTACGTACGCCACTCTCCAATATATAGAACTCACTTCCAGTGATTATCCATCGATCACACAACTTATAGACTTTCCACCACTAACCACTTTCCACAATGTCCACACCTGCAAAGAGGAGACTCATGCGAGACTTCAAGGTATGTCCGAAAAGTCCGGCGAGTTTGCAACGGCAAATCCCGAAAGCGAGCGAGTAGTCGCCAATACCAACACCGCCACGGCCGGCTTCAGTTTCTACAGTATTTGCTGCCAACCGCCGAGAAGTCCTTGATTTGTGCTCTTAAACCCAAACTGCGATACTTCCAAGGCATCTGGCGAATTATCCAACGGTCAAATCTCGTCCTATCTTTTAATCCGTTCCTTCCATACTAACATTAGCGCATACAACAAGATGCCCCCAGCGGCGTATCGGCATCGCCGTTACCCGATAACGTGATGACATGGTAAGTCTACTGATTTTTCCCTTTCCATTTGATCTCTACTAACCTCCAGGAACGCTGTCATAATCGGCCCCTCAGATACCCCGTTCGAAGACGGAACCTTCAGACTCATATTACAGTTCGACGAACAATACCCAAACAAGCCACCTACAGTCAAGTTCATCAGTGAAATGTTCCACCCTAACGTCTACGCATCTGGTGAGTTATGTTTGGACATCTTGCAAAACCGGTGGTCGCCCACCTACGACGTCTCGTCGATTTTAACCTCCATTCAGTCATTATTGAACGATCCTAACATTCTGTCGCCTGCCAATGTGGAGGCAGCCAATCTTTACAAAGAGCACAGATCGCAGTACGTGAAGCGGGTCCGCGAAACCGTGGAAAACAGTTGGAACGAGGATGACTTGGACGACGACGAGGACGATGACGATATTGATGAAGATGACTAGGCTGGTCAGAATGTGACAGCTGCAATATAGGAAAGCTTAGCAAATCATCTTTACAGTGAAAATGGTATTCAAATCCGAAAATCGAGAAAATCAATAACAGATTATAGCAAACTCTTTGATTACGCTCAGCAATAGAAGCTTTTTCAGATTACATCCAGCACTCTTTTGCACGTTTCATTGATCACTCCTCTAGAAGCTTACATTCATTACTCTTAAGAAGCTTTGTTAACTTTGGAAGCTTTTTAACTATATACAGCTGTTATAATGTATGATACCGGGATTTACTTGAGCCACAAGTAGTACCATTTTTTGCCCTGGGCCGACTTTTTGAGCTGCTCAAGCTTCTCAAGCTGCTGGCGCTCTTCGAGCTCCGCGAGCTCTCTCTTTCTGGTCCGCTCCATCTCGTACTTGTCCAAAATCACGACTTCACGCGGTTTGCCTTCTTCTCCCACTCTTTTATCTCTGGCAATAGCGAACATGGTGATGATTAAGGTAAGGAAAATGAAGAATTTGGTGACACCGTCCATCTTCTTGACATCAAACTGTTTCAATCTGACGGGAGTCTCTGCCAAAACCACAAGGTCTTTGAGCTTATTAATCTTGGTGTCCTTCGAAGGCAGAGTGGTTTTGATTTGGGAGGGCACTTTGAACGGCAAGTCAAAAGGAGGCTCCGAAGTCTGCCAGTTCTTGAAATCCTCTCTGACTCCCCAGTCTCCGTATGCAATATAGTATCCCAAAAGCTTGTCTTCAAGTGTCAATTTAGTCCACTTCTTGTCGTATTTGTCTTGTAACTCTTTGAGAACTTGGCCCTGGTGGAGGAGACTCAAGGGCCCAAAAAGGGTGGGGTCTTTGAAAATAGGGGCGGTGTCTATTGGTTGTGTTTCATCGGACGACGACAGTGAAAAGAGCGATCCCATGTCCTTTAAGGACTGGACAGCCAATTGGGCGGCCTCTTGACGGGCTTTTTCGGGGTCCTGGGGCTCTTTGGATGCATTTTCCTTGACGGTGGAGTACACACGTGCTAAACGTGAGGGCGTGAGCCTGAGCGGAGCGACACGAGTAAGCATGGTGGAGATGGTTTATAAGATCGAAATTTCCACTGAAATGAGTGGTCTGTCACGTGACCTATGGGTTTGATTTCAGATACTCAAATGAAGATGGTTTCGAGGAATGGTATTTAACTAATGTGATTTGTGGAGAAAGTTGATTAATGATCTTAAATCCGGGTTCTTTAATCTTTTATGAATATTATAAGGTAACTTGAATCGTCCCGAAATTCATTAGAAAGGAAGTGATGTAGAAATCGACGCTTCGTATCAAAATTATACGAGTTTAAGATGAGGACCGAAATCACCGATCTCCCATCTAACTTTCATCATCACTATTCATAATCAAAATGCTCATCCGGACTCAAATAACTTCTCTTTAATTTTCTTGTGTCCTTGTAACTTCTGTCTAACGATTGCAAAATGAGCTGTAATACGCGAGTAGTATGAAAGGAGCATACAAGTGAATAGTATGAGAAAACATTACTACCATGATATGATCAGTTGATAAGACCAGTAAGTGATTAAGTGAATGGAAGTTAAGTCCGAAAGGTAAGGCTTGTTAGGAAAACCCTCCGTCGGATATAAACAGCCTTAACTCTTTTGTCTTGGAATTAGCAGCCAAGAGGCCACAAAATTCCTGTCTGTCTTTCACACTACCATTTTCTGAGCTCTTTTCCGTCGACTGCGCAAAGCCTCCCGGCTAAACATACCCGCGAACGTGCCAACGTTGCCAATATAGCGCGGTGGAAAGTATACGCTGATATATTCGGCAGATAAAGTTTAGACAAACTAGGGAAGATCCTGTGCTGCAAGGATCTTTCGGCAGCGAAGGCTAGGTTTCGGGTAAGTTGCGGGTGCATGCATGGTGGCAACTGATGATACGACAGTGATTGAAGAGGGGCTGCATCTGGAATTTCACCGTGGGGTACCTGGTGGTAACGACGAAGGAGTGCCGATTAAACATGCGGCCAAAACAAAGACTCCTGGAGTGTCAGGGACACCTCTGGGAGTGGATCTCCAACTTGGTGTGCCTGACAACATCACATTTAGCCATACACCGATAATCTAAAGGGGAATGTAGATCTTATCGCTTGTCCCATGCGCACAGCGAAGCATCTTATGCTTGGGACGTCTGCGCGGAGTTTGCGCCATCGTCGGAGGTCGCTTAAACTGGCAGATTTCGCTGAAATTGAAGAGGTGCTTGCATTACTTGCATGGCAAGGCATCACGAGGCTCAATTACACCTTAATGAGCCTGACACAGCAAAAGTATCAGTTTCGTTTTCCACGCGGCTTGAGCTGGAAATCCGCTGCCTCCCCCTGCTGGAATCTCTCGATGTGCGTGACGCCTTGTCGCGTCCGGAAACAAAGTGATCACTAGTGCAAAGCACCGCAAGTCTCCGTGCTAAGCTCGCTTCTCTGTAGCTAGGGTCCGCACGGTTACTAACCGATGTAGCATCATCTAATGCCCTAGTTAGGCGCCACGCATATCTACGGGCCCTGAACCTGGAAATATGTAACTACTGTAGCGTGGTGGTGGCCGTCGTCATCCGCGGGCTCGCAGCCCTGAATGGGGCCCTGGTGCCCCCGCTCCCTGCTCCCGAGCTCGAGCTGTCTAATCATCGGGTAGAGTAGCAGTGTATTGAATTCATTGTATTCGCCACGACCAGGCCCGTCTCTATCATTTGCTTCAATTCGACTACATCCTCCCGCATCCTGCCTCCTGCTAGTCGTCGCTGTGCATACTTGTACAGGCGTACAAATTAGGCACGCCTCATTCTCCATAGCTCCCACCCCATACCACTGATCCTTCCTCACGGTGTACTCACTCACCCTATCCCCGATCGGCCTCACAGTAAGTTTGACATTTGCGCGAGAACCCGCTTATACATACCCTTTCTTTGCCCGAAGCTGCTACGGTTTCGTGCTTAACTAAGGTGGGCCTCTGCTAGACAGTGGGTCTCGTGCCTACCAGCTTCCTATATTCACTTGCTTGCCCCCGCCTCCGTCATGTCCTCCGTTCCTGCTTCGAGACCCGCCAGCGTCCGCTTGTTTGACCAATTGTTTGAATTGCACGAGAGCTTTTTCGGCCATGTCCTTCAATGTCTGGAGATGTTGGCCGTAAGAGAGCTCGAGCTGTTGAAGCTACCGGTCGAAGATTTGGGGCTCCCTTCCACTCATGAGTTGGCTGCTCGTTTTAACCTTGTGAAAAAGTATCGTCAGGAGGTAAGCTCACTTTCCAGTTTCGACGAGATTGATCGAGTCTATTCCACGCTCCTGGAATTTCTTAGTCCCTCCTTGGCGGAGCTCGAGCGGTTCCTCGAATATAAGGAAGAAAAGTACTCCGTGGACAAGGGCGACGAATTGATAGCCGACAACCATAACTTCCTTTGCTACTACGTCAACTATTTCTTTCCCGGAGATCAGCTCACCAAAGTGGTCAAATTCTTGAGCGCTTCCGCAACCAGGTCCAGGGCGTGTCGTTCTGACGAGACGCTGGCTCTTGAGTTGCTTCAGGAAACGCTGGAAGTGTTTGGCGAACTTTCATTCGAAATGGATATTTTTCTGATCAGATACAACTTGGAGCAATACGACACCATATATCCCAATAGAAGCTCCAGCCCACAACAGGCACAGATGTTCCGACTCTCCATCCTCAAAGAACTCGCTTTCGATCCCAGCATAAACGAAGAATTCGAAACAAACTACGAAAATTCCATCCTCAGAAAAATCTTAGACAAAGAGATGAACACCAGTCCCAATACCTTCGACGAAAGCCAACAGAAGATCTTAGATCTCATGGAGATCGTCACCTTCCACCTCGATTCCGTTCCGCGCATTCTTGATCTTGTTTACAATTTTCTTGAACTATTAATCCTCAAGAAAGTGCCGGTGGAAAACAAAACTACAAAGGCGCCCATGCCCAATTATTGCTACGACTACTCCGACATGGTGATCCAATGGGTGGACGACTATAAAGAGCTCAAAGAATCGATAGTGGAGAAGGGAACCATAAATCTCAGTTACAGAAACACTTTTTTCCATTTGGGTCACCAACTCCAGATATTCCACATGCTGCTCAAAGATCTTTTGAACTTCACAATGAGGCTACCTCCGAGTAGGTATTTCTATAAAGACGAGCTGCACTTCTACGATCAAATCACAAATTATTGCCAGCTTTTAACCAAGATTGTCGATCTTATAAGAACGCATTTCACAGACCCCATTCTGTTGCGGAACTCCAAATTTGCCGAATTCGAGGCCATCGACTCCGAAATCAAGGACTCCTTCTTTGACTTGCATCATTTCTATCAGCGATTCCGCTATGAACGCAAGATATCAAGCATATATCGTGAAACTCGACCTCCGTGAACAAGCGGCGTTTTTGACCGAGGGCTTGGTTCCGACGCGCTACAATGGTCAGCACTGTTAGGCCCGTTGAGGACCAAGGCTTTGGTATAGGTCTGAAGACCACGAGAACTCGGGCGGTCTCGTGGGGACAGAAACAAGAGTCCCATTATCAAGATTTGCAACAATGTGGCCGTGTCACGTGACCCGTTACCTCAGACCTCGAGCCTCGGACCTCGGACCTGGGCCGGAACTTTTCCCTCGCCGTGATTTTGATACATCCCACTACAACTTGCATTCTCATCTTACTGACATCCCAACGCTTCGGCTAGCGGGACTCGTGGAATATCCAATTCAGCGGTCTGCTCGAAAGCCGCGATGCTGAAGCTAGCTGTCCCAATATGGTGGCATCTATTCCTATATATATATTACACCAAGATCACTAAGGTCAATAGAATCACTAGAGCAACCGTAAGTATGCCAATACAACAATCGCTGGCTTTTTCGCGATTTCTCTCTATTATGACATTGACGTGCTTGAGTCCGCGCTGGATCCTGGTCTCCGCGTTGTCAAGGTCATGATCTAGGTCGTCTAACATGAATGCCTGATCTTCAAGCTCTGATCCCATCATTGTCGCCTGTTGGTTGAGCGTACGCATTGTCTCGTGAATGCTGTCGAGCTGGGTGTCCTGCTGGCGGATCACCTGCTGCGATTGTAGTGAGAATGGGTTTTCGTCCTGGCTGATCCGATTAGACATCGTGGTGACTTCACGGGGCTCGAGCCGCTTATGCTGTGGTTGTGCTCCTCCTCCTGTGGAGTTGTTGACAGACGCCTGGCGTACTTCTCTACCCCGGCGAGCCAATTCTTCCAACTCTTTGCGTCTTGCTGCCACTACAGCGGCACCCCCAAACCGGTCAGGGTCACGCTCGCTGATTTGAACCGCTTGTTCCAAATCTCGCTGGATCTCTTCGAATTCTTCGTAGTTGTTCTCGAACTCCACCGGGTCCCCGCGCGCAGACACCAGTGACTCGAGCGCGGTGAGGGTGGCCCAGGCATCGTCCTTGACCTCGTTGTATGGATCCATCTGGTGGTGGTTCTGATAATCTGGGACGAAGGATTAATGTCGTGGCAAAGTGTCTGGCGCGCACCCAAACCCTACCAAAACCCTGGTAATGTTTATATACACTATCTGCGACATTTTTCATAGTTCAGAATTCACTAGATTAATTCACCATATATTTTCCTTACATTAATTCCAATTCACCATATATATTCACCAGTCATGACAGACTCCCCAGATATCAAGATGGAGAAATCGAATAGTCCTGAGGTCAAGCAGGAAAAGCCTTCTGTCGAGCCGCCTGTGCATGAAGTGGTGGGTGGCTCCTCGGTCAGGAGGTACCTCAATAAACACATGACAAAGACGCTTTTGGATGGGCTCTACGAGATAGGCCGCAACAAGCCAGAGGACCCATTGATATACTTGGGCGAGTACTTGATCAGAGAAGGCAAGAGGCAGAAGGAAGAATCCAAAGGACAAGAACAGTAATGGAGTTGACTATTCAATTAGACTTCCTCAAACGATAGATAACATATGCCTCAGTAATGTTGGTTCATTCCAGGACAATTTAATCCTGGAAAATGATCCTTGATAATCCAATTGCCCAAAAGCATCGATCCATTTATAGAATACGATTAATGACAACATCCTCCATCCCCAGAGAACCGCTTACGTAATCATCAGCTAATTAAACTGATACTGTAACTATACCCCAGCTATATTCATGGAAGAAACCACGTTGCCCCAACTTCCAACTTCTACAATACACCCCATAAACTAACCTCTCCAGACCCAACAGCAATTCATCAAATCATCTCTTCTTCAGTTGTTTTGTTGCGATTTCCGACATTTCTCCTCCGTATTTCTCTCCGTTCCTCGCTCCCCAGACACTCCCTGTTAACCTGCACACATCTCATCAAAAACAGAATCAGGAGGCAACACCACCATGAGCAGCCCCACGAATGGCTCTGCCAATCTAAGGCCCTACTATGATCACGATACCTTCAATGCAGGATACTCTGTTATTTACAAGCCCGGGGTCGGTCTTATCGACCCGCTGGATGGAAAGCGTCTAACCACCACCTTATTCGAGGGCCTGGGGCCCGGTAAGGGAATCGGCATCAGAGGCGCCAGCAATAGCGCTGGACTTGGCGGTATCAGTTCAGCGGCCAATTTGAACAATAACTCCAACGCAGCCAGTCTTGGAGGCAAGAACTACGCCTACGATTTGGAAATCCAAGAATACTTTGATATTAGCAACTTCACCGAATTGCTCAAGAATTTAGTCTGGAGCTTTGTACGGAACTATTCCAAGGCCTTGATGAGTCAGCCGCTAGAGTTGGTGCGGTTGGCATTGCAGGTCGGCCAATTTGGCCCCCGTGACAGCACTGTTGAAGAAACGATGGTTCTGGACGAATCTGACGACGAATACGAAATCAACTACTTCCAGCCTGCTGGCGAGCCTCAAGAAACCATCGATTCTCCAACAGCAGAAGCCAACGAGTGGTCTACATCTTCATTGATGGCATCTTCACAAACCACAGACAAGTTATCGCGCAGCCAGCGTCGTAAACCCAAGCCCTCCAAAAAGATCCAACCTACATCCACACATACGCTTGACGTTCTAGGCGCCATGGTGGCGGCCGAAGGGCCAATGGCCTTATTCCGTGGTGTCAACGCCACCTTTATCTTCCAGACCCTTTCTCATACTATCGAGGCATGGATCACTGGGTTGGTGTCACCATTTTTGGGGATCCCAGATCCATTTTTCCTTGATTTGACCCATCTGCCAGACCCTTGGAAGCTGTTATTGTTACTGGTGGGCGCCTGTGTCGCCACCGGGCTCATTCTTATTCCACTCGATTTAATCCGGATCAAATTGATGGTGACTCATTTTGGTAGCAAGAGCACCCGTTCGGTGCGGGAGCTGCTTCGCAACTTCCCGCCATTGACACCACCTCCACAAGTGGTAGTGTTGACCACTTTGCACCAACTTCTGGCCAGTGTGTTCCGTCGCGCTGCTCCATACATCTTATTCATTCGCTACAATATGGATCTGTACAACGCGCCTGGAGTCTACACCGTGGTAAACTTGGGTGCTTTGCTTATGGAATTTTTCATCAAATTACCAGTGGAAAATGTGTTGCGTAAAGAACAAGTGCGGTGGTTGCTTGCACCTAAGAAGGATCCTCGCGGGGTTGTCACAATTGCCGGGGACGACATGTTGGTGCACTCGGCCGCTAATGCCGAAGAAGACGCCGGCGATATTTATACTGCGGCGGGAGCCCGCGTGGTGGTGAGAAATCTCTACAACGGATGGAGAGTGGGGCTTCTTAATCTTCTTGCGGTGTGGGGTTACGCCTTTGTCAACACGCCCACCACCGATCCCGAACGCTTATAATGTACATAGTAATCAATGATCTAATCAGCGAAAGAGACCTAAAAAGGGAACAATAAAAGAGGGCTCGTAGAAGAGGGCTAATAGAAGAGGGCTCTTAAAAGGTGGTCTCTTAAGAGGGTGAGCTTTAAAAGGGTGGACTTTCAGAAAGGTGGTCTTCTTAAAGGTAGGCTCTAAAAGGGTGGAATTTTAGAATGGAGGTCTTCCTGAGAGGCGGGCTTTCGAAAGACTTTTTAAAAAGCTTGATTCTTCAGGGTTTGACGCCACGAACACGTCCCATCAAACCTTAACCGAAAACGCTATTATATAAAGCTTATTCCCTACGAATAGCCTATCTTACAGATTCGGAAGCTTTTTTACCGTAAATGACACCACTGTTCAATCGCTGCTTCGGTCGCTAAATCCAAATGTGGTTCGCCGGCCGCCTCTATTTCGCAGCCCCGGTCCAGCAATCTAACCGGATAGATTTTAACTAAATCGAGGCATCGCCCCGCGATTAGGGCGGGCAAGTCTCGCCGAGATGCTCATCATGGGGTGCCAGAAGTCAATCTTCGATACAGCGTAGGTCCAGAGAACGGGGATGTACTTGATTGGTACCGAATGATCGGCTGCAACAGGATATTGACGACTAGCCGTTGACTTAGTCTATATTTATTCATTTCGCCCGCCGCACACTTTCCACCGCTAGCCGCGAAAGGAATGGACCCGATCTCGCCGATCTAGACCGGACGAGCGCAGCCAGGCTTCTCACCACGCGCGCGTGGCTAATGTGCACAGAAGGGTTGCTAGCCCGGCCTCGTATACGATGGCGAGCACGAGCCGAGGCCATCTCCGAGGCCACCAAGTCAATGGCATCGGTGGTGAACCAAACGGTGGATGTTGACGGAGTTGACGCGTGCACCAAGCCGTATCCTATAAATAGCGTCTGATCTCATAGCCCGGCCATCGCCCGCCATTTTTCTTCTGTAAATACCACACTGAGTCGAGGCTCAAAAATACCCGATCCGAAGACGCAAACGCACAGAAAGCTCGAAAATATCCCCACCCTGCAACTCACGCTTGAAACTCAATTGTATTAAAAAAATTGCCGTTATCGTATTCTTCCGTATATATAAGAGAACAACGCCCTTTTTTGTGCGCCATCTCATTCATCCACAACCACTTCACACCAGAACATGAAATGGTGTTGAGGACCAAGTATTATTACAAGACGGTGCGCAAGGCGCTCGTGCTAGCCTTTTCCGCTCTTGCAATCTACGCGTTGGTAGCCGCCTTGAAAGCCCCCATCACCGTCTACAATGATCTCCTCCGTCCTCTGTACCAACAACTGATGGATCAGGCATTGGTGGATATCTCCATCATCAAATGTTGGCGGGCGTCGTGCAAGGTCCCCGACGGCTACACCAAGGTGCTCCCGCTGTTGGACCATGCCACTCCGGGCCACTTGTTCCGCTACTACCTAGTCACAAAGCACCTTCCGGTGGATATGGCCACTCGCGCCTTGGTCGACGTGGTGCTCGAGCCCGCCACTCCCCAGGCCACCTTCGATATCAATGGTGCCGCCGCCGACACTGAGATTATTGTGATGGACTCGTACAAGCTCACCAAGAAGTTTGTCCTCACAACTCCCGTGGAAGGCCCACTTTCGCCCGAGATCGAGGCCATCAGAGACGTCGAGGTCTTGTTCGGCACCGCCGACTTCACCGACTCTCGTCCCTACTACCAATCATCCCATTTCGTCTCCGATGAGAATGTGCACCCAGTGCTTACAACCTTCAAGATCAGCGCCAACGAGGCAGCCGTCTTCCGCAAACAGCTCGATGATTTCGCGGCCATGAAGGCCACCATGGAATTCCCCACCGACAAGTCCAAATTCAAGGTCTTACAGTTGAGCGATCTTCATTTTGGCCAGGCTACAGGCAAAGTCCAGTCGGATGGCTCCGTATCATCGGACCTTCGTACCATCCGCTTCGTGGAACACTCCTTGGATGAAGAACAGCCCGATTTGGTGGTCATCACTGGCGATTTGGTCGATTTCGACCGTTCCATCGACTACAAATCTGTTCTTCTCAAAGCATTACAGCCTATTTTGAGCCGCAATATCCGTTTCGTCTTCACTTTTGGCGACGAATTGCTTGGAATACCAAGCAAAAGCTCGGCAGAGAATGTCAACAACTCTGCCCGCATCATTGATTTCTTGAGCTCTTTGCCTAATTGTTACAACTCAGCAAGCGGGATGAAATCACTCACTCACGGCAGTGCCAACTACAACATCAAGGTCGTCAAAGCAGGAGCAGTGGCAGCTCACGTCACCGTGCTCGACTCCGATCAGCAAAAATTGGGACACTCTCAAATGACTTACCTTTACAGAATCAACAACGAAAATGCCAAGAACCTTTATAAACTCTTGTTTTTCCACTACCCACTACCCCAATTCCGCCCCGTTGGCAAGTTCGAGATCGTGGGCTCTTATAATGAAAAACATCCACTTGTTTCTAAGACAGACACTAAATTTCTTGACGATATCATGAATTGCGGTTACCAAGCCGTGGGGGTGGGCCACGAACACGAAAACGACGCATGCATTCTTAGCAAGGCCGACGAGAAAAAGATCTGGCTTTGCTATAACAGTGCTACCGGTGATTCTGCCCACACACGCTTGGACTCAGCATATGTCCGCAAACTTCGGTTATACCAAATTGATTTCGAGCAGAAGGAAATCTTAAGTTGGAAGCGAAACGAACAGGACAAAACTGGTTTCGACTACCAAAGAATCTTTCCTCTTGCATGAACCCATCTAATTGGCTCAATTCATTTGGCATCTAATTGTCCATCTTATTTGGTCATCTAATCCGGCTAAATTCATTCGCCATCTAATTTGGCCATCTAAAAGGCCCGCCTCATTTGGTGGTGGTCAATCTCACATTAGCATTGTACCTATATTATTCAATTCTTCATGGTTCCTTTACTGGGTATAGTTTTTAATCTATTTTCTCCATTGACTGTTGTAGACATGAAATTGGTTTTTTTTCACAGCGTTGATAATTTTAGACCTGAAATTGGATCTGTTATCTCTAGTGACAATTGTTGCACATGAAATTAGATCTATCATCGATTTTAACGCACGAATTGCATCAAGCACACATGAAACTGCATCTATTTTCGCTACTAAATTATTCAACATTCGATATTGTACACATGAAATATTCTCTCTTCTCCATTGACAATAGTAACACTTGAAGTTACTCCATCTCCTCCATAGACACTTGCAGCACATGCAATTGGAATTACTCCAGTTTCGTAATTTTACTGCACGTTATGTTCCCTGGCCCGCAATTACCAAATCTACAGAAAATCTGCACTAGTTGGATTAGCCGGAGAGCTCATAACGGGCATCTCTTCAACAATGCTAGCTACTTCCTCCCTATATTGTAGCAGTACATATCAAGGCGGGCAGGGATAGGAGGCTGAATCGGGCTGGGATCTTTCTTTGCTTGTGGAAGAATAATCCCTCAGTAGTTTATTGTATTTGCTTTGGTTGGTACGACTACCACCACTACTATTACTGGGAGAAAGATGCGCCTGTTATACCCACTTTATCCTCGACAAGCTATTTCATTCGGCCAGTTTCCTCTTGTGGAATCGCCGTACATCCTGGAGATCTCGGCGGGATTATAAATAGATATATTTCACTAATTATGTTCTAGTTATTCTTCGCCGAGTAAAACTTGGCGAGGAAACACGCACGCTGCGCGTTTTCCAATATGGCGGTATGCGCATCTTCCGAAAATGGTGAGCTGAAGTTGAGAGTAGCGTCTTACGTAATGTGATCTACTCTTTTAGCATAAATCTTAGGATTATCTCTTTACGTAATCATCTGCTGATTCTTAGTCAGCGTGAATATTTGAGAAAAATCGCCTTATGTAATCATCTGCTCATTCTTAGTCAGCGTGAATTTTCAATGACGTTATGTAAGAATCTTCTCTTTCTTAGTCAGCTTAAATTTTTAGCTCATCTCAGACTAATCATCAGAAGCACATACTATCTAAGTACCCCAAACAACACATCCAAAATGGGTAAGGCTAAAAAGACAAGAAAGTTCGCTCTCATGAAGAGAACCTTGAGTCAAAAGGACTCCAGATTGAAAGACAAGTCCGGCAAACCTCAAAAGAAGCAAGATGATCCAGAACTCACCAAAAGTGTGCCGCAGGTGTCATCGGCCCTTTTCTTCAAATTCAACCAGGCCATCAAGCCTCCATACCAAGTTCTCATCGATACCAATTTCATAAACTTCTCCATTCAAAAGAAAATCGATATAGTCAGAGGATTAATGGACTGTCTTATGGCAAAGTGTATTCCTATTATAACAGACTGTGTGATGGCCGAATTGGAAAAGTTGGGTCCTAAATACAGAATTGCATTGAAGTTGGCCAAGGATCCCAGAATCCAGAGGCTCAGCTGCTCCCACGGCGGTACCTATGCCGATGACTGTTTGGTCAATAGAGTGATACAACACAAATGTTACATAGTGGCCACCAATGATGCTGATTTGAAGCGTAGAATCAGAAAGGTTCCTGGTATTCCTCTTTTGAGTGTGGGTGGCCACGCTTATGTGGTGGAGAGGTTGCCGGATGTATTTTAGGTATATATCCCTGGTTGGACAGATAATATATGTGTGCATAGTGCGACGGATCGCACAACCACAAACAGAATACAAGATAATAAATTATAGACAATCCGTTGTTTCAATCCCACCTAAGCGAGCGAAATGGTTTCTGCAAGCAGATTGCTCAGGGCACTCAGCATAAACACATCTAGCCGCTTGGAGAGTATCTCCGATCCCAATAAAGAAAATTGTACGGAAGCTGATTTTGCGGCCACTCGAAAACCGCCAAAATCTTCATCTTGGGATTTGAGCGGTTATTGGGTCCCACAGAAAGAATGCAACACGGCGTTGGATTTGGAGCTCAGAAGGCTCCTTTTGGAGAATGTTTACAAAGTACCAGGTATCTCCACACAGCCTAATTATCCGGCAACAGCGACGTCGCCTACCATAACTAAAGATCGCGACAAGACTTTGCTTGATACTTTGAGAACACTCAAAATGGGTCGGATTGCAGAGATCGAGCTACCAATGATCACCTTCGAAAATAAGGACGATTTCAGGCTCAATTACTTTAGAGTGCTCTTGGCGTATAATCAGCTCATCGAGATAATCTTGCAGAAAAATACGGAGATTTGCCACTTTAACAAGGTCTTGGAAGCTAGCCTTGATAGCATTTTTGAAAGGCAATATCCACCGATTTCTCTGGGGATGGCCGAACCCGATATCGACTTCGATAGCACCACCAGCTTAAAATAAGCCCAAAGAAAATGTTTAATAATTAAAATTACCAATCTATACAGCTCATATAAAATTGAAACTCTAATTGTCCATACAATCGCATTTTGGAGTACCGCTTTTATTACCTATCTGTAAAATTAAAATATTCAATATCACTATGAGCCTCTAATAATTTCAATCACTGCGAAAATACTCCTCTTCTCTCACAATGTGTGCTCATTAATAACCCCTTGCTCAGCACCGATAAGCATGAACTACCCAAATAGCCCCATAAAAACGCACACAGAGCTGATATCCAATTGAAACACTCATATCTATTAAGTTTGCTGTGTGTCTCCGCGCAATCGATATCATTTTCGGTAGATCTACCGAACTTCATGAGCTATAATAATTTTTCGCAGTGAGTTGCACAGACAGTTATTTCCGAGTCACAACATGAAATATACCAACCAACGCTACAGATACGGGTCTACTTTCCCAAATCGGTATATTGACACCTGTGACCACCCTCTATGTCACTGATATGAGCTCTTACGCCCCTTAAGCGAGGTTCGTTTGCTGTGTGTGATATCCGCCGCGCCACCTAAGCTAGAGGAAGTCGCATTGCTGCAAATACACATCACATTTTAGTTCCGTTTAAATAAATAGGCGCCCAACTAATTGATTTGAGGATCTCTTCCTTTGACCACTTTAATAACACCCAAAATGCCTGAATCTTTAAGCACCCCAAGAAAACCTCCATATAAGCGTTCTTTGAGCAATTTATCTGCAACCTCGTTGATTTCTGAGCACAGTGGCTTTTTTGGTGGCCTCATCAAACGCAAAAAGCTTGAGCCTGACTTGACCAGTCTTGAGGTGATAATACCCCAGCGTAACAGCTTGAAAGAATCAAGTGTGCCTAGATATAACCCAAAAAAGTCGCCAAAGCTTGGCGAGCCCTTCCAATTGTTGTTGGATCCATTATACTACCCAGTCCATGCGAGGAGTGCATCCAAGCTGTCGAATTCATATGGAGTATCACATTCCCGTAAGGGTATCAAAACAACTCGAACAAGCTTTGAAAAATACTGTGAAAAGAAATTCAATTTAATTAACTCTAGTCCAAACAGCCAGTCAGTTGTTTCACCGCTTACCCCTTACAGTATCGAGCCCACAACATCTATACAATTGGTATGCGAATCGCCAAATTCGATTATGTCAATGGATGTTTCAAGGAAAAGCTTGTTCATACCAAAATCAAAACCACCACCAACCCCAAGCTCCTCTTTCGATAATTGGGAAGCCTTCAGAATTTTTGTTGATGAACCACCCGTGCCCAAGAAAAGATTTGCCGCCAAAAACGCTTTGAAAAGCGTCCCGCCTATGTTCAAAAGAGTATTAAGAGCTTTCACTAACAAAGAACTCAACAAGTCTTCAATCAGGTAAATAATCTGACTTGGAAGATTTTCACTCATGTTGAAGGTACGAATCGGGTACCAACATTTTTCATCACAGAACTGAATCCTCTCCTGGAACGGAGATTAAATAAGAATTTTTGATTGCGAAGAAAAACAGTTCTCAATTTTCAAGCGAAGGCTACTTTTTTTTACTCGGAAATTCTTTGTTTATTTTTTGTCGCTTCATCGCTGAACGCATAATCCATTTTAACACCCATAGAGACACCGAACAGCTGGCTGTTCAGAAGAAACTACTCTATTGTACTCCTTCCAGTTTTCAACCCCAGTTTTATATGCAGAAATTGATGCGGTGGCTCAATGGTAGAGCTTTCGACTCCAGATCGAAGGGTTGCAGGTTCAATTCCTGTCCGTGTCAATTATTTTTTAAGTCCTTTCGATGCTCTTACCTCTTGACTGGTTTCTAGACGAAGCTAGAGATTCACAAAATGATGCGGTGGCTCAATGGTAGAGCTTTCGACTCCAGATCGAAGGGTTGCAGGTTCAATTCCTGTCCGTGTCATTTTTTTGGCTTTTTTTCACCAAAAATAAACTCATTGCTACTGGTCAAAACCTACCTTGAACTTTTCTCTCTTTTTTAGAGCCATAAAACGCGTGTAAATGGGTATACCAAATTCTGTCAGTACTAGAGAGCTTGTAGCTTGTCACGTGATACTCGACTAAATTGAATCGGGGTCCGCGCACGACTTTTCAAGTTGACACGAAAACCCAACCAACACTTGGGCGTACCTGCGATCTGTTTTCAGAATCAACACCATCAACCCATCCGCGTCTTCACAACTAGTGAATTCGGTGCCCAACCACTTTCCTGGATTACAATTGCATTGGCACACGTGTCATTGATATCCAAAACCACAACCCACCCACTTCATTGAAACTATAATAACATTCGACAATGGTTGTTTTGGCGGCTTCTATATGTACCCGTGGAGGTAAGGCGTTATTGTCCCGTCAATTCAAGGACTTGAGCAAAGATCGGATCACCGCTCTTCTCGCCAACTTCCCCAGTTTGATCAACGACTCCAGCAGTCAGCACACCACCGTTGAAGACGAACATGTGCGGTATGTTTATCAACCACTTGAAGAGTTTTACATTGTGTTGATTACCAACCGTACATCCAACATCCTTCAAGACATTGACTCCTTGCATCTTTTTGCCTCCACCATCAGCAACATGATGAGAACCGTGGACGAAAGTGAAATCTTCGACAACGCTTTTGAGATCATCAGTGCATTCGACGAGATCATCACTTTGGGCTACAAGGAAAACGTCACCATGAGTCAAGTCCAAACCTTCTTGAAGATGGAATCGCACGAGGAAAAGATCCAAGAAATCATCGAAAGAAATAAGGAGTTGGAAGCCAACGAAGAAAGAAAGAGAAGAGCCAAAGAAATTCAACGTAAGGAATTGGCCAAGCGTAACTTGGAACAATTCCCTCCATCCGGCAGTACTGGAGGCTACGACTCGTACCAGACCTCTCAAGCCACCCAATCATACCAACCTACTTACCAGCCCTCTCCTGTCATTGAGACTAATACTCCACCTGCTGGTCTCGGAAACAGACCAGCTCAAGGAAGAGGTGGTTTGCAATTGGGTAAGAAACCATCCAAGGTCACTCATGAAGCTCATCAACCTCTTCTCGCTCAATCTCAACCTGTTTTCCAACACGCCACCCCAGCTGTCCAGCAACAAGCTCCTCAAAAGAGTGCTTCCCCAGCTCCATCTACCTCCAGAGTCCCTAACAACGGTATTTTGATCACAATCAACGAAAAGGTCACTGCCGAACTTACTCGTGAAGGTTCGATTGTGCAATCGGAAGTCAAGGGTGATTTACAATTGAGAATAAATAATGCTGAGTTAGCCAACTCCAAGCTTTTGCTTAAAACAGCCAAGACCGGTGGAATCCAGTACAAGCCTCATCCAAACGTTGATCGTAATTTGTTCACTTCCCAAGGCATTATTGGTTTGAAGGATAAGAGCAAGTCTTTCCCTGCCAATGATCAAGCCATCGGAGTGTTGAGATGGAGAGCTACTGGTAAGGATGATGACTCTTCATTAATTCCAATTGTTATCACCGCCTGGGTAAATCTCAACGATCAAGGTATTGCTGAAGTTACTTTGGAGTATGAATTAACTTCGGATTACGTGGAAGCCCATGCTGGCACCAACCAAAGCACCATCAGCAACGTGAAGTTATTGGTTCCAATTGTTTCTTCCGAAGTCAGCTTGAACAACGAATCTAACGAAAACGTCTCATACGAAGTCACTGACTACGGAGTTGTTTTCGATATCGCTTCAATCTCGCTCGAGGACCCACAAGGCTCGTTCGAGTTCACCATTCCAGCCAACGACGAAGATTCTTTATTTCCAATAGAATTGCAATTCGAGATCAACAACACCGAGGTCACCGAAAGCGATGTTTCCTTGGGTAAGGTCCAAGTGATAGACGTTGTTACCAACAACGACGACGAAGAATCGTTGCCATTTGACTTGCACTCCAACGTGAGTTCCGAAGGCTTCCAAGTAAACTAGACCGTTTATAAAAGTACGTAGTACACTAAGATCTTGATTTTATCAGAACTGTAGATCACCGAAATTGTATCGTTCAGTCTATAGATCACCGAAATTGTATCATCCGGTCTAAGATCACCTAAATTCTAACATCTAGTTTGTAGATCAACCAGATCTTGATTGTTCAATCCCTGCTAGAATAATCAGATTCCTTCATTAAAATAATATCCAAGCCTTTGATTAAAAAAATATCAAAGCCCTCTTGCAATGTTTGTCAGAACCTTAATTAGAAAAACATAAATCATTTCCTTAAAACTTCTATTAGAACCTTTAATTAAAAAATTATCAAAGCCCTTTATGAAAGCCTGCGAGAACTGTACTATTATTAGCATAATACTCAGAACCCTTTTTTAAAACTATTATCCCAACCAATCTATTTCCTCAATCGAATGATCGGCGAACCGCTCGCATATTTTCTTACCATAAAATATTTGCTGAGAATGTAGTCAGATAATACAGCAAAAAATAATCAGTAGACTATATTATCCATGATATTGAGGGGCCAAACACCGAACTCAACGGGCCAATAGGCGGTATGTTTGGCTCGATGATTGGTTCTAAATGGATTTATTATCTAGGATTGCAATTATATCTTTTCCAACGGGTATGATATGAGAATTTGGGATTTTATTAGCCAATATTATTATCTATTTTCTCGTACAACTTACATAAGCTCGATGATTGGTTACGGTGGGGAAATATTATCTAACATAATTGTATCTTCTATTACGACTTACATGAGCTTGATGATTGGTTACGGTGGGGAGATATTATCTAAGATAATTTAATCTTCTATTACGACTTACATAAGTTGAGATTGGTATCAGAGGTGATTTTATTTTCTTGCGAAGCAATTATTTATTCTCTTACGAGTGGTCAATAACACATAAGCTTTGGTTTAAATGTGGGATGTGTTAGCTAACTTTGCAATTCTCTTCCCTTACGAGAGATGAGAATTATTCTGAGTGAAATATCTTCCCCTAAAGTATGAGAAGAGAACTATCCCAAATATAACTATCTTCCTTACGATGAGATTTATCCGACATAAAACTATCTTCCTCGATGAGACTTATTCCACATAAAAATATCTGGCTTCGAGAATGATGAGAATTATTCCCCTCAAAATATCTTCCTTCGAGAATAAAATGAGAATTGTTCTACACAAAAATATGCAGTAAAATATACATTTATGCCTAACACCATCTGTTTGAGCTCAGACTCAGCCAAAGTGTAGCGCAGATATTACCCCTTCGAAAGATCTCAGAGAACCAAGCGCACCTTTATATCTATATTACAAGTGTTATCCCAGAAAGCGCAATTGAAAAGTTGATCCCCAAGTTTTCCAGGCGATTCAAATCATCCAATTCCTTCAAGACGCGTTTACGGGGATCGTGAAGCTCGGTCTCCTTGTAATTGCTCATCTCGGCGCCGCCTCCGATCACAGGCTCCTTGACATGATTGATAATAATATTCAATCCCGCCAACGCCTGGGACCGGCCCGATACCTGCGCACATTCAGCCTCGAGTGTTTTGAACTCGTCGATCAAGTGGGACGGCATCATGTGGCCGTAGAGCTCGGTATCTTTGGTACCGTTGGCAGTAGAGCATTCTAGCACGATTGCTTTCAACAGCTTATTTGCAATCAAAGGCGCGATCTGGCGCCAGATGCGGCGGTTTGCGCTGCTATGCGAAACCGCATCGCCCTCGCAATCGCCGAAAATTAGGACGCTCGCGCCGTCCATGGAGTTGGTGATGAGAAA
This sequence comes from Suhomyces guaymorum, assembly GCA_030568515.1. Classification (NCBI taxonomy): domain Eukaryota; kingdom Fungi; phylum Ascomycota; class Pichiomycetes; order Serinales; family Debaryomycetaceae; genus Suhomyces; species Suhomyces guaymorum. The sequence goes on from JAJMGD010000006.1 coordinate 205,457, forward strand.
GGAGGACAGTACGTAGTGGTCGGCCAGTAAGGACAGGCCGGTCTGTGGAGGAGCCACACTGGCCAGAGTCACGAGCTTGCCGTGACTCAACTCGAACATGGTGATATCGTAGATTCCAGATCTCCAAGTGTGGTTGAAATCGTGTGCTTCCATGTTCAAGATGTTATAGTGCGGCATATTGGGCCAGATGATGCCATTGAAGATATGAGCCTGCAATGCGTCAATAGTATATCTAGACCCGTGCACCGTCTTGGGCTTGGACACCGAGAAGCCGGCCAGGTTGATCACCAAGCCGGCAACGTGGTCCAAGTGGGGATGTGTGATGAGATAGTCGATTTTACAGCACACTTCTTGTGCGGTTTGAAACGGCGAGCAATGTTTGAAGTTTTGGAAGGGCAACAGCCTGGCGGTCCGGATGTAGTCCTGCACTGGAAGCGAGTCGTGGTAGTAGTCAAGCACCTTGGATCCGGGGGAAGACGCACTGGTGGTCTCTTGGTATATGGTTTCAGTAATCAGCGATAATCCGGCGCCAGCGTCGATGCAAAGAAGGTTACCATAGCCATGAGGGTCTTCGACAATATCGTTGTAGGAGAGTGCGGCCGGTTTGAGAAGGATGGCGCAAGTGGTGCCATCTACCGGCCCGCCGGAGGCTCCTAGAAATGTGAGTTCAAAGCTCATGGAAGAAGCAGCGGAAGAGACTTCAAGATTCCGGTTGCTGGTCAGGGTAGGCATCTGAGGTTTATGGAGCGCACCGTAGGAGGTGAGAAATACGAGCTGTCTTAAGATGTCACCATTAGCACACCACAAACGAAGACACTTTGGCGTCAGATGCTGATGGGTAATAAAGTCGCAGAGAATAGCGGAGATGGCCAGTTATGTATCAGCAGAAAATCCACCCCAGGTAACCTTTTTTTTTTTTGTTCCATGCATGGCGCTGCCACGACTATCTAATAAGAGTTGATCTGACCGAGCTTATCTATTTAGACGACGGCGCCAAGCCACTGACTCGGCCAATGACGTACACCCACTTGCGGGTTCCCCTAGGGTTTGATCGACACTCCGGTCGGCAAACGGTCGACCCGCCCCCTTCTGCAGGCGAGTTCACGATTGTTGTTTTCAATTACAACGTGCACAATACACCTAAATGTTCGATGTGTGGAACTATCGTAAATGCTCCTTGGCTTCTAGAAAAAGGTTATTCCAAGAGCGTTGGCCGCACCAGTTATTTTTTTTCGCGTCGGCAGGTGGGGAATAGCCTAGGTTATTGCTCAACACCAGACTGATAGCAGGAGGAGGAGCAAGCCTAGGACGGAACTGTGGCATTAGTAGGAATTTGTAATTCGGCATCGACTGTCTCGGCAGAACACTCCACCTGCTTCAACAAAGATGGCTGCAGCTTACAGCTGGCCCTGTCTAAACCCGCGGAACATAATCCCCGACACGTCAGTAACCCCGACCACATGTTTTATTACTGATGCCTATTGTTTTCGGAAGAATACATTTCTGTTGGGGAGGAGTAATTACCTGATTATTGTTAGCGGTTCCACTGCTTTTAGTGGCCTCGCATTTTCTATACAGCGAGGCGCTACTGAACATTTATATGCATGGAAGCGGTGCATAGAAGTCGCAATCCAGCGCTATTTCACCTAGCTCAAGGCTAACAATCTATCAAAGTATTTTCGCTAGTTGAAGGGGACTTGACACACAGCAAACCCCGAGGCCTAGCCTTATTTCCTCCAGCAATCTCTGCCCACTTGTCCCAGACTAGTCCTGTATTCAAACTTATTGCACCACTGCCGTGCGGTGCCGATCGTCCCGTTCCCTGATTCGGACTCGGACCACAAAATCTTTGTCTCATGCCGAGGTCAAATTTCCCTTTGGCGGGTCCACTACGGTGCGGAGCCACCAGCGATGGCTGCATGTCTCGTAACATACATATGCTGCTTCTAGAAGCAGCAACAATAAAATGCTCAGCTGCTCGGCTACACAAAATAACACTATTGTCTTCATTAATATGTATTCATGTGTAAAACGGAAGTGCCTACTGCTTCACTACACACTTTTAATTGGCAGGGACCCGAACCAGGGCTCCTGAACTAAAGCGCCAGTAAATATTTTCCGCTGACGGAATAATAATCGATGCCCCTTTTCTTTAGGTGTAAAGCCTTCGACTAATCTACTGTTGTTTGCTTCCGTACCCTCTGATATCTCTGGCAAATCTCCAGCTTTGGTTTTCGATCTTGATGTCCTTTTCGAAATCAAACTTGCCACCTTTATCCTTGATGGTGACCATGGAAAACTTGTCGTACGATCTTGCGTCTCTATAGAACAAAACCCGCATGCAGTCCATCACAACCTTCTTAGCTTGTTCTTCGGTCACATTGATGTAATCCGTGTCATTGGGGATCAATTGTCTCAACAATGGAATTGCCAAGTGGTTACCGAACCCGGTGGCCAAGGTGGATGAGCCGTATGCAACACCCAATAAGTCCACGTACTTCAAGAATGGAGAACCATCGTCGTTGAATCCACCAACGAGAACCGCGTTCCACAAGGGGTCCATCTTCGATCTTCTATTGTATAAGACGCGTGTCAAGTACTCATGCACATGTGGAGCTCTCAAGTTGTGGCCGCCATCATTATCATAGATTTCTTCGTCGGTCTCTAATTCGCTAAGAATTCTGTGTAACTGCTGCATGTCGGAAATATCCCCCGAAATACCAACCACAGTTTCCTTTCCGACCTTGACCAATCTTTCGATATTATTGAATCTCATCAAGGATCCGTAAGATCCCATGGTGTCTGCAGCCATTATGATACCGTCCTTGTATTTCAAGGCAATCACTGAAGTACCGGTGATGATAGGTTGTTGAGTATGCTTCTTTGGAAATTGGTCGAGTTGGTCTGGGGTTGCTTCCTGGACACTGGCTTGTGCTATGGCGTGGTTGTAGGCACCGTAGGTCTCATTGCTAGGACGTCCCCACAAGAATGGATCGTGATTCATCGTGTTCTATCTTTTAGATGTATGAGTGGCGAGCGGTGGCGTTTATTTGAGAAATTTGGAGCTTTTGAGTATCAATCAAACAATTGAGTTCCAAGCGTATGAATGAGATCAGACTGTATGTGGCGATGTAACGAACTTGCCAAAACGGTGTTGTTTAAGTGAAGACTGATACCAGTTTATGCTTGAGTGAGTGGCAATTCGACGAGAGTTTGCCCTTGTAGGCGTTGTGTGCAGGATATATTGTGTGCAGTACTTTTGGTTTTGGTCCCAAAATATAGAAAAGCAGATAGAACACAGAATTAGTCTCCCTTTTGAAGTAAGACATGTCCTTCTTGAGTCAGCATTGGGGAAAATGGGATTCTTTCCTTGAGACTTAATTTGTTATTTGTTATCATGATTTTTCTAGTGATCAGTGTTCTCCGAACTATTCTTTTTTGATGATTGCAACTACCTAAAACTAATAAGCATACTTGAAGCATCATTCGTCTAAATTCTTTACTTTATGGATTAACCTTTTTCTTCTTCTCCTTCCAAACATTTTTTTTTCCTTCTTCATCTTCTTCTTCGTCGTTGCGATTTGATGTGTGATTTCATAATAGAATAGTGCGTTTCTAGCTTTGTTATTCAGTTCCTCTTTAGTAGCATTTCAACGTTATTGGACTAAATCGTCGTAAAAATTTCATTGCCCGAAACTCATTTACACTTAGAATAGGAAAATGTTCAATGCGTAAAATATGATAATTGCTAGCAGTCTATTTTCAGGGTACTGCTTACATATGCTTTATATTTACCAATAGTTATTAGCATGAATTCCATTTTATCTGTTAGACTATCTCTTTTCGGCTTATTGACTAAAAATTCTTATTTGTGAAGTTGAGTTATCTGGCCCTTGTTTGCAAGAAAGGAGTTTTAGAAAATCGCAATCCAACGGGAAATATAAGATAATTTGTGCCCCAGATCTAATTTGGATCATTCGAGCGTGAGTAACTTCGAGGAAATTACTCCTAAAGCACCATAAATTCTCTTAAATCTCACCCAATGGCAAATACATGCAATTATCTGCTACTTCTACCCTGATGATGAGATTCCATGCACCCATACGCTAAACGAGCTATTTTCTGATGGGAATCTATGCATACAGAATGAACATATCTCTAACTTTCTACAACTCTGGTTGGACTACTGGCCATGAACTCTCACTTTCACAATTCTCTTTTGAACTAATGACTGTAAAGTGCGCTTGCGTGACCTTGAGTTTCTCATGTTCATGATCCTTTTGATGACTTGTATCTGATGTATTATAAATATGTATTCATGTATATTTGGCACAATTAGCCGCTTTTCTTGGAATGCTAGCACTTAGATTAAAAGACCAAAGCAGCACCTCCAGTGAGGACATTGTCCATTTCGTCTTCCTTTGGAGCCTTGTATCTGAATCTGGCGGACAATTGACTTCTGGAGAAGAATTCACCGTTTTGAGGTTCAACTGGGTTGGTGTTGAAGAATGAGGAGCCCGAGTTGGATCTACCACTTGGCATTAAACCGTTTGGGGCCATAGGGTGGGCATGGGCGGCGTGTGATACGTTTTCTGGAGGTTAGTATAGTTTTGGTCGCGCAAAAATCACGGGAAAAGTCACGTACTTGCGTTGTGTGGGCCACCAACAAACTTGATGAGTGGGGTGTGTTTCAACAATCTAGTAGCAGCTCTCATGGTTTGAATTGTGGTGAATGAAGGCCTGGTTAGATCATTTTATTGGTTCGCCCGGATCTTTGATGGTCGCAAGCGTGCGGCACGTGACCGGGCCCAGCTTGAGCCGGGGTCGCCCGGGACTCTGTGCACAAACAGCGCGAAATAAATCTGAAACTGAGCCTCATTGAAATCCATACTTGAAAATCTACCAAATTAGAATATCCACCTATTGAAATTCCAAAATAGTACAAAGAGTATTTGCCTGTTGATTATCCAGAAGAGACGGATTTTCACCATTTTATCCAATATGAGGCTTTTCCTGTTTCTGGTGCGAAAAGCGTCTATTCTGCCCTCCAGGATCATTTTGCACCCAACGCTAACGTTCACACAATTGCCGCAAGAAATCATCGCCAGAATTCTCTTTTTGGTCTACAAAGAGACTAGGCTGATGTCGGCCATCCTCAACATGTTGTACACCTGTAAAGCACTCTACGCCAAAGGCATCGAGCTCGTGTATCATCTCAAGCCAGTGGTTGTGCGAACAGAAACCGAATTATTGCGGCTCGCACCGTACTCCGCCAATATCAGAGTACTATATCTTTACCCCAAACGAAAGCTGTTCAAGGACGAAAAACCACTTTATGCCCTGCTATTTCTGCGATACCGCAGTTTCACATCTCTAACCTATATCACGGTCAAAAGTGGCTCCGTAAACTGTCTATTACTAGCACAGTTCCCCAGTGTCAAGTACTTGTGCGTAGTATGGGACAAACCAACTTCTGGCACTTTTGAAGTCCCCAGTTTAAAGGCAGATGCCATGAGCATCGTGGCACAAGAAAAACCGGCCCTGCCCTCTTTAGAAAGTCTCCGTATTGTCAGCACTGCCCCCATTATCAGCACTCCCATCAATCCATGGCTATGTCTCGGAATGAACCAAGGCATGGGCGATCATCCTTCGTTTGCCCACCGCTACGTGCACCAAAGAATGGTCAAACGCTACTATCGGTACCATTGGTGGAGTCCCATTGGCGAGGCCATAGCGTCCTTGTTGGTCGGACTGTCGGTACACACGCTCGAGCTTCACGATGTGGACCCGGCCTTTGTACTTCGTGGTGGTCCTGTTTTGGCCCGGCTCAAATTACTAGTGATAGATGAGAGCAGCATTCTCTCTTTCCCGCACTGGTTCACCTCTTTCCAAGCCAGCAACTCGCCCAAGATCAAATTAGCGATGAGCAACCGCTTGGCGGGATCGCTATTGGTGCGCTCGCTAAAGACCAGCCCCTGGACCTGTAGCTATGAGCCAGAAAGAGTGTTGAAGCGGCTTCGCAGCCACGCCAAGGTGGCTGCCGCAAAAGAGACCACAGAAATTTCGCACCAGGCCAAGCAGGCTACCGCTAGAGAAACGAACAAGGCCTCCTCCAGAGAGGTTGGGGTACTGAACCTGACTGCTTCCGCTTCAGTTGAGCTTGCCCCTGCTACAGAAATTGAGCTGGTTCCAGAAATTGAGCTGGTTCCAGAAATTGAGCTGGTTCCTACTGAAGTTTCGCGAATTCTGCCAGTCCAAGCTGAAAATCAATCCAATTCGCTCCAGGCCCGTGCGGCTGCCCGTTTCAAACGCTACCAGATAAACAAACTACTTCATCCCACCGTTTCACGTGAAAGCTCTCCGGCGCCAAATCGGGACTCCCGATCGCTCGAGGCTCGTGCTGCGCTCCGCTTCAGTCAGTACCAGTACAACAAACTTGTCGGATTTTCGCACCAGGCCGTACCACGTGAAAACTCCAGCTCACTGACGCCAAATCCGGAGACTTCAGCTCAGTAATCTCCACCAGCACACTGCCAATGTCTGACAAATTACAGAGAACCATCCAGCGGTTCCAGGCCAAAATCGACAGTGGCTCCTTCTACGAGGCCCACCAGACCTTGAGGACCATCACCAATCGTTATGTCAAGAGCAAGCAGTACACCGAAGCAGTGGAGATCTTATACCAAGGAGCAGTGATCTTGGGCAAGAATGAAGAGTACAGTTCGGCCAGTGACTTGATTCAATACATGATTGATGTGATGAAGGAGGGCGATCTTTTTGACAAGGTCAAGCTAATTGACGCCATGAGCTATTTACCCGACACCGAGCCTAGTTTGGTTGATTTGGCCAAGCAGATCTCCCAATCGTCCGCTTCCAAATATGGCGATGCCGACATGCACCATTTCTTCGGTAACAAGTTGTTGAACGCCGTCAAATCGGGCGAATCAAAGGTGTTCCCCTTGGCCGAAGTGCATCTCGTCTTAGGAACCTACGAATCGGTACCTTTGTACACCGACTTCTTATACGAATGGTGGGCCACCAACTCGAGCCAAGATCCCGGCTTGTTCTTGGCCAGAGCCGTGATCAACTACGCATACTTGAAAAACGTCAAATTCGCCAGAGAAGCCGGCGAGAGATTCATAAATAGATTGGTGAAAGAAGGCAGAATTGAGCCCCAACACAAGGTGATTGAAGGCGAATTCACAGTGTATGCCCATGACTACCCTGTGCTCACATTTTTGCAACTTCTTTTATTGACTTTGAGCAAAGACGCCTCCAAATTCAGCAAATTGGTGGAACACTACAAAGCGGTGCTTCAACGCAACAAGCTCGTGGCGCCCGTGGAGTATCTCGGCCAACTCTTCTTCAACCTCAAGGGCCCTGCCCAAGCCCCCAACATGTTATCGTTCATGGGCGATCTCTTCAAGTAGAATAATCATGTCACTATAATATCATGTCACTCTTCAGTAGAACCAATATAATATTCATGGACCTTCAGTAGAGTAAAGATCTTTTCACCTTCACTCTTCGGTAGATTTAATCCTCAACAATCAACTCTTAAGAATTATCATAATCGTATCTTTCATTACTTCTAGATTTCAATTTATCTTATCAATTTTTTTAATCTTGATTTATCATCCTTCGTGGAGAGTTCTTGACATGCTCAGCAGATTCAACGCCTGGATCAATTCGGGCCTCTTGGCACGAGTCAACTCGTGCACCGCCTCGTCGTAGGTACACCAACGGCGTTGTCTCTTGCTAGATTCGGGCCATTCTTGCAACATTTGTGTGACCAAAAGCTCGTAGAAATGGAATTCTGATTTCGGAATGGTCTTAGCATCTCCACTGCCAATCTCCAGCATCACCGGAGCTTTTTTACCCCGGGAATCGAGCACCACCTCCAATTTCTTCATCACTGTACCTTCCACGCCGGCTTCTTCCCATGTTTCTCTCACGGCACTGACGGAGTAGTCGTCGCCCTCATCGAGCTCAATTCCTCCTTTTGGTAGCACCCAGCGGCCTTCATGTGCCATCGATTGCACCATCACCACTTTGTCTTTGGTGTCGTTCAAACAGATGCAACCAGCAACCATTCTGGCACCGGTTTCGGGGTTGTAGCGCTGGTTTTCACGGCCGGTTCTCGAGGTTTTTGGGCGGTCCATTTTAGTTGGTGAGAATTGGATAAAATTGCTTGAATATATGGCTTTTTTAAGGGATTTTGGGTGGTTTTGCAACTCAATGCCGGGGTTCAAAGTGTTGGCGCTTATCGAGGGTGCAATTCAGCTCGGGAGTCACCGAACAAACGTGCATGCGGCGCACGTGAGAATGACCAAGCCGTGCAATATATAAAGAAGAAGAAGAAAGAGAAGAAAAAGAAAAAGAAAAGGGGTGTAAGATGATAGAACAGTGAGAAAGCTCAATTTCATAGAAAATCTGAATTATCTTATGAAAGCGGATTCTCTTGATTTCTCCAATTAAGGATTTCTATTCTGGTCCTCATATTATTTATAGGGTTTTAGTGGGGTCTCTGTATCAAAACTGTGCTTCGCACGACCACGAATCAAGGTCCTTTTACGGTCCGCTATAAGCACTAAAGTCTGTTGATTCATCCATCAATGAGACTCGGAGTCATCGCATTCATCACAGCTCTCGTGGCAGCACACGGCGACCACGGCGGCCACGGATCCACAAAAGAACGCCCCCAAGGCTTGTCGTGGGAAAGATGGCACATGTTGGAAGAACACGACATAAATCAGTACAGCTCGGAGTATTTCTTCAGATTGCATGAAAACGGCAACGGCTGGGGCCGTGACGAGATCCTTAACTTATACGGTATCAAATCTACTCCTGGAGATGGTTCGGGAATGGGAGAGGGAATCACTACGGTTTCTGATGCCGACAAAGAGTATATTGTTTCCACTATCCTTGGCTTAATGGATAGCAACAGAGACGAAATAGTGTCTCTCGACGAGTGGAAGGCATATGTGGGTGAATTGCCCGATTTTGGCCACGGTCCAGGCCACCATCTCGACTTCGAGGCCGAGTACGAAGAGCATCACTGGAAATTGTATCATGCCAATGACGATCCCGATGTGAATATCAAGCACAAGGAAGATATCGAGCACGAGTTGCTCCACCATGAGATGGAGATGGAGATGGGGCACAAAGAGGACGGAGAGGCCGATGCTGAGGGGTGGTACTCGGACATTCGCGTGGATCAGATTCCAATGAAATATAGAGCGAATTAGAATGATGTAACGAGGAAAAGTGTAGAATATTGTAGGTTTATGACAAGGGTGAATACTAATGAGGAATTATCTATTCCAATTGAATACTAATAAGTGAATATTTATTTCAATTGTATACTAATAAGTGAATATTTTTTTCAATTGATTGCCGATATGTGAATCATTCCAATTGAATACCAATAAGTGAATTTCAATGATTTTGTTGAGTATCTATAATTTCATTATCATTCTTTGGGTCGCGAAGTTATTTTATTGTCTATATTTCATGTCTAAACCATAAAGGTGGATATCTATACCAATGTGGTGGAATATCTATGTGTTGAATGTATACCAATTTGTTGAATCTCTATGTGTTGAATATCTATACCATATTTTTCTAGTTGATGAACAGGCGATCAGGAATAGTCTATCCATATGGTTCCTATTGATCTTAAGTTTGCTGCCTTTTTGGTCTGGATTTTCTAACCAATGGTTCCGCTGGCACACTTTCTCAAATCGGCCAACTGGGCCGCACAGTCGCCTGTGCCCTTCAAACAGGCCTCGTAGTCCTTCAACTTTCCGGCACACTCGCCTTGAATCTTCTGGAACGACGGCACTTGCTGTTTGATACACCCGGCCAACTCAAACTGCTCTTTGTCACAGCCGTTGTCTCCTTGGCTCATACACTTGTGGAAAGCGAGGAACTGGTGCGGACAGTGGCGAGCAATATCTTCCATCAACGCCTGATCAAGGGCGCCGCTTTTCTCCATAGTGATAGCTAACAAAACGTAAGAATTGATGCAACTTTTTTGTCTAGAGATCTATGCGCATATACAGGAAGCGAGAACACATCCCATTTCAGGGTTGCATCATTTGACACCACACCGCCACTACCAAATCTTCTACGACAACATGTCACTCCGCTTGTCGCTTCTCACATTGACGTGGATCCCGGTGGTCTATACCTTCACCAATCACGTGTACCAGCCCTATGTCATACGAGGCAGCTCGATGAGTCCCACCTTCAATCCCGGCACCGAATCCACCACCAGAGACATCGTGTGGGTCAGCAAGCTTAAAATCAAGGAGAGAAAGTTCAGCAGAGGAGACGTCATAATGTTCCGGTCGCCGGAAGATCCCGAAAAGATACTCACCAAGAGAGTGGTGGGCATACAAGGTGATAACGTTAAGCCGCATTCGCCGCCGTACCCGAAAGCTCTGACAATCGTCCCACGCAACCACTTATGGGTGGAGGGCGATAACGCCTTCCACTCCATCGACTCCAACAACTTTGGGCCCATCAGCCAGGGCTTGGTCGTGGGCAAAGTGGTGAAAATCATATGGCCATTGAGCCGTTTCGGGAAGGACATACTGGGAGGACGAGACGCCCGCCTGCTGGGCCATGGGGAATTGCCCGTGAAACATATTGACGATATATAGGGAATCACGATAGAAATTGGCTCCATGGTGTTGATGAAGTATCACGGTAGAAGTGAACATCACAACAGAAAGTGGCTTTATGATATTGACGAAACATCACGATTCAGCTTCGATTCCTACATTCCCCAATAACGTATCTATTGCATTGTATATAGTTAGCATCCATTTTAATCCGTACGAATATTGTAATCTAGCTATACTTTAATTCGTATCAAATATACTAGTTCAATTATATTAGTTGAAATAATGTTCGTATATTCTAATCTGTAATTGAATTTTTTAATTTGTGGTCAAATATTAGTTCTATAGTTCAAATGGCTCAATCTTCCACTCTTTTCATCAAGGGTGTTGTTCCAATAAGTCTTCATCGTGGTATTCGTCGTGAACCGGCACTGTTGCCACCGATGGAGCAATTTCGTTCGAATTCATTCGCCTTTCTGTTTTTTCATTCTCTTCCGTTTCTTCTGACTCTGTCTCGGCCTCTTCTGACTTCTTCATTCCTTTCTCTCTCCGTATGAACTGTCCAATGATTAAAATTGACATTAGAATAGCAGCAACTGGCGATACGAACCATGCGCCAATAACGACAATTAGGCGTGAAATGACATAAATGATACGTCTGTGGGTTTCTCTGTGACCGTCGAGTTTGCCTCCTCGAGGACTGAAGTCCTTTTCTATCTCCTTATCGCTCATGCTGGTGGTGTTCTGACTTGAGTGTGTTATCTAGTTTGGTGTACTGCATATGCGCACCATCGCTCAAGCGATACCAATTGAAGAATGATCAAAAAAAGGTCTTCGAGTGTGAAATGGCCTTGGAGACGATGGGAAGGAGGAAACATTCAACCTTATTGATAAATTTCACTTCTTTAAAATGAACTTTTGGTTAGCTTTTTGGCAATAAAAGATTTCAGATAATTTATTAGCTTCTACTTTTACTAAAAAATTGTATTTTTTGTAAAAAACAATATTTCCTATTCTACTATTTTTCATAAGAATGTCTTTAAAATTGCCCAAATGATACCCCAAGAAATAATACTGTCCTCAAATACATTACAAATTGATTTTCTCCATTAATATTATTAGGCATCTATGACCACGTCGCTTTTTTCGCAAGAAGTACGCCGGTCTAGTATAGTGGTCAGTACAGTTCGTTGTGGCCGAACAGACCCAGGTTCGATTCCTGGGACCGGCAGTATTTTTTTTTGATTTATTAGGGGTTGCGAATTGGCAACCAAAGCGCTATATACCTATTTTTTGTGAGTTCTTCCGATGGCTAGCATGCTCCTAGTACTGTTGGATGTTATCGTCTGTGTCCGTCACCTTCACGTGCTCCACCTTGATGGCTATAAGCGCGTTATCGCTAGATTCGATATAGTTTTTAGACTGCACCTGGTCGATCTTGGAATTGTTAAGATGCAACGACTTGTAGAACTCAAAGTTGTCAGCATCCTTTTCCTTATCGAGAATTGTCGCCTTACCGGTGATCATTACGGAGACACGACTCAATTCATTTTTGTTGATGTTTGCAAGAAGCTCGAATAACGAGTTCCGTCTTTCCGAAGGCTGCTCGCTATCGCCGTCTCTAGCACCGTTATCCTTAGCCGAGATCCAATCGTGCACTAACAACGACACAATTGGGTTGGCCACTATATTGCTGAATTTAGTGGTCTTTTTAGGCGTGGATATGATGATATAGTTGGCGTCACTTCCGTGATGGTAGGTATAATTCATAAGCGAAACATGAGGCACGTTATCTTTGCAGGTGGCCAAGTGGATGAATCTGGTGGATTTAAGGAGGGTTGTGACGGAGTCTGGCAATTCTGACATGTTGTGTTATCCGATAGCAATTACGCTGCAGGGCAACGATCTTATATAACGCGACTTATGTAATCGATTACTAACAGGTGGATATGATGGTGGCAATTACAATAAAGGGGAGAAGGATTAGCGTAAAATGAGTGATTAGGATGAAGGAGAGGAGGCGAGGATCAGCGTGATTGGAAGAAACAAATTCGTCAATTTTGAGCTGGATTGAGTTATTAATTTCAAGTTGAAATAAGTCAATTGTTTTATATTTCGAGGCTACGGCTGCTAAATATGAGTTTTAATTGCAAAATTACGAGTTGATGGAATTGATCTCTGTTTTTATATAAGGCTCATTAGTTTATTGAGGTTCGTGAAGTATATACATAATCTTTTCTCGCTTCTCTATTGGAATTCTAAGGTTTTCACTAATTCTCTATCTGGTCGTTTCTTGATCCGTTTATTAATTTCTTGAATGTTCAGGTTACAATCTCGTCAATTTCTTAAACACGTTCAGATCTTCAATCAAGTTGCCCAACTCTTCCAAAGAGATGTCGAGCTGCACCATCTTGTTCTCTTCAATGATCACGTTCTTGTTCAAGCTGATATTGGTGATAATGTTCCCGTCATTATTTGTCGTTAAACCCGTGGAATCCAAGAGCAATCCCAATTTATACAAGATCTCCCAGTTATTCTTCAAGACGTTTGCAGACCAAATTTTCTGGTTAATTTTGATATTGGTGAGCACCTTGCTATCTATGCTATTAGAAGACGACGACACTGCCGTCGCGTTGACATTGAACCCTTTCATCATTTCCTTATATTCCTTGTATGCCAAATTGAAATTTATCACTTGGAGGTCGTGCTTTTCCACCCATCTGGCTGCGGCTATGGTCAAAAGAAGTTCAAGGGTAGATAATGACTTAACTAGTTCTTGTGTGTGACTGACGGCTTGGTTCTGGAGATATTTTTTGAAATGTTCATCTTGAAGGTACGGCGATTCGGGGCTTATTTGTGAGATCGGGTAAATGCAGGCGTTATTAAAATCTTTATAGTTTTTGATGGCATAGTAATTTTGATAGACCATTCTTTTGAAAACTGGTTTGTTCTGGAACAAGTCCTCTATATGATCGTTCCACAACTGGCCGAAACTGTGATCTTGAAGTTTTTCGATCAGATCGGCCGATAAGGTCAACCCCAATTTTGCATTTGACCAGAACTCTTCAAGGGTATTGGGTTTACTTATCGATAGTATTCTTTGCGAGAACCTCGATCTGACTCTCTTCTCAAGTAATTCTCGTGTTATGATCTTACTGGAAAGACCCACAACGCAAATCGGCACTGAACTATTCTGCGACGAGTCAAACAAATTGTATAAAAGCGTTTGCCTGTTGCTATCGGTAAATCTCTCAAACTCTTCAATCACGAAAATTAACGAGAGCTTTTCGTCCGAGTTTTCTTCCGTCAACAAAGGTTTGTCTTCATTCCGTTTATCAAGAGTGCTCAAGATGATATTCATCGTATCATTGATCGATCTCTGCTCGAATGTCCTCTGTTCCCCAGAAGCCTCAGCAGTACTATCATCAATGGACCGGTTCAACCTATTGTCCAATTGCTTTGCGATCTCTCTTAATGCAGAATTGTCGTCTGTGTGTATAAACGCGTTCAATTTGAACACTATGAATTGTCCTCCATATTTTGACTCCATATCGGCCAATGCCCGGTTAACAAGCGCAGTCTTGCCGGAAGACCGTGGTCCGATGATGAGAACGGAATGGCCTTCATTATCCCGTATCGTATGCTCGAAGAGCTTGTGAACCTCGGTATATTTATCCTTCAAGGACTTCGAGTCTAGAATGTTGTGGAAATTGCCTAGAAGCTGAGATGTGATTTGTTTCTTGACGAGACTGAGGTCTTTGGCATCTATGAGCTTGGATTTCTTGGAGGGGAGGTCATTGGAAGCGAGCGTACGTTTGGAATGGGCTCCGTCCACCGTCATCGCTCTACCAAAGGGTTCTGAAGAGTACTGAATCGCTATTTTCCAAGTACCCCAGTTCCGGAAAAGCACGTGATGACGATTATATGAACTTACTGAGGATCTGACCGGAAATCAACCAAAAAAGAAAGATCACGTGATGCAACCTATTTCTACCCATGATGGGCCCCAGACATAATTATCTATATTTTCGGAGAAAGGCGGATCGAATCAGATGTGTTGACCGATGAATTCTTTCTCGACTTCGAACCGTTCTCGTACCTGAAATCCGTGGACCCCGGCCCGAACTCCGTTCCTGAACTCCGGTGCTACATGTGTTAGCCTGGATATTATTTGTGGGGTATGTCACCAATGCTACTTCTTTATTATGGGTTTCGAGCTAAAATCGCGCGCACCACAAACAGATAATTGTTCTTATCACCAAAGGGTAATTATTAAATTAACAGAAGTAGATGAAAATGATGAAAATTATCACTGTACGGGTTTTTAATAGATAATTAACCAGAAATCTGTTTCAAGTACAATCAGACCCGCTCTCAAACAAAGCATCCAACATAGATGTTTCACCCTAGTGGCAAATTGCACTAAAATAGCACCAATTTGACACTTTTGCAGATGTGGTTCGCACCGCCGCTTTGGGAAAAGTGAAACCCTTCGAGTGTGGTGATATGCACCGAAGTCGACTTCGAGGCCAATCTGTTACAGATGACAGGGATGTAATATAAGAAGACATCGACCTCCGTTAACTTCAAATTCTTAAAGTCATTCTTGAAGTTTTTTTCTTGAAGTAAGCCATTTCTCTTGGTATGGCTTCAAAACTGAGAGGTTCAGTTGGGACCCTCCACCGCGACGTCCACACCGACTTCAACAAAACTTCAGATGGCAAGGTGTTCGAAAAGGACCTCAAAGATATCTTCTCCTTGATGCTCATATGTCTCAACCTTCAACCTCTTGCCAAAAGCTCACCGCTCAAAGTCTCTTTGACTAAACAGTATTCTTACAGCTTTGATGTGTCGCGCACTCTTGCAGCCATGAATAACTTACGGGTGGAGGTGGAGCTCCACCACACCACCACTACAATTTCGTATAGCATCAAAGGGGACTTGGCTTTGGTTTTGCTCAAACGATTCTTTGAGTCCAAGTTGCTTCATCTGCCGGCCGAGAGAACACGAGGGTCTCTCAAGCCGTCTTTGCCGCTCCAGCCCACTCCCAAGGGAGTGGCGATATTGCAAGACTTCTGTGCTGCCATTGGCATGAAACGAGAGAAACAACCTCTTATTTTACTGTCACCGTTCAACACCATGGACTTGTTTGCATTCGATCGGGCCCATTTGACCGATAAAATCATCTACTCAGAGTACTTGATCTATATGTTATTTATCAAGATGTGCTCCAAACAGCCCAATGTGTGGAGCTCCAAGAACCCGCCAGAAAAACATGTTAGGTCGCAGAAGGCAGAGGGCGATATAGGATCGGACGAGTTCAATTTTGACGAAACCGTGGTCGATTTGACCGAAGGGTTCCAAGCGTTTACGCTGAAGAATGGAGCTTCTACGGCTGCAAAACCAAGTAGTCCACTGAAAGTGCCAGAAAACTTGGTGAGCCCCTTCCACCATCGCTACTTCACCAACCCGGAATCCGACTCCCATATTCAATATTACGTATCTTCCTCAGGAGTCCGACTCTTCGAAGACAAGGTATTTCAATTAGGCTGCGAACCGGTGAAAGTGAAATATTGCGTAAGTGGCAAGGCCATTTACCAATGGCTCTACGACTGCACCGATATCTTATCCCGATCGGATTGCGTGCAAATCGCAGAGTTGTTCTTACGAGCCAATTTGCTCAGTCCCATCATGTTGCAACCGTCGCAAGCTCGTCCCAAATTTGCACCCGAAAGAGATCACTTTTTTGTCCTCACAAAATTAGGCCAAAAAGTATGTCATTGGCACTGTGACGAAGACCAAATGAGTCTTGACAATCAAGATATCTTTTCGGAGGAAATCGATGATTTCTTTGACTATACGCATAAAGATAATAAATCTAGTAGTTCGGACCTGCTCGGATTGGACGATATCTTGAAAGATAACGGTTTGAGATACTTGTTCAAGAAACACTTGCAAAATGAGTACTGCTCAGAAAATCTTGATGCTTACTTAAGAGTGACTTTATTCGACAAGAGAATGAAAGCATTGAGTAAATTTTTGAAGAGCGATGATAGAAATTCCAAGCGAGGAAGGACAAAGATATCCAAGCTGGTTGAACAATGTCTCTCTTCAGCATATCACATTTATTTCACCTATTTGAGCCACGAGTCTCCTTTCCTTTTGAACATCGATTATAGATTGAAGGCCGAAGTCAACAATCTAATGATTGCATCCAAACAGGAAAAATTTCCAGTGACCTCACAAAACAATACACCTCCAAAGGTCTCACCAAGCGACACACTTTCTGAGGACAGAAGTGAATATTTCACGCGAAAGGAATATAAAACTGAAGATAAAATAACGAAACTCAGGGAGGATATATCTAAAAGTTCATCAAAAATTGTCACACAAACTATCACTGATCTGCCCATTCGAAGTCAAATAGAACTTTGCAGTCCTTTTGACTCTATGCTTTCTCCCACAGAAAAGAATTTGAAAAAATCGTTGAAAACGCTTTCAAATATTTCCTTGTGTTTCGAGGCTGTTGCAAACGAGATTTATAGACTCATGGAATCAGATTCGTTACCGAAATTTGTCAATAGCGAGTTGTTCAAAGATGCAACCTCAACGATCGAATTCAAAAAGGCTAGATAAAGATCTTCATGAAAAAATAACTAGAAAAACATAGAGGTTAATATATCCTAGGGGTAGAAGAATTCAAGGAATATTGACAAGAAATTAATTTATTGGAAGCCATTGACTAGTGGACACACCTTTTATATAAATTTATATACTGCAGAAGTCATGAAATGGAAAACAAGGTTATAGATCTATACCAGTGTAACTCGTACCACAAATTATAAAAATTCGCAGCCGTGGCGCCATGGTATGAATTCCCGTTGTAGATTTCCATACTGAAATCATTTCATACTTGACAAACCACAAGGTTATAATTACCGTGGATGTCCGATATGAATAGAATCCTATCCCGCCTTTACTACTCAATTTGCCTACACTGATCATAGCTATAAATACACATTGATGATGATACTAATTATGCAACGGGTTCTAAAGTGGTACCCTTCTTGATAGTGGCCCATCCGATCAATCTCCAGTGCTTTTCGATTCTTCTGGACAAGGCGATCTTCTCGTTGACCTCAGTACAAGCAGGAGAGGTCAATTGTAAACGGGCCATATCGGCTCTGACGGCAAGAACTCTGGCACCAGTGGCGGTGGAACCAATATTCACCATCAAAACTTCACCAATCTCCAACTTTCTGACCTTGGCACCTTGCTTTTGGCCGTCGGTCTTGACACCCAACAATCTTCTCAACAAGAAGTAGTTGATTTCGATGTCTGTATATATAGAAGGTAAGTTACCCTTGGAACCCACGACTTGTCCGACCAATCTATCGGCTCTACACAAGGTAGGGTCGACCTTGGTACCCACACCGATCAAACCACCGGGAACCGCAAACTTCAAGTCGTTGTGCTCGGCGAATAATGAGACGATGTTGGAGAAAATTGGCTTACACTGGATCTTACCGTTGTCGTCCTTGGTAACAATACCAGGTCTGATTTCGATTTCGTCTCCGATCTTGAACACACCGTTCAAGATGGAACCACCGGCAACACCACCCTTAAGATCGTCAATTTCGGCACCTGGTTTGTTGACATCGAAAGATCTGATGACTATTAATCTTGGGGTGGCTTGGAAGTCTCTCAATGGGACAGGTATAGATTTGACGATGAATTCGTTGACGGCATCAATGTTGTACTTCAATTGTGCGGAGATTGGCACGATTGGGGCACCATCGGCAATGGTACCTCTGATGAAGGAAAGAATGGATTTTTGGTGTTCCAAAGCCGATTCTTGTCTCATTAAATCGACCTTGTTCTGGAGAATGATGACGTGCTTCAACTTCATGATTTCGATAGCAGCCAAGTGCTCCGAGGTTTGTGGTTGCGGACAGGTTTCGTTACCGGCAATCAACAATAATGCGGCGTCCATAACGGCGGCTCCTGACAACATAGTACTCATTAAAATATCGTGACCAGGACAATCGACGAAAGAGACGTGTCTCAACAACTTGTAGCGACCGTCACAGCCTGGTCTGGAACACTTGGGTCTAATTTCCTTGTCGGACTTGAAGGACTTGTAACAGTCTGGCTCTGGACATTCTTCGTTATCACATTTATAGATCTTGGCATTGGCGTAACCCAACTTGATGGTAATATTTCTTTCCAACTCGTCCTTGAATCTAACGGTTTGCACTCCAGAAATGGCACGCACAACGGTGGACTTACCGTGGGCGACATGTCCGATGGTACCGATATTGATCGTGGCTTGTCTGTTGATGATATCAGCGGATAATGGGGTTAATTGGGCGAAATCGACATCGTCTGGTTGTTCGGGCAAACCGCCACCTTCTTCGAATTCTCTGCGGGCAGCTTCTTCATCAAATTCTTCATCTAATCCTGCAAAGCTGACAGACTTCTTGGTATTTTGTTCTTCGACGGGTTGGACTTCGTTGGCCTCGGTGTCGCTTTCGATGTCGTGTTCGTAGTGGATTTGTTCTTCTTCCTCGATGTCGCCTCCGATGATGATATCGGGAGTGGCGTTTTCAATATCGTCGTAGGACATCTTGATGTGGGATAGTTCTTATGAATCATTTGTTAAGCACAAATTTTTCACAAAATTTTATCGGTGGGCGCACGACGGATTCTAGAAGTGCGAAAACCAGTCGTCGTACCTTATCTGAAACAGAATAAATCAGGATGAATATGATGTAATTAACTACACTGTATGTTCTTCATTTACGTGTCAAACCATCTGTTTCCTCATGCTCTTCGTTCCTCCTTTTTACTCTTTCTTTGTTCTTTTTTTCTTTTTTTTTTTTTTTTATAGTACACTTATATTACACTATAGACAGGCTACTGAGTATGGAAGCCAAAATCGTTCATGACACTGTCAACATCTTTCCAAAGAAGATCGCTGTTCATGTCAAAAGAGTCCAAAGATAACGGAATGGGTGACTCGTCTTGGCCCGGGATTCCTGTGCCGGGCTGGATCTCGCCCATCGCCGCGTTTTTGTATTTTGCACCCTGCGCTTGTGGACCAAATGTCTCCACTTCGGAAAAGAAGGCGCCAGTAGGATGATTGAAGGGAATGTTGGTCTTGTTGGCGAATTGCGGATTCTTGAAGGCAGCGGGACTGTTGAACCCGGTACCTGGTCTGGTACCGCTAGTGTTAGGAGAGTCTTTATCTGATCTAAGATGGGGAGAAGACTCCGTTGAATTATTGACCACCTTGAAGATCGAGCTTCTCTTACCACTAGCGGAAATGGGTTGTGGGTCCAAGGGAATGGTGCGAATAATTTTCCTGGCCTTGGACTCCGCGTTGACCGTATTGGACAACGATCTTTGCCTTCTTCTTCCCGAAGACGTCGTGCTGCCTGGGGTTGATTTCTGACTTCCACTGTGGTTGCTATGATGACCAGCTCCTGGCTTTTCATCATCAGATTCCACCGCCTCTTCGTTGTTGTCGTCACCGTCCTCGTGGTCCAAGTCCTCGCCGTACTCATCGTCGATCTCGTCCGCCTCAGCGCTCTTTTCGTCGTCGCGCGAAGTGAACTTGGTGATTCCAACTTGATCTCTCAATAAGAACAAACAGTCAAAGAACACGGAGGCCGACATTCTGTTCCGGATCGTGATATTGAGATTGTTCAAGTTCTTCTCATGAAGCGTTCTGAAGAGTTGCCACATGTTTCTCATAATTCCACTGGATCTGTGGGCGATATCGTGCTTCATGATCGAAGCCTTGGCGGCCAACGAAATGGCAATTTCGTAGCTCTGCTTTCCCGAACCGGTATCCACATATTTCTTCATGGACGAATGGATCAACTTACCCAAGATACAGGCTGCTTGCCAAATATCCAATATATATACACCAGGTAAGTACTTGACGAATTTCTTGTCCTTGAGTTGGAATGATTGAGTATGGTTGATGAGGGTGATTGCGGCATTGAAAAGTTGAATAAGACCTTTTTGGAGTTCAAAGCTTGAAATCCGCAGTGAGTCCATGAAGAAGTAACTCAACAAATGCACTCTTGCGGCATACAATTGGAACTTTCTGAACCCATCATCAGCTGAAAGTTCGTGATTCATTTTGATTTCCAATTCGTTCAATCTTCTCATGAAAAGTTTCAAGATTGGTAATCTTTCGGCCGAGTTTATCAATCCGTAAGGATCCATCGGATTGGTATTGAGTGTTCTTGAAACTTGATCTTCAAAGTTAGATATTTCCATCATAAACTTGATTGCTGCCGGTAATTTGAAAGCAGATGAAGTAGATGTGGTCCAGATGGAGGTATCGAACTGGGTGAACGCAGGAAAACCGAAAGAGGTGGCAATCGTTTGCGAAACGATATTACACAAGATCCAGGTTTTGGAGTTTTCTTGTATGATGGAGATTTGTGGCAAAGACAGTGATGGGTTTGGTTCTTGAGGCTGGTCTTGATGCTTGTACTGTGATCCAGGGGAGTGCAAACCGATTCTGATAGCCTGAAAAATGGCATTTCCAATAGTATTGTAGGAAGAATCAGCACTTAAGGAGGAGGTGATTGGAGGCCAGTACGAGTAGAGCAAGAAAGCCTGCACCGAATAGACCGATAATGCATTGTAGATAGGTTCGTCTTCTTCAATTGGATTATATCTCGAAATCGGCGAGATCATAATTTCGGCCAAGATGCCTTTCACCAAAGGAGAAAGCTGAAGAAGCAACGATTGTTCGGAGTCTTCGTTGAAACGTCTTAAGGAAACAAACATGATGACCCAGAATAAGGAGGGACACATTTTATAGATTCTTTCGGGACCCAAAGAAATGTCTACCACCGGTAAAATTGGATGGTACCTTGCCACATACTCAAGGTAGAGGGCTTTAATGGTTTCGGGCGAAAGAGAAACAGTATCCATTGTTTTTTCGTCACATCTCAACAAGTGGTCTGGGATCTGAGGTCTGGCCTCTCCGCCTGGTCCCTGGATTAAGGATTCGTCCAAGGGTCTATATATCGAAGGGGTGTTGGGGATGGAGTTATTAGTTTCGGAAGAATTGTGGGAGAAGCGGTTGTCGTAAGGAGAATTAGAAGCGTGAAGATGGTTCTGTTGATGGAGAACTGAAGTGGTTGGGAGCTGATTTTGGAAAGAAAGTGGGGTGGCTTGGGCTGGAGGAGGAGCCAAGCTGTTCTGGTAGCCCAGCGAGGAGGCCACCGGATGTTGCTGTGAGTGTTGTTGCTGGATACTCTGTGGTTGTGCTGTTGGGTGAGGAAAACCATTATTCTGTCGTATGGCAGATTGAGCCATGGCAGGCAGTCCCAAATTAGAGCCCAAATCGCTTTGATTGAGCGATGGAACCTTGGCAAAGAGTTCCTGGGTCTGGGCGCTGGTCAAGGTTTTCTTCAACTCCGAGAATTCCCGCTCTATCTGAGCAATCCGCGCTCTCTTATAGGTTCTTTTGTAGTCGGACTTCAAGTCACATTGGAGGCCCTTCTTCTGGCACCGGGTGCAAGGATCTGGATGTTTTTCCAGGGCATCACATCGGGACTTTTGCTGGCGACATTCGACACATGCCATCCGCTTAAGTTTGCCGGAACGGATGGCCGGTGGGGGCGGCGTGGAGCTGGTGGAGTGATTGCCGCCTTGGTGAGACCCGGAGGGAGAATTGCCGCTCTCCTCTTTGAGCTGCCGGTTGAGCACTTGAAGTTCGTGGGACATGTTGGCTATGTGCGCTAAGTTGTCGAGGGAGTTCTGGACAACCCCATTACTCATTTTGGACAGCCCTGTGTAGAATGAGATGAGTCTGGCGTGATGAATGGGTGGATCATCGCATAATAATGTTGTTTTTTCTTAGGCGTCACGTGAGCTTGCACGCCCAAGGTGATGGCTCCTCGGTTTGAGGCGGCCAGGCTCGGCACCAACGGCGATCGCGATCGTCGATAGGCGTTTTTCCGAAGAAAAAGAAGGAGCAAGAGGTGCAGAAAGGAGGAAAGTGGGGGGTTTTGAGGGTCGATTTTGGTGAAAAGAAGCTTGCTAAGAGGAAGGAATACTGAGGAAATGGTTAAATTGGAGAAATAGAAAGAAATGGAAAATCGGACTAAAAAGGTTAAATTTTGAAAAATAGTGGAACGGCTCCAATTCTAGAATAACTTCTAGTCAGTTGAATTAATGCATGGATTTACTCTAGAAATTCCTATTTTTTAGTGATATTAGTAATTTTCCAGCGACATTGTCGTCAAGTCTTCATTTCAATTATGTCTCATTTTTCGCAGCTAAAGAAAACTGACTTCTCTCCACTATCTATATTTTGAACTGGCTTAAGCCCAATTTTCAATTAATTCTACATTTTTAGCTTATCCTACATTCTTATCATTTTATCATTTATCGTCATTTTTTATCTAATTCTATTCATCCCCAGGATAACATACTGCTGGCGTTCCAGTCCAAGTCAAACTCTGGCGAGGTGGAGCCGAACTTCCTCAACATTGGCAAAACACGAATCTTCTTGGAGGCATCGGTGATAAACTCCACTTTCGTCTTTGGGTCCGCTTCCGAGCCTTCTTCGTGGACGTGCTCGAATTGCTTGGGCAAGTAGTTCAAGAAATAGTCGTGGAGAACTGGTCCAGGAACGTGCGAAGGCAAGTCGTTACAAGAGACATACAACGAGTCTTGGCCCAATCCACGTTGACGGCCGACGTGGCATGCCACCGTCAACAAAATGTCCAAGTCCTGGAAGTTGTGGCCGCCCAATTCGTTCAAACCAGTGAACGAAGAGCCACGACGTCTGGCGCCGCCCATTCCGCTGGGACCTCCCATTGCACCGAGAGAATCAAAGGACAATTCGCCCATTCCCAAAACCACAAAGTGGTGGTACATCAAGGTGTGCCAGATGATGTAGTAGGACTTGTTTTGCAACTCGTTGGTGAAAATGGCACCGTTGATATCGAAGGCTTTGAGGGCCTCGTTCTTATTTTTCAATTTCTGTGCAATCTCCATACCTACATTGTGATGGCCGCGGAATTGAGCGTAAGAAGGCTTGATCGCCACTTTTGGCACCGTGGAAACGATTGCCGAGGACTGACGTCTTGGAGCGTTGGCATTAGCAGCGGCCTCGGCAATAGCGGCCAAAGCGGTTCCACTGGAACCTCCAGTGGAACTTCTTCTGTTAGAAAGAACATCGCTCAAATTGGCCAAGGAAGACGAGGAACGACGGTCACCTTGCAATTCCGTGTGCGAGATGAGCTTGTTCAATTCGGTCATGATCTCCAATTCTTTCCCTTGCATGATATACTGGATCAATTCCTGGTCGCCAGGGTTGGAACCGTGGAGTAATCTCAACTTCTTGCCAATAGTTTCCTGGTTAGGCAGGTCCGCATGGTGGAGCAACTGCTCAAGAACCCTTTCTTGTTCCGGACCCGCAGTGCTGAACGGGATCCGGTAAAAGTCAAGTGGGTACTCCTTGAAGCCGAACCTCTCGTAGTACTTGTCCACTGCGGAGTACAAGACCCAGAAATATTGTTTGCTCAAGTAGTAGTTGGCCAACTGCTTGTCGATGCGACCGTCCGTAGTGACCATATTTTTGAAACTGTCATTCTGTTCCGGCTTGCTCTCGGAGATCTTTTCAGCAATAATTGCACTCTCGGTGTGTTCAATGGCCTGTTCGATGATCTTACTAGCCAATCCGGTACCACGGTGTTTCTTGTCTACAAAGACGTATCCGAGTTCGAGAAAACGGACATTTTTCACCCCAAACAGCATGGGGTCTGGGACCGAAGAAATGGCATTGGAACGGTCGGCATCCTTGTAGAACCCCTTGGTTTCGCAGACCATGGTCAGAGCCACGATCTTGCCGTTTTCGTCCTCCAAGTAGAAGCATTGGATGCGTTCTCCGTGCTCGACTCTGTGCAAATGTCTTTGCAATTCGGTCTCGCCGAATTGGTCCGCAGTCATGATCTCGGAGCCCCATTCTGTGCCGCACAAAGAGTACACCTCTTTGATTTTGGAGTGGTCGGAAGTGTGGTGAAAGATGAAAGACATGGTGGTGTGGAGCAAAGTTACGGGGTAATCGGGGTATAAATATGGGGTAGGGGCAGCAATGGAGTGACAGGCGCAGGTCACGTGACCACGCTTATATCAGCTGCGGGTTTTGGTATGATGTCATTTCCGTCCCTATACAAAAAGATTTGCCAGGGTGCTTAGCAAGCATCAGCAGCGTGGGGAAGGCAATAGGAGAAATACGTCTCCGCCTCACGTGCGCCAGCACGTGCATGCACCATTACTCACAGCACAGCCGCCACCCAACGGCCCACCTGACGGCCACCTGACGGCCCTTTTCCGCCTTTACCGGCTTTTGCTGTCCGGTCGCAGAAGAAACACACGGCGCATTCAAATAAAAAGAACCATCTTGGCGTGCACAAAACGCTTGCGGACCCTTGGCTCGTTAGGAGCGCGCGCCCAGATGCATCTTTTGTGACAGATGACTCTGCCTACTGTTCGCTATGGGCAATTGTCCCCGGCCATCGGACATGGAGGGTCCTCTAGAAGCCTGTACCGGCCCTGGGCATCGAATATTATAAATACCGTGATGTGTCATCGGTATATATAGCGGTGGATGCCCTGATAACGCAAATTAGATAGCTATCTTATCTTTTCAACTAAGCCAAGTTTTTCATTTGCAATTAAAGCTAGAAGACTCTCAAAGACCGGAAGAGCCTTCAATTGCACAATAAACCAGAGACTCTGGAAGACTTCTTGACATAGACATACCAAAGAAGACCCTAAGACTCTTCATTTGAGATCAATCAACTCTTCAAAGAGACTATTCAAAGACTATAGAAAGTTCCAAAAACTTTCAGAAAAAGAAATAAAATGCTGAAGCAAGAGCCTTACTATACAAAAGACTCCACTGCAAGCTCGTACGAGTCTTCGCAACAGCCAGTGGGGCAGCCAGTGGGCAAATGGACCGAATTCAAAGACTCCTTCAGAAGACAAATCCCAAACCAGAACAAATCGGGTTCAGATATCGAGTCTGGACCTCTCACTTCAGGCGCACAAGTGGCAGACCTCAATAAAGGTCTCAAAAAGCGTCAGCTCCAAATGATCGCTCTTGGAGGATGTGTGGGTTCTGGACTCTTGGTCGCATCGGGGCTTGCCCTCACCAACGGTCCCGGTGCCGTTTTGGTGGCTTGGGCCATCGTCTCCACCTTTTTGTACTGTACGATGCAGTCACTCGCAGAATTGGTGAGTGTCTTTCCTGTTTCGGGATCTTTCGCAACCTACGCAACCAGATTTATTGATCCCTCCTGGGGCTTTGCCATGGGTTGGAACTACGCTCTTTTCTGGGTGGTGGTTTTGCCCTTGGAATTGGTGGCCGCCTCGTTGACCATCAACTTCTGGAAATCGTCCATCAACTCCGTTGTGTGGGTGGCCATCTTCTTCGTGCTCATCATCTTGTTGAACTTGTGCGGAAATAAAGGTTTCGGTGAGGCCGAGTTCGTTGCATCTGTCATCAAATTGCTCGGAATCGTAGGGTTCAACATTTTGGCTATTGTGCTCATTTGCGGTGGTGGTGACGAGGGATACATTGGTGGCAAATACTGGCACAATCCTGGTGCTTTCACCACCGGGTTCAAAGGAGTGGTTTCAGTCTTGATTACTGCGACTTACTCTTTGGCAGGTACTGAATTGATCGGGTTGACCGCATCTGAGTCCAAGGAAAACCCCAGAATCATGATGCCTAAGGCCATCAAACAGATCTTCTGGAGAATCATTGTCTTCTACATGATCACCCTCACTTTGGTGGGATTCCTTGTGCCTGCAAACAGTCCGAAGTTGATTGGAGGTTCCTCCACCGCTTCTGCCTCTCCCTTCGTCATTGCCATCAGATCCGGTGGAATCAAGGCCTTGCCCTCGATCTTCAATGTCATCGTTTTGGTGGCACTCTTGGCCATTGGTAATTCCGCCGTTTATGGCTTTTCAAGAACAGTTTTGGCCTTATCCGAACAAGGCTTGGCTCCCAAGTTCCTTGGTTACGTTGACCGCAAAGGAAGACCACTTGCGGGTATTT
Organism: Suhomyces guaymorum; assembly: GCA_030568515.1. Taxonomy (NCBI): domain Eukaryota; kingdom Fungi; phylum Ascomycota; class Pichiomycetes; order Serinales; family Debaryomycetaceae; genus Suhomyces; species Suhomyces guaymorum. Next base: position 232,187 of record JAJMGD010000006.1, read on the forward strand.
TGGTCTCTGCTATTGTCGGGTTATTAGCCTTCGTCTCTGCATCTCCAAAACAATCCGATGTGTTCGCTTGGTTGGTGGCCTTATCTGGTCTCTCCACCTTATTCACCTGGGGAAGTATCAACGGTGCACACATTCAATTCAGAAGAGCTTTGGCCTACCAAAAGAGATCGCTCGACGAGTTGCCTTACGTATCTAACACCGGTATCATTGGATCCTACTATGGATTGTTCATGAACATATTGGTGTTATGTTTACAATTCTGGATCTCCTTATTCCCTATGCACGAGAAACCCGATGCCACTGTGTTTTTCCAGAACTATCTTGCTGCCGTCGTGGTCTTGGTCTTTTACGTGGCTCACAAGATCTACTCCAGAAACCTCAAATTCTTAATCAGTGTCAAGGATATCGACGTTGACGTTGGCAGAAGTCAAACCGATACCGATATCTTGAGACAAGAGATTTTGGAGGAAAAGAGGGACAGAGAAACATGGCCATGGCATAAGAAGTTCTTGGATTTCTGGTGTTAAATCTAACTAATTTCAATTTCCACAAGAAATTCATTGGTGTTAAATTTAACTAATTTCATTTTCCACAAGAAATTCATTTATGATGTTAGCATTATTTTATACATATCCAAAATAGCATTTGCACCCGAAAGGGTCTCACGATTAATGATTTAGCATCTACTTCAATATATGTTAATACAAACGATTTTCAATAATACAACAGATAGTAACTAGATCTAGGATGTTTTCATTCTATTGAGAACGCGTAGAAAATTTTTAGATATACATATACACGATCATAATATTATACACCGATTCATATACTTTTAAACTCAATTAGACGATCCTTTTATTTCTTATTCCTTCATTTTAGAGATACTATTATTTCAGGCGTTTTTTAACTCAACAAGAGCGCCTGCGTAGCGTAATGGTTAACGCGTTTGACTTCTAATCAAAAGATTCCGGGTTCGACTCCCGGCGTGGGTTCTTTTTTATTTTTTCACCATTGATACTATTTCATACCTAAACTACCTATACAATAGGCCAACATACTGGCAAGTCAAAGTTCAAGAGCCGATCTAAACCAAATGTATTCCCTCATTGGTGAACTATAAACAAAATGTTTCTCTTATATAGTACTTGCTCCTTGGTTCAAATCTGTGATAGTCTGAAATTTCAACTTCCGCGAATATGCACTTACTGAAGTCTTACAGACAGTCTACGACTGATATCAGGCTACTATGGACGTCGGTGTTCCTCCGCATGGCCAGCTATGGCTTCACCAATCAGGTATTGACGCTCTACCTTGAGTCTCTTGCCATTTCGCCCGACCAAATCGGAGTTTTCATGACTCTCACTTTGGTTGGAGATGTCGCCATCTCGTACTTCTTGACATGGTACTCGGACCGAATTGGACGTAGAAACATCATGATACTAGGCACGTTGATGATGGTAGGGTCTGGATTGGTTTTCGCGTTCAACTCGAACTTCTACGTCCTTTTGGTGGCCGCAACTTTGGGAGTCATCTCGCCCTCAGGGGACGAAACCGGACCATTCAAATCGGTGGAAGAAGCGGTGATAGCGCATTTGACTCCGCCAAACCATATGCCCGAAATCTTTGCGTTCCACGGGTTGGCAGCTACGATTGGAGCTGCGCTAGGCTCGTTGCTCTGTGGGTTTTTGGTGGATTATCTCAATCTTTCCAAGGGACTTACGCTTGAAAATTGCTACCGAGTGGTTTTCGTGGTTTATGCGATATTTGGACTTACCAAGCTCGTTTTCATGTTACAACTTTCGGAGAGGTGTGAGCTCAAGGAATACGTTGAAGCCACCGAGTCGGAATCAAGTGAGAATGCTTCACTTTTGACTGGAAATAATGAAGAGACAGTACTGGAGAATGAGCCACTTTTGGATAATCAAGAAACAGTATTGGAGAATACACTTCTGAGTAATGGAGAGACACTGGAAGGTGGGCTTTCTAAGAGTGCCCGCTATTACCTCCCAAGGCTCTTGGCTATCTTCATGTTGGACTCATTGGGGTACGGATTCATGCCTTCTTCCTGGACAGTTTTCTACCTCAAGAAAACCTTCAAGATGAACGCTTCATCTTTGGGAACTCTCTTCTTCTTCACCAATTTTGTCGATGCGTTTTCGTCGCTTCCTTCTGCCTTTTTGGCCAAATGGTTAGGTCCAGTCAAGGCCATTTTGAGCACCCAAGCGCCTTCTGCCGTTTTCTTAGGAAGTGTTGCGTTCACTCATAGTTTAACTGTGGTGATAGTTCTTCTCTTGGGATACTACACTACCACCACGATGGACGTGGTTCCAAGACAAGTGCTTTTGGCATCGATCATGCCCAAAAGAGATTTGACCAAAGTGTTGGGAGTGGTCAATATTGGAAAGACATTTGCCCGGTGCATTGGACCCATCTTCACTGGAAAATTGGCCAATCATGGTCAATTGAGATATGGGTTTGTTATAAATGGTGGGTGCGTTTTGTTGGCAGACTTGGTGTTGATTACGAACTTTTTGCACTTGGACGGTGATATTTTGAGAGCACAGTCCGTTGACCACGCAATTGGTGGAAATTAAGGAATTGTGAAAAATGGGCCACTATTCAGGATCGTAGCCTTGAATTGAGCATCAAATCAAGCTTAATTGGTATTAGAGTAAGATTTTTATCATATGACTTGAAATTTTGAGGTGAAAAATCAGCAAAATTATACGAGATTTATCAAATCTGAGTCGCAAGTTACTACCCCAATTCATACTTCCAACTTAACAGAATCTACAATGAATATTTAATATTCATCATTACTAGAATATCCTGTGGCTATTCAATGTTATTTGAATTTTACCAAGACTGTCCCAAGACTATCGAATAAATTAGAGGACATCTTCCCAAAGTCTCGGACTATTCTTTAACATAGAGGACAATTCTTCAAAGTCCTATAACTCTTCTTGAGCCTTCTATGGAGTTAATTTAGAGACACGTTTGACCCTTTTCGAGTCTTCTTCACAATTTCTTTAGAAATATTTGACGCTTCTCTTGCTTTTACAATTTTTTGAACACATTATAACTATTAAGATACGAGAAAAAATATAAACGACTTTGGGTTCATTTGCAGAATTAATGATTCATATAGACTTTCTTCAAGTTTTGATTGTAATACAGATATGGAACTACCAGCGACTGTGAATATAGCTAGCCGCCAGAATAGTTATTGTAAGGTCACTGCATGCCGAACAATTTTCTGACGGCCATTGCATGAAGCTCAACGGGCCAGCTGGCTGAACAGTAAGAACTGTTCTTGGAGAGGATCGGAAGTTGTCGTTATTCGCAGCCCCTTAAGCTGGATAACGAGAACGAAAAAAAAATTAAAATAATAACAGACACTAAATTGACCATAGAAATGCGCAGTTGAGAAGACTTGACCCTCGTGGGAAACAACCTCTTGGGAATTGACTCCTTGGAAATTGACTCCTCAGTGTCCAATTGGAATGGGCTATTCCAATCGCTTCTTCTTTCTTCTTCTTCTTCTTTCTTTAGAAGAGCATGTCCAAGGTACAGCACACACACAACGCCGCCAAGCACGCCATCAAACAGCCTTCATTGCCGCTGGAACGGTTCTGTTGCACGTACATTGGCTGCTGTTGCTGGTAGTATCCCTGTGGAGGACCCTGCTGGTAGTAACCTTGTTGAGGACCACCGCCGTAGCCTTGTTGGGGGCCATAATTGTACTGCGGTTGGTGGCCGCCATAGCCTTGTTGGGGGTAGCCTCTGGACTGTTGGTGGGCATCGTAGGAAGGCTGGGCTTGGGGCACGTAGCCCAGCTGGTTATTGCCTTGTTGGGATTGGGACCACGAGGGAGGCGCTCCGGTGGGAGGATTGTAGGCAGCTTTGTTGTCGGACATGATGATGGAGGATCCTTGCAATTGAGGGTATTAATATGCTTGGCTATATGGATCGGATGTCGTGCGCGCACCGGTCATCTGGGGCTGCGGCGACCACTCAATCCTGAGCGAAGCGAAGGATTAGGAATGACTTCAGATGCGGGATTAATCTGGAAGAAATTCACCTTTTGAGGGTCTTTATGTGGATTGGGTCTTTATGTAGGTTATGGTCTTTGATGGGTCTTATATGTATCTTATATGTATCTTTTATGTGTCTTTATGCCTATTATCTCTATCATCTATATCTATGATCTCCCGCGTTAGATCGTTTACGGTGGAACTTCCGGACAGGGCTACCCCGGAAATGCCGCTGCGGCCTCGGCCGGCGCGGTACCCTAAAGTGACTAAGTGGCTTTTAGCATGCGAGTCATCTCGAAAAGACGAGGCCGTGGCCAGGGCTCGTGTCCCTCTTGGCACATTCTGCCCAGGGCCCAGCACCGGCTGATTCCAGACAATACCCCACCGAGAAGCCCCGCAAAAGGCCGCTACCGGCGTTGATTCGCATTGTCAGGGGGCTATTGATCAATTAAAGAATTTGGCTTTATTAGAGTGGTTTATATTGGGTTAGTCTGACTAAAGCGCAAGGTAAAGGGTCCTTGGATCTGCCATTAGTAAGCTTTTATCGCTGGGTGCAAATTGATGCGCGCCCCTGCAAGTGAATAAAGGTGAGATTTAGTGATTGGGAATTAGGGATAGTCGATAAGTCCATTTGAACACTCAGTTTGGAGAGTTAAGCAAAGTTCCTTTAAATTCCTCAGCTCCCAAAGGCATTGAAAATCTTGATTGGTTGTGTGTTTTCCAGTCATTTTGATTGTCTCTTTTGTCTAGTTTTCTACGACCTTTTAATTATATTGTATTATTCTTATTAATTATCGCAATAAATTAGACTTCGACCGGGAAGATTATGCTATTAGGCTGCGGACAGGGTCAACGCAATTAGTAGCCGTAGACAAAGTTAGGACTCAAGTCACCAGCAAGGATTTGCTCTCTTTCGTCCATGGCATTGAACTTGGCTTTGTATTCTTCGGTTTGCTTGACTCTGTTAAGTCTGTAGACAGCAGCGAAGTAGGCCAATCCACACAAAATGGCGAAACAAGTGGCAGAGATACACACAATCAAACCGGGTCTGAATTCGGGAGCATCCTTTGGCAAGAAAATGAAGGTAGCAATGATACCACCAACATTACCGAAACCAACTTGCCAGCCAGTACCCACACTCTTTCTCAAGTTGGAACCCATGTTCAAGGCAGCCCAACAGACCACAATTGGCATGGCAGAGTAGATACCGGAGGCGGTGATGAAACAACCGGCGTATCTCACTCTTGGCTTGTCAGTTGCACCCAAAATCATCGCCATACCTATGATACCAAGGATACAAGCGGCCAAGAAGAAGGGCAATCTACGGCCAGCCTTGTCGGAGAAGAAGGCAGTGATGTTGATCATGACGAAACCACACAACCATGGGTAGATGGAGTGGGCGTTGGCAGAAGCAGCGGTGTAACCCATGGCCTTGATGATTGGAGCAGCGAAGTAGGCGTAACCGTAAGCTGGAACAATCAAGCCAAGGTAGGACCAGGCTGGGAGCCAGACCAAGATATCCTTGAAGCATCTGAGCACATCACCGAAGGTGTTGTTGATTTCGTAGGCAGATCCGGTACCACTGTGGATTTCCAATTTTCTCTTGAGGAATTCACGCTCGTTGGCCTTTAAGAAACGAGCTTCTTCAGGGAAATCGGCAATGGTGAGGAAAAGAATGACAGAACAGCCGGCAGTGATGATACCTTCGATGATGAAGATCCATTGCCAGGTGTGCAAGCCGTGGACACCTTCAAGATCGTGAATCTTGTAGGCAATGGCACCGGAAGCGGCACCAGACAATGCGGTGACAGAAAAGAACGCGGAAAATCTTCTTTGCGACTCCACCTTGGTGTAGTAACAACCGAGCAAGTAGAAAATGGAAGGGAAGGTACCGGACTCGGTGAGACCAAGCAAGAAACGACAAGCGACCAAGTCACCGAAGTTCTTGATGAAACCCATTCCGATGGAAATGGCACCGAATGCAAGGATACATCCCGGCAACCAGATATGAGGCTTGACGAATTTGATAATGTAGTTAGAAATGACTTCGAAAAACACGTAGGGCACGAAAAAGACAGTCAAGGCGGTGTTAAACTGGACACCAGTAAGACCGATGTCCTTGGATAAACCGTAAAGGTTAGCGTTGGAGATATTGACTCTATCCAAGAAAGAAAGGAAATAAAGCAAACAGAATGCAGGAACAACGAAGAGATCGATCTTCCACATCAATTTCTTGTGGTCAATTCCGAGCTCAACGGCGAGCTGCTCCACTCTTTCCTCCAGGGAAATCGAGGCGAGCTCTAAGGACAGGGAGGAGTTTTCTTCCTTGCTAGACATTGGTAGTAGTCGATGGTTAATTCAGATGAAATCAATGGCTGGATCGCGCCATTATATATCAAGTGGTGAGGTCTCCGGTATAGGCGTCAATTGGCTTAGTGCCCGGCTGCAAGGTTTTGACCACGCGCCTCCCCGCAGCAACACTTACACCTAGTGATTGTCGACCGCTGATCGTCGTAACGTTAAGGAACGTAAAGATTCACGCGGTTCGAAGATTGCCCCTGCACTGAAGAATACATCAGTCCAGGCCCAGTTGATGTCAAAATCAAAAACCAAAGGCTCCAGTGAATAAACCCAGACTTCAAAGTCGTTCCACCTTTGTAATTGTTATGTAATTGCCCCGCATTATTCCACCCTGACTCATAAGTGTCAATGTCAAGAATACGCGGACCGAGCCCACAACCACTGCGGTGGACCGGCATGCCTCACTTCGATCACTAGGAGGTCCCGGCACGGCGTACCAAAGATGTCGCCTACTAATACGATCTTTGTCTCTGGCACAACAATAGTGATAAATTGCAGGTCGTGTCGGCAGGCCTGCTTCGCTCATCGCCCCCTTGGCGGCTTTAGACAGTATCTGTGGGTGGTATGCGTCGATCTCTGTCCTCCCTGCTACCAGCCATCGATCAATTCTGAGCTGATGGAACCGATCGACGGATATAATAGATCTGAAATAAGACCGCATTGATCAACAAGGAGCTATAAATGGCTAACAAGGGCCTAAGAAAGTGCCTATTAAGAGTCTAACAAGGGCTTAAACAAGGGCCTAATAGAAGCCTTATTAATAGCCTTGTTTCGCTTAAATCAAGCTACTTTATACACTGAAGTACTGCTGATTTGACACTTACAGTTATGTTTCACATCGAGATGAGACCATCGACTTCTATAAATGAACTTCACATGTCACCAATTCCGGGTATGCGGAGAGTCACATTTGACAATGCCGTGTTGATGATCCTATGCGGCTGATTGGATACCGACAACTCTCGGTAAGGCTGTATGGTTGGGCTGGGCCAGACGAGATGGGCAGGAGTATTAGTAAGAACGTTTACGATGCGGCTACTGCATTTTTACCTCAACTATATGCGGCTGCTTATGCCCTTTTCGTGCCTTTGTCTGTCAGGCACGGCTGCTAGGGGATTGTGCTCCGGGACCTGCATGGTTTTGACAAGACGGGCTGGTCACGTGCGTGCGTGAGGATTTGAGATTTTGGTGGGGGATGTGATCCCCCCAGAGGTAGTCGCGCCAAGGGATCGAAGTGGTGGGTCTGACTGACCTCAGCGGGTATGACAGTTACACACCGGTCCAGACTTTACATTGCCTAATTGGGCGCATTTGGGAAAAACGTCGATAAAAGTCTTTGGTCCTATGTGCAGGAGCTGTCTCCACAGGCAAATGGTCTACTTTTTGCAGGCACCGGCAAGGGGCAAGAAAAGCGTCTGGGAACTGTAGGGATAGTGTCATATCCTTGAGAGTTATTGTATTGGTCGGCATGTGACTTTTTGCGGTTTTCTGCCTGTAGGTTTTGTCCCTGGAGCCGGATTTGTGATCTGGACTCGAAAATGTGATGAATCTTGAACGAAAAAGTGCCCACAAAAGTCAAGACATCGTAAGAGTGCTACAAATGTATTTTGAGATGTAAGGGCTCTGAGGTTTGTTATTTTCTTCTGTTTTTATGGCTTTTTTCTTGAGTTATTGGATTTGCTTCTGTTGAAGGTAGGTTATCACGTGCTTAGTGTTAGGGCTTGCGCCCTCGGATTCGTCCCGATTAGGCAATCGTGCTCACTTGTCCACTACAAAACGCGATTTTTGCACATATCTCAGACTGAAAAATCCGGGTAAGCCCCCTCTGCGCGACTGCTGAAAATTTTAATCCAGTGGGATCATAGCTTGTGCGTACTAGCGAACTGATTTATACTACTTCTTTTCACACACTATAGTCGAATCATAGCAAACATGTCTGACGTTGAAGAACAATACGTTGAAGAACAACCAGTTGTCCAAGAAGAATTGCAATTAGTTGAATTGGCCACCGCCATTCCAGCTGACGTCCAAGCTGCTCAACAAGAAGTCAAGTTGTTCAACAAGTGGTCTTTCGAAGATGTCGAAGTCAAGGACGTTTCCTTGGTTGACTACATCCAAATCAGACAACCAGTCTTCGTTTCCCACACCGCCGGCCGTTACGCCTCCAAGAGATTCAGAAAGGCTCAATGTCCTATCGTCGAAAGATTGACCAACTCTTTGATGATGAACGGTAGAAACAACGGTAAGAAGTTGAAGGCCGTCAGAATCGTCAAGCACGCTTTGGAAATCGTCAACGTCTTGACTGACGCCAACCCAGTCCAAGTTGTTGTCGACGCCATCGTCAACTCTGGTGCCAGAGAAGACTCCACCAGAATCGGTTCTTCCGGTACCGTCAGAAGACAAGCCGTCGATGTTTCTCCATTGAGAAGAGTTAACCAAGCTGTCTCTTTGTTGACCATCGGTGCCAGAGAAGCTGCCTTCAGAAACGTCAAGACCATCGCTGAATGTTTGGCTGAAGAATTGATCAACGCCGCCAAGGGTTCTTCCACCTCTTACGCCATCAAGAAGAAGGATGAATTGGAAAGAGTCGCCAAGTCTAACCGTTAAAAGTGCTATCATTTGTGGGTTTCATTTGTGTATTTTATCTTTCATCTTTATAAATCACAACTAATGTATAAAAGAACATATTAGATAATTGTAGCAAGGACTGAAGTGCCTCGGAGTATAAGGAATAGTTAGACTGGACCTTAATAGGAAACGAAGGTTCTTGAGAAAAATACTACTTGATTACTTTGTATTTGACATAAGAATAGACGGGAACCAGAATTATTTGAGTAGTATGAACTGAAATAAGACCGAACCTAATAATAAAATAAGGACCAAGTCTTGAAAATTGAAGGGAACTTAGTTATAGTCCAAGAAATAGATTCTCGCCTTTGAGTTAGTTTAAAGAACCGATAAATTTGACCGACAGTCATAAGCTAAGAATATCAAAACTGACCTGAAAATTAAATTTACGAATCATTTGAAATCGGCTCCTCATGATAAGTGAAATCTAACAGGATTAATCAACGAATTATAACGTGTCTATCGTCCTATTCTATGCAATTTATGTGTATCGATAATAGTTTATTCTCCAAAAATTGTATGTGTTTGATGTATAATGAATTTGTCTCAAGGGATTTATTAGTATATAAGATTTTCCAGCATTTTTTAAATGATTAGTTGATGTTATTATTTTCTCAAGACTCCTGAAAATCATTATGGTTCACCGTAATCGGTGAGAGTTGTACCATCTGATTTATAAATTTGTGATACAATAATGATTTGAATATTCTACGGCTTCATTGACATTTAAATGCTGAAGTAGAATGAATTAAATTAGGATTACGGATGAAACAAATGGATTGTTCAACGACTAAATGCGTTATGAAATATATTAAATAATTAGTATTATGAACAAATGGATGTTTCGCATAGACCAGTGATAAAATGATAGTTCTAGTGTATCAATGATAAACATGGTCTGATGAACATCAATAAATTGAAGTTTTTCAATGGATCAAGGTCCAAAGTTTGTGTAAATTATACCTTGACTGGGTAGAAAGTACGGGCAATGAAAGTAAGTGGATTGTTTTTGAGCATACGTTGGCTATCGTCAATCTCCCTATTCAAAGCTTGCATGTCAACGATTTCACCGGAATGAGGATCGAATTCGTTCATCTTTTGTTGGGCAACAGCCAATTGCTTCTTGAAGTTTCTTCTGATGATCCATTCTCTCATCACCAAACTCAAAATCAAACATGCGAAGTAGCAGACACCGGTGAAAATTTGGGTATGTAAGAAAGGCTTACGAGCGTGCTTTTGTTCAAGGTTCAATGCAATCACTTCACTGACCAAACAACAGATACCCACGAACAAGTTCATTCCCGACCAGACTGCGGGTGCTTTGCTGGCATTTTCACCAAGAATATCAATGGCCATTGGTTGAGCCATGGTGGAACCAATACCAATAAACAAACCGGCAAGGATGTTGAAACCCACCAATGCGCCGAAGTTGGTGGCATTGATCCAGTATGCAAGGGTAAGAACAACAAGAATAATACCGGTGAACACACTCATGTTAGTTCTACCGAGCTTGTCACCCACGTAGCCCATCATGGGTCTTCCCACAGTTTGGGCTGCGTTCAAAATGGAGGTCAAAGTGGAACCTTGCTTACTGGTCAACCCCACAGAGGTACCGTAGGCGGCCATCGAGAACAAGAGAAGAATGTATGCAAGCATGATGAGCCCGAACCAGAGGGTAACGGAAAGAATGGCGTAGTTGTTGAAACTTCTGAAATCAAAGATGATTCTCACTTGTTTCATGATGTTTTCCCACTTAAGGTTTTCCTTCAAGTTGATCTTTTTGGCGTTTCTAGGCTTGACCATAATCCACACAATCGTCGATGTGAAGAAACTGATGAAACCAACCATTCTCAAACCCCATCTTTGGTTACCAGTATCGGCGACCACTTTTTGGACACTGGGGGCAATGACGACACCACCGACACCGGCTCCGGCGGCCAAGATACCCATGGCAGTTGCCTTCTTCTTGTTGAACCATGTGACGATAAGCAAGGTGACTGGAATGAAAATGAACACGAAAGAGACTCCGACCAAGACACCTTGGGTCATATAGAGTTGCCACAATTCGGTTGCAAAAGATGCCAAGATCCAGCCCGCGGTTTGGAGCACGATACCAATTCCGAGGGTGATTTTAATTCCGAAAACGTTATAGATGACAGCACTGATGGGTGCAAGGGATTGAGCCAAAAACACCACCAAACCACCAATCAAGGCGAAATCGGTAGGGGTGGCTCCAAATGAGCCGTGGTCAAGGTAGTAACTGAGAAAGACACCGAAGGAGGCGTTTGCACCCCAAGTGGAGAACACAGCTAAGAAGCCACAAGCGGCCATCACCCACGCCCAGCCTTCGTCCACCGGAGGGCCATCGTCTTCCACGGGAGCAGGAGCGGCCTCGGGGTCTTTCTTGACTTCCTGCTGTAATTCGGCCTGCTGCTTTTGCTCTTCCAGAGAGGTATCGACATCGTGCACCTTTGAGTTTGGCGCCTTCTCCTCGGGAAGATCGTGCGAGGACTTGGTGACGGAGCTGGATTCCGAGTTTGTGTGTCTATCTCGCGCTTCAGCCATGTTTATTGATGCTTGGGGCTTGGCACGGCAGAGACATCTTGATGCTTTTATACAGGCGTGGTGGCAGATAAGTCAAGCCGGGGACTTATTTTACGCCGGGGATCTTGCGTCAATGTTATTGTACAGGAGTTCGCGAGATCGATTAGGGTAGTTCCCTTTTTTACGCTGGTGCGATGAGTAATGGCCGCACTTGCGAGTTTCAAACTATGGGACCCCACACAATTGTAGCGTTGCTAGCAGTGTGCTCGGCTGACAAATCTGGCGCGCGCGGTTGCGGCCGAGCTCAGAAACGGAAACTCCGACGCACGGCTGCGATAACATAGGCTGGCCGTTGAACAACGTAATTGAACGTGAAGGAGATGGAATTAAGTGATAGACTGGCTGAGATATTTGGTGATGGGACTTAAATGATCTTGAGAATGATCAAGAGTATCACCATGATTATGACTAAGGATTGTTGTATGGGGTTTCTCTAAGTATTGCAGTATGGGTTTTAGCATAACAATCCTTTCCTTTTGAATTGGTCCTTAGTCATTCCATCTTCACAATAGGTCGGCCTCGGGTTGAATGAAGCATTTGGTAACCCTATACTCAAATTTGTTCCCCTGGCGCCATCAACTTCTATGGAGTGACGTTCACCGGCGATCTTCGAGTGGCTGAGCCGCCGCAATTGACGGAATCCACCACGTTATTGATAATCAAAGAGAGCCTGTTCGAACCTTCCATTGGCTTCCACCAAATCCTACTTCCCTCTACCTCCCTTTCATCATCAAAACCACCTCTTTTGCCTTCTCCTCCTACCCGCCTTGTTTCCCTCTGGCTGATCATGATTTTGCAACAGTCGCACTGTGTGGCACACTACCCGTCCACCCTTGATAGTGGATCACCAGCGGCAATGACACCTCCAAACGCCCTTACACCATCAACCAAACCACTACTACTAATCTCAGATGTCGGGCGCATCTGACTTCTTGACCAAAGGAATTGACTTGGTGCAAAAGGCGATTGATGCGGACACCGCCACTCGATACGAAGAGGCCTACAAGCTCTACTACAATGGCTTGGATTACCTCATGTTGGCCATCAAGTACGAAAAGAACCAGAAGTCCAAGGAACTCATCAAGTCCAAGTTCACCGAGTACTTGACCAGAGCGGAGCAGCTCAAGGACCACTTGGAGAAACAGTCGTCTGGATCCGGGGGCGATCTGTCTGCCAGCAACGGCTCCACCAAGGCCAAGAAAGGTGGCGATGGCGCCGATGACGACGACGCAGATACCAAGAAGTTGCGGGGTGCGTTGGCCGGGGCCATCTTGTCTGAGAAGCCCAACGTCAAGTGGAGCGACATCGCAGGGTTGGAATCCGCCAAGGAAGCATTGAAAGAAGCAGTCATCTTACCAGTCAAATTCCCACAATTGTTCACCGGAAACAGAAAACCTACCAGTGGTATTCTCTTATATGGCCCACCAGGTACGGGTAAGTCCTACCTTGCCAAAGCGGTTGCAACCGAGGCCAATTCGACCTTTTTCTCCGTTTCCTCGTCCGATTTGGTTTCCAAATGGATGGGTGAATCCGAAAGATTGGTCAAACAACTTTTCACAATGGCTCGTGAAAATAAACCCTCCATTATCTTCATAGATGAAGTCGATGCATTGTGTGGACCCAGAGGTGAAGGTGAAAGTGAAGCTTCCAGAAGAATCAAGACCGAATTATTGGTGCAAATGAACGGTGTTGGTAACGACTCCGCCGGAGTCTTGGTGTTGGGAGCAACCAATATCCCATGGCAATTGGATGCTGCCATTAGAAGAAGATTCGAGAAGAGAATTTATATCGCTTTGCCTGATGTCGAAGCCAGAACTAGAATGTTTGAAATCAATATCGGTGACACCGCTTGCGAATGTTCCACTCAAGATTACAAGATTCTCGCTGAAATGACCGACGGATACTCTGGTCATGATGTTGCCGTGGTGGTCAGAGACGCCTTGATGCAACCAATCAGAAAGATTCAGCAAGCGACCCATTTCAAACCGGTCGTGGGCGAAAACGGAGAAGAAAAATTGACCCCTTGCTCTCCTGGAGATGAAGGTGCCCAGGAAATGAGCTGGATGGACATTGGAACTGATGAATTGAAAGAGCCAGACTTGACAATCAAAGATTTCATCAAGGCCATCAAGAGCAACAGGCCTACAGTTAATGACAGTGATATTGAAAACCATACCAAGTTTACTGAAGATTTCGGACAAGAAGGTAATTAGGCAGGGCCTTTCCTTCGTTAAAGCATGATTATACATCTATAGAGTTGATGGTTGAATTGTAGCATTAAAAGTTAATTGAAATTAAAAAAAAATTATTACAAGTGTAGAGATGCAATCAATATTGAGACTCAAATTGTACCCTAAGAGATTCAATCAATAATTCAAAAGCATTGAAATTCTCTAATTTCTATTTTAAATTCGAATAATATTAGCTAATGTGATTTATTTGATTGGTTTATATTAATTACATAATCTAGAAACATGATTATCTGAGTTCAACAATAGATAATAGAGGATGGCGATTGGAAGTTTAATTCTGCCAATCGATAAAATACAAATGAATAACACTCGAACATTTAATTTTGGAGGATAGTCAAATTTTCAGTCGGTTTTCTATGAAAATTCGAAATGAAGATGATTTTGGAGATTTTGGCTCAACGATTTTTAACTGATTATTTCAAATTTCACATTTTGGTTCAATAATTTTCAGCTGAATTACTTCCAAATTCCGATTCAGAAGTTAACTTTTCTTTTTTAACGGTCCATGGCCATTGGCGATCTGGAACGATCCCTTTGTGGCGATCTTTCTCTCATTTTATGGGCGAAAAGGTCCTCTTCTTCGTCATCTCCGGCATTCGTATTGCCCTTCATTTTGTGGGCAAAAAGGTCTTCTTCGTCGTCTTCGTCTCTCCTCCTATTTCTGTTTCTGTTTCTATTTCTATCTGCTCTTCTTCCTGATCTTTCTGGTCTTTCCATTCTCGGTCTTCTCTCTGGTTGTCCGTGTAACAAGTAATATCTGGAGTATTCTCTGGCGTTTTTCACCTTTTTGTCCGATTGGAAGGCTTGTCTGATTTTCAACTCGATCGAAGATTCATCCTCGTCCATTCCTCCGCCGTTTCCGTTCTCTCCGTCTTCCTTTTGTTCTTCCAAGCCAAGTCTCGATAACAAGTTCTGGTGCTTTCTGAAGGCAAGAATGGGCGTATACGACTTGGCCTGCTTCTCCTGGACCGCCTGGTCCAATCCTTCTTCGACCAACGGCTCTAGCAAGATCTTTTGGAGGGCTTGGCGACAGAACTCGGGCGACTCGAAAACAACGTTCACAGAGGTATCGTTGATCCATTGGATTCTAAAGGTGATCTGGTCGTTGATAGGGAACGGCTCATAAACTATCTTAGCATTTCCCTGCTCATCCTGTTCCTCTCTGACCTCGAAGTTGGTGTAGTAATCAATAAAGCCCTTGATGTCTTCGGTGGAAAGCGTATCAACACCACGAATATGTAAGGCCTCGGGGCGCACGACTTCGGTGATACCGTCGACGTCGAGCTCAATGGTCTGTTCCTGGATCTGGGCCTCTCTTTGCTTTTCGTCCTCCAAGGTCTTGGTCATGAGACCTCCGTAGGGGGCGGGCTCCATTGGTGATAACTGTGATAAATGGTGTAAAAGGTGGTGATAAAAGGTGGATTTTCTATACAGTAGCGAAATTTGGTTGTGAATTTTCAGTGCGAAAGAGAGGGTGAATGAGTGGGAAGTGAATGATAGTTGGTGATAAAATGAGAATGTAGTTAAAGGTGAAGAAGTGAGAAAGTGGGTTTATTATGAGTGAATCTGATTTTTTATGATTCTCCTCATTATTTGAAATTCGTTCAATTGTATTGTTAATTACCTTATTGGTGTGCTAAGTTCTACAATTGAACTGTTAATTCAGGCCGTAAACTGGAAATTCCATTAATAAATCCAATTTGAGATCCTTCAATTGCTTTCAATCTCCTTTCATTTTCACTTTTCGTTTTCACTACTTTAAATCTAGTATTTGTGCTTGTTACTTTAATTTCAATCAATCTACTCTAAACTTTTCTTCTTTGTGTTGATACAACTATCCTCTTAATGTCTACTTTTAGCTATTATTACCTTTATTGATGCCTCAGCTTTGCTGGAATTCTAACTAATATACAGGCTGGCGTGCCAGCAATCATCCTTGAACTTAATGGAGAACATAAGATGGGAACTTGATCCGAAAAAGGGTATGACATACTTTAAACCAAAAATGTCCGGAAATTGCACTTCGGTGAATAATTCCAATAACCTCTTCTCTCAGGAAACATCATCTGGAAATATTTAGTGAGCTTTCAATTCGGTCGTTGCTATGATTGTCTCCTTTCTTCGAGTTCTCTCTCTTCTCTATTCTTCTCCATCGTTCTCTTTTCTTGAATTCACCTTACTTCATTCTCTCCTCCCTGCTTCATTTTCCTCTCTTGTCCTTCATTTTTCCTTCACCTTCCTTCCTGCTCTCTTCTTTTTGTCTTTCTACTTCTCCATTGGCTCATCTTTGACAGACTTGTCCTCCCTGATAAACAACACATTGTTACATCTGATGAAAATCTCGCCTATGCTCTCCTCCTTGTCACCATCAACCTCACGTGTCTCCTCGAGCTGGAGGTTCATATAGTTATCCACAGAGACTAAGGTGCCTTTGTATTCGGTACGGTTCCACTTCAAGCGGACGACCACGGGCTTGTCGACGAGCGTTTTGAGGAACGGCTTGGGGTTAATCGGTTGGAACTGGAGTTAGTATGGGCTGAACAATTTTCACGTGATCGGATACTTACAGACATCCTGGAATTAAAGCTGACTTAGGCTTACCTGGGATTGCAATGACTATGATGGTGATACTGCGCGATGAATTTGATTATATGTCACGTGACTTTTTCCCGGAATTCACTCCTCCAACCTCCGGTCGGATCTCCCACATGTGACACGCGATCCAAAACAACCGCCAAAAGACACCAACACCACCACACTTCACCACCAAATGAGCAAACTTGCCCAGGTCTACGCGCTCGGTGCAGCCGTGCGCTTCGCCTTCCCCGTGGCCGTGCCCTCCATCACCCACACATTGGCCAAAAGCGTGATTCTAGCCACCCCCATGGACTCTTTCCCGGCGCTAGAGGAAGCCTTCTACTACATCGAACATGGGATTGATCTCTACGACGGTGGCATTGTGCACCACCCGCCATTGCTTGTCAATTTGCTCCAGATTGTCCACTCGTTGGGACCGATTTCTAGCGTGCTATTCAATGGCCTTTGGGCAGCCATGGACTTGATCATAGTCACACGGATCATTGCCATCAACAGGTGGTACAACGAGCATAACAGCAAGAGAAGGGGACGCAAATTGGCTCTTTTCGAGGACCACTTGATCGCCAGCTTCTACTTGTTCAACCCGTTGTTGGTGTTGAGCAACCTCCTGCATTCCTCATTAACCTTTGCATTGCTTTTCTTCACGGAAAGTATCCACCAGCTCGTGGTGAAACGTCAGAATTTGCAGTCGGCGGCGCTTTTGGCGATCATGACCTATTTTTCAGGTAATTCGGTGTTTTTGGTGGTTCCAATGACCGCTCTTGCCCTTGCTGTTAGCGACAAAACTAGCAAGAAGAGCGTTGTTGCGAGCGAATACGGTGTGACCTTTGTGGTGACCTTCGTCGCCTTGTTATTGGCGTCGTTTGCCAGTTTGGGCTCCTGGCTGTTCATCCGCCAGGTCTACGGAACAGCCTTTCTCTTCGATAAAATCACACCAAACTTGGGCTTATGGTGGTACATTTTCACCGAGATGTTCGATTTCTTCACTCCATTCTATTTGGGCTTGTTCAATCTCTACAGTTTCATTTTCGTGATTCCCGTCACCTTGAGATTCTACGAAGGATTTGGGGCCGGAGAAATTGACGAAAAGAAAGTTTCTGAAACGTCCGAGAAGTCAAAGTCCGTCGAATTCGGTCACGGTGACTCCTTTTTGGCGGTGGTTTTGATCTACATCTGGATCTCCTTCTCTAAAGCCTACCCCACAGTGGCAGACTTGGCCTTTGCCGCTTCGCTCTTGCCATTGTTCAGATCTACCATCATTCCTTATTGCAAGTATACTTATATTACTGCGTTGGGATTCTTGGTGTCGTTGCTTCTCTCGCCAATTTTCTACTACTGTTGGATCGTATTGGCCAACGGTAATGCCAATTTCTTCTACAGTATCAGTTTGATTTGGGGCGCGGTGCACACCTCGATTTTGATGGACTTGATCTGGGGAAAATTGACTAGTGAGTATGTTGAGGAGCATAAGGTGAGTGAAAAGGATCAGAAGACCTTGAGATTGACCCAAATATAGAAAGATCGAGTGTATAATATACTACAATTCTGAGAGACTGAAATTGAGAGTGAAATATGCTACAAATCTCAAAGAAATCAGAGACTGTCGGGTAAAATATACTACAATTCTGAAAGACTGAGACTGTTAGTATACTACAAATTTCAAAGACTGATTGTCAAGTATAGTTAGTCGTACCAAAAAATCGACAATAAAGAAAGCATTAAATATTGTAGGTTTAGAAGTTGAAATGGAGAAAAGAATGAGAGGTTCAATATGGAGAATTAAAAAAGGTGAAATGAGAGTTACTGAGTAAAAATTAATTTTTAGAGTAATATCGATATTTGACGTAATATTAGAATTATTCAGAGAAAATTAAATTTTAGAGTAAATCAATATTTGACGTAATATTAGAATTATTGAAGTAAAAATCGAATTCTATATTATAGCAATATTTGACGTAATATTAGAATTATTAGAGAAATCGTCATTTGACGTAATATTAAATTATTGAACTAAATTTCTTGAAAATCAAAGCTCCCAAAATAATCAATTACCGAAAAACCAAACCCCCAAAAACCATAAATAAACTCTCCCTCTTTATCTACTGGGGTTCGTAAATATTGCCTATTTAACAAAGTCACGTGCTTATCACGCGCCCCGTTCTCATCCAATCATGCGCGAAGAATTTGTTAGCCAAAAAATTTCACACAACAGTTGATACTATCAAGAGTCAGTGATCCGTACTCCTCCATCCTCCTTCTACAGTACACTCCATTGTCGGTATCCCCACACTCCACAGCCGCCAATTCCCCCAATGTTACGTTCTGCTCGTTCCCTCAGCACCGCTGCCGCCGGCGTCAAGTTGTCCGCCCGTGAAGCCCCAGGTAACTTGTCCACATTAGCCGTTGTCGTCAAGAACGCCGGTTCCAAGGACGGCAAGTCTGGTATTGCCCACTTATTATCCAAGTACAATTTCCTCAACACCGGCGCCAAGTCCGCCTTGAGATTCACCCGTGAGTCCGAATTATTGGGTGGTGTTTTCTCCTCCACCGTTGGCAGAGACGCCACTGTGTTGAAGACCTCTTTCTTGAAGCAAGACTTGCCATACTACGTCGAGGCCTTGGGTAACGTCTTGGCCAACACCTCGTTCCGTCCCCACGAGCTCAACGAAGTGGTGTTGCCAACCGCACTCGCTGAAAATGCCTCTGCCCACAAGTCCAACGCCTTTGCCGCCTTGGAAGCCTTGCACGCCGTCACCTTCAGAAGAGGCTTGGGCCAGCCATTGTACTACGACGGTACCTCCAAGATCACCGTCGACGAAATCGCCGAGTTCGCCTCCAAGGCCTACAACACCAACAGCGTCAGCATCCACGCCTCCGGTGTCAACGCCGAAGACTTGGCCAAGTTTGTCGAAGAATCCGCCTTCTCCGCATTGGCCTCCGGTGCCGCTTCCAACGCCAAGGTCGAGTCTGTCACCGGCAAGGAAGCCCGTATCAGAGCTTCCGGTGAATCTGTGGCTGTGATTGGTATTCCAGTCAAGCCAGCTGACTTCGGCAAATACGAAGTTTTGTCTGCTGCCATCGGTAACTCCCAATTGCCAGGTGTTTCCACCCCATTGGCCAAGATCCCAGGTGCCACCTCCTTCTTACACAAATACCAAGACGCCGGTTTGTTTGTGGTTTCCGTCTCTGGTTCCGGTGTCCAAGTTGCCCAAGGCATCAAGGACGCCAAGAAGGCGCTTTCCGTGTCCGAGTCCGCCTTGGGCGAAGCCACCAAGGCCGCCGAATTATCTGTTGCATTACAATCCACTTTCGAAAACCCATTGTCCGTCAAGGTTGAAGCCGGTAGTGCGCCAGTGTCCGAGTTCAACTATGTGGCTATTGGTGATGTTGATTACTTGCCTTACGCCAACGAATTATAAGTCAGCGTATAATTTCCTGTGCATAATCTCCCACCAAAGACATCTAAAATACACGTAAGATAGAAAAGAACAATGTAGGAATGAGGGAAAGTAAGAAAAAATAGGGAAAAAAGGAAGAAAGAAAAGAAAAAATAAAAAGAAAATAAGGAAGAAGGGTAAGAGATGATAAAAGGAAGATAAGAGAGAAAGAAGCTAGACTGCCAATATTTAATAGAATGAAGAGGCTGGCTGTAGAAATAAAAGGTGAAAAATGAAAATAAAAAAATGGACAATCAAATTTTGAACTCCACGAACCATTTTTGGCTGTCTTCCCAAAGAGACTGATAGGCTGAACAGATTCACAGGTAGGGTCAGGTTGTATACGATTATTACTTATGTGCTCTTCATTAACAACTTCGGATCTTGGGTCGTGTCCCCACCACTCTCATCTCATAATAAGCTTCTTTGAAAAACTTATTCATCACCAACATGTCTGACGTCGAAGATAACGCCTTCAACGAAGGTGTCGAGCACTACGATGATTTCGACCAGCCTGAACACTTCTCGGACGACGAGTTCCAAGAGCCCGAGGCCGCGGATGCCAACGGTGAATTGAAGACCGCCGACGGAAAGACTATCGTCAACGGTGGACTTGGCCCAGAAGACGCCGCCATCGCCGCCCAGCCAAGAGCCAAGACCACCAAGGAGTTGGCCATTCCTAAAGAAAAGAGAAACACCACTCCCTACATGACCAAATACGAACGTGCCCGTGTTTTGGGGACCAGAGCATTGCAAATCTCGCTCAATGCTCCAGTTTTGGTGGATATCGAAGGTGAAACCGATCCTTTGCAAATTGCGATGAAGGAGTTGGCACAAAGAAAGATTCCTTTGGTTGTGAGACGTTACTTGCCCGATGGGTCGTTCGAGGACTGGGGATGTGATGAGTTGATTGTTGATCATTGAATCGATGAGCGAAGCGAATCAATGAAATCAATAATTCTAAAGGGAATCAATGCGAAATTCGAATTGATGAATCAATAACTCTCAAGTCCAAATCAACAACTAAAATTATCAATGAGTACATCAATTGTTGAATCAAATTGGTGACTTCGCTCATCAATAGTAATTGAGCGAGTGAAAGCGCGGTTCTGTACATTAATAAATATGCGTCAAGCACGCCAGAAAGAGTGTAGATGAAGAAATGGAAGTGGATCAGTGAATGAAAGAGACAGTTTAAATTATTCGAATGGGATTATTCAGTGATAAAATAGAGTTAAAGGGAGTTTATGATGGGCCGTTTAATGAATATTGTCCCCATTAATTATTACTGAAGTTACGAGTTCCTGATTGTAGATATATTTGCTTGACCACAGTATATACCTTATGTCTTTTTTTCAAATTGAAAATATTGAAAGTTGGCCAATGAATCTGAATTTGTCAATATCATATAGTCAAATTCTCTTATTCTAGAGCTAGTCAACAATATGAGATTGAATTCACCGATATCGATGGGAGGTTATCCTAAAACCACGATTTTTTGATGAAATAGTAACTAGAAGGAATTCATCGGAAGAATGGAAAGATGAAGGGAAATCCGGTCTGATTGGTCTCAAAGAGATGGAAAGAACTCTTCTCTCTGAGTGAATTTTTGAAAGATGATTTCGTTCAATGAGTTTTTTATAAACGGAATCTACCTTGGAAAGTGTTTCAGTTCCCTAGAGAAATCCTAGTTTCCCATGGTTTAATCAATATACGCATCCAACCACTTTGAAGCTAACAACAACTTCCTCCCATCAATTTGTTCTTTGACGAATCCCTCGACCATACGGTCGAAAGTGGCTCTGGAAAGACGGTTGTCTCCAGACCCTATTTCGCCCAATTGTACCGAACAACAGGCCTCTTTCAAGTTCTCCACATCGATGATCAAATCGTCGCTATACTTCTTGGGGTCTTCGGCCTCGGCAAACACTTTCATCGCATTGTAGATCGTCATTCTGTCTTCAAACCGCGAGAATTCGGTGGCCATAATGTTCAGAAATTGGGTGAAGTTGATGCCGCTGCCGTTGCCGCCTTCCACCTTTAACATCGCCGTCAATTGGTCGTCTGAGGGCACCGCCATGCCGAGTTGGGTGTAGAGATTGACCAAGTCTTGTTTGGTGATGACCGAGTCTCGCGATTCGCCGTCAATCAAGGTGAAGGCGTTTCTGAGCTGGGCCTTTTGGTTGCTTGAGAGGGTGTTCAATGCCAGCATTTTAGTGTGAAAAGGTTAGATATGGTAAAAGGAGTCTGTAATGTCTTATTGGAGGTGTGGTATTACCTCAAGTTTGATATGGTAGGAACAAGTGAGAGAGTCGCTAAGCTTGACTCTGGGTATTGAAATCGGGAAAGAACTGGTAATTTAAGCTTGCGATGACAGTTATGAGAACGAATAGTCTTATAGGAGGTGAAATATGGTACCTCTAGGTATAGTTATGGTGGGTTGTAGTAAGAATAGTGGTGTGTTTAGCTCGTTAAGCGCCAAAATAATGAGACTATCCTTTTTGTAATTTATAGATCCTTATCTGTGATAAAATTGAACCCTGTATAATTCTGAATTCTTTCTCTTTATAAATCCTGAATCCTTCTCTTTTCTTTTCTTCAGTCTTTGATCTTCTCTTTCTCCTTCTCTCTGATCTGTTTACTCTCTAATTTGCTTGATTTGCCTGATTTGATCGCGACGCGTAAACAGTGACAGATCTCAGTTTTACAGCATTTGAAAGTTTACAGCCTTTATCGATGGATATCTACAACCAACCCGTCGTCATCGACAATGGATCGGGAAACATCAAGGCGGGCTTTGCCGGCGACGACAAGCCGAAAACCTTTGGCTCGGCTATCATCGGCAGAACAAAGTACCAAAAAGTGATGGCAGGCTCATTACTTAGTAGTACTACTACTAGTGGAACTCTGGCGGGTGGAGATGCCACGATTCAGAACAAGAGGGATCAGGAAGATACCTTTGTTGGCGAAGTGGCACAACAGAATAGGGGAATCCTCAAGCTTTCCTACCCAATTGAACATGGAATCGTCCAGAACTGGAGCGATATGGAAAAGTTATGGTACCATACCTATACCCAAGACCTTAAGGTCAATCTGGAAGACCACCCTCTCCTCATCACAGAAGCGCCCTTGAACCCCAAGATGAACAGGGACAAAATGTCCCAGGTATTGTTCGAACAGTTCAATGTTCCATGTCTATATATTGCGATTCAGGCCGTTTTGTCGCTATATTCGTCAGGGAGAACCACAGGGGTGGTGGTGGACAGCGGTGATGGAGTCAGTCATGTGGTGCCCATTTACGAAGGGTTCTCGTTGCCTACTTCTATCAAAAGATTGGATATCGCTGGTAGAGACATCACACAACAATTGGCATTTAATTTGAGGAGAATGAGCGGGATATCGCTACAAAGTAGCTCGGAATTGGAGATTGTCAGACTTATTAAGGAAAAAGCCTGCTTCATATCGAAAGACCCCGCTAGGGATGAAAAAAGGTACTCGAATTATTACACTAGTGATGATAACGGACTATACGCATCATATAAGCTTCCTGATGGGCATGAAGTCAAATTAGGAAGTGAAAGGTTCAGATCAACCGAAATCTTGTTCAATCCTTTATTGATCGGAGACGAATCACCGGGACTTCATGAATTAACTAACTTGGCCATTACCAAGACAGATTTGGATTTGAGACCTATACTATACCAAAATATCATTCTTTCCGGTGGAAACACTTTATTGAAGAACTTTGGTGACAGAATGTTGAATGAACTCAAAAACCAACAATCAATTAACGAAAGCACAAGTGTGTGGTCTCATAAGAGCGATAACTATAGCACGAAAATGAAGGTCAAAATATTCGCTCCTCCCGAAAGAAAGTACTCCACTTGGATCGGTGGAAGTATATTGGCAGGATTGAGTACTTTCAAGAAAATGTGGATCACTTCCGCGGAATACATGGAAGACCCCGAGATTGTCCACAGAAAGTACATGTGAGACATAGACAATGCATCGAGTCGACGACTCAAATAGACAAAGGCTGGTATTCCAATAAGGGAGATTGAATTGATACTGCAATATGATAGAGAGCAACAGGTAAGAGAATGCGGTGGTTCCAATATTGTATAAGGCCAATTGGTGACAGAATCTGATGTTGCGTGTGAAGAGGTCTGATCATACAGAGTAAGAGGGAGTTGATATACAGTATTCGACTGATGGTTTTGCCGTCATTCTAATCAAACTTTCATTCAAAGGATAGTTTTGAAAATTGCGAGCGTTTTCAATCAGATCAATTTGATGAATCTAGTCAAGTTGGCGACATTTTATCGGCAACACTCATGATTTGGGCAAAAAGTGATCAAATTTGTGAACTATGCATTTTGAATCAGTCGGGCTATTCTCTGAGAATTTGATTAGGATTCGGGCCAATTTTCCAGTACTTCACTGGAGTTTGAACAAAACAGTCGAACTCCAAACTCTTAGATTAATATTTATCCTTTCACAGAGTGTCAAAGACTCTGTTTGTAATAAACACTGATTTAATACTGCAATACACTAATACTGAAAACCAAGGAATTTATCTGTTTAATATACAATCAATCCGTCTGGAAAATACACTCTTCCTGGTTTTTCAGAATACAAAAAGTCTTTCAGATTTAAAAAAACTATTCCTATAGTATTTCCTGGTAACATAACTAATATTTCGATTCTTGATTTGGAAATAAATCTAATCTTTCTGGTTCATTCCTGACTTTTACTCTGGAAAATACAGTCCTCTAGTCTTGATACAAAAATAAAATACATTTATAGTCGGTCAATTCACCAGCCTTTCAGTCTGTATAATCTTTCAAATTAATTCGTACTTTCATCCTTCAAACATAGTTTTCCATTCTTCAATATAGTCTTCCATTTTTAGTTCATTTTTATTTCATTCTTATTTAGTCTTCTGGTTAATCCACCAGACTGCGTCTGGTGTCTAAATACAGTAGTAACGGTCACCAAAGTCACCCAAGCCCGGCACTATATACTTATCTTCGTCCAACTTCTCGTCAATGCCTCCAGTGATGATCTTCACCTTTGGATACTTCTCCTGGAAAGCCTTAATTCCCTCTGGAGCTGCCAATAAGTTCAAGAAAAAGATGCGCTCCATTTGCACTCCTCTGGACAATAAGACCTCCACGGCCATCATCGCACTACCACCGGTAGCCAACATTGGGTCCAACAAGAAGACGTATCTTTCGCTGATGTCTTCTGGCAATTTTTCGTAGAACAATTTGGGCAATGCGGTTTCTTCGTCTCTTTGGATCAAAATCTTTCCGATTCTCACTGATCTACAACAATCTCTCAAGCCCATTTCCATCGACTCACCGGCTCTGACAATGGAGACACCACAGATCTTCCCCAAGAACTTGGCTCCCTGGTACTCGTGACCGCCGTGGCATTTGATGGTGGTGGTTTCCACGGGGAGTTGGTTGAGGCCCTCTTCTACCAAGAGTCTGATGATTCTGTCTGAATAAAAGACAAAGTCGCCTCTCTTGGTCAGCTGATCACGGATGATGGAGTAGAGGCCGATGAGCTGGTTGGTCTGGGGGAGGAGGATGACGTTTTTGTGGACTTCTTGGGAAGATGACATCGCTGGTGTAGTGAAAGAAGGTGAAGGTGGGGGAATTTGCGAGAGTTGATGATAAAAATGGTAGTTTGAAGTTTGAGATGCGCGCCAAATTGGATGAAGAAGTGGGGAGAGAAGAGAGGAAGAAACGGAGAAACAGAAGGGAAGGGAGAGGAGGGGGATTTTTAATGAAGGAGAAGAAGAGAGTTATAGATTTACTCTTTTCTTTATGAGGATTTTTAGGGCTTTTTAGAGGCTTTTTGAAGATTATTAGTGCTATTGGAGGCCTCTTTGGTTGTCATTTCTTTATCAGGCTGCGCTTATCGCGCGGCTAATTTAATGAGAGAGGAAAAGATAGAAGTTTGGGGTTGAATGAAATTGAATGAAATTGAATAGGAAGGAGGAAGTGAGGGGGTAGATAAGTTTTGGATGAATTTGGGGTAAATAAGGATTAGTTTCCAGGGGAGAGTTGATGAGATGAGGGCCAATAGTAAAAGGGAAGAGAGCCAATTGAAAGAATGAATTATAAGGTAGGTGAAGCTTAATACGGTGAAGTTTTAAAGTAAGAAAATTAATAGCCTGTAACTCATCAGGTGAAGAAATTGGGGTTTAAATTTCGTAATTAGTAAAAAAACCTGATCTCGTGAGGGAAGAAACCATTCAACGTGGTCAATAGAAGTGACAGAAATAATAAAACTACAATTGACTGAAATTGAGTTAAAGAAGGAATGGATCTCACAATTGGTGGTGGATAGAATTGGAAAGTTCAATTATAAAAGTTACTTGTTTTTCTGAATAAAATGTGACTCAGACTGAATTTGAAAAGCGAAATATTTGGTGAGTATCTGGATTGTATAAGATTCTCCAGATGATTTTGAAACCATGCTTCTTCCTCTTTCTCTTTCTCCTCTTTCTTCTATTGCTTCTCTTTCTTCTCTTTCTTCTCTTTCTTCCCATCTACACTTTTCACGTTGCTCGTATATTCTATAATACATTACTCTTCTTGTGGTGGTACAAATGGATTGTCGATGATCTCACTGCCATCCAAAGGCGAGATGGTCAACAACGAGGTACATCTGACAACCACCAATCCCAACTCTCTGGTGGCATCCGTGAACTTGCTATCGTCCTCTGGGTCTAAATGTTAGTACTGTCAGTAGTTTGATAATTTCCAAAAACCGATTAAACCTGAAATTGATTGAACTTGAAATTAAATAAACCTGAAACTGATTAAACCTGAAATTTGGAAACGAGAGAAAATCGGATTTGAAATCTTTATCGTTATTACCGTAGAATTCAGTTTTACCCGAAATCGATCCAAGTATTGTGTCTAATTCAAATCGTTTTCTAGTTTGTGATATCTTCTTTTCAGATATTCTCTTGTCTGATTCATTTTGTCTGGCTTATCTTATCTGGTTTCCTTTCTAAATTCCTTTCTGGTTTGTTTCTGATTTGTTTCTGGTTTTTGTTCCTCTGTTTCTTTACATACCTCTGATATTCTCGCTGACTTCTTCCAAGACCAAATTCATCAATTGGTCGAAGCCCTTCAAGACACCCACGATCTGTCTGCCTCCGATGAACTTCACTCTGATGTGTTGGTCTTTGTATTTGTTCAAGTCCAAGATGGCGTCTCTCTTTGGGCCTTCTTGCTTGGTGGCTCCTCCTGAGGAGTTGTTGTTGTTATACCTTCTGCGGTTGTGCTGTCTCTGGAGGTTAGTCACGTGTGATTGTGGACAGGATTGGGGATGTTGTGGGGTACTTACATTGTCGCTCATGGTAGGTGTGGTTGGTATGAACGGTGAGAACTGATTTTCGCTGATGAAATAGAGGGTCGTGTCCTAACCGAGATAGATTTAGTAGGTGATATATACCAACTGGAACATTATAGATTAAATGTCTGAAGATATCTCTAGTTCTTGCACTCTGGGTTTCTTTCCCTCTTTCGTACTCAAAGTCTTGATCATTCAATTAAATCTCTTTTCCTAATTTTTACATTTTTATTCGTATTTTGTGTGATTACACCTACTTTAGACAGTCTATATACAAGCTAAAACTCCCCTCTCAACCACAACTGCGTTCTTCTCTTCATTTCAGATCTTCTCTCAAGTTGTCTGGCACTCAAGCGCTCGGTCTTGCGGGATTCCTTCCCCAAAGTTCCAGCGAACACATTGACCTTTCTCTGGTCCACATTGAATTCTTTACTCAACTTGGAGATGGTCCACCTCTTTGGGTCTTGCGATCTGTATGCTAATATTTTTTCGACGGTTTCTGGAGTCACCTCGTAGCTTCTTTGGCCCTGGGCTTCGTATCTATTGATGATGGGATAGTTCTCCAATTGTTCTTTGGTGTATTCTTGGGCAGCGGGAAGGTTTCGTCTTGGGTCCTTTTCAGGCAAAAATGCTTTGGGGGTCTTCATCGATGGCTTGCCAACGGCTGCTGGTGGGTTGAAGACAAGTCCTTGGGTTTTCTTGGGTTTGATGTTGAAGGCCGATCTGGACTGGTTGTATTGGTTGATTGGTATGGGCTCGTATTTCACGGCGGAGATGGCCGATTTGGAGAATGTGCGTATGCTGGACTTCAACATGATGGTTTGTGGAGGGGGGAACCGTGGGGCCAAGTTGAGCTAGTTAGGTTAGTTAGAAAACTTTTCATTTTTCGTTCGTGTGCTGAGAAGTCACGTGACTTTCTCTCGCGTGAGCTGGAGGTACTTTCATGGGAATTATGTGGAGGAGAATAGAAGCAGTAGAGGATGGGAAAGGAGGGTGGAGGAAGATTGTTTATAGTAAAGGAGGGTGGTTGGTTGGTTTCTGGAAGGTTTGGAGTTTCTTGAATTTTCACAGGATTTTGAATTTCAGAGATTTTTAGAATTTTGAGAATGTTGCAAAATTTGTAGAATTTTTTTTAATTCTGAATCTACTCGACAGATAAACAGAGAGCCGGCGGATGTTCGATAGTGTTCTACGAAGAGAGAAAGCAACCGATACTTGGTAGTGTGCCAATTAAGGGATAAGAGAGATCTGGCTCTTGGTAGTGTGTCAACGAAGGATAATACAAGAGGAAATATTGGGTAGTGTGCCCACGAAGGATCATACAAGAGGGATTATTTGGTAGTGTCTTAACGGTCGATAAAGAGGCAATATTGGGTAGTGTACCAGCTTACTGATAAAGGAATCGAGCGATCGAGGCAGTGTACAGACGCACCCGCTGTTTGGATAGTTTAAGCTTAAAATAACCTATGGAAAATTCTCATCTTTCTAAAAACTCGTTCGAGACCATTTTAATTAAATTCACACCCAATTCGATTATAAAGATCGGAGGCGGTGTATCCACTTTATCAGTACCAAAAAATTATTAGACACAGTCCTTGGCATATTTAATTGAGACAACAATCTAATCTCATGTTATCGCAAATCCCGATTTGAATTATTTTCTGGTGTCATTCCCAGTGTTTTAGATTGGTCCGATTTTCTGCCAAAGCAGAATGATGGTCTGATTTGGAGAATCACTGGCCAGCCCCCGAATTTGTCTCCACAACAGAATGCTGGGATTCTATTTTTCTCACATGAATGGTCTAATTTGAAGTGAGAATTTAACCCTTTAGATGCAATTTTTTCTCACATGAATGGTCTAATTTGAAGTGAGAATTTGACCCTCTAGATGCAATTTTTCGCGAAAAAGCACCTGAGCTTATAACCCAAAAAAGACTATTAAGGTTCTGGGTAGAGAACCACATGAAGAGTATAACCCAAAAGAGATATTAGGTTTATAGGCACATGATGGTCATAACCCACCGTTTATCGATCTATTGTCCATGCTGTCTCGGTCTATTGTTCTAGATTGCAAATCAGCCCGAGCCATACTGCAAAACCGGACTGGTATAATTTGACTTTTATTGTGTGTAATTATGACTTGTACTGTATTTGTAATTATGACTGATATTGTTCTAAGACGGATCTCTCACTTCGCTGGACGGATTCGGGAAATAGATCGGGTGTCGATCCATCCGAATTTGTTCGTAGATGGTGCTTATCTGTCATGCAAGGACTCTACCCCAACCAACTGCTGCAGTGGTCTAGATCCTGTTGTTTCTCGGGAACGGAATACTGCGAAGTATCCGACAGGATGCACGGCTGATCGTTGAGGCGGGGAAGCGTGTTGCGGAGATACGTATCACAATAAGATGTAACAATAAGAAGGTGGACTCGGAAGGTGCCCAGACGCGAGTCATCCGTAAATCTAGTTCAGGAATTGCGAGTTTTAGAAAACCTTACCAAACCGACTCGGTCGAATTATACAACTGGCGATATTGAATTTTAAGCGAATTTTGGATGTACGTTTAGGCCCGTTTGCTACCAATAACTTCCGATATAGTGTAACGGCTAGCACGGTTCGCTTTCACCGAGCAGACCCGGGTTCGACTCCCGGTATCGGAATATCTTTTTAGGTTTTGACTTAATTTTTTATGTGTGCTCTAACAGTTCGTAACTACAATAGGCTTGCAGAATGACACCGGGATGGGATTGACGAGTCTACGAGATGGCAGCGAACACTGGGATTGTCGATGACAGTTCAAGCCTCGAGAAGCGTCCACTGGGATCGTCGCCAACAAGCCTAGGGCCAGTTGGTGTGGGATCCAGTCGCAACATCGACGGAAATGCAAGGATTCTAAAGAACAGAAATTATACGAAGATTGGCAATTGCAATTGTGTTAACGTTCAACAACCGTTGATCCGACCAGCATCGTAGGATACGAGATGCCTCTCGCAAAACGCATAGTCGTTGAAATGTGGTATGTGCTGCGCTTGAAGATCTCACCACCATCACCAGCAGCGGCGTCCGTCTCAAACGCACAGGCGATCATTCCCTTAGCACGGATCAAGTACAGATTGTGGTCTTATGCGAATGATACAGGCATGGAAGTCGAGACAATAACGTGCAACACCATGATATGTAGGGAAACCTGCTTATCAGCACCATGCTACAGACCCAGGGTGTCGGCCAATGGCAGCGGTAGGTTAGGTTTTAACGATGTCGATGTAGCCAGACATTCTCTGCTTCCCCAAATACGGTTGTCTAGGACTACGGCACCAGAAAATTTCAGTTTGCTGGGCTTCGGCGAAAACGCGCGTTTAAATAGAGCAGAGGTATAATGAACAAAGGAGTGGCAATGACATCGAAAGCATATGCCATTGGCGACAATGCGATAAAGCCAGTAGAGAAAGGGGCCATTTGATTATTTCGGGCAACCACTGGCGGAACGGATGTCTAGATAAGTACTGGGCCCGAGGAGGAAGGGGTCGCCGATGGGCGGTGAGGTGCACCTTCTGAAATATTTTTCTGGACCAAAGGTCAAATTGATGGCAGTAACAATAGGAGGCCCGCGTCAGTACGGTTGTGACGTCGCACAGATACCGATATCTGCGATGCCATGTATTGAGTGTGCCGGCACATGTAAGTACGCCTCCGGGCTATTGATAGCACTTGCGAAGGACGCGACGCGTACCGCAGGGACCCAAGCACTTTAATTAGTACTGATAGCATAAGCCAGGATGCTGGAACTGTGCTTCCAGCGCCTGCCAAGATAGGGAGGACAGCCCCAGAATCCATCAGCAGTATGGTGCCTTGTTTTTACAATCCCGCGGCATTGTTAGTCAACAAAGCCAGTTAACGGCCGCACCAAACTTTTTAAAATAACTGGCACAAATAAAATAAATGAAAAAAAAAGTGCGAAAAAAATTAGCCTAGCATTGGATGGTAAATCTCTTTCCTCTTACGACGGAGATAACACCTCCGATGTGTTGGCAGCGGCCCTCTGCGGTGGCCAAATGCGTTAGTTTTCAAGGGGTCGATTTGTCTCAGATAATACAGCAGAAAATTATCGCTTTTTTCTGATGTGATGCCGTCCGATCCAGATCGGTAAAATGAACCACACTTATCACCAAAAGCTCGTGAATTGGAATGTAAGAATAATTATAATTGGCACTCAACGCATGCTGTTGCCATTGCTGTGTTAGAGAGGACTAATGATGCGAAGCATCGCCTCGGTGTAGTTTCATATCCAGGGGGATTGCTCCCAAACCGACGCGAATAATCCCGAACAACCATACGTCAGTGGTTGTGAGAGGAGCTCAAATTTTTAAGAGAGCCAATTAGCCATTTTGAAAGCATTGTGCACTGCAAGATCGTAGCGTAAGTGGATAAAGGCAACAGATGAGGGCCCGAGATGGTGCGTCTTGTTGACCCGATCCCAAGGCTTTGAACCCTTTAATTGGACGAGTAATTGCTTTTGTGCCAACGGTTAGTTGTCTCTTACTAAGCCTTATTGTTAATTAGGAGTATCGTGTATGTAGTGTTGCATGCACAACGGTGCCATCAAGCGTGGGCGAACCGCACTTTTTAGGAAATCTGTGCAGCCTTGTCGGTTAGACGAAGGGCTATCATCGCAAGAAACGCCGGATGGTGTGCATTCACAGTAATCGTTGCAGAGCATGCTGCTGCCGCTTTGGAATTCCTAAATAATATTGCTGCCCCACAAATTCACAAATTTCAGCATTTTATCCGATCGGCACTGCTAACTCCAGATAATTAAACTTCCAACAAACACGCCGTTCCGACACTCCATGCCATGCCAGGCGGCGCATATCTTATTTGTACTTTGTGGCAATTGCATCTGGCATTTAGTTTTCTTGATCCCATCCGCTCTCGCATTTATATATATCTGGCACTCGCAACCATTTTAGTTCCGGTTCTTGTTTGTGTATGTCATTGCCAGCTACTACAATTCTTTTCTAGCAATGTCGGCCTTCCTTATGTTACAGAGCACCTCTCAGGTCAAGAGGATTGAGCGGGAGAAAAAGGTGGTTGCCCGTAAGCCTCGGACCAGCGATTCGACCTCGCTCAGATCGGGTGATTCTGGCGGTGGTGCATCCACAGGCACCAGACGTAGAAGAGTCTCCAAGACCCCGAGCCACCAAACCTCCTCCAGAGCCCCCAGCATCGTCACCACCACCAACCCCAAAGAGGGCTACGTGCCCCTCCACGAACGCAAGAAGAAGGTGTTCGACCTTGACACCGCTTCCTACGTCTACAAGACAATCCCATTGCTGCCTTTAGTGCAAAAAATAAGCGAGTTTGAACAAAAATTCGAGGCATTGGCAAAAGATTGCAAATACCACCGCTTGAATCAACTTTTGAACAAGTACCGCAAGGACTCCGGAGAATTGCTCTTCTCGATCCGTAACGTGCACATCTTACGTTACAGTTACTTCGAGAACTTCATCAACGACTACCAATTGATCCAGCTCAAGGCCAACCAGTTGAGGCGCGATGGTAGCCACAAACTCAAATACATGAGAAAAATTGCGAAAATCACAATGATTGCGAAAGAGGTCAAGGGCTTCCCCCTGATGTTGACACCAATTTCGATGGAGAATGTCGACGATTTGAAGACCGATTCCGAGTCCGACGGCGACGACGAGATTGACGAAGATATGGATATGCTTTACCGTTTGAATAAGTTTAGTTTAACGGACCAAGCTCCTTCGCACGGTAGACAGCAGCAGGCCCAAGTGGTCACGGTGAGAGCATTGCTCCGGTCCAAACAGTTCTGGAACAACATTTATCAGGACTTGAAATATGACTCTATCCAGGTCAAATCCACCTTCAACTACTTTGAGTTGTTGCCTCCAATCCACAGAACCATGAACTTCTTTAGCGAACTCGTCGATTACCTCCTCTACAACCTCTTCATCTTGTCTGGAGACCCCACCAACTTGGAATCGCTTGCAGACGTGCAACAGATCCAAAACTACAACTTCTTCTACTACAAGGATTTCAGTTATGAGTACATCAACTTGATGCGAGACGAGCACTTCAAGATGTACAACAACCAGCTGATGGTCAACGATAGTTTCAATGAGTCTAAACACAGAGCCGGCTACGAAGCGCAAGTCAACACCGAGTCCCACCGCATTCTCATCTCCAAATTGATCGAAACCGTAATGGAAAACATGAAGACCGCCACTGCCTTGAGCCAGCTGAATTCACACATGAATACTTACGACGATTTGTTTGGTCTTTGGGATAACCTTTTCAAGTTCATTTTGAACGACTTGATCATCAGCGAGCGCCAAAGAGCTCCTCCTGCTGCCAACAAGGCTGCTCATCAAGCTGCTGTTTCCCCTGTTGCTGCATCTCCTTTCTCTCCTCATCCTTCTCCTGCTCGTATCCCTGTACCAGCAGAGACCGTAATTTCCTCACCTTCCACCGACCACGGCGTCCGCTCCGAAGACGACGATGTCAGTACCAGCAGTATTTTCCAATACTACGAGTTGACTGCTAGCAAGGGCCAAAAGAGCAAAACTGCCCGCCAACAATCCATCAGCTCCAAGAGCACTGAGAAGAGCTCCGAATCCATCATCTCATGGCTGAGATTCGATTCAATTGCCTCGAGCGTCTCCTCCACCAACTACCACGGGCAAAATGATTTACAAACGATTTTAGCCGCCCCAAGCTACAAGACCCTCGACACATTCGAAGAAACCAAAACCTTGCCACCACCAAACATTCCAGGGTACGACATGTTCCCAGGAGCGGCTCCAGCAGGAAAGATGGGATTCTATCACCCAAGCATGAACGCGAAGCTGTCGGCGCCGTCGGCGATGTCGGCGCCAGCATCGCCTAGAACCAAGAAGAAGAGATCAATCTTTGACAAACTCAAGCGGTCCGAAAAGATCCATTAGCATATTCACTTCTCGATTATATTATTATTACTATTATTACACATGTTTCAACGCAAAATTGCAAAATTGTAGATTGTAGGAAGAGGGAATGAGGAAAAGCTTAAATGAGATGAGAGTGATAGGGGAACGAGGAAAAGCTTAAATAATAGTGATAAGGGGACCAAAAAAGCTTAAATCAAAGCGATAAGGACATCAAAAAAGCTTAAAAAAGGAAGATAGGGGAATCAGTAACAGGTGTGCCAGATATAGAATGATAGAACAAGAACAGTATTAATGGAATTAAAGCGGTATTTATGGGACGAAAATTTTAATTTCGATCAAATTCGAAACTAAAAGATCAAATTCGAAACGGTATCCACAGGACGAAAAACGTTTTCTTAATATTATGGAAGTTCCAAAATCATGATCTGATGAATCAAACAGGTCTATAGCCCAAATTCCACAGTTTAAGCAAACAGGTACGTATCTAGAATCAAAGCTAGTGCAGAAATCGAACGATATATTTGCTTGATAAAACCGAGATTTATTCACAGAGAGGAGATTTAAGTTGTCATTACTCGAAAGTGATGAAAGGCGAGTCACCGATTCATTAAAATTACACACCCTTCGATGCAATAGATGAAAATAGATATCAGAGGATGAATGTTCAAAATCGAGTAGGATATCCAGAAAAATAATGAATCTACGAAAACTTGTCAGATTTAGTAGCTTTAAGAACTTGATGTGTCGTTGGACAAGTCTGAAACATATAAAGCTTGATTTAATTGGGTAAAGAGAATTTATAGGTTGATTATTCAGTAAAGGAATTTATCAAGCCTCGAAATGAGATTCTAATGAGCTCAAAAATAATTTACCGAAGGATTTTAGAAGAAAGCCACAATTGCGAGAATTCGAATAAGTTCGAAGCTCATCTCTCCGTCAATTTTGATGGCCATGAAACTCGAAATCATTTGTAATCCAAAGGCTTGTAACGGCTTTTAACGGCTTCCGGCGGCCTCAATACGGAAGAATACGCGATCGCAAGAGATCACATAACAGAAATCGCCGGGATCAATGGCTTTTGAAGCAATTCACGGGAAGATCCGGGATAGTGTCGACTCGTTAGAAAAATTTCATGAGTTCTGAGCTAATATTCACAGGATCAAAGAACGGAACCTGACGGGAGATTCTTATTCGGAACAAAATTCTCATTGAATTCAAATCAATTGATAGTCGTATTTGTAGTCCAAGTTCTATGGTCGTTTAGTCTGATTTTTAAGCTGATATTGTATCCCGGCTAATGTTACGATAGTGGCTTTAGGATATATATGAGGTAGAATTCCCCGAAATTTTTTAACTTGTACAAGGCTTTTTATTGTACTGTCTTTTTTCAATCTCATAAGCCTGCTTCTTTAACCAATGAGAGGTACTGTCTTGGAATCAAACCAGCCTGTAACAAAAGTTAAGAAAATGCTTCCGATTCCTTGATCATAGCTTGCTAGAGCCAAAGTTTCCAAAAAGTTGATTTTTGTCCGAACCAAAGTTTACGAGTTTTTGAGTGAAGAGAGCAAGCTTCTGGACCTTAAAAGTTTACGAACTTTTTGATTCTAGTTTGCTTACTAAAGCTATTGAGTTT
Source organism: Suhomyces guaymorum (assembly GCA_030568515.1). Lineage (NCBI taxonomy): Eukaryota > Fungi > Ascomycota > Pichiomycetes > Serinales > Debaryomycetaceae > Suhomyces > Suhomyces guaymorum. Next base: position 268,062 of record JAJMGD010000006.1, read on the forward strand.
TCTGATCATGGTTCACCTTTTGACCCAAAGATTTCGATTCTATAGATTAGGTGACTTCAGAACCGAAGTTCAGCGTCTTATCTGATTTTGGTTAGACTTTGAAACTTCAGTGGCTGGCTAAAGGCAATTTCCAGAAACTCTCGTGAGGTGCGATTCTGGAACGCCGATAAAGTCATTGGATATTTTCAATTTTACGTAGATCAATTCCTGGATCACCCTGGATCATCGAGGATCGGCACGTAGCACCCTGGATCATCCTGATTCACCCTGGACCAGAATTGCCTGATTGTTGCGATGGGAACAATATAGATTTTTCTTTGTATGCGCACTGGACGGTAGAAACGTTGTATGATCTGAAATTTACAACTTACTGGTGATCTGGCTGGAAGGTAAGGCTTAGCGAGAAGATTCCTTGGAAGTGGGTTGCTGAGGTACACCCCACTCGTTTAGACACTAAAAAAGTCAGGGGAGGCTGGGTGGTTCCCCATAGTTCGGTTCTGGCTCCATTGGACCACATACTGCAAGGGGCTTCTTGGCGTCATCGGGACGCACTGCATGTAATTAAGCCGCAACAGTGCACCCCTAGTCAGACACTAATTGTAGAATAAGATTAAGGAGGAAAAGGGAAGAAAAAGGGAGGACAAGAAGTAATATATTTCCAGTATTTTCAAGTCTCACCAAGTCTCTTAATAAAGACGACATCGGTATTGCTCTTCTTGCGCTGTCATGAGCATCGGTCCCATCGAGAATGTGTGACTGGCCCATGGGCTCACTCGATGTCTCCTTACATCATTTCTGGACGCATCGCAGCTCCTTTCGGAAAAATTAACAACAGCCAGCTTCTATAATTATCGCAGTGCGTCGGAGCTCGCAGACACTTTATCACGAGCAAGCCACCACTATTCGACCAGACCCTGGATTGTTCACCAGCAAGTGAAGCTTGGGGACCACTCATCGCAAGCAAGAGATGTAGCTAACGTAAGACATGCATACCAGGAACTGTCACAACTCCGTGCGGTCCACCACAATTCTTTCAATAAAGTTGTTATTGCTGCTGCGCTCGGAGTAATGTCGCTAGTGTCTGATTTCGTAGAGTTCGTGATGAGCATTGGCTGCTGCACTTTTGTGTCTGTGCATTATCTGTTTTGCGGCCTTTCTTCTTCACTATATATAGTGACGCCGGCGCCTACTTTGGCTGCCATTTATTATTACAACCATATAAATTGGCTGCTATTTTCCCACCCATTTTTGGCTGCCATTTTCCTCACCCACAACCAGTCTTTCGCTAATGGTTCCTTTACCTACCTCTGACCGTGTCCTCCTAGGCGAACACGCCTTCTACGAAACCGGAAACCTCAAGCACGTGCTGTCCTTGATGAAGTTCCAGAACTACGACTTGATCCTCAAAAGATATAACCACGGCTACTCCCACGCCACCGGCCCCAGTGTCGACTTCAAGTCCTCTTTGGCGGTGCTACTCATGGCGATGGTGATTCTCTACTTTGTTGCCAAGTATTTCCACTCCCGGCCGAAGGCCCACAAGGCTCCTGAACCGCAGGAGCCGAGCCATATGGTCTAAGCCTATTGACTATATATTGATTCTGTCGATATTGCTATTTGAATCCTGCATCTGATGGTCCCCTAGGAACCAGATGATGGTCATCAGAAGTCTTGACCATTTCTTACCATTCATCCATCACTAATTCTTCATCAACTGAATTCTTCAACAACGAATTCTTCAACAACGAATTCTTCAACAACTGGATTCTTTCATCAACTGGATTTTTTCGATCCTTTAATTGAATTCTTTCATCATCCTTCCATTGAAATTTCATCAATTGGATCCATCCCTCATCGAAGTCGTTCGCTACACATCAAATTCATTAATAGAATTAGATGGTAGAGAACGTCTTCCAATACCGAGATGGTATGTCGTCCTATTGGTATGTCGTCCTATATGTTATCATACATGGTATGTCATCCTATAGTATGTTATCCATCTTATCATTCATTAATCCGCATCACTCACAGGGATAATCAACCTGTTTGCATTCTATCTTCTGCATTTTTAACCTTCTCATTCTGCATGTGCCGCCGCACCTTCATTTCCTTTCTGATCACCGTTTCTGGCGGCCTCATTCCGATCTATTTGATCCGCTCCCAAAGGAGATTCGATCCTACTCGTTATTGGCGATATAATCGTTTCCTCCTAGATTAATTTCTCATTGGCGTATCTTAGATCCTTTTGCTTTCTGGATCTTTCAACCATCTGAACAAAATTTTCGCTCGTTCTTTCAGGTCGTTGTTTTAGGTCAAACTTCCGATTCTTTTCGGTCGTTCTTTTCGGTCGTTCTTTCCGGTCGTTCTATTCGATCGTTATTTTCGGTCGTTTTCGTCGTTATTTTCTTAGCTAATCTTATTTAATTCACCCACCTTGCTTAATTCAATATCCCAGATATTCCAGTCGAACCAAATGATCGTAGGAAATATAGTGAACAAATGCCAAAGACTATGGGCATCCACAAGCCGGCCCCACGGCTCGAAATCAATGGCCTCAAACGACATTCCCATCATCAACCACACATTGAGCATTATTGGAATCAATGGGATAAGTTTCGTTTGTGAAATCGAAAGAAGATTCAACTTAGTCAAGATTTTCGTTTCAAAGGGCAAAAGTTGGATCGAATTGTTATACAAAAGATAGTCCTTGTTCCACGTTTTATTCACTTTGAGTGCCTGAGCAACCCATAAGAAAATGGAGCCGAATCCGAATAACAAGTTTATATTGCCATTATAGCCATAATCCCAATGGAGCTTCAATTTCACACAATGGCCCACGTATATCATCACCATGAGAACTTGCCAGTACCTCAACAAACGGGCGTTCTTGAAGAGATTGAAGTAACGGACGCTGATACAACTGAAATTGGAAAGAACTATCGCAAAAGCACCGTAATAGTCCAAAGTCTCGGTGATATTATTATCACGAATATGGAACATGATACTGGCAAACCAGCCACAGAGAGCCACGATGATGAAGTTGGCGTACTGGCGGTACATCCGGTGGTAGGTGTCGTTTGGTTCCTTGATGCTTTTGTTGTACTGTTGGAGGATCTTCTTCAAATTGATATAATTGACATAGAAATTGGCCATGGAAAACACCACCAGAAAGATCTCCTGGATGCCGAGAACTCGGTGGAAGGGCCATTTGCCAAAGAATTGCACCATTTCAAGCCCGGCCGCTATTCTTTTGTCTGTGATCAATTGTTGGCACTTGTAGTTGCAATCGTCTTCACAGGACCAGAAGGGTTTTGCGAGGGGGAAGAGGATGTTTCTGGTGGTGAAGTCGAAGGTTTTGAAGTTGTTGGGCTCGGGATCGTCATCATAAGTGTTCCTTTTTCCATTAATAGCTCCATTATTCTCTCTCTTTTCACTATTTATAGCTCCATTATACACTCTTTTTTCACCATTTATAGCTCCATTAATGTCCCTTTTTTCACTATCTTTCTCGTAGTCTCTTTGGTAAACTTCCTTCTCATTCATTCCCCTTCTTTGGTACTCTCTTTCTTCATTTCCTTCCCCAATGATTTCTCTCTTATAGACTCTTTCGTCTTCGATCTCCTCAAAGATATTCGTGTGACGACATTCCAACGCCCGGAGACATTGGCTAACACACGAACGGAACTGTGGAAGCATGTCGCCTTTGGAGGCCGTCGCCATGCCCGAAAGCACGGCAAGAGTGGTAATTAGCGGCAAGGGTCTCATGTGCTGTCAAAAATGAAGATAGTTGAATCTGAAATAATCGCGTCGTGGGGGATCGGATCACGTGATAGATATAGGGTGAGTTGGTGGGAAACACTTGTGGCACCAATTGTATTGTAAAGTGGTGAAGGGGATTATCTGTGGAGCTGATAATAGAACCTAAACGAAACTCGGATGAAGCTTGAAAATTCATCAATCTTAGTTGTTTTGAGCATTTGATTTGAGTTATTGTGATGTTTTGGCCCGGCGCGGTATACATGTCTACTATAATTTTCAGACAGATTACATGGAAGAAGTACCATTTTGGATCGAGCCAGTGGTATAATTAAAAAGAATAGGCAGTATTACGATATGTGCTTTAGGCTCAGGATTGCCGTGTGTGATTTTGACCTTCTAAAATGTGTATATTTTAAGGCATTGACTCGCTTTTCGCAGCCACCAAGGTAGTCTAGATTGGATTTCAGTAATGAGAACTTAGGAGACAAACTGCCAAAGGGGAAGAGGTTCACGAAGTCTGAAAAGAGGATTATCTTTTGATAATTTTGAAAATCTTCGGCCATACAATCAATTGAAAATATTTATTATTGAGAAAAACTGTCACTTCATTTCCAATATAACTGTTAGCGACAAAGGAACCATAAAGAGTGGAAATGACTTAGAAAAAACTCTTCTCCTTTTGAAGCTCATTATGACGGATAAATTTATTGTTAACATATTCAAATCATAGAAGAGAGGCTTGAAGAAAGGTTTTTATGAAATTGTTGAATCAAAAAATTCCTTTAGTTTGATCCAATCATTTTTAATAAACAAGTCACTATACTCTATAGCTTTATTCAAAGAATAAGGTCGTTAGGAGTTTAAGCTTTCAATTTCCATATGAACACATAGTAAGCTCTCTCCTCAAATAAGTCCATTTTGGTTTGAAATGACCCCAACTATAATATTTTTAAAAAGTATAAGACAAAAAATAAAAAAACGACCAAATCAGAAAATAAAACGGTGAAAAAATAACTAGAAAATTTAACAGTTGCTTAGCTAGTAGAGCAATAACCTCCGAATCAATCCAAATGTCTTACTATTCTTTGAAATATCTTATTAACATTATACCTCTTCCTTTCATTTATTTCTCGAATCTTTTCCACTGCTTATTTCCATTTACTTGAAATCTCTATCAAATTGTGTATTTATCTATTTGCATTTCTTATCTGATGTATTTACCTCATCATTTATCTAATAAAATTAATTCATTCTTATCTGAACTTACTTCCTTCAATCTATCTGATCACTTTCTTTATCTAATGACCTTCTTTCTATTGTAAGCTCTAGCTTGAACCCTAACATAACTCACCATTGCCACACCAATAATGGCAGTTGACAGGACCAAAATCAAGTTGATAGGAAGAGGGTTCATGCCGAAAGTGGTATGAGTGAGCTTGTCCAAAAAGCTTTGACTATAATTGAACGCACCGGAGATGGTAATAATTGTACCATAAACTGTGCCAAAAGTATCAAAGCCAAAGACCATGGCACAGTAGTCACTGACCACGGTATAGAACAAAGGTCTGTAAACGACAAAAAGACAGACATTGACCAACCCAGCGTAATAACTATCGAATAACCCAAAGAAACCAATGGTAAGCGAGATAGCCAAGGTGGTGGTTAAGACAAAAACAGATGAACAAGTATCCAAAAAGACCCCAATAAAAGGCACTGAGATAAGTCCTCCCATAGGCAAGGCAATATCGAAGAACTTGTTCAAAGTTCTGGCAGTTTCAGGTCCGATCATATAGCTGTATTGCGAGCCGATCGTAGCCACAAAGTAGTTCAATCTAAGCATCAGAACGGTGGTGAAGAGACCCATAAGGTAGAACCAAGGAGTGGAGATTTGTGCCTTTGCAGAATGGCCATGGAGAACGCCAAAGATGCCTCCGGCGTGTTGTTCCAAGTGTTCCTGGCCGCCTTCTTCATAAGGTTGTCTAATGGCATCACCAATGGAAGAACTTCTTCTACGAGGAGCCTCTCCATTTGATTCAGTAGGAACGTAAGGCGCAGGGGCATCAGAACTGTCAGCTTCCAACAAGGCAGAAGTTTCACTGGGGGTTTCATTAATTTCCTTGGGGATGATATGTTCCGCAGTGGCCTTATAACTGTCACTGGGCATAACGGTAAGCTGAGCCACCGTAATAAAAGTGGGCACCACCAAATACAACTTGAAGAAGCTGGCAATGTCGAAGGCTCCGCCAGTTCTGTTATAAAACACACGGTAGATCAAAAACACCGCCGAGGAACAATCGAAGGCACCGGTGATCATGGCTAAAATAATGCCAGATTTCGCGGGGAAAGCATTAGAAAGCTGGAACGACGAAATAAAGGCAAATGGACCTCCCAATGCTAAACAGGCATAGCCCGTAAGGTAAGGGTCCACCCAGCCAGATTCCACCAAAGGCTGGGCCCAAATAAAGACAAAACAGCCCAAATAGAGGAAAAAGGCCCCGAGTAACCCACACACTTTGGGCCCGCGCACGTCCAACACTCGCCCGATGAACAAGGCGGTCACGTTGGTCAACATCGCGCCCACGGTGAACATCATGTTCAATTTCAAGTCCTGATTGGTACATTTGGCGATACTGTCACTCGCAATGAAAAATTGGGCTGGCCGAGAAAGCACAGAATAAAGCGCATTGACTGGGGTGGACAAGTCACATGTATCTTCGTAGACGTGCTCTTTGACGAGGATCGGCTTGAAGGCGGCGAAACCGAAGATGGGCCCTCCCGAGACGAGACACCAGAGAACGGCACAGATGACTTGGGTTAACCGACGGGACTGGGAAACCATCGAAGGAAAAGGGAAAAATGGAGGAAAAAGGTGGAAAAAGGAGGATAAAGATGGAGGAGGAAGGGGAGGGGAAAGTCACGGGGTTGGAGGGAGGATGGAGGGAGTCACGGGGATGGGGGACAGTTGTTTCGGGAAGAGACGAATGGTCCCTTTGATGAGTTTTATTGAGATTCGCGGAAGAATGGCGCGGAGTGGTTGGACGTTTCCATGCATAATCTAGATAAGAGGATCACGTGGGAGAAGCCCAGGGCACATGTGGGACTAATTACAGATAAGTCAGATTCAGGAACCGGGAGCGGGAACCCTCGGTAAGGAGGAAAGGAGGGGAAGATAGGAAGGAAGTGGTGGATAGGAGGAGGGGTCAGTTGGCTAGAGGTAGATTGTAAAGGGTGGTTATAGGATCACGTGGGATATATACGACATTAGCAGATAAGTGAAAAATTAAGGAACCTTCCGAAAGGAGGAAAAGAAAGAGGAAGAAAAGAGTATAAAGGGTTCGTTTTTTTGGAAGAGTAAGTGAGTGAGAAGGGAAAGGAGTGGCTATGAAGAATGAGAAGAAAGAAGTCAGTCTTTAGAGTAGTAGGTAATGCGACATTCTTTCTGACTCGTATTAGAATGCGACATTCATAACCTTTCATAAGCCGAAATTAACCTCGGCATTCTAAACAAATTTTACGTAAGCGACTATATCCAACCTCTTGATTTATTTACGTAATTTTATCTACTTTGACAAAAGCATAAACTAATGGTTCTATTTTTACAGTATTATGGGTATTTCTTAATTCATCAAAGCTGAAAGACTAATTATGAACTACATTTATTCTTCATTTAATCTCCTTAAACTGATTTTCTTAATTATTCAACTTCATTAATTATCAATAGTAAGCCATTATCTATGAAAAATCACTTACTTTCAATAAGCTATCTTACGGATCCATTCTTTTGGCTCCTTTCTTTTCATTAATTATTCATTATCTATAAACAATATTTTTAATTATTGATCCATCTATACAGATCATTTTTTTGAGTCCATTATTATGGCCCTATAGAATTGAATTTTTTTGCATCAATTCCTTTCATTTTATTTTTAAATTTTCATACGGATCCATCCTTTTTAGTAGGGTCTTCCAAAGATCCATACTGTGAGACCACCTCATTATCAGTTTCCACCACTTCAGGTCTATTCAATGCTTCAAAAGGCAAGCCCTTAACCCTGCAATAAAGCCAAATAGCACCGATTCTAACTGCACTGGCAGCAAGAGTAATAATCAAGCCTCCAATGGGAGCAATCACAAAGGCTCCAAAGGCACCCCAATCACTTGAATCGTAGATACCGTTCCAGATCAATAATAATTTACCACCTTCACGAGCACTCTTATAGTAAACTGTTCCGAATACGAAAACAGCCAATAATGCACCCAAACCTCCACACATGATATCGAATCCTCTAAGGAACCAGAAATAACTGTCACTCAATCCCAAGAAGACAGCTGGGATAATAGCGGCCGAAACCAAGTCTGCAATTAAATAGATTTGCAAGATATTATTGGCCACCTTCACTGCCAAAACGATAATTGGGGCCATGATGATGATAACCATTCCTCTGGTATAAATGATAGGCAATTTGTTTCTGAACAAATCGTTCGAAATGGTGGAAACCATGGCCGATTGTAAAGAGTCAAAAGTACAGGTACTCAAACAGATACAGAAAATCAACACGAAGGCAATAATCCATCTGGGCATCTTATCAAGCAAGATGAAGAACGCATTGGCTCCATTAGGGTCCAGAACAGTTAAGTCTCCCAGCCAGACGGCCAAAAAGCCCGGAACACCCACCAAAGTGGTGATGACGAAAGTGACGACGGCCGCGATCGAACACCCGATCAAAAGGTCCTTGTTGCTCTTACTGGCAAAGGTCCGGAGCCAGAAACCGGCCATGAAACAGTCGTTGGTCAAAATCGCCACAAATAAGATATAGACCAACTGCCAGCCGAGCTTATTAGCCTTTAAGAGGCCAGATTCACCAATCTTGGAAGGATCTATCTTGATATAAGAACCCATACCACAAGAACAGATGATGATCAAAATCACCACCAAGGCCCCCTGGAAGTTATCGGTGATGAAACTGACCCTGAAGCCTCCGTACGAGGTGTAGATGGATGTGACCACACACTCAACTATCACCGCGCCCAAAGCACTCATACCAGTCAAAGTTTCGATCGCACCGCGAATCGCACTAAGCTCTCCGATCATGAACAAAAACATCGTGAGACAGGTAAAAAAAGAGAGGTAGAGTGCGGTGACAGGTCCGTACCGTTGGCGCACCCACTCGGTGAAAATGAAACCCTCGGGGCACTTTTTACGGATGATGGGACCAACTAGGGCGAAGCCCACAAGCGGAATGGCACCACAAAGAGTGTAGACAAGAAGGCCGTGGAGACCGGCCTGGTTGGCGATCTGGGAGTAGGTGGAGATGATCCCAACACCCATGGCTAAAACGAGTTAGTACGAGCAAAGCGAGTGCTAGCGAGTCCGTAGTGAAGTCAGAAAGAAAAGGAACAGAAGAGACGAGGAGTGACAGAAATGAGGAGTAATAGAAAGATGAGGAGTGATAGAAATGAGGAGTAATAGAAAAGTTGAGGAGTGACAGAAAGGGAGTGACAGAAGAGGAGGATGAAGACGAGAATATTCAGAAAATAAAGGAATAACTGATCTCTGGGTAAAAGAATAAATCAAGACTGATTAAGGGTATCCAAAGTGATAAGCATAATTAGGCTGATCAGATATTCAAACTGAGACCAGAATTATGGAAATATTAACTAGAATTAATGGAACATTGAAAAAGCCAGAACTGAGAATAATAGAAATATTAGGCATCTAGACTGACCAGGCGAAAAGCCAAATATTGGTAATATCCAGAATCCGATCTCAGTGACTAGAAGAATATCTAATAATTCCAATATTCTCACTTAGCTAGAATATCTAATATCTCTTCTCAGTTATCTAGAAAATCTCCGATAATTCTAGTCTTCCAATTTTCAATTATTCTCATATCTCTGAATCTTTCAATCTCCAGAAAACCTCGAACTCTTATTCTTTAGTTCCCCAATTATCCTAGAATATCTCAATATCCTTTCTCTTATCTTCTTATCACTCTCCCTATCTTAGTACATTTCAGCACCCTCGGTAAATCTCATACCTGCCAATATCATTATCTAAACCATCCTCTTTATTCACCCTTCCTTGTTCTTCCTGACTGTCTACACTCACTAATCATACGTACCTGATGCAATGAAGTTGAGCGCAAGCGGAAGCCCCCTCTGTGTCCCGTTGGACGAAAGAAAGGTGCTCAGGGAGGAGTATTTCCAGGCCAAAAAGAGCCCCGTAAAGAGAAGAAACGCATACGAAAGATAGATGATGGCGTTGTAGCCTTGCGAGGAGATGTGGCCCATAGTAAGCGGATCTCGGTGGTGTCTCTCGGAGGTAATCTCTCGGTGTAGTGGCGATGATGTGGTGATTAGAGGGATCTCCGAGACTATATAGTGAGTTTATAGTAGGACGAAAACTTTATGCGCTTAGAGGGCCGCGCAACTGTAGAGGCAAGTGTAGGGGGAGGATGTGTGATGGAGCAAGCAAAAGGGGAGAGGGTGAAGTTAGCACGTGAGGGGAGGGTTTGGAGGGTAAGGGATGGTGATGGGAGAGGCGGTGGGAGCATGGAGGATGAATTTGGGGGCAGAAACGGTGATTTTGGAACAATCAGGTTAAAGATGAATAGAGGTCACGTGATGCATGGTTAACTTTTAAATCAATCTAAGAGTATATCTCAGATGCACTTGTAGACACATTCCGGTCCGTAAATCGGGGGTAACATCATGTGATGTTGAGCTGGATCTTCACGTGATGAGAAAGTTGGGTAATAACCATATCACATGACATATGGCAAGTCACGTGACATAAAAAAGTTTGGGTATACATCAGATGATGCACTTTACGTAATATTGCAACTCGCGTGATAAATAAAGTTTGTGTACACATCACATGATGCACTTTACGTAATAGCTTATGTCACGTGATATAAAATAAGGTTTGGCCCATAACATCAGATGATGCATATTACCTAATATCCCAAATCACGTGACAAGTCCAGTCACACTTCCAATTACAATTAAACTGAGTTCCAATCCGCACCGCTATTTCATTGGCCAGATTCTGGCTGTTTTTATCGCATTAATAAGCGGCGAATGTCAACAAACAACTTTGGTCACGTGACCAGATGTTAAATTTTAACTCTAGCTCTTGCGTACCTTAAACTTTTAAGCCACGTGATGTTGATTAGCATATTTTCTACGGGAGACACAAAACGCGTTATGCACACGCGATGGTCGAACGCGACTTCCGCCAACATGCGATTCGGTTGCATCGGCCCACTTGACAACGAACGCAAATGTCTGCATGCTCTCCAGAGGAAGGAATGCTTCCTACATGCCCGTTATACACCCTAGATGTCAACCCTGAACCCTCTTCTCGTAGTCCCGGCTGGCCCAACCTCGGGGGCAACCCATACTGCAATGTTGTTGCACAAGCGAGGCGTATTGTTGTCACGTGTTGCGTCTGGTGTCGTCTTGACGGCTCGTCTAATCCAACATGGCAACGCATCAAGGTACATGTGCATCTTGTCCGCATCACCACCAGTTTCAACTGTCGCAGACAAGTCAAATAACAGCAGTTTGAATGAAAAAACTGGAAATTTTACAGTGCCGTTTGTAACCCGCAAAAGGCACAATTGTCTGATCCCGTTTAGCGTAGGTGGCGCCCAGATCCGGATTGTGATTTGCTAGCTGGTGTTATTGTGGTGTAGTTAGGCAGAGATTTGGAGACTGATTGTTTTCGGCTGATTGTTTGAATAACGCCGTCGCTTACGTAAGCGGGGCTCGTCTCGACTAAGCTATTTGTAAATCCTTGAAAACGTACCTGACAGTTCATCATCAGACACAAACCATAATTAGGACCTTTTCTTCGGGACAGCCAGATCCTTCTTAGCAGGCCATTTACCAGTGAGGAAGACCACACACGCAGGACGTCCCACAGGCCCAGCAGACACCACCAGCGCACTTTGCAGGCAAATCAAAGCACACCCCCAATTCACCCTTCTTAGTAAGACTGGAAGTGTCCAGAATCCTTTTAGAAGAGTCTTACTGTTAGAATTCTATTAGAGTGAATAACAGTTCTAGAAACACAGTCCTAGCAACAGAGGTCAAGAATCTGAGAGATAAGATCACTTCAGACGTGTTGTTATTGTGAGGATATTGTTGATTCCAATTGATAAAGCCCTCCTAGAAGAAACATCCTAGAAGAAATCTTCCTAAGAGGAACCTTCCTTACAAAGAAACCTTATTAAGAACCTTATTAAGAGACCTTCCTAATAAGAACCTTTCTTCCAGAAATCTCCCAAATAAAGAGGTCTTCTTCCCAGATACCTCCCAAATAAAGAGGTCTTCTTACAGAAACCTCCTAAATAAGAACTTTCTTTCCTTAAGAGACCTTCCTTTTCCAGAGGTCATTCTTTCTTAAGAACCTTTCTTATTCTTTTTACAGTTTCTCATCATGACCACACCCCCTAAAATGGATATAAAAAGCCGAATTTCCCAGTTTGATGATATCAAATCCAAAATCTCCCAGTTCGATGACTACAAAAGAAACAGCCAGATGGACATAAAAAGTCGGATCAGTCAGTTTAATCAACAGGACGAAAACAATAACATCAACAACATCAAATCAAAACAAACCGAGGAATTGAACCGGCTCGATCTCCTCAAAACAAGAGGGCAAACCGAGGAGATTCTTAGCCGCCTTGACAAAACAAGAAGTGTTTTGGAAAATAACAAGTTTGATAAATATGACAAGTTTGACAAATTTGACGGTCAAGAGAGAAAATTCAGTCTTGTTGAAAGAAGACTGAGCCAGAGCCTCAGCAGGAGCTTCGACAAGAACGATGACGTCAGAAGATTCAGTCATTTGGACAAAAACGAAGATTCCACCAAAAGATTCAGCCATTTGGATCCCAAAAACGATGACACCAGAAGATTCAGCCAATTGGACGATTTCAAAAGATACGGCCTGTTGGAAAACAGAAGTATGGAACTCCCACGGTCCCGAATCAGTCTGTTGCAAGACTTCAAAACCGGCAAGCTTGGCGATATGAAAAAGAGCAAAAGCGGCCATTTTGACTTGAAAAGTCTCGCTCAATTGGACATTAATAAGAAGATCGGTCAGTTCGACCAGGCAGAAAGCCCTAAGAGCTTGAAGAGCTTCAAGACAGAAAGCCCTAAGAGTTTCAACAGTCCAAAGGTGAGAAGAAGTCCGGAAAAGGGAACAGAAACTGATGAAATCAATCATGAGGCTATTCTGACCGATAAGGAGGAAGCCAGCCATTTTGTTAAAATTAATAAGGAAGAAATTCAGAATGAAATACAAAATGAAGCTCAACCTGAAGTTCAGAATGATGGCAAGAAGGAGGAAATTCAAAACGACAGCATTAATAAGGAGCCCGATTTTGATGACATTAATAAGGAAGAATTTCATTTTGACAATAATGAGGAAGTTAAGCATTTTGATAACATTAATAAGGAACTTCATTCTGAAATTAAAGAGGAAGTTAAGCATTTTGATGATAATGTGGAAATTAATAAAGAGGATACCCATCTTGATGACATTCCCAAAGTGGAATCTCACCAATCTAATGATACTCATGAAGCCATAATTACCCAATCTGATGTCAATGAGGTGGATAACCAAACTGATGCCAATAATACCCAACCCATAGAAAGTGTTAATATTAAAGAGGAAGCAGCTCCAATTGATACCATTAATAAAGCGGAGATAGTTGATAATAAGGAGGAGGTCACTCAATTGGACGAAATACCTCAAACAGCTCATCACGATGAGATTAAAGAGGATATTAGGGAATCCAACGAGTTCAATAATACCCAGGAAAAAATCAGCCAAATTGAACCTCCAAAATCAAGACTTCCCCAATTTGATACCACCAGCAAATTGAGTGAAAACTCCGCTAGAAACAGCCAATATGAGACCAAATCGGTTGAACACTCCGCTAGAAATAGCCAATATGATACCAGCATTAGTGACGATACCAGCAAATCCAAGATAGCTCAATTGCATCACTCTAAGACCAAATTGAGCCATTTTGATAGCTCCAGCAGTCTTAGCCAAATCGCATCAAACAAGGCCAACTCCGACGAACAACCAAAGGAAATAACGGAACCCAAAGTCATCAACGATTCCAGTTTCGATTTTGACGTTTCCTACGAAAAAACCTCGATGGTTTCTCCCTTCAACCCACCAGCTGCTACCTTCAATGCCTACACCTCGTCCCCCTCTCCATCCAACTCATCCTTCATCGCTGCAGACCATCCGGGACTCCAGACCACCATCTCCTCCAATAACAACATCAAGGTGGTTTGTCGGTTTCGTCCCGAAGACGAAAGTGAGCTCAACCGTGGCCGTTTCATTGTTTCATTCCCAGACGCTCAAAGCGTGGTGGTGGATGGAAAAGACGGTGCTGCTACATACACTTTTGACAGAGTATTCCAGCCTGATTCTTCGCAACAAGATGTCTATAATTATTCGGTGTGCAAATCAGTAGATGATTTGTTTAACGGTTATAACGGTACAATTTTGGCCTACGGTCAAACCGGTTCAGGAAAATCATACACGATGATGGGAGTGTCAGTGGAAGACGACAACAACCGAGGAGTGGTGCCGCGGATTTCGGAAGAGATCTTCAATCGTATCCAAAACGGCTCCTCTGAAATTGAATACACCGTTGGTGTTTCTTTCATGGAACTCCATTTGGAACAAATCAACGATTTGATCGATACCTCCAATAACAATAACCCTGATACGAAGTTTTCGATCCATTCGGATAAAACTAACGGTATTTACGTCAAGGGATTGTCTCAAGCATTTGTTTCTTCCGTCCAAGAGCTTAATATGATTTTACTCCAAGGTCTTAAAGTCAGAACCTCGGTGGCCACCAATATGAACATGGAATCCTCCAGATCGCATGCCATTTTCCAGATCAAATTGACCCAGAAACACATTTCTTCCGGAATCATGAAACGGTCCCATTTGTTCCTTGTGGACTTGGCAGGAAGTGAAAAAGTGGACAAAACAGGTGCCCAGGGCCAAACCTTGGAAGAAGCCAAGAAAATCAATAGTTCGCTTTCAACCTTGGGTAATGTTATCAACTCTTTAACTGATGGAAAATCAACCCATATTCCTTACAGAGACTCCAAGCTCACAAGAATCCTCCAAGAATCCTTAGGTGGAAATTCTAGAACCTCGCTTATCATCAATTGTTCTCCATCCTCTTTGAACGAACAGGAAACGCTCTCGACCCTTCGTTTCGGTAACAGAACCAAAAACATCAAGAATACCGCTCACATCAATACCGAGCTCAGTGCAAGCACTTTGAGACAGAAACTCTCTCAATTGGAGAAAACAAACGAAAATAACCAGTTATACATCAAACAATTGGAATTGGAGTTATCCCAATGGAGATCTGGCGACAAGGGCAATAAGCAGTTGTCACAACTGCCCCGCTCATCATCAATACCCGTCGGAGCAAACATTCCCCCTAGTCTCAGAAACTCCATGATCTCTCCTCGTACCCCTACCAAATTACCAGTGCCAATTGCAAACAACAGCGGCGCAAATACCTCTAACACGAGCTCCAGAATCCCTTCGGGAAGTCTTGTGCCTGTGCCAGCGGCATCATCGTCGCCATTACCATCGTCCAGATCGACTTTCCAACTAAGTGAAGAAGTGGAAAGAAGAGATAAGAAGATTGCCGAGTTGGAGAATATGTTACTTGGCATGAAAATGAGTAATCTCAGAAGCTCTCATGCCGAAGACTCCAAGCTTTTTGCGCTTGAAAACTCGCTCTACAAGTTGAATAATAAGCTCAATGATGTGGAGGCTATCAATGACAATTTGCGCAAACATTTGTTGATCAGTGAAAAGATCATCGAAAGCCGTGATCTCAAAATCAACAAGTTGAAGGGCTCGTTGAAAGACCAGCAAGTTATGATTTCCAGAGAAACTTTGGGATTCCGTCACAAGTTGGGAGATATCCAACAAAAATTGGATATTTTGAACAAGGAAAAACAAGAAGAAATCTACTCCCAGGCCCGGGAAAGCATCATGAGAGAGAGTATGTACTCTGTGGACAGCAAGGCCAGAGACAGTTTGTTCTATTTGGATAACAAAACCAAGGAAACCTTCATAGATATAGATCAAAAGTCTTTCATTGAAGAACAGAAACTTGCCAGAGAAAATGCCAATATGGCTCTCAGACACAACGAGAACAAACTGATCCACCTGGGCTCTTCAGCTGAAGAACAAATTGCCAAAGACGTGGCCACCTTCTCGTCAGAAGTGCCTATTTTGTCACCCACTGATTCTGAATCCAGACACTCAATCAAGTCCAACAAGTCCAGTATGAAGACAATTGATGAACGCAGAGTATTTAGAACTCCTGTGATTAATCAAAGAGGCTTCGATTTCGAAAAGAGAAGTCTGAAGCTCTTATCCAAAGTGATTCAGCCAGCAGCAGAAGACGACGACAATCTTCCCGAATGCGACCTCGATGATGTACAACTTCCAGAAAACAATCTCAGTTCTGAAGACCTCTCTGGAACCGATGTTTCTGCCAACGATGAGAAAACCAGCAACTCAGAAACTTTGGCCAGCTCCAACGAGGACCCCAAGATGAACTTGAAGAGATTTTCTTTGATGGGCAGAAAGAGGGATTCCGCCAATGAATCCAACGATAGATCGATGTCCAATAAAAGTGTTTCTTTGACCGAGCATGACAGCACGATTCTCAATTTCCACCAAGAGTTTTTATCGATCGGCGAGTTTTTAGCCGAGTCCAAATCCAAGTCCGGAATAATTGATACCTTTAGAAACTCGATCAGCGAATACGGCGAAGAAACCACCGATACATCCGGTATGTTTGACGACTCAAATTCTCCTAAAGCTGGACTTAACTTGAGAATTGTCAAACCTTTGCGTGGAGGCAACATCATCCAAAAGATGAATTTATTTCAATAGTGAAATGGTCATAAAAAGATGACTTTTCAATAGTGAAATGGTTATAGCAAGATGCTTTATTTCAATAGTGTGAAAATGGTTTTACAAAAGACAACTTTATTTCAATAGTGTGTTAGTGGTATAGAGAACAAGTGTATTTATGAAACTAAAAATACTGTAGGAAGAAGAAAGAAGCTAAAGAGAAGGAAGGGAAGAATAAAAGATGGTGCTCAAGTGAAAACTGGAGAGAAACTCATCTTGTTTCCAAGTGCTTCAGTAAAGGGTTACTAATAAAATTCAAAACGATCAAGCTTAACTTGATTGACTGAGATGAAATTAATGGTAAACTTAACGATAAACGTGATGATAGAGAAATTTATTAAATTAATTGATAAAAATTCATTCAGAATGAAGGAATCCAGTTTAAGAAGTAACTGGAGATGAAATTAATAGACGGAAGATAAACAGGTAAGAGATCATAGTTAAAAAAATTAGTAGGTTTAATACCATTTAATAATTGGAAGTTTAGGCAAGGTACACAAATGTATAACCAATATTGGAATCAAAGGTTCTTCCCAAGACCATAGTATTTTTCACATCAAAAGTCCCTTCAAGCCTTCACTTCAAACACACTACAATTTTCTTGTTTTTATCTTGAACAGATACTGAACCAAAACCTAAGGTTTTCTTAATAAAGAATAAAACTTGAGCATCATTACTAGATTGAGTAATTTTAAATCTCCATCAATCTCCTCTCTTTCCTTCTCTATTTCCTATCTTCTTTTCATTATTCTGTCTGACACTTTACTACTGAAGCATTGGTCTTATTTTATTCTTCTTCCAGTCTGTTTCCTTCTTCTCTCTTTTCTTCTCTCTTTTCTCTTCTCTTTTCCTTCCTCTTTCTTCTCTCTTGGTTCTTTTTCGCAATCATTGCCCCGCAACCTGCACTGATCGTGCGACCGATCTGAGATGCAAATCAGCACTAAAGTGCTCACCTCTAACTGACATTTTCACTGACACTTTCACTGACTTTTCACCAACTCTTAACTTTGGGCTCCACTTCTGTCATTCTCCAACATGCAATTGTCCGCCTCACGTGAAGAGAGACTCAACCAGCTCAACCTGCAACTCTGGCAAGCAGGACTTACCGGAATGCTTCGGGGTTCCATTTTTGCCTTAGTCTCGGGCTATTTCTTTAGCTGGAGATATAACCACGGAGTCAACGCCCGATTCTTCAACACCCCATACAAAGTGTGGTGGCTAATTGGGTGCAATGTCGTTGGGATCATTTTTGAGACCGACGTGGCGAAACATAAGATTATGAAACAGGTGGCGGTGGAGGATGAGATACGGAGGTATGAGTATTTGGATGGGGAGAAATGAATTGATGAGCGAATTGATGAGCACATTGATGAGCGAAGCGAATCAATGAGTGAAGCAATGAGTGAATCAACGTGGGAATCAATAAGCGAATCAACGAGTGGATCAATAAGCGGATCGATAAGCGATAAAAGCTGTGATTAATTGCTGAAATGAATAATACTGAATTTCGAAAGTGGCAAATAAACTTGAGGAATGAAAGATTGGACAGAGTTCACTGGGTCCTAAGATCACTGTGGCTTGAAGGAAATGGGGAAGAAGAAGAATAAGAAGGGTATGGGATGGAGGGGAAAGAGGAGAGAAGGAGGAAAGAATAGCACAAAGGAGATGAATGAAAAGAAGAGAGAAAGAAGGGGGAGGAGAAGAAGAAATGGGAAGATATATATACTGAAGGGATAAAAGGAGAATATTTATCAGGATTATTGATCATATTATCATTGCAAAGATGAATTCTTGTTATATTTTTCAAAAACACTTTTTGATCATAATCGACAATTAATGGGTTTTTTGAATATAACCTACATTAGTCTTTACTCATTCTATTGGGTTTATATTCGGAGATCACTCTGGTTTTATTTAATATCGAAGGGAAGTTAGTTTTGGTATTTTTCACTTATCCAAGAACTTCGGAAATTTATGTTCATTAGTTTTACAAAAAGACAGATTATTTCAGCTTATTTCCTCCTTAGGGTTCATCAACATTTCATTCTCCGTCAACGTATACTCCATTTTTCTTTTCTTTTCATCAACCACTTCAAGTCATATTCAATCATCACGTTTAAATTCATTTCCGGTTGCTACTTCAACTTCACTTATTTTAATTATCAAACCTATTCATCAAATCTATTAATCAAGTCGTGGTCATTTCTCCTCTATGCAGACGACTTGTTGCTCCATAGCAACCTTCGCTAAAGTATACTTTCACGTAATTGGCTGAATTCACCAAAACCAATCATAGAATTTCAGTTTTTACGATTTAATGAGTCTAAATAAGTCGAGAACGGTGTAGATTACCAAGAAGGCCGGAAGATTGCATAGAAACTATCAAAAGATTCAAGATCATATGGATGCTATCACGGAGATTCGAGATTTATTTATTAAAGAAACAGACGTTATTTTAAAGGTTCATAAGTAGACGGTAGAGAAGAAAAAGTAAGATAAGTAGGAGGAGAACACAAGGAACTTTGAAGAATTAAATTGAAGTGAGTTCATTTATTAGATTTCGATGAATTTACATTGGATATTCTATCAGATATTCTATTGATTTTCTATTGATTATTAAATAATTCTATTGATTGAAATGATAATAGATTAAATTACTTCTATTATATACTATTTACACCACTATCACCATCACACATTAAACGACTCTTCGTGATACTTCAATCCATACTCCTTGGCCCACACCTTGACGTTTTGAACCAATCCCTGAGGTCCGGCACCAATAACCCAGATTTTCTCAGCATCAATATCGGCTTGTTGAACCTTGTTCTTTGGTAAGTCTCGACAACAAACCAAGTTATTGGAATCATCATGGACGGGCCCAGAACATTGAGTGAACCCTTCATTGATACACCAGTTATAGTACTTGTAATTAAGCGTTGGTCTACCTTTGTAGACCTTATGTTCGAGATTGAGTTTCTTGACGACCGAATTAAATTGTTGCACGTACAGCATCACTGTTTCTGAGGCGTGTTCACTGTAATGGGGAACGAATTGGTCATTGATAGAGTTGGTGGTTTTGTTACTATGCGTTCTAGTCAATGGTTCGCTGGTGGA
Organism: Suhomyces guaymorum; assembly: GCA_030568515.1. Taxonomy (NCBI): domain Eukaryota; kingdom Fungi; phylum Ascomycota; class Pichiomycetes; order Serinales; family Debaryomycetaceae; genus Suhomyces; species Suhomyces guaymorum. The sequence continues at coordinate 287,932 of JAJMGD010000006.1, forward strand.
TTGTATCAATTCGTCTAAGGAGTCATAGTCGTCATTTTCATGATTGAAGTGTGAATTTGACGTGGAATGGTTCAATTTAGGAACAGAACTCTTAGATTGACTAGAATTGTTCAAATTGTTATGAGAATGATGGGAATTCAATTTGTGTTCGTGGTTCAGGCTCGACGATTCAACGTTCTTGAACGATTGGTCGGCAATACACTCGTCTTCATCTTCCTGGTACTCTTCTTCCTCTGCTGGCTCCACCGAAATCTTGACGTTTTCGATCTGATTCGCATAGTTCAAGCTATTGGAGTCATAGTTGTAATTTTCCTCCATATCTTCACTCAACAAAGGACTGTTTTCGTTGGTATTGGAAGAGGTACTGAACTTGGAGAACATCGAGGCCAAACTCTTGCGAGGTCTGATTTTTGGCTCAGAATCGTCGTCTCTGACCTCAGAGTCTCCGGTGACGAAGATCTCAAAGTCGTCCCCGTGGATGAAACCATCAAAGTACTTCAAAACGTTGATATCTCTGAAATCCTTGATGACCCAGACGATTTTCACGGGGATCCCGTGGTAATTCATTACTCTGAGAATGGGCAATGCAAATGAAATGGCGGACCCGCCGACCACAATGAGGACTCTTTTGGCGCTGATGGTCAATTTTCCAATAGAAAACTTGGAACTACTGCTGGAAACTAACGAGTTCCTAACCGAATTAATGCCAAAGATGCCCTGATTCTGCTTTTTGGGCTTACTGTTTTTGCCCTTGATAAAGAGCAAATGGGGATCGTAGGAGCCGCAAATAAGATATTTCCTCCCGTTGAGCAACTGGAAGGTGCTGGTCCTGATGATCAATTTTTGGTAATTATCCTGGGGCAAAGAGGCCAAAGTGTAGGGGTGGTATTCGGGGACCAATTGGTTGAGCCAGCGCTTCAAAAACGACGAGTGGTACTCTGTCAATCTGATATGGGCGCCCGGGTTCTTTGCCTTTTTCAGAATAAGCTCATTGGGGAATTCTACCATCAATAAATGCGGAGAAACATTCACCACCTTGAAATCGAACTTGCTGGCGGTCACACGAGTAATCCACACTCTATAGCCGATTTGGCCCACCAAAATGGCTAGATTGACCCCAGTATAAAAAGTGAATTTCGTAGGTCTAATATGGATCTGCAAACAGAGCACAATGACCCATGACCAGATATAATGATTAAAGTAAAACAACCGATAATAACGGTTTCTCACCTTCAGCAACGACGTGATCACAATAGCAACAAACCCCGCGATCGCCGCCCACCCGTACAAATTCTCGCGCTTGGTGGCTTTGGCCCAAGTGCCGTTTTTCTGGAAATAACCGCAATAAAGCAAAGTGTGGATAACCGCCTGGAACACAATCAAACGCGATAGCGTTTTATGAATGGGCAAGAGATTCAAGTAGAGCGTGCGCGGAAGTGGTGAGGGTCGCATACTCAAGAAAAGGACGGTGGGGAGGCACACAGCCGCCACACGACCCAAGCGTTTTGCAACAAAGATGAGATCGCCCTGGTAGATTTCTGAGAGCGAAAGTGTTGATAATAGTGCGACCCAAAATGCAAGTTGGATAAGGGTGTTTGCATGATAGGAGACGGTGAAGAGCGCACTTTTGACTCGGGCGGCCACGGCCGCGCGGGCTTTGACTGCCCATCCTCCCATCCATCCATTCCGCTGTCTAACATGGAGAGTTTCGCCACTGTAAATGTAACGATTAAGCCTATGATTGATGGGTCTGGTGAGGGAAAAGCGTCGGAAAGCGGGCGAAAGCTTGAGATAATTGTAGACGGGGATGAGGAGGACGACCACGATGAGAATGGCGGTGGTGAGGTTGGCGTAGCGGTCGGTGGTGGCCTGTCTTAGTCGGGAATACTCCCTTGTTTTGGAGGTGGGGTAGTGGAAATAGTCCATCGTAAAGTGTAAAAGGGAATGATCCTAAAGACTGGAAAGTGTAAGAATAAGGAAGTGGAAAGTGTAAGTCGGAATGATCCAAAAGATTGGAAAGTGTAAGTCGGAATGATCCTCGAGGAACTGGAAAGTGAAACTGTAGATGGTCCTAAAGGAATTGAAAACTGTAAGTCGAATGATCCAGAAGATTGGAAAGTGTAAGTCGGAATTGAAAGTCTTGATAGGAGGGGCTAATTGGGGGTTCTCTTGATAGGAAGGACTTCAGAGGTTACTCTTTATAAGAGACTGAATTGGAGGATTGAGTGTTTTCTTGATAGGAGGGACTTTTGGTCTTGGTCTCTTGGAGGTCTTCTGGATCAATGGCGTTCAGCTGGAAGCTACGCTGGTCGGCTTTTGATATGAAGGACTTCTTGCAATTAAGAGGGGTCCTTATAGAACGTATTGAACGAAAATGAGAGGTTTCCTGATTGCTGCTCCCTCTCTTATATACGCTCCAGTGTCTGGTCAGCCGCTTTTGTCTGCTTCATAGATCCGCCGGTCGTGTGGAAGCTGATCGAATAGATAACTGCAGCTGACAACGATGCGCAAGCCCTGAAATGAACGGCACAACGAAATCAGACAAATGACAGATAAATGTCGGGAAAGCTCCAAACAATTAGACATTTGAAGATAGGAAAGGTTGCTAGAAGATTTTGCTAGGAGAGGTTTCTAGTATTGCTACAGTCGCTGTTCTTTCTAGTAGGTCTCTCTTTACGTCTCCAGCTTTCTCTATGTCCTAGTAATTATTTATTATCGCAGTCGGCCCGGACTCGGGATCGGACATGCAGCATGACACCCCTGTGATCCACATCAGACAGACACGCAATACTGGTCAGGCGCCTTAAGAAGGGTTAAAAGCGTATTAAGAATCCTGATACTGAAGGGTCCTTTCTATGAAGCTTCCTGCTATCGAAAGGCCTTGAGACAGTCTCAGACAGTTTGTCCCGAAAAGAGAGTACTGTCAAAGAATTCTGACAATTCTGGACAATTCTGGACAATTGCCACGCTGATCGGATCAGATAATTCCAGCAAGATTGTCAGCCCCGCAGCTGCGCCCTCGGATTCTACCGAACCGCTAAGACCGAATTAGTAATGGAGAGGCGACTGGTGGTAAAACTGTGGTATGAAAGAAGAGAATAAATTCGTGTTGAAAAGTAAATCAATCATGTTAGAAAGGACATCAGTGAATGCGTTAAAAACTACATCAATATTCATGTTAGAAAGTACATGAATATTTATGTTAAAAACTACATCATAGTCTTACTGTGACATCTAATTCAAAAATATCTCAATTGGAGCCATTCGTAGCTATGGACGCAAAATGCCCCACTGCGCAATTCTAACACTTCAATTTCCGTTCTATTCTACGTGTCTTGACTCATACGACTTGCATATTTGCGCTGGTGAAGTTGCGTCTCTGTCGTGTCAAATATGATCTTATTATGTTTACTATTAACTCTATTTTAACTCTATTTGAAAAATACACTAGGAGCCATTTTCGTCTATAATACACACCCTGAACTAAATAGCATCCCCAGACTCTAGTACAAGTTTCGTATGCTTTTCTTTTGCTTTTTGGACTTGGACATTTCGATCATGCCCGATCTAGTAGGTCTAGATTTGCCATGGCCGTTATTGCCGCTATTGCCGTTATTGCCATGGCTGGAATAGTTGCGGCCGCCAAAACTGGTGTAGCCGTTGTTGTTTGTGTTGTTGCTGTAATTTCTATCGTAATTATTCCTGTAATCGCGGCCGCCGTGATTTCCACGCCCGTTACCGCCAACCGGCTCTCTGTGTTCTTTTTTGTACTTTTTGAAGCTCACTCCGGCTGGTTCTCTGGGTGGTAAGGTTCCCGAACTGGTGGGTCTTTTGCCGTAATTGCCGTTATTGCCGTTATTGCCGGGTTTGGCAAACCCGCCGTTATTGCCATTTCCGTAACTACTGTAATTTCTGCCACTGTCACCGTAGAAGTCCCGCCTGTTGCTTCCGCTACTCCTTTGGAGTTGCAAGAAGTACAACGGCCTCACGTTCTTGGGCAAGTTACTGCCACTGAACGCACTTCCGAAGTTGGGCACACGTGACGTCCGCACTTCCGGGCACTCGTCCCCATAGTGCTCTTCACTGGCACAGTTATAGCACGAGATAATCGGCAAAACCGAGCTTTCTTCCCCATCTTTAGCAGCCGGGATCGTCAAGTACGACCGCCAGATGCTGGGACAGTTTTCTTCCCCGTGACTGAACGTGTCACACTCTCTGCAGTACTGTTTCTTCCTTGTTTTACTCGTACAACTTGCCGTCATGTGCCCCTTTTCACCACAACGCGAGCAGATCATCGTGGTGGGACATTGGGTTTCGTAATGGTCGCCCACCACACCACATTTGTGACACACCACCGTCTTACACTTGGCCCGAATGTGACCTCTCATATGACAATTGGCACAAAGCGGCCCGAGACTCTGCTGCGAGTTGATGGTGGTTCCTGAGCTCGGGTCCGTGACTCCGAAGTAGCGGCCCTCTCCACGCAACTCGATCAATTCGTCGGCATCGTTGTTGACTTGGTCGAAGGATAGGGAAGTGATTGTGTTTTTGCCGTGTTTGTCGTTCGTTTCGGGGTCGTTTGGGACGTTTTTTGCTTCTTTTGGAAGCACGTGATCCGGGGATTCTTTTGGTACCGCCATACTGGCTTTGTCTGGGTTTTTGGTTGTGTGGGGTAGTATAGAAGTCATTTGGAAGCTGATTAAATTTTGGTGATTTCGATGATGATGAGATAATCGGTCACGTGAGGATTATGTAATCAAAAATGATGAAAAGGAAATAAATTTATACCTACTAAAACAAAGGATTGAAAATGAAGCCATCTTATAATTGAAATGAATTGGGTAGCTTTTTAAGATGAAAATGGCTCTTTGGGATGGAGACCCTTTACCGTTCTTCTAAAAGCGATTACGTAATACACATCACGTGACAAACACAGCCTTAGTCATTCCTATATATCCCAACTTCAACTACTGGTTCAATTTTATATTATTTATTCATTAAATAGCAGCACTACGTGGCCACTGTAACTGAGCGTTCAATAAGTGGAGCCAATCCAGAAAAAATATCCCTTTTTGGACACGAATTTCCGCCGAAAGCCGATAAATACGAGCACAGCTGGCATTTTGACTCTCTTTCTCTTTAAAAATCTTGCGGCCCAATGGCCTGATAAAAAATGGACAAAGTCCACAGCACGATCGTAATAGTTCAAGCAATTTTGATAATTTTGATAATTTGATAATTTGATAATTTGATAATTTGATATGATAGATCAGTAAGTTTAATTTGGGGACTGATTAAAATAAGTTCATTAAATCAGTAGTTCTGGTACCGGAATATTCATGTTGATATGGTAATAAATTCAGTAAATCAATTTTGGTACCTAATGAAACAATTTTGATTGATTCAGTTCGGTAAATTGATTCTTTCATTGATTCTCATTAATTCTCATTGATTCGCTTCGCTCATCAAAGCACATTTCTAACAATATGTTCTCCCACTTGACCTTGGACGGAGTCTCCACCACCGGTTTGAAGCGACAGCTTCATGTACTCCTGCTTCTTAAAGTAAGCCAAAGCGTAACACCCACTGGCCAACAAGAAGAACACAGCAACCACAATCAAACTGGTAGCTTGCAACGTCAACGAAAGCCACTGGATCGTGCTCATCAACAAGTAAAAGCCACATCTGGGCAAATTGTCATCGAAATTACGGATAAAGTTGGTGAACTTATCGGTCAAAGGACAGATTCTCAACAAAAATGGGATTTCCACAAACACCACCACCAAGCCTTGAACGATACAGATAATGGAGAAGATAATCACCAAGGAGGCATGGAAAATGTTGGCGATTCCCAAAGCCAAACAAAGGAAAACGGTGAGGATTCCGATCCATTGGCCGTAAAGCGAGAAGTTTTTCTTCTTGAAATCGGCCGACAAACGGCCGAAGATGTTGGTCGTGATTGCGTCTGCAAGCGCCATGATAATTGATGATAATTGGAGGAGAAGAGGAGGATGGAGGCGGTAAATTGGGAAAGTGTGATGAAACCGTGTTAATTGTGCGGGTCGTGCGACAACCAGGAGGAATGGAGTGAAAAGAAGAGTAGTGAAAGAGTGAAGAGGAGGAAGAAAAGAAGACTAAAGAAGTCAGGAAAGATCTTATAGGAAGACTTTTATAGAAGAAGAAAGATCTGAATTTGATAGAGAAGGAATTAGAGCTTAGAAAAGAGCAATTTCCATAGAAATCAAAGAGAAAACGATCCTATTTTCATCAAAAGGATCCGAAATCAAGAAGAAAACGATCCATTTTCATAGAAAAGATTTTCATAAAGGAAGCTAATAGAAGCAAAATCTCATAGAAAGGAAGAAAGGTCCATTTTTCTTCACTTTGCCATCACTTTTCCTTCACCAATCTCCATTTTTTTCATCATTTTATCATCATGGGACGTGAAACTGTCATTGCTTTGGTGGGAAAACCCTCCAGTGGAAAGTCCACTACCCTCAACTCTTTGACTGATGCCAACGCAAAGGTAGGAGCCTTTCCATTTACCACCATTGACCCTAATAAAGCCACTGGCTACCTTGAAGTCACGTGCGCTTGTGCCCGTTTAAACCTCCAATCCCAGTGCAAACCAAACTACGGCTACTGTCGTGACGGTAAGCGGGGAGTGCCCATCATGTTGCTAGACGTTGCCGGATTGGTCCCCAACGCTCATTTGGGCCGTGGGCTTGGAAATAAATTTTTGGGTGATTTAACCGAAGCAGATGCCTTAATTCATATTGTGGACGCTAGTGGTACCACCAACGCCGAAGGAAAGGCCACCAGGGGCTACGATCCTTTGGCAGATATTGAATGGTTGCAGGACGAAATTTTCCGCTGGATTTTGGGCAATCTTACTGAAAGATGGGGCTCTGTGGTCAGAAGACACACTGCGACGAAGTCTACTACTTTGGAGACTTTAAGAGCCCAATTGGGTGGTTACTCGGCCAATAAGCAATTAATAGGAAAAGCGCTTGATCTTTTACCAGGTTTAGGGCCCTTGCAAGAGTGGGACAACGAAACAATTGAAAAAGTGGTCAAAGCCTTCATGAAGGTGAAATTTCCAACTATTTTGGCCTTGAACAAAATGGACCACCCCGATGCAGACAAAAACGTTTCCAAGATCATCTTGAGGTACCCAGACACGAAAGCCGTGTTGACTTCGTCGATTACAGAGGTTTTCTTGAGAAAATTGGCCAGTCAGAATTACATCAAATACGATTCAGGAACGGAATTTGTGGATACCGCCGACGATGGAATCCCAGGATTAAAACCATTGGACGAGAAACTCCGCAACAGAATCGAAAATATCCGTGACTTGGTTCTCTACAGATTTGGATCCACCGGTGTGGTCCAATTGCTCCAAGCAGCAGCCCAAACCTTGGATTTAGTACCATTTTTCCCCGTCAGAAATATGAACTTTTCAGGTGACGTTTTCCGCGATTGTGTCTTGGTAAAGAGAGGCACTCCGGTGGCCCATGTGGCTCGGAAAATCATGGGAGAAGTGACGATTGCGTCGATTGAAGGTGTGGGAGGAAACAGAGTGGGAGAAGATGATACCGTGGATGTTGGAAAGAATGACATTCTTTCGTTCAAGGTCGTTCCGGGAGGCCGTTAAGAAAAGAGAGAGATTAAGAATGAAAAAGGAGATGGAAATTAGAGGAATTTATGATTACAACTCGAGAATTTTAGACAAAAACATCAGAACTATTCAGAAGAAATCATTAAAATCGGCTAAATTTTAATTCAAACTTTTGTCTACTCCAGAATTTATCAATCTCAGATCTTACTTTGAATTTAATTGGCTAAATTAGTCCACTTCTATGAACTTCGATAGATCAAGTTAACTTCACCAATTTCCATCCCAGTCAAATTCAGAAAATTACATCCACATCATAATAACCAGCAGATTGATCTCCCAGATCTTTCAGCATTCATGTTGAATCATTCAATACCCCATTTATATCCGAAACACCTTTATGATCCTCACCCCCATTACACCCCGTATTACTTCTTCACTTACATTTCACCCCATTGCACCCCGTATTACTACTTCACTCAAATATCACCCCCATTACACCCCTTTACAATACTTCACTTACATATCACCCCCTTGCACCCCATTGCACCCTTTAAAATCATTCACTTACATATCACCCCATAAAAATGACACCCCCCCCCCATTACACCCCATTACACCCCATTACACCCCATTACACCCCATTACTCCCCATGACACCCCCACATCTCCCCCTCTTATTAACTTTCAAAATCCACAATTAGATCCATAATCATTCAAAATGATTCACTCTTTGATTTATATTGATTCGAAATCACAATGTTTCCATTGGCTCATCTTGATTCACTCATTGATTCGCTTCGCTCATCAATAATTTATAGAATGTACATATTTCTTAGTCGCGCGCTGTAATTTAAATGAGCGGCTTGTCCGACCCGGAAATTTACAGCCAAATATGAGTACTCCTCACACGAATGCAGACGCCACGGTCACGCCAAAAGCGGCCGATGTTGCAAATGTTGCAAATGCAAGTAGCGGGGCTGAACTGATCCAAAAAACTATAAATAGTGTGAAAATCACCGCAGAACAGGCCAAAAAACTTGCACTGTTGGTGCAACAAATCCCCCAAATCTTGAAGCAAACCGATAACCCCGAGTACGATGAGTTGTTCGGATGGAGGATCAATGTCGAGGGCACGGACCACGTCAATGTCAATGTCAGAAACGAGCTCTTGTTGAAGTTTCTCATTGCTGACGAGTACGACCTCGAAAAGACTCGTCAAAGGCTCATCAAAACATTCAACTGGAGAAACGAGTTCCAACCATTGAGCGCTGCTTTTGACGAGACCTTCCCCAAGGAATTGGGCGATTTGGGTGTGATCACTCAATTTCCACTGGTCAAACAAGATAACTTGAAAGTGGCCACTTGGAACCTTTACGGCAACCTTAAGCAACCCAAGAAGATCTTTGAGAAGTTCGGGGAGGGATCTGGCAACGGTGACGTCAAGCGTCCTGGTTCCCAGTTCTTGAGGTGGAGAATTGGATTAATGGAGAAGTCGCTCAGTTTGGTGGACTTCACCGATCCCCATAACTCGAAAATTGGCCAAATTCATGACTATCACGGAGTTTCCATGTTCAAAATCGACCCAGGAATGAAAGCGGCCACCAAAGAGATTGTTTCCATCTTTGGTGATAACTATCCTGAACTTTTATCGATCAAGTTCTTCGTCAACGTCCCTACTGTGATGGGATGGGTCTTCACATTTTTCCGTAAATTGGGGATTATCAGTGCCGAAACCTTGAAGAAATTCCAAGTGATGAACGGTGGCGATTTGACCCCATGGTTCGGAAAGGAGAACCTTCCAAAAGCATACTCAGGCTCGAAGGATAAGAGCATTTTCGATTTGGAAGCGGCAAAGAATGTGAAAGTGAGCCCTTATGGAGAGATTTTATTGAGAAAATTGGGCGATGAAGAAATCGCTGGAATCAACGATGATGTCGAGTAATCAAAAAGGATTACTTTCGTCTTTTTCATCTTTTTTTAGATTTAGTTCTGGTGATGATTGGGGGAAAGAGCCATCTTAGAAGAGCCATTTTTATTAGATTGAGTCTGGATGAGTCTCTTTAGGAATCAAAGAATCATCTGAATTTAATTGGATTTGATGAGTTTATTCCGAGAAAGATCATTTTCAAATAGACCACTATGTTTTAATCCGTTAACATTGATAAATTATGAGATTAAGTCGACCTTCGACGTGGAGAATATAATGTATATAGCTGTTATTGAAAATTAATATATTCTCTCATGACTGTAGAAAGGGTCGCTGTTATTGAAAATAAAATTATTCTCTCATTATTGTAGAAGGGCTCGAATCACATTATCGAAGATATGAATCTCGTGAAGGATTAAGCCGTCTTAACTTAGTCGCGAGTTCAAAATCATATCAATCCAGAAATATCAATTCTGTATTAACAATCCAGAATCCTTCATTTGAGTACCATCAGTATCACAAACGTCATAACCATGTCAAATAACCAATAACCAATATCCATTAACTGGATAATAATCTCTATTTTTCAATTAATCAGCCATTTTATTTCCACAGACTAAGTTATGCACCCCATATTTATCTATTCTATCTGGGCGTCTGCCCGCATTCTCATCCAAAGACAGTCCCGAACAAATCCACCACCCTTGAGAAACCTTCCTTAACTAATACTTCCCCTTTGGACTTCCCATCATTTCATTCCTTTTTGACTTCTTTTCACTTCCTTTTCTGAATTTCCTTCTCTCATCTTCCTTCTTTCTTCCTTCTTTCCCTTTCCAGAAATTACAAGCAGATAATTTGCAGTCGCAGCATGAGGCTCAGCGGGCTACTGCGGAAAATTCGGAACTCGCAATACCGCCAGACACCGATGACCAACAATAATTAAAGAGACCTCACTAATAATAATACTAATAAGAATAATACTAATAAGAATAATACCAATAAGGATAATAATACGAATAATAATTCCCCTAACAACCTCGTATATTTTTTATTCTTGGGAGATTCCCGGACATTCTCGTTTCTATTCCTGAGATCTCCGCCGCTACCGGACCGGGCCGACTGGACGCATCTTTTCCGCCGTGTGCCCTGCTACGTCGCCCCACATCCCCACAAAGAAGAAGAGAACAGTACCAAACAAACAGTACCAAAAAGGTCAAATCCCACGGTACGACAAATCCACGGTACGACCAATTCACGATACGCTCAAAATCTAAGCACGGTACAAGAACGGCCCGCTAATCGTAGCGAGCTTCGTGGTGTCATTGTCGCTATTCTCCTCTTCCGACAGCAACAGTGGTCATTGCTGAGGAAACGCGCACTACCGCAGCACTTCCGCCCCTCTGCGGAGTTGATCCGTAACGTGATCCCCTTACCAGTACTATTTCCATTACTACCAATATTATATTACTACCAATAATACCAGTACCACCATTATTACCATTATTACCAGTACCCTTAATATTCCTTAATTATCCTTTATTCCCCTTAATATTACTTGGAAATCACCTATTCATTTCCCCCCGGCCTTTTATTCCCGGCCACTTTTATCTCCCATTATTCCCCAATTTCCTTGTCGCACCCACTGGACCCTCCAATCTTTATTCCACTAATCCTCCACTTCCTCCTTTATTCCTCCTTTATTCCTCCACTTTAATTCCACCTCCTTTTCCCTTTCTTCCATCTTCCTTCTTCCGATGCCCCGTTCTTTTGGCCTCGACAAGCTCAAACACAAGCTGGCCCGAAGGCTGTCGGAGCCCTTGGTCGACGCCCGCGCCAGCGTCCCGGCCAGAAGAGACAGCAACCCCACCATTGTGATCGATCACATAAGTTCAACGACTCCCAATAGCAGAGACTTGTTTGGTTCCAGGGGCCACGATGGCCTTTCTAGTGGGATAAATCCCGCCAGTTCTGAAGGTCTGACCCGTTTACGCGCCCAGTCGCTTTCTCTTATCGGTTCCCGCTCGCGGTCTAGGTCCCATTCTCGTACCAGAAGCGGCTCGCTCCACGCCCCGGGAGCCACGTCCAAGAAACAGGTCAAGGAGCTCATCAAGCAGGAAAGCGCCCATGTGATTCTGAAGAAGCTCCTCGCCACGCTCGCGGAGTTGGGGCTCCAGAACCCGATCCCCTTGCGAACTACCAACGGCTCCACCAACGGCTCCGTCTCCAAAACCACAAGATTGTATGTGGCCAACACCAACGACTGTATCTACCTTGCGCCGGCATCTTCCGCCAGTTTCACCTACGAAGACGTCGAAAACGGCGGAAATTCAGCTAACAGAAATAACGTCACCGCCAACGATCTTTTGGACATGGACACCGAATTCAACCTGCAAGACTACGAGGAAGAGTCCGCCGTGTTCTCCGACGAAGAAGACCCCTCGGTGATGTCGCAGTTCAACGACAACGTCCGCCGCCACAGCGACAGCTTCTCCAAAGACATCACCGCCAACCCCAACTTACAGCATACCCCCGCCAGACTCCAACAAAAGATGGACACCTTCAATTCTCCTAATTACCTTTGCACCAAAATCGACTCCGACAAGCCGATTCCCCACACTTTTGCCGTTATTATAGAGCTCAGCAAGGACACCAGAAACGTTCGGGAGGTGAAATTTCAGTTCCAGTCGATGACAAACATCTTGTGGCCCACCGGAGACCCCTACAGCAAGGCCCACGTCCGCGAGCGGTTCCGGATTGGAAACTTGGAGTGGAGAACCTCTTTGAATAACGCAGATTATTATATCAGTTCCTCAAACACCAACGACGTCAAATCCACCAAGCTCACTCCCGACGATCTCGCAAGACGGACCAGAGAGTACAAGCTTGTTAATATCCGTGATTTGGCCGATGGAATGGAGAAAAGCGTTTCTGGTTTGGATGAAATCAACCCTTCATCTGCTGGAAATTCCGCCCAATCCTCCGTCTCTTCATCTACCGCTTCCACCTCGGGCGAGACCTTCAAAGCGGGCCACTATGTGTTTCTTTTGCCCATTTTACTTCCCCAACACATTCCAGCTACAATCATGTCTGTAAACGGATATTTGGAGCACACTTTGTCGATTTCGTTCTCGAAAACCAGTGATAAAATCAATAGAAAAGTCAGGGTCTTGGGTAACTATCAACTTCCAATGGTCAGAACGCCGCCGTCGTTTGCCAATTCGATCGCCGACAAACCAATATATGTCAACAGAATCTGGAACGACTCGCTCCACTATATTATTACTTTCCCCAAGAAATACGTCGCTTTGGGTGCAGAACATGTGGTCAACGTCAAGTTGGTTCCCTTGGTCAAAGACGTGATTATCAAGAGAATCAAATTCAACGTGCTTGAAAGAATCACCTATGTGTCCAAAAACTTGTCGAAAGAGTACGATTACGACGGCGAGGACCCGTACTACTTGAGAAGTATGTTATCTGAAAAAGTCCGTGAGAGAGTGGTTTCTTTGTGTGAATTGAAAACGAAAATCAAGAACAGCAGCTCGTCTGGCCACGAGCCCTACAAGGAAGAAGTGATCAAATGTCCAGAAAACAATCTCTTATTTGTGTGCTACGAACCAGATGACGAGTTGAATAATTTTAGCCTTAATGATCCGTTGAACAAAGGCGATCAGAAACCCAATACCACTATCGCCTCTCCATTGGATATTAATATTGCTTTGCCTTTCCTCACCACCAGGACCGATAAGACGATGCTTACGGAATCCGCAGTTGAAGAACCAGAGTCTATGTCCAGACACGGATCCGTTTCCAACGAAAGGTACGCTTCCATGGACCGCAGAGTTTCCATCGATGGAATCTCCAAAGGCAAAAGGCTGTCCAGATCCGATCAAGGTGCCTCCGGCTCTCCAGGCCCCTCTCCAAGCTCTCCTCACATTGGTGCTTTGGAAACCAATATGAGCCACCTCTATAATAATCACGACGAGAGCGCCAGCGTGGGTGATTTCTTCACTCCGGAGTCCTCGGCCTATATCGATGAAGATCACGGACAAAGCTCAACACCCAGCGAAAGCATCCAGCTGGGGATCACCACCGTTGCGAGGGCCTTGTATCCAGACTCCAATTTCAGACATGTGCAAATTCATCATAGATTACAGGTTTGTTTCCGGATCTCGAAGCCTGATCCCAAAGACGATTATAGAATGCACCATTATGAGGTGGTTGTTGATACTCCCTTGATCTTGGTCAGTTCCAAGTGTGGCGAAGAATCCATTCAATTACCTGAATATGAGGATATTTTTACTACCCAAAGTGTTCCTGAACCTTCCAATCCTCTGAAACCTACTTTTAGAACACCAAACTTCAATTCCGCAAGATACGATAATAATGGTGTTACCATCAAGCCGTTGAACGACCAAGGAGATGATCAGTTGCCTTCGTTTGAGGAAGCGTTATCCGCTCCATCTTCACCAATCACAAGAACCATTTCGGTCTCCGAAGACCCCTTGAGCAGAATTCCATCAATTTCAGGAGTAGACCCCAATTTCAATCCAAACTTCTTCCCCAAAGAGCCAGCTCCTGCCTATGAGGCTTCAGCAACACCTTCACCACCAGCCACAGATCTTCGTTCTGAAAGCCCGTTGAATATCGATCAATTGGTCAATTTTGACTCCAGAAGACCAAGCACCATGAGCCGCACTTCTAAGCTCAGATCCTCTCTAGTGAGTTCATTTGCACCTGTCACTGGCTCTCCCATTGGCGATCGTCAAAATACAGACCACGAACAGCTGTCTGTGAAAACTTTGAGCAATAGCAGTAGTGAAGGACCAGCTGCGGAAGAAGCTAGTATTGCCAGTCAAAGGAATGAAGAATCCAGCATCGGAAGTCAAAGAAATGAAGAAGTTAGTATTGCAAGTCAATCAAGAAATGAGCAGTCCAGTTATTCTACTGAATCTTCCGCTGATCATCCAATTCAAAACTCGATGGAGAACTTATCAACTCCAATTTCTTCTATTGCGGCTAATGGTGAGAGTATTCGGAGCGAGTCTCTGAAGGCGGAAGGTGATGAAATTAGCGAGGTTCATTCAGCCAAACTGTCACCAGAAGGAGAAAACAAAAATGGACTTCCTTTGCCAGAAACTTCACCAAAAGGAGAAAATAAAGCTGGACTTCCACTTCCAGAATTTTCACCAAGAGAAGACAATAATGTTGATGAACCAGAACTGCCATTAGAGAGTCAAAGAAACGGGATTGACTCACCAGAAGGAGAAAGAATTAATGAAGCTAATCCTACAGAACTGTCACTTGAAAATACTGATTTACCTGTGAATTTGGATGAGACCAGAAACATTGATCAGGACGATCTTATCAAAGATGAAGGCTCATCTTCAGACGGAGAGTACAAGGACGACGATTCCGATGGGGAGTACAAGGATGACGATATCAACGCGCAAAATGACGATCAAGCAAGTATTATCACCGAGGAAACCAATTTCTCCCAAAGACTTCCTTTGCTCCATTTTGTCAGTAACGAAACTATCATGACTCGCAAGCAGCTCAGTCGTCAAGTTACTACGAACACCATCAACACTTTGGATGTGACTCAGGAAGACGAAGAACGCGGACAAAGCCCTGCTTACCAAAACAACAATGTCTCGACGATATCGATTGGAAGCATGAATAGAAGACCGGTTGCTCATAAGGTGCAAACGTATATATCATAGTATTCCTGTGGAACAGGCATAAAGGGTGTGATAACGTGAGCTAATGAGCAGTATATAGAGTATAATGAAAGACATAAAAGATGTTGATGTTAATTGAGTGTAGAGTATAATGAAAGACATAAAAGATGTTGATGTTAATTGAGTGTAGAGTATAATGAAAGACATAAAAGATGTTGATGTTAATTGAGTGTAGGAAATCAATGGAAGCCAAATTAATCAAAAAAAGTAATAAGAGCGCCATTTAAGGAGACGATGAAGAAAGATGAGAATTGCAGAAGTATCAAAACTTATCCGTAGTGATTATATTGATTGAAAAGTGAATAGAAAGAGTCCGGAGGAACACTTCAATATCCAAGGAATGTAAAGTGAACTAATCACTCCGACTTAATTCAATTATTCACTGGAAAAATTCACTAAGAAAGAAAGTTAGTAATTTAGACCAATTAAATATTTAATATTTGAATTATAATAATTAATACTCAATCAATAATACATCAGCAAAACATTAAATTCAATTGATCAAAATATAGTTCAGAATTTTCCACAATTAAAACTTAAATAATCACAATCCATTTCATATTACCAATTTTTATCTTTTCTCATAATAAATATTCCATTGAAGCCAAACAACCACCCAACTGTCCCCCAATAACTTTAAGCTAGAATTTACTCTCCAAATCACTCTTCCCTTCTTTTTCCCTCCTGTTTATCTTCCCTTCTTCCTTCTTCTTGCTTACGTAATCCTCCGTACTCATAGCTGCGCTATGAGAATAGAAACACACCACTCATGACACTTACACTTCCCCGCAATGGCAAGGTCGCCATCGTCGGCGCGGGCGTCTCAGGACTCTCCTACGCCTACTTTCTCTCCAAGTTCCGTCCCGATCTCTCCATCCAAATTTTCGAGAAAAAACCACACGCTGGCGGCTGGATCAACTCCGTCAAACTTGCCACCACTTCCGGCGAGTCCATTCTCTTGGAGAAGGGCCCACGGACTCTTCGTGGTGTCAGCGATGGTTCTCTCTTGATAGTGGATATCTTGAAACGTCTTGGGCTGGCCCAGCAGATCGACGTGGTGGAGAAGACTTCGGTTGCAAATAAGAAATACATTTTGGATCAATCCAAACAATTGCTCCAGGTGCCTGATTCGGTGGCCAGTGGGGCCAAATTCGTGGCCGGAAGTGGTTTGATGAAGTTTGAGTTTTTCAAGGGGTTGTTTAAGGAGCCTTTTGTGCCTCCTAAGAGGAATGGAAGCGACGAGTCCGTAGAGTCGTTTTTTCATAGAAGATTCGGGTCAAAGATTCTCACAAACAATGTGATGAGTGCTGTGCTCCATGGGATCTATGCGGGCGATATCTCCAAGTTGAGCGTTCAGTCAATTTTGCCTAAAGTGGTGGAAATGGAAGGGGAGAAAGGGTCGATTTTCAAGACAATTTACTCCCGAATGAGACAAAAGGAGGCCAAAAAGGAGGAATTGATCCCGGCTTTGAAAACCTATGAGCTGGAAATCGCCCAGGATGCAAATTTGACCGAATTATCGTCTCGTTTGAAAAAATTCCCAATGTTGAAGTTACTGCATGGATTACAAGAGTTTCCCACAAAATTGGCGCAATATTTGGCAGAACAGAATAACGTGAAAATCCACTATGGCGCAAATATCACAGCGGTGGATCCATCAGGAGAAATTGAACTTGATGGACAAAATAAAGCGAAATTCGATCATATCAGATCTACAATCTACACCCACGATTTGGCCAACTTGGTGCCTGAAAAATTGCAAGAATTACGCGATATTTTGAACGATGTTGCCTACGTTGATGTCTTCTTGGTGAATATCTATTCACCACAAGTTAACCTTAAGCCCAAAGACAAAAAGGGGTTCGGCTTTCTTGTGCCCAAAGGAGATACTGGAAGATTCGATAAAAATCCCGATGCCTTGCTTGGCGTGATTTTTGACTCTGATGTTGAGCAAAACAGTATCAAATTCATTTCCGGGAAACCAATTGAAGGTAAACACTCGAGCAAAATCACTTTAATGATGGGTGGACACTACTATAATAACATAAGAATTCCATCCAGTGGTGTTAACCTCAAAATCGTGAAAAAAATTCTTGCTGAAATCCTCGAGGTCGATTTAGACAAATCTAATTTGAATATCAGAGACGAAGAAGCAGAGAAAAGTCAAGAAATTGAAGCCTTGAAGCCAAACGATATTTTAATCTCCTACAATCTTCATAGAAAATGCATTCCTCAGTATAATGTGGGGTACTCCGATGTCAAAAACAGAGCAGAAAAATGGACCGAGAGCAACAACTCCAAGCTCTCATTTGGTGGAATGGCATTTGGAAACGGTGTTGGTGTTCCAGACTGTGTTACCAATGCTTTGGAGCACGCTATAAAATGTAAATAGAATACACAAAAAGGTCACCAAAATAACTGAATAGAACAGTAAAAATCACAGTAATAAGTATTATTAAATGGTTAAAATATTGTAATAATACAATACAATAATAGAAGTGGTCAAAAGAATTATATAATTGGTCAAAAAAACTTACAAGAATATTATCACTTATTATTAAGTGGTGATTACAATTAATCAAATCGTTAATGATCATAACTTATCATTGGTTGAGAATAGATCATATTCCATTGACCTCGCTCTATATACATTAATTGGTATTTAATTGATAACCATTGCCGATATTGAACCCAAAATTTCTAAGAAGTGCATGAACTCAATCCTGAATTGTATGTGAGATTATAAATTCAGAACTCTATGAATAATTGTTGAATAATTTTTCGTAATTCATAATAGCCAGAATATGACCGTCATATCAAGAGTAGATTTCTGCTTGTGAGTGATAAGAAACTCATTCGAGTTTCATACTCTTTAATGTTCCCTGAGCCACTTTCAAGTTCTTTCTTGTTAAGCTTCCTTTTCAATTTTCTGGCAAGGAAATGTTGCCATAAGAAAAAGGACGAAGTAGCCAAGTTAGAATCCAGTCTATTAATGATTTAAATTTTGGAGAGTGTCTAAGACTTTCACAACTCAAATATTCGTCAATTCGTCCCAAAATTAGTTGGCCAATCAACCTAAAATTCAGAATGTATTTTCTCAAATTGATCTTTCAAGACAGGTAATCTCCGGTCGATTCCTGTTCTATGGTCCATTTGTCAAATTTGACACTTGTCACTCTTCAAAAGTGTACTTTTTTGGCTCTTTTCAACACATTAATTTTCATACTCTCTCATTCCCCTTTTTCACTCTTCACTTTTCAACCTCGTAATGGTCTTACTCTCATTCTTAGCATACTGAATCACGAGACTTTTATCAAAAAATGACTCCGATTGTAAACATTTCATTGCCAACCCCGCATTAACCACACTATCAAATACGATATGAGCCTGGCCTCTTTGCCGATTGTGGATCTCCACCACATCTCCATAAGTGGAAAATAATAAGTAGAGGCTGTGTTTTATCAAAGCGGGGTTAATTTGGTCGTTGAGGTTCTTCAAGTAGAGTGTTTGAGAAGGTTTCAAGTTTGTGGGATCAAGCTTGACTTTTTTGGAACTTTTTCCTTCTTCATCTTTTTTAACGTCTTTTTGAGTGTCTTTTTTGGCCTCTTTGGTCTCTTTGAGTTGTTCCTGCCCTCGCTTCATCTTTGAATGTATTGTATGATAAAATGTGAATAAATCGTATGATTAATCTTCAATGAATTCTAGATCAAGTTGAACTTTGTGGAATAATTATGTCTGCGAATGAATCGAATCAAGCAATGATCAGTTGATAACTCCTGGTGATGATTTCTAATGACTATTATTGGTGATAATATCTGATGACTATTATTGGTGATTTCAGATGATTATTTCTGTTGATTCTATTATTTCCAATTCGTGACACAATTTCTGTAATCTATTCCAATTCGGTCACTCCTGTTTAATCTGAACTCTTGCTGATTCTTATCTCTTATTGTTGATGGAACTTCTATTCAAATCCTCTTAATAGTGTCGATCACGTGTACCTTTATACACCCTTCCTTCTCTTTCTTCACTTATCTATTCTGGAGTTATCGCGATGAGATCTCGGCTATCTGCAGGACCCTACCCTCCCACTCTCTCTCTCTTTATTTCTCTCTGACGAGTAGATTGCGACGGCATGACGGCACCAACCGCACTTCCTGTCTGCAGGATCAATCACCATCAGACCAGTCACCCCATCGTGATTAGTCAACGTGACCTGTCATCGGGGCTTAGCGGTGTTGGGCCCAAAAGCGCAGTTGCTCTCAACGGAAGTGCTGGGACGGCAGCGTCGGAAACGCAATCTTGCTCGGACGATAAGGTTATTCCCGGGTGATAAGCGTAAAAATAGCAGTGGATCAAATCGCGTGATCGGCGGTCACGTGACCAGCCCGCCTAAATTGCCGGCACTATCACAACCAACAGCAACACTCTATCACCGCCCTCCTACCACCAATTGACCCCCCAAACCCACCAAGTCCCCCCAGCTCCGCCATGTTGTCGTCGCAGTTGAATGCCTCGCTCATGCGCCTCAAGCTCCTCGACGCCCTCCGCTCCGGCGACACCGCCAAAGTCGACACCATCATCAACGAGCTCACCGCTACCAAATCCACCATCAAAAACATCGACATCGTCCAGTTGCACCTGACCATCTTGCACTACGCGGTGCAGGTGGCGCCCTTGTCAACTTTGCAGTACTTGGTGGCCAATTCCCAGAAATATAACTTGGATATCAACGCCCAGGACCCGGAGGGAAACACCCCACTCCACTTGGCGGCAATGTCCAACCGCTTCGAAATCGTCAAGTACTTGCTTTCTTTGCCGGAGATCAACGATACTATCGTCAATTTGAAGAAAAAGCAGCCGGTTGAAGAGTGCAAGGACCTCAACATCGCCCAGTTGATGCAAATCGAAAGAGCCAAGTTTGTTGAGCAATCCGCTAGCCAATTGCGCCAGTACTTCAGCAAACGTGATTTCGACAACTTGGAGAAACTCTTGGTCTCCAATCCTAGAGCCTCCGAATTGTTGGATATCAACGGTGCTGACCCTGAGACCGGAAACACCGTTTTACACGAGTTCATCAAAAGCGACGATATCCAGATGTGTGACTGGATCTTGAAGCACGGAGGTGATCCGTTCAAGAGAGACAAACGGGGAAAATTGCCCGTTGACTTGATCCAGGGCAAAAACGAACCGCTCAAGAAGTTATTAAAGGTGGCTTCTAAGGACCAAAACATCATGGATCCCGTGGTCAACACCTCCAACGCCATCAAGGCCGGCGGCGCTCCCACCTACAAAGGTTATTTGAGAAAATGGACCAATTTCGCTTCGGGCTACAAATTGCGTTACTTCCAATTGGACCAAAATGGTATTTTGTCCTACTATACCAACCAGGACGATACCAACAATGCATGCCGTGGCTCCTTGAACTTGGGCTTTGCCACTTTGCACTTGGACTCGTCGGAAAAGTTGAAATTCGAGATCATTGGCAAGAATGGCATGAGATGGCACTTGAAGGCTAACCACCCCATTGAAACCAATAGATGGGTCTGGACGCTCCAAAACGCCATTACTATCGCCAAGGATAATATCAAGAGAAAGAACGCCGCCGCCACCACCAATTCTACCACTTCCAACTCCACTTCCGTCAAACCCGACGATGCTTCGGATTTGAGCTCCACCAAGGTTTCAGACGAAAGGGAGGGTAGAAAGCACAGATTCCACATGCCCTCGCGTAGATCCTTTTCCAGACACAAGAGAACCGGCAGCAGTGCTTCTTTGAACTCCAATGTCAGTGAATCCGGCGCTGGTTTTGTTGCTGGTGCCGGTGAAGAAGCCGCTGAGACCGCCTCAGTTTCCAGATCCAGCACTTTCTCTAAGAAGGCTGCTGGCGGAGGCTCACCAAACTTGGCCCAAATCACCGAAGCTAAGCAAGCACAACTGTTGGCTCCTCCTCAGTCCAGAACCAGTATTGATAACGCCAGCAACTATACTCAAGAAGCATCTGACCTTGAAAACTTTGATTACGACATGGATGATAACGATTTCGATAGTGACACTGGATCTATCGCTATTAATGGAGAATCTGTCTCAACCGAGAAACTTGACGGTCCATTGGCCGATCAAATTTCCACTGTCAAAAGATCTTTGGACGTTGAAATTTCGTCATTATTGGATCTTTTCAACCAAGTTATCAACAATGGCAATGCTGTTGCCCCCGTAAATGGAGCTACCGAACAAGTCAAGGTTGCTGGAACTTCCGACCACAATGTCTGCAACGTTGGTTTGACCACCTTGCACACCATCCAGGAGCTTCTCCACAAGTACGACTCTCTCGTCCAAGCCAGAGACAGCAAGTTTTCTCGCAGATATGAAAGACAACTTGAAGTCAACAAATTGTGGGAAAACTCCATCAAACAATTGGAAGACGAAATTCACCAACGTGAAGCCAAATTGGCCGAATTCGATGGCAAAAAGAAACAGCTTAAGAAATATTTCAGTTCCAGTAAAATCGGCGGTACTCAAAGCCCCGGTATTGTTGGCAACGCTGATTCGCAATCTGGCAGTATTGATGCCATTTCAGAGGTTCCAGCCGATGATAAGGTGATCGAAACGATTTTCAACGATTCGGACGACGAGTTTTTCGATGCTGACGAATTTGAAGACGACGAATCTTTCACTGGCGAAGTTCCTCTGATCAACGTGGAAGATGAAACTGTGGACGAAACACACGAGGATAAACCTCACGTTTTGGAAGAGATCAACGAAGCACCATCGGAGACTGCACCATTGGAGGCCGTGGATTCTGTTGGTGCTGCCGAGGCCGCTGGAGCTGCTGGAATTGTCGGAGCTGCCGCTGTCACCGCCGCAGTTGCTCCATCTCCAAAGAAAACTGTTTCTGAAGCCAAACCAGCTGATGAAGATAAGATCTCAGATAAGTCTGTTACTGAAGATAAGAGCTCAGTTAACGAAAAGGCCACTTCCATCGCCCCTACAGAGGCCACCTCTAATTCGCATCCTACCCATTCCAAGGTAGACCAAAAGCTTCAGCAAGAAGGGTCCTACTTGGGTTACGAAAACCCACCCAGAAAGAAGCTCAGCATGGACGAAGACAACAGACCTAAGGTCGGATTGTGGGGTATCTTGAAATCCATGATTGGTAAGGATATGACGAGAATGACCTTGCCAGTGGCTTTCAACGAGCCTTGTTCATTGATCCAAAGACTCGCGGAAGATGTGGAATACAGTGGTCTTCTTGACGAAGCCGCTGCCTTTGACGACTCCACCTTGCGTTTGCTTTACGTGGCCACCTTTGCCTCCTCGCTCTATTCCTCTTCCGTGGGCAGAATCGCCAAGCCTTTCAACCCATTGTTGGGTGAAACCTTCGAGTACTCTCGTCCCGACAAGAACTATAGATTTTTCGGTGAACAGGTCAGTCACCATCCACCTGTCAGTGCATGTGCCGCCGAGTCCCCTAAATGGGACTACTATGGCCACAACGAAGTGGACACTTCTTTCAAGGGCAGATCGTTCGATATCAAGCATTTGGGTAAGATGTTCTGTACCCTTCGACCAGACAACGGTGTGATCAACTCCAAGGGACAAAAAGTAGACCATGAAGTCTACAGCTGGAAGAAGGTCAACAACTCTGTCGTTGGTATCATTATGGGTAACCCAACCATCGATGTCTTTGGACAAATGGAGGTGAAGAATTTCACCACCGGTGACACCATCATTGTCGATTTCAAGCAACGTGGATGGAAGGCATCTTCAGCATACCAGCTTTCCGGACAAGTTATCGACAAGAAGGGTACTCCAAGATGGGCCATGGGAGGCCACTGGAACTCCAAGATCTTCGGTAAGAAGATCTCTGGTGGAAACGATGGTTCCAGCGCCTTATCCGAAGGAAAGATCTCCAGCGACCCACAGAGTGGCCAGAAGTTCTTGATGTGGGAAGTCACTCCTAGACCAAAGGTTCCTTTCAACTTGACCGCTTTCGCAACCACTTTGAACGGTGTTGACGATAACTTGAAGGCCTGGTTGGCTCCAACCGATACTAGATTGAGACCGGATCAAAGAGCGATGGAAGAAGGAGAATACGATAAGGCCTCGGCCGAGAAGCACAGAGTGGAAGAAAAGCAAAGAGCAGCCAGAAAGAAGAGAGAACAGTCCAAGACCGCATACAAACCAAACTGGTTCGTCAAGGACAAGCATCCTGTCACCGGAGACCATTACTGGAGGTCCAAGGAGAATTACTGGGCCCTTAGAAAGGAGCGCGAGCTCGCCAGTACCGGTGACATTTTCTAGAAAACTGGAAATACTGGCAGTCACTGCAAGCGACATTTTCTAGAAAACTGGAAATACTGGCAGTCAATGCCGGTGACATTTTCTAGAAGGGCATCCTTTTATTTTGTACGTATAGTTCTATATTGTTTTAAGTACTATCATTGAAGAAAGTGTAGAATCAATAAGGAAATAAAAAAAAGACTAACGAAATGAAATGAAGGAATGAATATTAAATAATAAGGGTGTGACTAGAATAAATCAGATAATTTCCGATAGAGGAGCCTAATCTTTATTCAATAATATAGATTATTTAACGCCTCCAAGGAGGCCAGAATTAATATTCTATAGTACAAAGATTTCTTTCCATCGAAAATTTCAGAAATTGATTAAATAAAATTAATCTTACACCCTAATGTTCTATTCAATCTATCTCGTCTTTGCACTCGAATTATTTCTGATTTGGCAAGTCTATTTCATCAAACCACTGAAATTAATTTTATTCAAGACCTCAAAAATTAAATGATCTCAACAAGTCCAAAATAGTGGGCGAACCTTCATAATGGGCTCCATGGTGGGTTTCATCGGGCCTTCATGGTTGTTATAGGCAGTATCGATCGGTCTACCTTATCCAGTCTACTTTATATGTCACGTGCCTATAGTCACATGATCCATACCTATTCGCGATGCTCATCTCTCAATCACCACCATTATCACCAATCATCATGGGTAAGCGGAAGTCCAACTCAGTCAACGCCGCCGCGGCCATTGAGTCTTCAATCTCCCCCATCCTCGAGATCAACTACAAAGACCCGCTTTTCACGGTTGCTGCGCATCCCTCCAGACCAATCATCTTATCTGGACTTGTCACCGGCCATATCTACTGTAACAGTTATGATGCTGAGAAGCTTGAAGAGGTCCAGAGTGCCGCACGTGAGAATATCAATGCTCTCCAGAAAGAAGCGTTTGCTCAGGGCAAAATTGGCCAAATCACCAAGTCAGTGTCGCAGCTGAAGAGTAAATGGTGGACTATCATCAAAGACAATACCGAGATCGAAGACGGTTCTAACATCGTCACCAACTGGAAAACCAAGAGACACAAGGGGTCGTGTCGGCATGCGATTTTCGACCCTCTTCCCAGCTCTCTTGGAGAGTCCATTTTCACCGTGGGAACCGATCATACCATCAAAAAGGCCAATACCGAAACAGGCAAAGTCACCGGCAAAGCCAACATTGCCGAGCATTTCGAGAACAAGTCCGATTCCATCACCAAATTGTGCCATTCCAGCACGAACCCTCTATTATTGACAGGCACTGAAGACGGCCATGTTTTAGTCTATGACAGTAAGAATCTTGGGGAAAATAAGCTCAAATTCAAGGTCACTTCTGCCCACGACGACTCCGTCAACCAGCTCATGGCAATGCCATCGGTCTCGGCGTACCACTACCTTTCGTTGGGTTCTACCACTCTTTCACACATCGATATCAGAAAAGGAATAGTGACTCAATCCGACAGTCAGGACGACGAATTGCTCAGCATGTGCTACGGAATGGACCTGAACGATACGAAGAACGATACGGTGTTGGTGGGCCACGGAGAGGGAATTGTCACGATTTGGAAGAACTCTAAGAACCGCTTGATGGACCAACTTTCCAGAATTAAAGTGAACAAGACTGCTTCCATTGATGCTATTATTCCTACCATGAACGAAGACGACGATGAACAGGCAGCTTCAGTGTGGTGTGGTGATAGTGAGGGTCTTTTACATAGGGTCAATTATAAGAGAGGTAAAGTGGTGGAAACTAGAGTCCATTCTAGTGCCAGAGGTAAATACGGAGCAGCTGATGAAGTGGGTATTTTAGATATCGACTATGACTACCGTTTGATCAGTGCTGGTATGGACAGTTTGAAGATATGGAGTGGAAACGATTACCAATATGAGAGTGAGGATGAAGATGAAGATGAAGATGATGACAGTTCTGGACCAGAAGGAGCAGACGGTGACAGTTCTGATTCTGACGATTCCGATGACTCCTTGGGATCCAATGAGTTTGCTTTTGATTCTGATAAAGAAGAGAATGAAGATGAAAAAGAAGAAGATAAGGATGATGATTCTGATCAAGAAGATCAGGATGAGGATTCTGACGAAGAAGAGAAGGAGGAAGAGGAGGCACCAAAGATCACAAGAAGAAGACCATTTGCAGGAACACAACCAAAGACCAAGAAAAAGGTTCTCAATCTCAATTCTAAGGTAGAAGTCTCAGAAGAACCCGCTCCAAAAAAGCCAAAGGTGAAACAAATGTCCACCAAGCAATTGAAAAATCTCCAGAAGCATGAGCATGGAATTAAGAGATTCGAGGGTCTTTAAGAAAGGTGAATGAAGTAGACGAAATAAGATGTCTTTAATAGGGAAAATAAAATGTAAATGAAAAAAATGTATCAAATAATCTATTCTGTTTTTATATTGGTAGTAAAAATAGCCTAATGCCTAAAATGAAAACTGAGAGTATCTTCAAAGAATTCTTACATCTAGTTAGATTACAAGTGCACCACTAAAATATCTTACTCACTGGATTATTTACAATTATGCTTTTGCGCACTATTCTGAACTGATATATTTATTTGAATAAATAGTTGTTCTACACATGAATTGACATTATGTATATTTCATAAATCCAAAAATAGACCGAGTTCCTGTTTCAAGTATAAAAGACAATTAGAAACACCAGAAGCTTACTGTCACAGCTTAAACTAATAAAAGTCAAATTACTTAATTTTCGCAAAAAGTACAAAAATTACGAAATTAAGCAAAAACCTTCCAAATACCCTAAAAATCCACCACTTTGACTTTTGAATTCCGAATGGAAAATTGAATAAAAATTACTCCCTTCTTGAATAAACTAACTCATTTTCATCACCTTCTCTAAACAAAAACCCCATTTTTTATCTTTCAGTCTGGTTTCACTTTTCTCAATCTTATTTAAAACCCAGACTACAATACTTATAGACCCAGACCTAATTGGTTTGCAGATCAATCCGTAAATTCTTTATGCATTCTTATTGACTCACTGAATTCTTTAGTTCTTTACGAATACTCATTAATTCGCTTCGCTCATTAATTTGTTTTGTTTATCTTGATTCACTCATTGATTCGCTTCGCTCATCAATTCGTTAATTCGTGTGCTTATCGTCCTGCATCAATCCACTCACTCCAACATTCCTCCCCACCAGTCATGGAGGGTCTCTTTACCGTCAACAATGTCATCTTAAACAGACGGGGCTACACGATCGAAGGGACTCTCATCTTGTCGCCATTCCATCTTGTTTTCAGCTTCACTCCTCCCTCTTCCAACCCTTCCAATGCTACGACCACTGCTTCCCCCACCGCCCAACCAAAAGAGATCTGGATCTGTTATCCCATCATAGGAAGCCTCACCAAGTCCCGAGGCTCCTACTTGCTCAACCAGACGGGAAACGGTGTTTCTCTCGACGATAGCAGGGACCACTACACTTCTTCGCATATCCGTTTACAGTGTAAAGACTTCACTTATTACTCGTTTGACTTTGTCAACGACGGCTTCTGTAGCGAGGTCTACTCCAAGCTCAGTGCGCTTATCAGCCGGCCGAAGCTCGAGAACGATATTCGGGCGTTCTACGCTTTTGACTATAAACCCAACCTTTTGGAGCAGAAACTCCAGACCAAAGGCTGGGACCTTTATGATCCTGCTGCGGAATACGCGCGCCAGGGACTTATCACTGAATCTGAAGACTACTGGAGACTTTCCAAGATTAACGAAGACTACAAGTTCTGTCCTTCGTACCCGAACTACTTGGTTGTTCCAGGAAGCATCTCCGATAACGTGCTCAAACACGCGAGCAAATTCCGCTCGAAACAGAGAATTCCGGCCATCGTTTACAGACACAGAGGCAGCGTCAATGCCAATGTCATAGCACGGTGTGCCCAGCCCTTGGTCGGTCTCAATATCCAGAACCGCTCTCTCCAGGATGAGAAGTTGATCACCGAAATTTTTAAGAGCCAGGAATCGGAAAGAATCAGCAAATTGAGCGAAGATGACGAACACCAAAACCAGCCCCATCGGAATTTAATCGTCGATTTGCGCCCTATAACGAATGCCATGGCGCAACACGCTTTGGGAGCAGGTACGGAGAATATCGAGAATTACAGAGGACGAAAAGTGCCTGGAACCGACGAAAAACCACCCAAAAACGTCAACGTCAATTTCCAGGAGCATCAGAACTTAAGACAGGTCGATAAGATTTTTTGCAATATTGATAACATCCATGTGATGAGAGATTCCTTGAACAAACTCACCACTATTTTGAACGATTTGGACAATTTTCCAGTCAATACAGGCACCTCCAGCTATCCTCTCTTGCAACAGGCCCTTACCAAGACACAGTGGCTCCATCGCCTCTCGATTATCTTGCAATCGGTAGATCGCATCACCAAGTCCATCCACTTGAACAATACTAATGTTGTTATCCATTGTTCGGACGGATGGGATAGAACGTCACAAGTGTCTGCTTTGGCCCAGCTTTGTCTTGATCCATTCTACCGTACGCTCAAGGGGCTCATGATTCTTATTGAGAAGGAATGGGTCAGTTTCGGGTTCAAATTCTCCACCAGAGGCGACCACGGAGGCTGTATTGGAGCATTGTATAAAAAGCCCAAGAAGGCCCAGGAACGGGAGAATTACGAGACTTCTTCGGAATTGCCAGAACCAGAAAGTTCCTCAAGTACTCCCACAGGAAAGGTCACATCTTTCTTGCAAAGAGCAGCTACCCATATTAAAAACACAGCTAATGGAGGTACCACCAGTCCCAACCTTGGAGAAGGAGACAACGCTGAAAACGGCGGAAAGTTCCTTTCTTCAACTTCAACTTATAACGGATCCAGCGAAAGATCGCCGATTTTCCACCAGTTTTTGGATGCGGTGTTTCAAATCTATAGACAATACCCTTCCAAGTTCGAGTTCAATAGTCGATTCCTCAAGCGACTCTTCTATCACTACTATTCGTGTCAGTAC
The DNA here is from genome assembly GCA_030568515.1 of Suhomyces guaymorum. Classification (NCBI taxonomy): domain Eukaryota; kingdom Fungi; phylum Ascomycota; class Pichiomycetes; order Serinales; family Debaryomycetaceae; genus Suhomyces; species Suhomyces guaymorum. The sequence goes on from JAJMGD010000006.1 coordinate 316,547, forward strand.
GGGCTGTTCTTGTGCGACTCTGAGCGAGAACTCAAGGAGGTATATAAGGTCCAGGACTCCACGTTATCGGTCTGGGACTACTTCAATTCGAGACCTAACGAGTTCATCAATCCGGTATACAAGAACGACGATAGTGACGATAATGGCGTACTTTTCTTTAATTATACTGATGTCAAATGGTGGTTTGAGTTGTACGGCCGGTCTGACGAGGAGATGAACGGGCTTTCAAATTCTTTGGACCGCAAGTTTGCCCAGATGAACTTATCCCAGTAATCCCAATAATCCCAGATGAACCATCAATAGGTAATAATAGCATCCGAGTGAAGTCATCCACAGAATAATTATTCCCAGATGAATTTGTCAAGCAGATTATTTATCACCAGGTTATTAATCTCCAGGCGAATTTATCCCCAGAAGTATCGCAATAGGTAACAATAATAGCATCCTCATATGAAATTACTCAAGAGGTCTACTTGCATCCCAGATGAATTATCCACCCAGGTAAAGCCATATCAATTGGTTTATTAGCATCCCCGATGAATTTTACAACCAAATGAAGCTCTACAAATAGGTCTAATAGCATCCCAGATGAAATTATCAATAGTTAATATTAACATAGCATCGACTTATTATGTAACGAAGTAAAGATATTATTTACCATCATGCCAAGAGAAGCAATCTTAGGATACTGGGCAAATCTCACGATTCTAGATCGAACCACATCCCAAGTTCCTTGAAAAAGCAATCAGTGTGAGGTATTTGATAATTCATTGAATATAAGTAAAATCTCTGGATTTCAATATCCCTCGAAGTAGTTCAGTAAAACCTTTGTGCTTAATTTACTGTGGAGATTTGATTAATCGACTTTTTTGAAAATTTCACAAAAGTTACACTTCATAATTATTCAATTTACCAATATATCATATACCAACAGATTCAATTATAATTCTCTTTTATAAGCAGAGTATCCTGATTCTATACCAAAAACGATAAAAGATCTTCTGCAAGCGCAGCGAGTATATTTCCTGTTATCTCTATCTAAAGCTTAAACTTTATCAACCAGCAAAACTTGCCAGAAATAACCATCCCAGGCTTTCCACACTCAGAATCCTCTACCATGAGACTGAGCATCCCCTCGGTTCACCTCCTTCACCTTCTTCACCTTCTTCACCTCCTTCATATCTGTCACTTCTCATTTCTGTCACTCCCTTTACCTTTCGCAACTTTCACGCACAGCCAATCGTCATTACGTCATGGTGCGAATCGGCTATGATCTTTCAGATAACGATCTACAAACCGCAACTCTTCACCACTCAAACCTCCTTAGGAAGTCGGACGACAGCGTATGTTCCACTCGGCCTTTGGAATCATCAGGCACACCAAAAGGGTGCCAACACCTCTCTTAACCATTAGAAACCACGCGGTCTCTTCTGGCCCTCATGGTGTCGAGGGAAGAGGTCCCGCCACCCCACAAATGGCAAATGGCGCGGTCGCCATTACCGACCCATTTATCTTGTACCAAAGTTATATTCAACAAGGATTGTTGGAAAAAGATGAGGCCCAATTACGAGTGATGAAAGAGTTCCAGCGACTCTACCATCGCATCATTGACTACCGGCCGCCCGAGGAACTTCTGATCAAAATGAGCTTGCTTCTTCGCGAAATCGAATTGAAACAGGCGCAAATAATGATAGATAAAGGAGAAAAGTACGGAGCAATGAAATTGGGCAGTATCCAGAAGTACTTCCGGAAAGACCCCGAGGCACAGAAGAAACAGTTGATCAAAGTAATGACGGACGAGGAAGAGCTTGTCAATTTTCCGTCCCCAAGCGGCCTTCTAGTCAATGGCGAGGTTGGGTGCGGAAAATCGATGCTTATGGACATTTTTGCCAGTTCGCTTCCTCACCAGTCAAAAATGAGATGGCACTATAACAACTTCATATTATGGGTCTTCAATCAAATCCACCAGATCCAGGGCCAAAAGACCATGATGGCCAATTTGGGGCAAACCAAAAATTTGTCCATGGAAAACGAATTTATTTTATTTGAAATTGCACAGAAAATGATTAAGAAAAATACCATTTTGATGCTTGACGAATTCATGCTACCAGATATCGCCTCTGCTAATATTATCAAGATCCTCTTCACTTACTATTTCAAGTTGGGTGGAGTTTTGGTGGCCACTTCGAATAAACTACCAGAAGAGCTTTATTCAAACAAGTTCCACAAATCAAAATTCACAAGCTTCGTAGGCGTTTTAAATGCAAGGTGCCATTCTGTGGATATGATGAGCACTAAGGATTACCGGATTACAACTTCAGAAGAAGTGCCTAATTTGGTGATCAAAACGGATCTGGAAAATGAGGCCAAATGGGACCAATTAATTAAAGAACGAGCACTTCAACTACCAAATGAAGACATGGAAAAACCACTCACCCAATTAGGAAAACCAGCAAGTTTCACCGTATATAATAGAGTCACCAAGGTCAACTTGACGTTTTCAAACTCGATCTGTTACTTGGATTTCGGCGACATTTGTCAGGGTCTTTATTCTTCCTCTGACTATATTACTTTAACTTCGAGATACAAAACAATCATTATCGACAATGTGCCCATCATGACCCTCAAAATGAAAAACGAAGCCAGACGCTTCATTACCTTGCTAGACGCAATCTACGAGTCAAAGTGCCAATTCTACATGAGAAGTGAAGTGGACATAGACGACTTATTTTTCCCAGATACCAGGGCCGATATTAGTCCCGAATTGAGGGCCAAATTGCCACAAGACCATTCGGATGCACTTGAAGTGCAAGAAGAAGAAATGTACTCTAAAACCAGCATTGCCATGGAAAACCCATACCGTCCTAACACTTCCACATATGAGGATAGTATGGAAACTTTCGCGGAGGAAAGCAAGAAACGGGATATAGATTTCAAGAATACCAAAGCATTTACAGGAGAGGACGAAAAGTTTGCCTACAAGCGTGCTGTCTCCAGAATCAAGGAGATGGTAGGATCAGATAGCTGGAGACAATTTGACCGCTGGGTTCCTATTGATGAGAGTATGAGACCATGGGAGGTTCACCAGGAGTTTGCACCGCTCGAGACCAAAATACCAGAAACTGCGCCAGTAATAGATACCAAGCCGGTAATTCTGGGGCTCCACCATTTTTGGGCCATGGGGCCCTGGAGCTCCAGCCAGGGCAAGAGGCTTAAGGACTCGATTGCGAAAAGTTGGATCAGATCGAGCGTGAGAAATGAGTGAAGGGAAATGAAGAGGCATATTTTTTCGATCACCATAAGAGTGGAAAAATGTCCTCGGCCTATAATAATTGTTTTGAGCCTCTGTTTCCTTCAGAGGTCATTGTAGATAGAGATAAAAGTCCGTATAGGAATAGATTAAAATTCAGCACCTCGTAATTATGCGTAGAAAAATATTTGACATGCGTCAGTCCGAATCTTGCAGGGGTGCACAGTCATCACTGCAAAAGCCTTCCGATCATACAAAGTGAACCAAAGCCACAATACATACTTTTAAAAAACTTTCCCTTGATATTGGAGTGTTTTGAATTTCTACTCAATTTATGCAGGGTCCTAACTTCCTTTTTTCCAGACTTTTCCCTATCTCCAATCGTTTTGCGAGCGGAGACAACTGAGATTCACATGCCGACACGTGATTCCTCTCCTCCACTATTTCCCCAGATTTCAGCCAATGTTAATCCCCACCATGCTTCTCACCCCAGAACGGCTTGTACGCCTTGCCTACAAGTATCCCAGCCTCCACAACTCGTGGTATCTCATTGCCTGTGCCTGTCTCACCGTGGTCAACCAACCTCAGGAGATCCCCAGCGTGTTCCATTTTGCTCTTCGGCAACAGCTCTTGGAATCCACTACCGACCGCTCGTTGTTGACCAACAAGTATTTGATCCAGTTGGCCCAGGACTCGATCTCTTCCTCGGCCAAATACAATGATTTAACGGCCGTGGGTGTCAACTTGCCCGATGTGCTCATTCCATACACTTACCATGACAAATTGCCCTTGAATTACAAGTACTCTCTGTCTGACGACATTCAGGCCTGTCAGGCCAGAATCGCCGGCAAGGTGCGGGAAGTGATTCTCAAGCTGGTGGCGTTGGCGGGACTTCCCAAGGCCATCAACGCGTTGATGATCTTGAAGTCGGTGACACCGACTTCGATCAAACCCTCGGGATTACCGGTCAGACCATTGATTGTGAAGCCCGGACACGTTCCTTCTTCGGATATCGTGGGCGAAGACCTCGAAGGTACCAATTTCGAACCCAATCCCGATACCAGAGAGACGATTGACGGACCCATTACCGCCGGTTCCATCAACACCAAAAGAGTGGTAGAAGACCTCTACCGGGGCCTGGAGTTCTGGAACGCCATCTACAGCACCAAGGTCAACACCAGGATCAAGAGACAGATGATGAATGCTTATCCTGATTTGTGGTACTTTGCGTACCACAACGTCTACTCTCCACTTTTGAGCTTTACCGAGGTTTTATCGGCCAAGGAGACCTCGATGTGTGTTGTGGCCAGTTTGATTCCTCAAGATGTGAATCCACAATTAAAGGGCCATTTGAAGGGAGCTCACAATGTGGGAGTCACTCATGAAGAGTTGGATGATTTGAGAAACTTGGTGTTTGATATCTGTGACTGGTCCGGAGGGATCAGTTGGAAGGGGGGTAAGGAATCCGTAGCGAAGCTATAGATAAAGAACTGACGAGTCAAAGAACTGACGAGCGGAGCTCGGAAGTGATTTATCGAATTATCAAGGTTAATCTTCATGACGAGCGGAGCTCGGTAGAGATTTATCAGATGATTTATCAGATAATTTATTAATGTTATAGGTTCTTTTATTAGGTCATTTATTGGTGTTGATGTTATGTTTTCTAATCATTCAGTGAGAGATCTTCAAATAAGCAGAAGATTTCTTCAGAAGTAAAGGAATCATGAAATTAGAAGAAACTAGAAGAATGAGACAGGGAATGAAGACATCAAAGGAAAGAATTAAATATATAAATAAAAAGTTATTATATTAAATCAGAGAACAAATAAATTATTGATTGATAAAAGAGCTAGCAGATGTTTGATTTGACTGGATAATCAATCAACTGATTTGGAAATACGAAATATCATCAATTCAAGAAAGTATATGATGTAAAGTAGCAGAGTTCTTATCAGTCAGTTAAAACATGAATAATCGTAATGAATCAAAGGAATAAAAATAAATCAATAAAAGAGTGGTATTGAAATCTGATTGAATTAATTTTTATGAAAGAACGAATGAAAGGAGGATTCTACGACCAAGATCAATTCCTCTTCCAGTAAGTCTTAAATTTATCAATCCTCAAGTTATCGATCTCAATTTGTCTCCAATGTAATTCATTTTTCTGTTTTCCTTCTTCCCATCGTTTCTCTGCTCAACTTCTTTCCAAAAAATCGTCTCCTGATAAGCTAACACAACTATCGTCTATTGAACTGTCTAGAGAATACTTCCTAGACTATACTTACGGTTATTGATTACTCGTGATTATTATTCTTTCGTTATCACTCTCACGTTGTTACTCCTACATTCTACTCTTACTACTTTGCCGAGCTTCGCTCGTCAACTTTCTTTCTTGTGATGTGAATTATAATATATACCCAATAATCAATAATGGATTTAATGCAATCTAGCTGAAATTCTCTGAATATAAAGTTGGATTAAGACGAAGCTTCTTTGAAAAAAATGGTTGATCAAGCCTAAGCTGACTTTCAGTCTTAGAGGTATTGAATTTTGAGTTTGTGGATCAATGCTGTATAGCATTGACTTCCAATGTTTGACTTGTCTTGTTTTCTAGTTTTGACTTTCTTGACTTTCTTTGACTTTCAGTCGACTTCGTCGACTTCCAGTTCGTCAATTTTCAGTTGTTCACAACTTAATCCGGTCCTGTCTTCTGATCAACAACACTTGCAATCCACAGAAGACAAAGAAGGCCAAGTAGACGAAAACAGCGCCGAAAACAGTCTTGGCCACTGCAGGGCCATCTTCAGGATCCTCAGTGGATCCCATCATGGATTCATGGTTGGTTTGGAAAAGGAAGCCAATCACGGACAAAATGACCACGCCGAATGCAGACAAGATGGTACAGCAGTAAGCGTGACCTGTAGATACGACTGCCTTCATCTTGAGATGGATTGATGATGGTGTTGATTGCGTGTGGATGAGTTTATCGTGTCGACTGAGGAAGGTCGGTGCGCGCACTACCAGATATCCACTTTGGGCGGAACCAATGAACACTTGACCAGAGTAGATGAATAGTCAGCCACTTGATTGGAAACTGATGGTGAATCTGACAACAAGCACATAATTGCTCCAATAGTCGGCATTGTTTCAGATCTAGTGATTCTGTGTAGGTTCTCGTGGTTGAATTACTCTGAGTAAATCAATGGTTGAAATAGTTAATACCCAGTAGGAAATTCGGCTGAAATAGTCAGTTTAATCAACGGAGTGTCAAATTCTGAGATTTTTGTTTATATGTCCGTCTGGTCGATTTCTGCGTCCTCAATCGCTGACTCTTCCAGGTTCATCTGCGACGAGGAGGGCTGAGTTTCCTCAGCAAGCCGTTTTCTGCCTAGAAAAACCGCATGCTGTGGTGCTGGAGACGAAATGGCAGTAGGCACAGGAGAAGATAGCGGATACTGGGGCAGATCTATCGCAAAGTTGGCGTGTGCTAAACGGGTAGATTCGCCGGGAGTGAGCGAAACGTCCGAATTCTGAAGCTTGCGCCGTTTCACCGACTGCACCGCCTTGTAGGCCTCTTTCAAGAGATGGAGTCTGCTGGTCACGATATGGACACTGTGGAGGTAAGTTTGGGGGTTTTCGTCCAGCGCGATTGATTTTAAGGCTTCTTGTGCGGCTTCTCCAGACACAGAAGCGGTGGAAACATGGGTTTCTGGAGTCTTTGAAGCGCTTTTCGACCTCTCTTTCGCTGATTTCTCTACCGGCGAACGGGACCGCGTTGGTGTAGAGTTTCCAGAGGCAAGGCCCGAGTTTCTCCGGCTCAAATCTGGGGCCACACTGAGTTCTCCCGCAGCCATTGGTAGCGACGGAGTGGGAGTTCTGTTGAAATTTCGACGCTCGGAGCTTTTCATCGGCGACAGATGGGTGGAGCCGGCCCGGCTCCGTCTATATTGCAAGGTCACGATTTTGGTGGGTGTTTCCGATTCGATCATATTTGTAGTGGCTGGAACTTGTGGTTGCACTGATGAAAAAGATGAGTCGTTGGAAGTTGTGGGGGATGGTTTGGATGCAGGAAGTTCGGCGATGTTTTCGGGATGTCTTTCGCTGTCGTACTTGAGAGTGACGAGTCTGCCTGTCATGGGGACCACTGGAAATGATGGGGTGAATTGGGACCTCTTCTTCGCAGTCATTGAGGTGGAGGCTCGATTGGGACAGTCGTGCGCGCAGGGAAAAGAGAGAGAGAGAGAGAGAGAGAGAGAGAGAATGAGAGAGACAAAAGATTGAATTATACGACATATCGGACATTCATAATTGATATTGTATTTGGTATTATATTGGCATTTAATAATTGAAATTATCATATTGGTACTCCATATACGTCATTCTATATTGAGATTCCATATTTGATATTCCATATTGACATCCACCTTTGTCATTATCATAGTTTCCATTTCCATTTTCCATTTTTCATATCTCCATTCATTAGCCATTTTCAATGACCACTGCTGAATTGAGCCTCAAGCCCGAGAACGAGCCCTTGCTGTCCACAGTAGAACAGCTCCTGGGCCTCATCGAGTCCTTCATCGAGTTGGGCGTTTTGGTCCATGATAACCAAGGAACACAACAGTCGCATACAGCATTGATCCACAAGACCAACCAGGTTGTCAGTCAGTTATCTGGATTGACCGCCAGTCCTTTCACCCACCAATATCCCATTCCAGTGGATGTGATATCCTACATCGAAGATGGTCGTAATCCAGATATCTACACCAGAGAATTCATTGAGGTGACCGCTAAGACCAACGCCAGACTCAAGGGGAAGATGGAGGGATTTGCCAAATTGAGAGACGTTTTGGGTGGAAAGTTGGGAGAAGAGTTTCCACATCTCAAGAGCAGTATCCAAGATATCAAGGAAAGAACCAGCGAGTAATCTAAAGAAATAACTTACTATTAGAGCCAAGAAGTTGGAAGGAAGGTTATCAAGAAAGTTCTCCAATTTTTCAAAGAAGCGGGAAAAAATTACATTTACCAACTCATGGTATATTTTGCAGTACTATCACGGGCCGGAATATATTACTTTCCGTGCGAAGAGAGTGGATGACCGGTTTCATTACCAAAACTTCCCTTTGGGTGGAAATAAGTATACTCTTCGGGCTTAAAATATAGCAGATAGGGCAAATTACCAGCTTTCACAGGGAACCTTCACTTCGCGGCGATATTCAGTCGTGGTCTGACATTTCATCAAATAATATCAAGTATACTCTTAAGGTTTCGAAAGGCGATTGTGAAATAATATCCAGCTCTCAAAGTGTTGGTTTTCGCGGATTAATTATCTCCGGTGTGTCCTTGAGTTGGTAGGTGCTCACGAAATAATAATCTTCAGCAATTGAAGGGTTGATCAGAGCGCTGGTCACAATTATAGAATACGATGAGACCCCCTCAGGAAAAAATAGTTCGCTCATAGAAAAGTCGCTCTTCGACGGAGCACTGGTTGCTCACGGAAGCACTGTTATATCTGCAATTATGAAGGTGCTCGATTGTTTTCATATGATCTGAAACGTATTCATTCCTTCAATATTCGAATTGTTATGCACTAGAATGAATGGCACCTGCAAGCACCGATGCACTTGCTACTGCAACCCACAATAAATGTCCATGTAAACACCAATGTACAAGCAAGTATCACAATGAATGTCATCCGTAAATGCCGAGTCCCGTTAACCCCGTTCGGAATTAGTTTCTCTGTCAACGGGCCGTATTTTGAAGTCAATTTCGCGGTTGCATGCCGCAAAATAATTCTTGAAAATATTTTGACTCAATTTGCAATCATTTCGGGCCAACAGGCGTCCATCTTGGTAGCACCAACCAAACTAATTAATATACGCTGGCTAATAGATCAGCCAATGTTGAATAATTCGACAAGTAGGCTGGTATTAGAGGGACGTGTTGGTGAACTTCCACTCAAGTAGTCTTAGCTGAAGACACTCGGAAAATAAGCTACTCATAAATCGCAAAAAATCGCATCCATATTCGGTCTCCATATTCCCCAAAGAAGTAATACACTGTGAAAAACCTTTAACTCTTGGTACTTACCGTGCGGGTATTTAGTATAATCTCACATAATGCAATTAATAGGTTAAGCTTGGATGAGCTGAAATTGCGCTTCCGTTGTCCTGGACCCATCTCTGGACCCTTATTTGCAGATTATCAAAAGTAAATCAGTTTTGCTGCTAATTCGTAGGAGATTTCCTAAATTCCTTCTCCTAACTCTTTGTTACGTTAAGCGACTCTAAAGGGCCTAAAGGCTCTGAAGGTATAATGAAAACTCGAATTCGAGTCGCACTGCGGAGAGCGCGCCTTGCGCAGCACTTCCTAAAATGGTGTAGATCGGTATAATTAAACGCGAACGCCAAAAAAATATGCGAGGAAGGCTGGCTGCGAAACGGATGCGGGCACAAACCTGCCACCTTACCGTTAATTATACGACAAATAGGCTTTTGTCATGCTTAAACCGGACAGAGAAGGGTGCCAAGCTAGCTGGTTAGTTATAACGGCAACGGTTTTCGATCCGATCTAGGTGGGCAAACGTGCTTCTTTCGGTCGTATTTTTTGAATGCATTGCTGGCCGAGTTCTGAATTAACTTCCGGAGCTGTCTTGGAACAGAGTATAAAGTATAGAATTTGCCGCCGTTTCGAAACAGACCGTTTTACATCACCGCATCTCACCTTAGTCTTTCCTTCTATCCTAGCACAACCATGAACAAGTCCAAAAACATCCTTCCACTCGTTTTGTTGGCTTTAGCTGCAACTTCCCGTGCCGACACCGATGTCACCGTCACCGTTGACCCCACCATGACAAGCACTACCACCGTGGCTGTTGTGGAGCAAATTTATGAAACTGAATACATCTGGACCAACACCGACGGTGTCTTGACCACCTCCGTGACTACCGGCAGCACTGCTTTTGTCACAACCACTGTTGCTCCATATGCTATTCCCCAGAACAGCTCTTTTGTTGCACCAACTGTCAAGACTACCACCATTCTTAGCAGTACAGAATCAAAGGCTGTCGTTGAATCTACCAGCAGCGCTGAATCAGAGGCACCGGCCACCTTGACTGCAACATCCTCAGCTGACCCAACCTCAACCACACCAATCACCTCGACTGAAACATCCTCAGCTGACCCAACCACCTCCACCGAAACAAAGGCACCTTTCACCTTGACTGAAATCTCCTCTGCTGAAGCAGCTGATACTACATCAACTGAAACACAAGCGCCATTCACCTTGACTGAAACTTCCTCAGCTGACCCAGTTGAAACCACCTCAACTGAGTCAAAAGCACCATTTACCTTGACTGAAACTTCTTCTGCTGATCAAGCTACCTCCACCGCCACCGACATTCAAACCACCATTGTCACCATCACTTCTTGTGAAGACAACAAGTGCACTGCCGTGCCAGTGACCACCGGTGTCACCACCGTGACCATCGACAGTACCGTTTACACCACTTACTGTCCTCTTTCGACAGAATCTGAGACTTCTACCTCGACCGTTCCTTGTACCGAGTGTGAGGCTGCCACCTCGACAGAGACCGAGACCATCGTCCACAGTCCTATTGTCACCGTCACTAGCTGTGCTGACAACAAGTGTGAAGAGACGCCTTCCACTGTTGTTGTCACCTCCACCTCTTCGCCAGCCCCTAAGTCCACCGTTTCGGAGCAACCAAAGGCTGAGGCCGCTTCCACTGCTGCTCCAGCATCTCCAGTCGTTGTTCCTTCTGAAGGTAAGGCTGCTTTGAACAAGCTTGACCTTGGTGTCGCTGCCCTTTTGGGTGGATTGGTTCTTTTGTGAGCCTTTTAATTGTAGAACTCCTAATTAGTGTATCATAATAAATAATGTAATATGCCAGGTGTAAAAAGGTGAAGGAACGGGTAAGGGTGAATTTCTAGAAAAAAATCTGCTAAGGGTTGACCCTTTTTAGATGAATCATCAATGCCAATTAGGGATGCTCATAAAGGATGACTTCACATTTAGATCTTATCTGTGCCATATCAGTTTTATGGAGCCCAATAATGCCAGAAATGACATATAAAAAGGTAACAGTTCCACCACCTTTAAAAAAGTTTCAGTTATTACCAACAATCCCATCGACCATCATATCCCCTCACCTCTCTTTGTCATCCCCTTCTGTCTTCCCACTTGTCCCTTGGTGTTTGACTGCAAAAAGTGCCGCTACATTACGCGCTCACGTGCTCCAACAACAATTTAATGGAAGGTCACAATCCTCACTTTTACAACCATCACCATCATGTTTCGTAATTCCAAAGCGATCACGTTGCCAGCCAGATCGGTGGCTCGGCGTGCTACTAGGTCGGTCAAGACCTCCACAGTTGACTGGAAACCAATGAAGGGAGTGCAAGGAAACTTGGCCACCTTGGAACAACAAGCCAAGGCGTCTACCTTCAGAAGAGTACTCTTGGGACTTTTGATCGGAATGCCAGTCATAAGTTTTGGTTTGGGATGCTGGCAAGTCAAGCGGTTGAACTGGAAGGTGGATTTGATTGCCAGAAGTGAGAATGCCTTGGCCCAACCAGCAATCGAAGAGCTTCCCGCCAACCTTGATCCCAGTGTGATCCCTGAATTCGAATACAGAAAATTCAAGGCCAAAGGAGAGTTTGACTACTCGCAAGAAATGTTCTTGGGCCCTAGAATCAGAAACGGTATTTTGGGCTATCTTGTCGTCACCCCATTCAAGAGATCATCCGGTGGTAAACCAATCTTGATCGAAAGAGGATGGATCAATAAGGATAAGGTGGTCCCCAGTACTCGTGACCACGGGTACTTGTCACATTTGGCGTTCCCACAAGGCGAGATCGAAATTGAAGCCTTATTCAGAGTGATGCCCGAAAAGTCGTCCTTACAATTTGACCACGAGAAGGGATCTCGTTTGTTCAACGTCCATGATGTGCCTGTGATGGCAGAACAATCAGGATCGTTACCAATTTACTGTCAAATGATTTACGATTTGAACGACCATGTCGAATGGAGAAAGGATGATAAAAAGGAAGAGGGAAGCTCGTGGAAATCATGGCTTGTCAGATCCAAAAATGATAAAAAAGCTGAAGATGACGTCTATTTCATTGCTGGCCAGGCTGATAACGACTTGACATTGCAATACCAAGAATTTGAGTTTGTCAACGAAGGAGTGCCTATTGCGGCTTACCCTAAGATTAAATTCACCAACAATCACATGCAATACTTGGTGACCTGGTTCGGTCTCTCCATTGCAAGTGCTGGATTATTGGGCTACTCATTCTATAAGAAGGGAAGCCACCTGTCGGCAGAGAAGATTTTGGAGGCCAAAAGGAAAGATATGAACAGAAAGTTCTAATCAAGAGAAATTAATTTCTCCAGTTCCATTAAGTTCTAAGACCAATGTAGAACAATTCTTCAATCATTCATTGTGAAAGCATTATTAAAGCACTCAACATCCGAGAGCAGCTAATTGATCCGTTGTTTTAAAATGACCAGAACAAGATCAAACAATATGAAATGCTTTACCATAGTACCTGTACATAGAAAGCGACATCATTAATTGCATATAAATACAATTTCATACTTGTAGAACAGTATTCCAGTATCCAGATTGGGATATATGCTCAGAATCCAATGGAGAACTGATAGCACTAATTAATCATACTTTGAATATACTAGCGTTCCCATTCCTATCATTACACTTTCATACTTTACAATATTTATTAAAGTCCATTAAATTTTAGTTACATGAACGGCTCATTTTTATTCTTACGCATCGAGAGGATGGCCGGAAGAGCTAAATAATCCAAATAGCACCACCACAAGCGAAATGTCTGCTAAAAACATGCTGAAAATTTCATAATATGCCAAGCAACGCACCACCAACGGTTTAAATTGCGCCAATTGTGGCAACACCATCGATCCATAGCCAAGACCCTTTATCAACCAACTGTTTTCTGAAGCTGTGGCAAACAAGTTCTTATTGACGCTGATCATATAGAAAGAAGCGAAGAGCACGACTTCAATGGTAGAAAACCAGATGAAAAAGCTCTTCACAGGAACCACCGAGGTGAGTCCACGGATGTAATCGTAGGAGGAGGCTTGGAATGCGGAGGTTCCACGATGCTGGTAGAAATGGTAGAAGAAGTTGGCCAACAAGCAGGCGTACCGTATGACCAAAAAGTTGAATTTCCAGGATTTTTGCTCGTACTGGTTGTAGGCAACCACGTCTTGTTGGTACTGGATCTCTTCTGGAGACTCTTGTGGGAAACCAAAGGGAGAACCCTCTCCATTAGGACCAGCACCGTTAGGACCATTGGCACCGTTGGGGCCAAACATGTTCTTCATCATTTGCGCGATTGGATCGTCTTCTGAAGAATTGGCATGTTCGCCTCCATGGGCCATAATCTTTTTGAAGATATCATCGATATCTGGCTGTTCTCCCACTGGTTGTTCGATGCTTTCGATATTCTGGACTTCTGGATCAGCATCGGGGTCCACCTCAAGCTCCATATGGCCCGTGGCTGCGGAAACAGCTGTGCTGGAGCCGGAAGTGGCGCTTGGCTGTTTTGGTTCTTTGTCCAAGACAGACACGGCCGTGTTGTTTTTGACGGAGGAGCCTTGGCCCAAAATGGTGTTCAAACGGTCCGAAGCCTGGCCCTTGGCCATCTTGGCCTGTCTCCGTTCACGGAGGAGCCTTTTCTTCTCTTCAGCACTGATTGGGGCTGACATTATTGAAGTGACAGTTCTCAATTGAGTTCGAAATTAATTCTCGCTAGTGGATATTTGGCAGATTTAAATGTCGTAAATTAGTGCGAACGGTGATGAAGATCGCCATGAGATCGGATAAGTGGGGAAGAAAAAGGGTGTATTAAGGAAGAAGACCATCATTAAGAGTAAATAAAGTTAAGACTCCTTAAATTTGAGAAGTTCTACTTTTAAGGCTTTTCAGCCTTTTGTAAATTCTTACCCATAAATATTATGGCTTCTCATTTTAAGCTTCAAGTCGCATTCATAGTTAGAAGCTGAAGTCGCACTCAAGTCTTACAGAAAGTATTAATCCGTACATCTGTTATCAATCCTTAAACTATCGATCTTTCCTTCCATTTTCGATCCACAAAGGATTGATTCTTGATATTAGAATAATCAAACTTCACTACTTCTCGTTATTACAATTCCATTAAGCCCATTTAGCCCATCCATCTCATTCAGCCATACCTTTATCATGAGTAGAGAGACCGCCAGTTTGAACTACCAGGAACAATTGCGGAGACAGACGATCCTCAATTCGTTGGAAAACAGAGACTACCTTTTGGTGATCGCCTCGCAACAGCAGAAGTCGGTTCAACAAGTCAAACACGAGTTGATGGTCAAGCTAGTGGAGGGATAAATGATACATCAATGATTAGAAAGGAAGAAAGCAGAATGAAAGCGGCAAGGAAGGATTGAGAGAAACAATCCGAGAGAAAGCAGCAAGAACTTACATCACCGATTTTCGATCAGGAATTAGCCTATGCAATTAGTCCTTACGATGATCTTAAGATAATGAAGAGATTTGAAGTGTGAAACAGAATAATCGAGTCTTCTTGAATCTTTAGCTAATTCTTTTCAACATCACTCTGAAGTCATTTTCAACATAAATCTGAAGTTCACCCTTCCAATCTGAGGTCTTCATTGATTCTATTATGACCTTTTGAAAACGTTAATTCTGAAGAATGGGCATTTTGATAGAGATATCTTATCCAATCTTTAATATATCTCACCTGGAAGTCATTATCAATAGGAAGATCACTTCGTTCTCCTTGATAGATTCGCTTCTTTTGAACTACAAGTCTCAAATTACGGCTTCGCCGTCTATGCCTTGGATAATATACATAATATACACGGCCGGTTACGGCTGATGCAAGAAAACTGAAAAGAACTCTTTTGGAACGTTTACCAGACGCGAAAACTGGAGAACTATTTTTAAACGGTTACCGGAACCGTGGCCTGGTGCTTTGCTCCGCTCTTTTCTTGATAGGAACGCTACTGCGGACAGTATTGCTGGAGTCAAACAAGCCTCGCATGTATCGTGGCGGCTGGTTCAAATTTGGCCCTCTTTTGCTACTCTCGATGCTTGGACCTCGCGTGGAAGGCAATGGTGGGGCTGGTATTCTAGATAGCCTTGATTTTTTCTCAATTGGATTTATCACAAAAGAACCGTCGTTTGTAGAGTAGGAGTCGTCCTCGGCAACACGAGATCTTTTCATCACAGAGGTCACTGGACGGACCACTGGCGCTCTCATAGTATTTCCGGTTGGTGGTGGTGCTCTCACCGTTGGTCGGGCAGTACGCGTTATCACGGGCTCTTTCGGTTTCGGTTTGCTGAGAGTCTCCAATTTGCGTTTCAACGATTCATTCTCCTCTTTTCTTCGTCTTAGTTTCGCACGAAGCTCTTCTATCCTCGATTTGCACGCTCGCAGCTCTTGTAGATCTTCCCATGCCTTTCTGGTGGGACATCCGGGGAAGTCCACGCACCACATCGTCATCGATAACCCATACATGAAACTGGCGAAGGACTCGTTGAAGCCAAGCGCCACTGCGTCATGAATCAGTTTGAGGTTTGTCATGTTGACGTCCAACTCTTCGATCGCGTCCGAGATTCTTCCAAACTTCTCACTGTTGACTGAGCTTTCCATCGGCGTGTGTTCCACATCGACGGGGTAGTGTATTTTTGGGGATTGTGTTAGGAGATAAAGGCCGGAGGACCGTTGTGAGTGTCTCCGTTTCGACTGTGACGAGGGCGTCACTGGTCGGGAAGAGTGGTGCATCGTATGGAGTGTTGCAAACGGTTTGTTTAGATTTGGTTAAGTTAACGCGATATATGCGGTAGGCGCACGACGGGTGCAAAAGGAAGAGGAGGTGATGAAGGTGTAAGATGGTAAGGTGGAAGAAGTCAGGTGATGAAGGTGTGTGTTGGTATGTTTATATTGGTGGGGAGTGAAGGTAATTACAGTTTGTGTCTTTGTATTACACTTTCTGGTTCAATTTATGCTTTATCATTATTCGCAATAGTCTCTTTAGATGCAGAAGTAAGACACAGAACGAGTTTTTTACATCAAGTAATGCGGAATATCCCACCATTCAGATTCCATGGATTGAAATTGAAGTTCAATAAGGATAAAGGTTGATTCCATGTATCCATATCCTCGCTTCAACGGATTTAATATCAATATTATCAATATTGTTGGTATAAATACCCTTTCACGATAATGATATAGTATACTTTTATTTCATTCTATGAGATTAATATTTACTATCCCACTATATATGCTGGTCAATGTATAGAAATTTTATTTGAGGAAATCTCATATTACTTATTGATTCGTTTACTGAATTTCACTGAAATACTTCGTATTCTAGTTTATTCCAGACCAACGATCTCCTCCCAGGTCTTACCCTCCTTCTTCAATTCCACCAACAACTCATCTCTAATATGCGCAGGCAAGCCTGGTCCCTTGTAGGCGAAAGCAGTGTAGAGTTGCACGAAATTGGCACCAGCCTTACCGAATTCGAGGACATCTTTTCCAGAAGAAATACCTCCACATCCAACAAGCACCAAGTTGGAGTCCTTGGTGTACTTATGAAGAGTTCTCAAAGCTTGCAAAGACAATGGCTTCAATGGCTTTCCAGATAAACCACCGGTTTGGTTAATAAGTTCCTTATCAGTAGTGAGCAATCTGTCCACTGGACGGGAAATAGTGGTATTGGAGATAATGATACCATCCACCTTTGCCAGTTTGGCGGAGTTTGCAATTGACTCGATTTCAGGTTCAGTGAGATCAGGGGCCACTTTGACCAAAACTGGAGGGATCTTGCCCAACATGTTAGCACCGGAAGTGTTTCTTTCATGGACAATGTTGCTCAACAAATTGGTGAGTTTCAGCTCGCTTTGCAAGTCTCTCAAGCCTGGGGTGTTTGGAGAAGAGACATTGATCACGAGAACATCGGCGTAAGGTGACATACGTTGAACTCCCTTGACGTAGTCCTCGACTTCGTCACCAAACTTATTCTTTCCCAAGTTGATAGCAAGAAGTCTGCCCTCTCTAAAGGCATTGGAAGGGGCCCCTTCCAATCCGAACAAACGGTTGAATCTGGTTCTCAAAGTGGCAATCACGCTGAAATGGCCCTTGGAATTGAATCCGTATCTGTTGATAACAGCATCGTCCCTAGGCAATCTGAAGAAACGAGGTTGTGGATTACCGGGTTGGGCTTCAGGAGTAATCGAACCGATTTCAACATAGGAGAATCCGGTGTCGAACAAGCCATCAATGGCCTCTCCCTCCTTATCCAATCCAGCGGCAAGTCCAATTGGAGATTGTAAGCGAGTTCCAAAAACATTCACACCAAGAATTCTGGCATCTTCTTCATTGAGCTCAGGATCGGTGATCTTGGGAGCCAATCCATACTTCAAGGCCGCAATTCCGAGCTTGTGGCCTTCTTCGGCGGTAGTGAAGGTTCTGATAAGTGGACAGAAAACGTACTCATGGATGGCCGATCTGGAGTCAAAGTAGTAGTAACCACCCACTACAAGGCCCACGAGACCTCCGGTGAGGGCAATGGGGCCAGGAATGATGCTGGCTTGGCGGGCCGCCCCTCTTGCGACAGAATGGAAGTTCTTGAAGTACTTCATTGGAGATGAAAGACGGTGGTGGAGTGAGTGGAGCTTGTGGAATGATAAGTAGTCGGCCTCACGTGAGCCGAATATTGGGAAAACTAGCCCCCATGAAAGGGATGAAAAATTAAAGAAATTGGAGGGAAGAAATAAAAATATGTAATCGCAGCTTTAAAGGATTTAATGACATGAATTTTTCCATATTGAAGCTTCTTTAGACTTGATTTAGTCAGTAGCTTCTTGGGGTCTCCCCTTAGATTCGGTCCCTTCGCACGTGACTTTTGGGATTTTTCCCGGATCTTCTCTATCTACGCATCTCTTCTCTGAGATGCCTGAAAAATTAAGCATCACCACCATGGCTAAGACACAAATTGAACACCGTCCCGGAAAGTTCGATAGACCGGACTCCAAAGATGGCCGCAAGTCAGGACGCCCCAAAAACCACCGTTTAAGACAGGGGTTGGCCAAAACCGATCGGGAATATAAAGAAGCCGTCAAATCAGCAGAAAGAACAGATTTATTATTACAAGAAGATGCCGGTTTCCTCGAGGCCGAAGGCATGGAGAAAACATACAAGTTCCGTCAGGACGATATCCAGGAAGCTGTGGACGTCAGCACTGCCAATAAGAAGTTTGACTTGAAGCTCGATGAGTTTGGTCCTTACACCATGGATTACTCCAGAAATGGGAGAGAACTCTTGATTGGAGGTCGCAAAGGACATGTGGCTGCCTTGGACTGGAGAAAGGGCTCTTTGGACACAGAACTCCACTTGAACGAAACCGTTCATGCCGTGAAGTTTCTCCACAACGATCAGTACTTCGCAGTGGCCCAAAAGAAGTATACTTTCATCTACGACAAAACCGGGTTGGAACTCCACAGATTGAAACAGCATATCGAGGCCACCCTCTTGGACTTCTTGCCATACCACTTCCTCCTTGCCACCGCTGGACATACTGGTTTTTTGAAGTACCATGATGTTTCCACCGGTCAATTAGTGAGTGAGCACAGAACCAAATTGGGTCCCACCCAAGCCATGAAACAGAACCCATGGAACGCAGTGATGCACTTGGGTCACGGGAACGGAACCGTCTCTTTATGGGCCCCCAGCATGTCGACCCCATTGGCCAAGCTTCTTTCGGCCAGAGGTCCTATCAGAGACTTGGCAGTGGATAGAGAAGGAAAATACATGGCTGTTAGTGGATCTGACAAGACTGTGAAAGTGTGGGACTTGAGAAAAATGGAAATAATGGACACTTACTATTCTCCTACACCAGCTACTTCGCTCGACATCTCAGACACCGGCCTCCTTTCGGTGGCATGGGGAAGCCATGTCACTGTATGGAAGGATGTGTTCAAAACCAAGCAGAAAGACCCATACATGAACCACTTGATACCAGGATCCAAAATCGAAAAGGTGAGGCACGTGCCGTTCGAAGATATCTTGGGTGTTGGCCATCAAAAAGGATTCAGCTCCTTGATCGTTCCAGGAGCCGGTGAAGCCAACTACGATGCCTTGGAATTGAACCCTTACGAATCCGCCAAACAGAGACAACAGAGCGAAGTCAGATCGTTGATGAACAAATTGCCAGCCGACACTATCACCATGGATCCTACGATTATCGGTAAGGTGGACAGAAGAGCCATGACTGTCAGATTGAAGCCTGGAGAAATAAACGAGACTGAAGTTTCGGTGGACGACAAGTTGAAACCAAGACCAGACGTTTCCAGTAAGAACTCCAAGTTGAGAGCACACTTGAGAAAGAAGAGACAAAATGTGATTGACGAAAGAAAGATGAGAGTGGAGAAGAACTTGAAGATGGAGAAGGAAGCCAGAGAGAGAATGAGATTGGAGGAGGAAGGAATCTATGAGGAGGAGGACGTTTTGGACCAAGCCTTGAATAGATTCAAGTGATGATTTATTGCGCAAATAGACCAGATAGCATGTAATCAAGCATAATGTACATTAACATGAGAAAAGTGTAGTTAATAAGTATTAAAATCGTGTGATCAGCATCATAAAAAATTATCACTATAATGAGAAAGATATAAAGAATGATCCAATCTGGAATAATTACTCATGTTTCTTCAACCTATTTAGTTTTTAAGAACTACAATATTCGCTTGATTCTGTATAGTATATCTTCATCTAAATATTTATTCTTATTATGCGTAAAGTTATACTTTTTCTATCCTATCAGTTAAAGATCAATTCTTTATTTGTCTTCTAATGATTCTCTGTCCCAATCAGCTTGGATGTGAAATTCCTCTCCTTTCAGTTTTCTATCAATTCCTTGAGTAAAGATTCTTGCAACTCCTTTTCCCACATGATCGCATTCAAGTGGTCTTCATCAATACACTCCACAGCTGGCTGATTGGGCCTCAACCTGAACGGTTTGTTCTCTATATCAAATTCATCTTTTATTTTCAATTGTTTCTGTAATTCGTTGGATTCTTGTGGCGAAAGCAAGCAATTTCCAGTGGCTCCAAGTCTCGCTTCTAGAAACAGATTCAATAATAGCTTATTCTCAGTACTCATGAAGCCAATATTATTCATTCCAATAGAGGCCAATTTGGAGGTGGTGGTGCCTATCAAGATAAGAGCCTTGCACAAGTTGCTTATTCCTTCGTAATCGGAACATAGAATGATTTTCAACCAGTTGATCCTGGAAACGTCTTGTGCTATATCGCTCGCCATTTGAGTTCTTGATCTGTCCTCGAATGCTTTTGTATGTCGTTTCAAAGCGGCTTCCAATACCCCCAACTGTAAAATAAGCCTCATAGGAACGATGAGAGTATCGTCATTGCTGTCGATTTCTCCTGGTACATATTCAATCCTGAAGGGATCCTCAAAATAAGAGTCTTCTTGTGGCTCGAAATCATTTTCAGATAGAAGGATCTTCAAAAGTCTGTGAAGATTGGTGGGTAGAATAAACTCGTTTATAGGCGAGTTAAACAGAAGTGGACTGCCAGGAAAGATCGATAGCCAGTGGATTGAAGCTTCGATGAATTTTGGATTGGATATCATGGAGAACTCGTTTTTGCACCCACCGAAAAATGCTCACTCAGAATGGCCGCAAATATGTCTGAAGTAAATCATACCACTAAAGTGACAGAATCAAATGAAACTCAAGGTATAAAAGATATGAGTAGCAGTTTACTCATCTCAGCAGGTCCTTTGTATAATTAGCATTTCCTTATGATAGGCTTTCCATATCTTTCTCTACTCTTGTTTTTTTTCATTATCTACTCAATAACTTACTTATTAGTTTCGTGGCATTTACATCGCCTGTTCTGGCAATAGTATTTAGCTATATAGGTAAAAAGACATGTCAGCTTTTTATGCAATTAGTGGCACCAATAGTGATCAGTGAGATGTTCTAGCAGAAATGGAGAACTTGGAGTAGTCAACAGTGATCAAGTCTCCAAATACACTAGAGCCTGGGGCATCCGCTGGGTTGTTCAAGTTGTTAACCGCATTATTGAACATTTCGACAAGGTTGATTTCGGATTTGATGAACTCCAATATCACCTTGAACTTGCCGTTGGATTGTTCATTGTGTTTCTGCAATTTTTCTTCCAAACACAAATCGTTGATGATTTTGATCAATCTGAGCGAGTTTTCAGGGTCGTCGAAGTTCTCAATCTTCACCAGCGAGTTGAAAGCTTCAGGTTGTAGCTCGGAACCGTCATATTGGATCTTCTGATCTAAAACGATGAACCAAGCGTTGGCGATCTGTTCATATGCAAGCTGTTTGGTGTATTGAAACTCGTTATTATTGAAGTTTGGCAACTCGTGGATCATGTCGGTGATATGGTCGAGGAAGATGAGGGAATGCGGGGTGTTGGATTCTATTGGTGGCAAGAAATGAAGTATGAAGTCTGACAAACAGTTGAGGAACTCGTTCAAGTGCGTCTTGACCCTCAAATACGAGTAGTCACTTTCGCTATCGCACTTGTAAGGAAGATGGGTGATGATTTCCTGGAACTTGTCTTTCAAGAGAGCAAGCGAGTTTTGCACGGTGGGCTTTGGTGATCTGGATTGTATGGTGGTGGCCACCTCTGGATGCGATTGCACAAGCTCTAGAAGCACCGCTTGTAAGGATCTTTGGTCCAACACTTCGATCAAACGGGTTATTGGCAAGGTCTGGCCCAAAATCTTGGGGGTCTTGGATTTCTTGAACTTGTTCGATGGATTGTGCACTTTCCTTTGGCCTGTTCTCTGTGGAAGGGGCGATGCTGGAGACGAGAACGACGATGGGGGGTTGGTGCCGTCTTCCAGAAGACGGCGCTTCTTGATATTTGATTGATGCGAGGAGTTCGACTGCTCTTGATGCTGAATGCTGGGGGTATATCTAGGAACATCTGTAGCGAAGTTGGTGGCGGGTGTTATCACATTATTACCGCTGGAGAGAGAGGCCGGCTTAACGCCCCACTGGAAGCGTGCTGAGACCATGATGCAGATAATGTAGTGATGAAAAAGGGTGGAGACTCAAAAAAGGATGACTTTTAAGTGTTGGATGACTGGTGGTATTTGAGGTACAAGTGAGATGAAATCACAGCGAAGGGGATGGAATCACGTTTGTGAGGGCACAGATGGATGACTAAGAAAAAGGGGTGGTTTTGGGTGAGGTGTGGAGTTTATTTGTGGGAAGCTATCTGTAAAAAGAGGAAGTAGCGAAGTGTTGTAGAGCCAGTCTGTAACAATAGTAAGGCTATGTGTGCCAAAGATGAACTTGACGATGGCGTTTGTAAAGTGTTACCCGGACACGTAACGGTGCGAAATGTGAAATCGGAGTTATGGAAGAGGGAAAGGCAGGGTGTCGCATTTGGTGAGTGTATTCTGAAATTGTGGTGAATACGGATGTCGTATTCGGTGAATCTATGCTAAAGGGATGTGGAAGTCGCATCCACTAATTAATACTCAATTATTTGATGTCGTTTAACTGAAATTTACTGAGTTTGGGAGAAGCAATTACTGTATTTGTAGAGTGAGGTGTCGCATTTACTGAATATATACTTACTATAGAGTCAAATTTACTATAATTCATACTGAGGTTTATTACGAGTTGCTATTTACATGAAGAATTTTGAGATTTGTCGTAAGGTGTACACCTGCTGAGACATCAACTGAAAGTTTCAACTTGTTTCGTGTGATAAACATGGTGAAGTACTCTATTCTTTTATTTCTTTTTCCACCTTATTGTAATAAAAAAGAACTGATTTTCAATTGTTCCGTGAGGCTATATTCTTTTATGCTGATTTCATTTCCGGTCCGTTAATTGTTTTCTTAGTAGTAGTCATTACCTTCGTATTCAGATTCACTGAAACTAATATCGTCTTCATCATCAAATGCAGACTCCGATTCTTGGTCGTAATCAGCTTCGTTGAATCCAACATACCGGTTTCTCTTGATTTCAACTTCATCATCAGTGTAGGCCTCTTGATCAGTAGACACTTCTGAAACTTTAGAGTTGGTGAAATTTCCTCCATTTGTATCTTTTGCATCGTCCTGAATTCCTTCCAGCTCTTCCTTTTCTTCCAATTCAATTTTCAATTCATGAATGATGTCGAAACACTCGGCCAATAATGCGTTCAACGTTCCTTGACCTTCTGGAATCTGATTGTTGATGATGAATTTTCCATCACTTCTGAGGTTATCCAAAGAAGCCAATTTGAATTGGAATGGGTACAATTCACGGAGGTTGTTCAAACCATCGATTCTCTTGATTTCAAGTAAACATTTTCTCACCGTTGACAATTGGTTGTGAATTGGTTGTAAAGACTCACTCACTGGTTCAGAACTCTCAAGTAATTTGTAAATTAAAGAGTAACATCTTCTCAACAAATACAAAATAAGGATTTGATTCTTTCTGAAATGTTGATTGATTTCATTGGCATTGGCACCATTCAATTTCTGGATCTTTGCATTCAATTGAATTCTTTGATCGTCAATTTCTTTTAAAAGTTTCTGATAGGTGTAAATATCAGTTTCTCTCAAGGTCCACCGTCTTGTTACTAATAAGTTTTCGAGGGTAGACTTCATTTCAATGAGTTTGTAGTATAATCCTTCGAATTGCTTATTGAGTGTCTTATACTCATCATTGTCGGAGAAAGACAAGGAAGATTCGAAAAGGGTGGATAAGTTGGTGGAGTCTGTTTGAATAGATAAATCTTTAAGTAAATTGTTGCAATCATCTAATAAACCGTTCAACACAGTTTGAATAGCGTCGAGCTTCTTTTCGTCATCTTCAAGTTCTTTACTGTGGAACTTGGCGTCGTTCGTGTCTCTTGTGGCTTCAATTTCTTTGAGTTCCTGCTTGAATTGATTGATCTTGCTGACGATAAATTCCTGGTTCTCGGGCTGAGGAACAATTGAAGATGGATTGCCATCGGATACCGATTGCTTGTTGGTGAAATAGTTCAAAATTGATTTTCTGATGGCAATCAATCTGTTATAGGTGTGCTCGAGATCCGAGGGGATGTTTTTGAAGTTATCTTCCAATTCTTTGTATAAGGTTTCACAACGGTTCAATTTGTTCCGCAAAATCAAACTTTCTTCTATCTTGTGCAAGTTGTGTTCCTCGTTTTCGGCGTCCATCTCGACGTCTTCGTCTTCGTTGTCTTCGCTGGCAATGATGCTTTTAATTTCTTCCAATCTCAGCTTGATTGGCTGTAAGTCTTCGAGAGTGTACACTTGGCATTCTCTCAAATGATGGAGAAACTTGTTGACGGTGGACAAGGAGGAGTAGGTGGCCGGAGCGAACTTGATCAAGCCACAGGTGACGTAGCACAAGGATATGAGTTGCCATATGTCATCAATGAGCAAGTCATTGGTGTTGGGCAAATTCAAGGTCAAACCCTTCAATTCCTCGTCTTTCCGGGTGATCTTCAAGTCGTGGAGCAAATTCAAGAAATCGTCGTACAATTGGTGCACTTGCTTGGAGTTGATGTATTTGTTTCTGTCGTTCTTCAAAGAAAGCAACGTCTTGTACATCTCCTGGAACTTGTCGTGAAGCGGTTTTTCGTAGGTAGGAACCAGCGCCTTCGCCGACGAGGATGATGGCTGCGAGGGTGTCCCAGGACGGGTATTGTTGTGGGATATCATGATTGTGAGGGGTTAAGCGCTATGGAGGCAACGAGATTGGCGAGGAGGAAAATAGTGATAGAATTGTGGGGAAGAATGTGTCGAGAGTAAAGTCACACGAGCCAAGATATCAGTAAGTAGTGGCCAAGGGTGTGAACTAGGGTTTCGACTCTATTTGTTGGTTGTATAGTTAACTGGTTCAAGAAGATAGGTAGCGGTAAAGAGGGCTATAAATGGCGCGATAGGAGTGAGCATTCCGAGCGAATTAAGTAGCGTCACGTGGTCGATAAACCCTGAAGGACGGGAGATCGGGGAGAGATGGAGAGGGACGAAGCGGGGTTTGACAGAACTAATGAAGATATAGTGAATAAGATGTAATTTTGAAGGAGGCTAAAGCTTTCGGAAACGGATCATTATACAAGAAAGCACGTTTTCGGATGACGGATCATCTTGCAAGAGCCTTCTTTTCCGGATGCTCATTTAATAGTATACGCTTTTCGGGTGATCATTTTAGTCACTTTCCGGATCAAACTAGAGTCTTTTCCGAAATTTGGTGAGTTTTCGGGCTCTTGAATAGTCTTTCGGATGAGCTCGAGTCATTTTGTGGGTTGAGTAGTCTTTTCTGTATGATTCAAAGTGACTCTTTGGATTTAATAAAGTTGAGTCATTTTCGATAATAGTCTTCCGAATGAATTAAAGTCATTTTCTGGACTCTTAAGTCATCTCCGAATGAATTTAAGTCATCTTCTAAATTCTTGAGTCGTCTCGGAATGAATTGATGTCATTTTCTATTTCATTATGTCATTTTCTGATTCATTATGTCATTTCCGAATGATTTCGAATGAATTGAAGTCATTTTCTGGATTCTCGAGTCTTCTCCGAATGATTTCGATTTAGTTTCTGAAGTCTTTCCCGAATTTTCATCACTTCCAGATTCTCTACAAACTTTTCAAAATCTACTCTATTTTCCGATGGTATCATTTTCTAAAATCACCAATAAACGAGTGCTCCTAAGCACGTAGAAATAAAGGTCCGAGGACATCATAAGCCTGACAAAAAATTAAATATAAACAAGGAAGGTCGTGGTGGTATCATGAAAGAAGACGTCTTAGGCGTCTGGATTGGCCACTTGAAGCACGTTTCGATTGTAGTCTTCGTCGGCCAAGGATCCTTCGGATAATCTACGCCTTCCCATCATGATAGGGTTCAATCTAGGATCCACGAGTCCCGAGTTCGCGTTCAAGCCCAGCATGCCGTTATTTGGGGCCGTATGGTCTGAAGGATGGACAAATGGGTTTGACATAGGCATATCCAAAGGCGACTTGACTCTCTTGGAGCCCTTGGCGGTGTTTCCTCTGCCAAGAGTGGATCCTGGTGGTTTGTCGTAGAATTCTTCTTCGTCGTCATCTTCGTATGAGTTTCTACGTTTGATGATGAAAAATACCAATCCGGCGATCAACGCAATTGCGGCTATACCACCAACCACGCCTCCAACAATGGGACCGGTATTGGAGCTCTTGCTGCTGGATTTGGACGGAGAAGACTTAGACAGCGCGGAGGAGGAAGACGAGGAACTGGAGGTAGGCGAGCTTTGGGTCACGGTCTTGTAGACCACGGAACTGCCCTCAGTGACGGATGAGGTGATCACGGCAGCAGATCCTGAAGAGCTGGAAGCAGTAGTGGTGGTGGAGGCAGAGGATTTGGAGCTGCTGGCGGAGTTGGAAGCTGTGCTGGAAGGGCTGGAGGAGCCCGAGCCCGAGTTCGATGAGGAGCCTCCAGAAGGAGAAGCTGACGAAGCGCTGTTGCTGGCCTGGCCAGAGCCTTTGTAGATGGAGAATGCGCTGGCACCACCACACATATCTTGGCCGTAACCAGTACACCCGACGTTACAGGAGCCGGAGGAGCTGCCGGAGGGCATGGCGTCCAAGCAGTAGCATTCGTTACCGTTTTTGAGGGCAACGTAGGGAGAGTTAGGACAGTTCAGAGCACATAACGAAGGACTTTGGTACATGTCGGTACCCTGGGAACTGCCGTCGACGGAGGAGAAGCACCCCAAGGCGGTGTCTGCCCTGACGCCTAGAGCTAGCACGAGGAGGGCGGCTAGGATTCTCATGATGAAATGGAAGCTAACGGAAGGAAGGTTGAGTTAACGGGAAGTTAACGGGAAGGAAGGTTGCGTTAACTGGAAGTTGGAAGTTAACGGAAGTTAGAAGTTAACGAGGTTAACGATGAAAATCAGGAGGGAGTTAACGAGAAAGATGAAAATCAGGAGGAGTTAACGATTGAAAATCAGGAGGGAGTTCGCTGACAATCGGAACGATGGATCGAGCTAACAAAAACAGGCTCAAGGTAAGACAGTTCGCAAAAAGGAGTGGAGGAGTGGCGACAAACTAACGAACGAAGTGCTGACGACTGACACCAATACCTTTTGAGCCTGAAAGTCTAGTGAAGTAGCTTTATGTTGAAGTGTGCAAATGAGATGAAAGCCACCAGAATCAGGCGCACACACAGTGTAGCAGTAGTGGGTCTCGCACGTCCCACCCTTGTGCACCGATCGAGAATTTTTTCGCGTCGAAAAGAAATTAGCCAAGGGGGAGAATGTGGGTGCTACGGCAATGGGGTCACGAGATCGTAGCAGCGTAGGCATGTGGCAGAGCCCGAGAGATTGGAGGGTTACAACGGGGAGAATATTGGCTGATTTCGTGAGAAATTTGGCCATTTCTAAGGGGATTGAACATTATAGTCATCTCCCAGCAATGGGCCTAGCCCTTTCCGCGCATCCCGCTAGCAGCGTGGGCCCGAACACCGTGGTTAGGCGCGTTTGGGGCTATTTCAGCATCCTAGCGCGTCTGATCCGTCGGAATGAATTGGCACCCGTCGTGTAGCCGCGCCCCACGCTAAGAATCGCCAGCGGGATTTACAGGTTATAATTAGACTACGAGTGAAGGGGCTGATAAAAGTTCTACGAGTGAAGGGGCAAATAAAAGCTCTTACGAGTGAAGGGGCAAATAAAAGCTCTTACGAGTGAAGGGGCGGTTAAAAAGTTCTCAAGTAGTTAAGGGGCTGATAAAAAGTTCTCACTAGTTAAGGGGCGGATGGAAAATTATTACGAGTAGAGGCGGAAAGTACTCGTGAAGGCGAAGTCAATCGTAAAGTCTACGGCGAAGTCCCCTCAGATCTATATTTAATTAGCCAAATTAATTAGCCAAATCAATTAGCCCAATGGGTCTGGGGTCTGGTGTTGCACCGTGCCTTTGTAGATCATGATTATGATCACTACCCCAATTCTGGCCCCTGGGGCTCACAATTGGGTTTCTATACAGTGGGAGAGTTTCCAGCACTTTTCCGCTTTGGTTTGTGCGTGAGCTATTTGATGGAACATTATCCGGTATGCCAGTGACACATTTGACAGCAGCGTGAAACGGTCTGACTATAAGTTCATTAAAAGGGTTAATAAATTATATGATGGAGTGATAGATGGAGAGTTGATTTGGGTTGTCAAGGGCCGCTGGAACATTGATCTGACCGTTGCCAACCGCTAAGCGAGCGTTGTTAGAAGTTGACGATCATAAACAAACAAAACGGAATTGTCAAATTGAGTGAACTTGGCAGTAGTAGCCTGGAATAGTTGAATCGAATGAATGACGTTTTGGGGCTCAAGACAGTAATAACTTCTGGTTAATCAATCTTATCCTTAGATCAATTGTTACTATAGCGACTTTTGAGAATTATTATCATAGATTAAGTCGAGACTACACACTGATTAGTTTGAAAATATCTCTCGCTAGTCTATCATTACTGGGTTTCATTCTGTCGTTATCGTTATATTAATTCTAGAACCTGGCTATGTACATTGTCCACTCTATTGAGCTCTACCTTTGGATCTACTTGTCATTGGGAACTATCATGAAGTTTTAGCATCAGACAGAGTAATCATGATCCATAACATTCTCTTTCAAAGTAATCATGATAGCATTACCTTAACATTTTCTTTGTATAGTCTCATGATATCGATGGCTGATTAATTCATCATCTCATTGGACTATTTGAAACTCCCTTCCATTGGCCCCGAGCTCACACCGTGCTACGGTCTCTCTGTGTGCTTCCACCGCTTCGTTCACCATTGCCGATGTCACCATCGGCATCGCGTCCCACGCAAGCAAAAGATTCACTACCCACTTTTCAGCCCTTACTGGGCTAATTCCGTAGAATTTGCCAAAATACCTGTCAAAATGGCTCACCAAAGCATCCTTAATTGCTTCCGAATCGTTGGAACCCTCGCTGGAACCGGCGGTAGCAATAGCGTCTCTCCAGACCCGATCGTACAACATTCGGCCCGCAAGCTTGCTGCGGTGAGCAACTACCACTTTTAAGTCTCGAAGACTCTTCTGGTCCTCTAGTAACTTATCGACCAACAAACGGTCGTTGAGCGTAGCGTAGTCTACGTCCACCTCAAGATCAGGCACTTTCTCCACCGTTCCCAGTGCACGTTGGCGCTTCATGTAACCAGTCACTTCTTTGACCACCGCTTGTTTAATTGACAGTTTAGCTACTCGAGGACTGCTCACTTCAAAGTCAAGGGCTCCGCCGGGACCACTGATCCCGAGCATTCCTTCTTGCCAGTACTGCCTGACGGGGGATGAGTCTTCGGTAGTGCCACCATTGGCGGACTTCACTTCCTGAATTTTTAGAAGAATCCGCTTGCACA
This sequence comes from Suhomyces guaymorum, assembly GCA_030568515.1. Taxonomy (NCBI): domain Eukaryota; kingdom Fungi; phylum Ascomycota; class Pichiomycetes; order Serinales; family Debaryomycetaceae; genus Suhomyces; species Suhomyces guaymorum. Next base: position 346,278 of record JAJMGD010000006.1, read on the forward strand.
AAATCTCAAATGCGATCTCGCCCTCCATTTCGTCACACCGCATCATCGCCAAAATGAGCTCTGGATCGGTCTTGGTGAGTTTGGCGATAGAACGTGCGTTTTTGGGCATGAAAACCAATAGGTTCTTCTCCAGCTTGGCGGTGCCCAAAGAGGACCGAAGCACCATCGGATCGTCACTGATGAAACTGGTACTGGACGGCACGCCCCGTGCTAGTCGCAACCCGTAGCTGCGGATGCTATTGTCGTAAGAAGCCTCTTCTTTGCATATCTTCTTGACATCCACCGCCAAGCGCTTCAAGCAATGAACGTCATTCATCAAGAAATAACGGACTATCGATTGAGCATAAGTGAGCTTGTTTCCAAGCGTAAGCTCGGGATTTCGCGTGAAGAATGAGTTTGACTGTGGGTGCATGATTCGGCTTTGCAATTGGCCCAAGACGGCCGGGAAATCAGCCACCAATTGTGGATTACTGGCAATGAAAGGCCGGAGATTGAAATGATAGAGAATGGCATAGGTATACAACTGTCTGCCGAACTGGTTGGTAAAACGGTTCAAATACTGGGTGTCGAGTCTTTCCAATGCCTCAAAGAAGGGAGAAATCCGTTTTCGACTGTTTCCAGGACTGGATTCGGCGTCTTCTAAGATATGGAGAACATTCTCCATACTTTTGATTGAGAAGGCCTCAAAGGTGCCGAAGGTCTTGGAAAGATCTATAGGCGGTGCGTCTAGTGCATCTTGGACCTGCTGTGGAGATATGGGTTTGGAGGGCTTGGAGTAGCGTCGTATGGCATGTATTCGAGTGAATCGGAACATGTTGATTGGGAAGATGGAAGCGGTTTCCATTTTGGGTCTCTGTCACGTGATCGGGTATGAGACTTGGATGATTGCAAATATCCATTGCCTTTCATTAATACTCTGCAAATATCACCTATCATGGTTCTCTCATTGATTCGCTTCGCTCGTAAATTCGCTCATCACTTCTTTCTCCTCTCCAAGAACTCCAAGTCCTTGCCATTATAAAAATGGGATGCAATCTCTTTGATCCAACGCTCCTCGAGAATCATGCAGTTTCGCATGAATTCTTTGCTGGTTAGCACCAACTCATGGTACAACACCACTTTGGGCGGTGGCTTAAGAGCGTGCAACGAGGATGAAGGATGGATGAAAACTGCTTGGTTGTGCTTGAGGCGTCTAAATGAATCGCCCATTCTGGAAAGACGGGCAATGTTGGGGAAAAATCCCGACAAAATGGCTTTTTGCATCATCAATGGTTTATTTGCAGGTTCCGGACCCTCATCTTCAAGTGCAGTTTCAATGCCCATTTTTTTGCACAATCTCTCCAATTGTTCTCTGATAAATCTCACTCTCTTCAACGTTTTATACTGCACAAAATGGTCCTGGCACCACGAATTGGAGTAGCCGGAATCCACCCATTCGTTCCAGATTTTGAGCAAGGTGAAATGGTCGCCTTGGTCTTCCACGAATTTTTCGTGGGCTTTATCTGCCTGTTCCTTCTTATCTTTTGGCCTGTAGTACAATTGGCCCGATTCTCCCAACATCGACATCACAGATAAGATATCGCTGAAAACGCCATATTTGGAGCTTTGAAGCAATGCCTTGGTGAACATCGGGTCGATGGGGAACTCGGCCATTTTTCTGCCTGTTTGGGTCAATTCTCCCTGAGAACTGAGCGCTCCTAAAGAGTAGAGTAGTTCGAGGGCCTGAATAATTGATTCTGAGCTTGGTGGGTCCATAAAGTCAAAATTGATCAAATCGTTGATTCCCAAGGAGAGCAATAATAGCACCACTGAGGTCAATTTCACTCTGAGAATTTCAGGAACGGGGTTCAATTCTAACTCATTGTAAAAGGACCATTTGGTATATAATCGGAAACACTTTCCTGGCCCCACTCTTCCTGCTCTACCAGCTCTCTGGTCCGCCGAAGCTCTCGAGCAAGGCACGACCACCAAACTTTCCATACCAGTACTGGAATTAAAGACGTTCTGTTTGACGTATCCCGGATCTATGACGTATGCCACTCCATCGATCGTAATCGACGTTTCCGCAATATTGGTGGCTAAAACCACTTTCCTGGAATTTGAAGGGGTAGGCTCAAAGATCTTAGCCTGTGCTTCATTAGGCAAATTCGCATAAATCGAGCATACCAAAAGAGGTTTAATTTGCGACCCCAATTTCGCAACCGATTCATTTAGCGACTCTTCCATTGTTTCAATTTCTTCCTGGCCCGTTAAAAAGACAAGAATATCGCCAGGAAGGTCTTGTGTCAAGTGGATCTGGAAGATGGTGGTGATTGCGGCCTGGATATAGTTAGCCTCTGGACTTTTAGTATAGTGAATCTCCACGGGAAACCTTCTACCTGGAATATTAAGGATGGGAGCATTATTGAAGAATTCGGAAAATTTGGTGGCATTGATGGTGGCAGAAGCCACAATTAGCTTCAAATCGCTTCTGGCCTTGCAAATATCTTTGAGTAAACTTAATAAAATCTCGGTAGATAATGTTCTTTCGTGGGCTTCGTCAATCATTAAAGCTCCATATTTGGATAATTCAGGATCAGTCAAGAACTCGTGCAATAACAAACCATCTGTAAGATACTTGATTTTGGTTTTTTCACTGGAATTATCGTCGAATCTAATGGTATAACCCACTTCTTCGCCCAATTTGCACCCAAACTCGTCGGCGACTCTGGCAGCCACCGAGGTGGCCGCCACTCTACGTGGCTGGGTACACCCCACAATGAGTTTTTCGCCCTTTTTACCCTTTGAGTAGCCTGCCTCATCGAGATACTGTGGTAATTGTGTGGTTTTACCAGACCCAGTTTCACCCACCACAATCAAAATTTGATATTGCTCCACTGTTTTCAAGAATTGCTCTTTGAACTTGTACACGGGGAGTGATTCCCGCACCTCTTTGATACTCATTCGTTTTCTTTTAATTTCTTCTTCGTTTTCATCATCATTGTTAGTTTCTTCACTGCCCTTAATGACTTCGTTTTGGTCGAACTCGACAAACTGAGACTCATCAAACACGAACTCATATTTATCCTGGTTGGGTAAGTCGATTTTGTCGGTGTTGACGGTGGATAACTGAGTAGCTTTCTTCATTTGCTCCATTTCCCATTGGTTTTCGTAACGACTTTTTTTCTCCTGGGTCTTGTAATTGTCTTCGTGGTCGTCGTAGGCTGTTTTGGCGTTCAAGAGCTCCAGTTTTCTCTTTCTATCCTGGGTATCTTCTTGGAATTGGAATTGGGGCTCTTCTTCCACAGTCATTGCCTCTGAAATCGTCCGGTGAATATGCTTCTTTTTATTGTATTCTTTCCGCTGTTCACTGGAGAGGGATGCTAGTGATTCCAAGTGCTGGATCTCCTGGCTCAATTGGTCGAGTTTGAGCTGTTGGCGTTTCTGGAGGTACTGTTTTCTTGAAGCGTTGCGTAGATCCAGAGAACCATTTTTAGGATTCATTGAGCCTGGATTTGCTTGTTTCTGATGGTTTGAGCTCTTTTGCTTGGTCTCTTGGTTTGAGCGTTCCTGGTGGCTTTCTTGGTGGCTTTCTTTGTTTGTGTCTTCTTGCTTTGTACCCTCTTCATTCCTTCCTTCTTGGTTTTCTTCCTCCTCTTTCAATCCTTCCTTTCTTTCCTCTTTCTCCACCACCTCTTCATCCTCCCAATCCAACTGTTTTCTCCTGTGTCCTCTGCCCGTCTGGTAGCTCATCGCTCGTTTGTGTCTTTGTCTATCTTAGTTGACTCCACTTTTCGCGATGCATTGAATCAGAAAAAAGAGCATCAACTTCATCTCAGACCGAAATCCAACGCTAATTCGAGCCTCATTTGAGCCTTAATTGAGCAAAAAGACCGTTTTTTTCACCCTTAATGATGACTCAAGATGCCTTGCCTTTGACTAAGACTTCCCGGATTGCTCCCGACAAAAACGACTCCTCTTTCTTCGAATCTACCGACAGTGTCAGTACCCCTGCTGATAAACCATCCTACATCCCACCATGGACCGAGCCTTATATCATCGGTGTTGCCGGTAATTCTGGCTCCGGAAAGACCTCGGTGTCCCAAAAAATCATCCAGGAGTTGAACCAGCCCTGGACGGTGCTTCTTTCGTTCGATAACTTCTACAATCCATTGACGGAAGAGGAGAGAAAGCAGGCGTTTGCCAGTAAATTTGACTTCGATCAGCCCGAATCTTTCGATATGGACTTCATGTACGAAACCGTCAAACTGTTGAAACAGGGGAAAAAGACAGACATTCCGGTTTATTCCTTCAAACTTCACAACAGAACCAGTAAGAAGACCACCATCTACGGTGCCAATGTCATTATCATCGAAGGTATCTACGCTTTGCACGACCAGAGATTGTTGGATCTTATGGATATCAAATTGTACGTCGATACCGACTTGGACGTCTGTTTGGCCCGTCGTTTGACCCGTGATATTCTCTACCGTGGCAGAGACATCGAGGGTGCCGTTAGTCAATGGGAGACCTTTGTCAAGCCAAATGCAGTCAAATCCGTCTTGCCCACCATGAACAACGCCGATTTGGTGTTGCCAAAGGGGTTGGAAAACGATACTGCCATTTCGTTGATGATCCAGCATATTCAGAAACAATTGGCCCTCAAGTCATCCACCCATTTGAGCCGTTTGAAAGCACTTGGAAAAGACCTCACTTTTGATATCAATGCAATCCCAAGTATCAAATTGCTTCCCTTGACCAACCAAACAAGAGGGATCCATTCCATCTTGTTTGACGAAGAGACAGAAAGATCCGATTTCATCTTCTATTTCGATAGAATGTGTGGTCTTCTCATCGAAAAAACCCAAGAGTTCTTGACCCATTTCGACCCCTTGGATGTCACCACTCTGGCCAACTATACCTACTCTGGTCTCAAGGGTAACGATGAAGTCATCGCCATCAATATCATCAGATCTGGTGACTGTTTCATGAACAGCATCAAGAAAACCTTCCCGGAAATTCTCATTGGAAAATTATTGATCCAAAGTGATTCGATGACCGGAGAACCCCAATTGCATTTTGAGTCCTTACCACCAAATTTGGCCAAACCCAATAAAAAGATCATGTTGTTTGACTCTCAGATCATTAGTGGAGCTGCTTCCATCATGGCTATTCAGGTTTTATTGGACCATGGAGTTAATGAAGAGGATATTGTCCTTTGTACTTATTTGTCCACCGAAATCGGCTTGAGAAGAATCAAGCACGTCTTCCCATCTGTGGGTGTTGTCATTGGTAAATTGAGTTCTATGGAGGAAGGTGCCAAGGTGTGGTATAACGAGGAGGGCTTCAAGGACAGTGATTGGTTATTCAGAAAGAGATTTATTGATGGTCTTTACTTCGGTACTAGATAACGAGAAAGCGAGAAAGCAAACTTCGTTTGCTTTGAAGTGTACTGCAATCCTTAGAAAAGAAGAGGAAGTTTCCTTGGAGTATACTGGAAAAAAAAATACTAGCATAAATAGAATAATGAAGATATTCGAAAAAGATAATTTATTAAAATTATTAAATTTCCATGAAATAAGTAGATAATTATTGGGAAGAGTAAAGAGCCACAAAGAATTGTTTAATTGAATTCTTCTGAATTATAGAAGTACTATTGAATTTGAACATGCACTAGTTATAAGCAGTTTGTTGACTAGGTTCCAGAGCAGCTTATACCGAACATTACACTATTGAATGATACTGACTTCACTTTTTTACCTGCATTCATCTCCACTACGAAGACCAATCTACTTAATTCCAATTGATACGCAAGATAGATACCCATTAGATCCTGCTGACTTCAATTGATACACAAAATAGCTAGTCAGTCTCGATGACAATAACGTGACTACGGGAGTTTACCTCGGATACGTATTGCAAAGTACCACTAAACATTTTGTATCTGATATGCATTAAACAATTATTAAAACTCGAGAATATTGCTCAAGAATGATTGTCATTAAACAATGGTTACCATCTCAAGGATATTTTTGAAGAGTATCCTCAAGTAGCTAATAAAAATTAGTAATTCGTAGATAGTCGTAAATAGGCTCTATTACCTCGTAGACGGCCGTAAGTATGACGTAGTCTACCGTTGCCTTGTGGATAGATGGGATGGTATCAATGGACACAGTACCGCTATCTCCATTGTGATGTATACTGGTTACATCGCCATAAGTTGCACTGTTGCAAAGCTTCTCAAGCTTGCGTTGGGGCAGCCCGTTAAGTCCTCTGACGGTTCTCACTTCGCGTCCGTTATGTCCTTGCTCGGTTCTCACATCACGTCTGTAAAATCCTCGCTCGGTTCTCGCTTCACGTTGCTGCTGCCCGTTATGTCCGCTACACCACCCTCGGGTTCTCGAACTTCACCGCAACACTCTTGCTCCGTTGATGCCTCCTACACGTTCTCACAGGAGCACTGTGACCCTCGGAGATTGCACGATGCTTGTTTTCATGATTGAGTAGGCATTGGGTAGAGTTGGACATGGGTGCGGTGGTGTATGCAGTGGTAGACTTTAAATTCTCGAGTTGTTGATCAAGATTGTTCAATTCACTCAAGGAGACCCTTCTCTTGAAATGACGATCATCCACCGAGTTGTAGGACGTTTTGGCTTCTTTTGTAAGATCAGGTACACTTTTGCATTTAGTGAATTGCGAATTGTATACCAAGTATGCGTTGAGTGGAGCACCGGGCCTGTCTCCGGTGGACTCCAATGCTAAAGAGCATCTTCTTTGGTTTGACATGGTTTAGATTTTGGTGATCAGGAGCAGCTTGACCCCTTACTTATATCGAAAACTCTGGTTAAGCAATCGGAGCTAGATCACCTGTGGGGTCAGTTTTGTGTCACTATGCGTTATGCCAGGAGTAACGAAGTGTGGTGGTGTAGGATGGTCCGATTGGCAATTCTTGGAAATGCGATAAGCCCTGGAATGTTCTTCTCCGCGCATTTAGCCTGCCTCTGCGATGCTGCCCATCGTGGGTAACCCCTTGCTTTCCAAAAGTAGTGTGACGATTCTCAGGTGTCACATTTGCTTTTTCGCACCCAAGCAACAATAGAACGGCTATTATGCTTGGTTAGGGGGGGATGCAGCACCAGCAACGGGGCTTCGGAGTTCCATCTACTGGAAGCCTCAAAGCTCCTACGCTGGGATCCAGCAACATCGTGAAAAATTTCAGGTTATTTTTGATCAAATCGTGAGTGAATATCTTGAAAAAAAAATTTAAGGTTTGAATTGATGATTGCTCTTCGAAATAGTAAGGATCTCGCATCAAAAATTGTTGTTGGAGTTGGGCGCCAATGGCAGTGATCGAAAGACGTTTGCGGCGTGACAAAAGGTCTTGACGCAAGGTGGCTGTCGTATCTTCAGCCTCGTTTCCGCTTTAGGCTAAGGTGGAGGTGACCTGATTTGCTTAAATCCAAAGGTAGTGATCATAACAGATCAGCTGATCAATCGAAGGGAATACTTTTTAAACGGTATTTTATCGAAGCCCGGGTAAAGGGACTAAACACATTAACGTGATTTCGTGATCAAAGCCCGGGCAAAGAGACCATTAACGTGATTTCGTGATCAAAGCCCTTTGATAGTGTGGACTCAACACATTGGCAATTTCCTGTGGTCTCTTCGTTATTATTATTCCTCATTTTATTTGGCTGTAAATTACTGGTAAATATTCCACACATTTAGTGCGAAGCTGCAATTCTCAAATATTGTCTAGTTTGCTGTAAATTTATACCACTTTGTTTATATGACAACGGGTCCGTTCGAATTGGCGGCTATCTTTTTGGATCTACACATTGAGGCGTGACTTCTTAACTCGAGTTGGTCTGACTTCTATGAGGCTTATGGCCCCGCTTATTTGATCCTCCAGGCAAAAGCCGCGGCCGTGAATCAACCAATCCAATCTCACCCATATAAATGGAACCCAAAGAGCGCTTGCAACCCGAAGAAGCTCCACGGCCTAGAACTCCATTCATCAGCTCAGTTCTGGGCAATGACCCCCCAAATTACCCTTAGCGGCAAGAAGTCAGACTACGTGTTGACTCGGTCTTACAGCTCCGTGCCCCGCATCAACTTATATACCGGACTGTACACGACGAGAAGCGGGACCATACAAGGCTCATCCCGAACCGTTTTCTCCACACATCATCTTTGACGGATACGGGCGGAACTGGTCACTCCTTGACACCCATAAAAGCTAGCACAGTCCACTGAGAATATGAAAAAGGTAATCGTGCAAAATCTCGCTAGTCGCTCTTCCTCTATGGTCCAACCAGTACTTTGGAGAAGAGGAACGAACTACGGTTCGAAATTACTCAAATCTTACTCGACCTTCAAGCCTGCTGCCCCATTATCAATCCACGACATCAACCAGTACACTATTGATGCTAAATACGCTGTCAGAGGTAGTATTCCTATCAGAGCTGACGAGTTACAGTCTTTGATCGATGCTCATCCCACACTGCATGGTTTACCATTCAAAAAGATTATCAATGCTAACATTGGTAACCCTCAACAACTTGAACAAAAACCCATTACATGGCACAGACAAGTCTTGGCCATTCTTCAGTTCCCCGAATTGTTGAACCAAGGAGTCAAGTTCCCTGCTGACGTCGTGGAACGTGCCACAGACTTACTCAAGCATATGGGCTCAGTTGGTGCCTACTCTGCTTCGCAAGGTGTGCCTTACATCAGAAACTCTGTCGCCAATTTCATTTCTGAAAGAGATGGCTACGATGCTGCTCCTGAAAACATTTTCTTGACTGGAGGTGCTTCCGCTGGTGTCAGCTATTTGTTACAAATCTTATCATCTGGACCTGAATCTGGTTTCCTTATTCCAATCCCTCAGTATCCTTTGTATACTGCTACAATTGCTTTGAATAACGCAACCCCAATCGGTTACTACCTAAACGAAGACAACCACTGGTCCACCGACCCACAACAAATTAGAGAACTTATTAAAGTCAACAAGGAAAAGGGTATTCAAATCAAAGCATTGGTTGTGATCAACCCAGGTAACCCTACTGGCTCTATTCTTTCCGAGCAAGATATTGTGCAACTTATTGACATTGCCGCAGAGCATGGAATTGTTCTTATTGCAGATGAAGTTTACCAAGAAAACATTTTCAAGGGCAAGTTCCTTTCCATGAAGAAGGTCTTGTGTGAATTGAAGGAGTCTCACCCACATCTTTACTCCAATGTTCAACTTGCTTCGCTTCATTCCACTTCCAAGGGTGTCAGCGGGGAATGTGGTCAACGTGGTGGTTATATGGAATTGGTCGGTTTCGACCCAGAGGTCAAATCTATCGTGTTCAAATTGGCTAGTATCAACTTATGTTCTGTTGTCTCGGGACAAGCATTGATGGAATTGATGATTAACCCACCTAAGCCAGGTATGGAATCCTACGAGTTGTACCACAAGGAAACCAGTTCCATTCATAGCGAGTTAGAAGTCAGAGCTGACGCCTTGTACAAGTCCTTCCTCAAGATGGAAGACATTACTTGTGACAAGCCAATGGGAGCCATGTACTTGTTCCCACGTCTTCACTTCACTGAAAAGGATTACCCATTATTGTTCAAGGTTGCCCATGAGAAAAAGCAATTGCCAGATGATGTTTACTGTATCGAATTATTAGAGCACACTGGTATTTGTTGTGTTCCAGGTAATGGTTTCGGTCAAGTCGAAGGTACTTTCCACCTTAGAACCACCTTCTTGCCACCAGGCACTGAATGGGTTGACAGATGGACTAAGTTCCATGAAGCATTTATCGCGAAGTATAAGGCTCAATAAAGCTGAAGAGTTGCAAAAGTACAAATATTGAGATTGATCATTTCAACAATTCCCAGTCGTACAACTCATGCATCCGTCCACTTAAGATCTACGTGATCATATATATATTCAGTTCATTAAAATATAACGAGCGCCGTTATGAGTCAAGTATCGTTGTTAATCTTAATCTTCTCTTTGTTCCAATTAAGCTATAAAAGCATGCCGATTTCTTCACCAATAAGATCAATAATATTTTCAGTCAGCATTAGTAGAACTCCCAAGTGCTTGAGTGGGATAGGATGCTCTCAATTAATTATGAAAACAGCTTCGATATGGAGATTTTATTTTGTTGAAATAAGTCCAATTACTTTTTGGCTGCAAATTAATCTCAATCTATGAATTATAAACTATCGTGAGATCACCCATTGATTACAATTACTCATGATTACATCCTATTTTATTGACTTCTGGTCTATTAAAATTATCTAACGGTAGACGTTACCCAAGGTGATGGACTTGATCACAGTATAGTCATCAATACCGTGCACAGATCCCTCTCTACCAAATCCACTCTCCTTCACTCCTCCGAATGGCAAGGCAGCGTCAGTGAATGCACCGGTGTTCACGGCAACCATTCCGGACTCCAAGTGCTCAGACACGTACCAGACGGTGTTTAAGTTTTCGGAGAACACATAGGAAGCCAATCCGAAGGGCGAGTCGTTACAAGCCTTCAAGACTTGGTCTCTGTCGGTGAATTTAACAATAGCACCCAAGGGGCCAAAAGTCTCCTCGGAGAGTACCTTGGAGTCAATTGCGACGTCCTTAAGAACAGTTGGGGCGTAGAAGTTGGGGCCCAATTCGGGCAATTTTCCACCTTCAACGAGAACCTTGGCTCCCTTTTCGACAGCGTCCTTGACGTGGTCGACGACCTTGGCCACGGCTCTTTCGTTGATGAGACACGAGTGGGTCACTCCCTTTTCGAAACCGTTACCGATCTTGAAACCTCTGACCTTCTCCGCAAACTTTTCGCAGAACTTGTCGTAGATACCGGCTTGCACGTAGAGTCTATTAGCACACACACAGGTTTGGCCCAAAGATCTGAACTTGGAGACAATTGATTGCTCAACGGCAAGGTCGAGATCGGCATCGTCAAAGACGACGATGGGCGCATTTCCACCCAATTCCAAGGACAACTTCTTGAGAGTGGAAGCAGATTGCTTCATCAAGATTTTACCAACGGCGGTGGAACCAGTGAAACTGACCTTTTTAACAAGAGGACTTTCACAGAACTTCAAGCCACACATTGGAGCGTTCTCGGCAGCGGTCAAGACCACATTGAAGGCACCTGGTGGGAAACCGGCTTCATTGGCCAAGTAGGCCAATGCCAAAGACGAGAATGGAGTTTGGTGGTCGGGCTTCAAAATTGCAGTACACCCAGCAGCCAAAGCTGGGGCGGCCTTACGGGCACCCATGGCCGAAGGGAAATTGAAGGGGCACAATAAGCCCACCACACCAACTGGTTGTCTATAGGTAATGATCTTGTTGCTTTGGTTGGAAGGCTGGATGGTGTGGCCATACATTCTCTTGGCCTCTTCCGAGAACCATTCGAAGTATGACGCAGCATACTTGATCTCTCCCTGTGCTTCAGCAAGCGGTTTACCGTTTTCCCAGGTGATGATAGCGGCCAAATCGTCCAAGTTCTCGATCATAAGTTCGTACAACTTTCTCAACATCTTTGCTCTGTCGTAAGGAGAAGTGTTCTTGAAGGTCTTAAAGGTCTCGTGGGTGTTCTTGATGGCAGCATCGATTTCTTCAGCGGTCTGATCTGGCACTTCTCCAATATATTCGGAGGTTGCGGGGTCGTAGACCTTGATGGAGTTGGAAGACTTGGAGTCCACCCAAACTCCGTTGACGAACGGTTTGGATTGGAACAAGTGAGGGTTCTTCAACGTTGGGGCCATGATGACGAAGATGAATCAATTGCTTTCTTTCAGCCTGGAAATCGCTCCTTTATAAAGTCAGAGCAAGCGGGTGTCTCGATTAGGCAATCGCGCTGGGGTCGAGATGTGCACAGAGATCATTGGAGTAATGCGGCTGATGCGGTAAGAGGGACCCGTAGAGGATCGAAGCGGACCATCACGTTTGCAATGTCACGTTTGAAATGTCACTTTATTTGGAGATAGTGTTTGTTGCAGAGAGATATGAGTTTTGTCTAGTTTGTAGGCATGTGGACCTGTAGTACCGAATGGGGAGGGCGTAGGAAGTACTAGGTCGAATCATATTATGAAACGGTTATTCTGTTCATTGTAATTGTAAACGTACCATCAGCCACTTCATTTACCATGGGTGTACTCTGTGTTTGAATTCTATTGGTTTATTCCGTATTATTTCAGTAGTTGATCCATGCAATCAAGGTTATATTTCACAAATTAAGAAGCCGTAAGTCTGTCCATTGGAGTAGAAGGATATCGTCATCTACTACACCTACCATGGAATTCTTTCCGTTAGTTCGTTCTGTTGTTCTTACCCGTGTTTTCCCAGTAGCTCATCTATTTATTCATGGTTATCTTTCGCATATAATTCTAAGAAGCAATTATTCTGTTTATTGGACTGATAAGAAAAACGTCACCACTAAGCTTACTGTGAGTTTGTTCTGTGTTTTTATTCTGTGTTTTTATTCTTTTTATTCTGTTTGTTCATTCGATGTATTTCCTTATTTCCCTCCAAGTGTATTCTGTCTCTCTCTTTTTCACAATGCTTACCATTTCTTCTGGTTAATATCGCAACGACAATTTTTCCAAATTTATGCGTAATTGATCGAAATATGAGATCTCCTCAATTTAGATCCTTGGCACACTCTTGGCCTAGGTTTTTAACTTTAGAATTGTAGACATTGACACAAGGGACCTATAATTTTTTAGATCTCCACGGTGACACATACCTTTTTGGGTAACGCCGAAATCCGAGCGGCATGATCGTTTGCCGTGTCTGCGATGCAGACGTGCTTCGGGGCCGAGATACAGACTAAAAATTAGTTCATAACGGCCGACTCGTTGCTACAACACATCTCTTTGTCCGCCCGAACACACCGGCGTCTGGTGAGTGGTAGCACGGCTTCATTTGTGCGTATTCCCTCAGGTAACGGAATGCTCGGTAGTGCGAGTGGTGGGGTCATCGCAACATGCGACTAAATTAATGGAGATAAACGGGATAACTTTTTTAGGTGGCAGAGCAGAATGTGAGTGTCGGTGATTCACACATGCACTTATCAGCTAATAAAACCTTACCCGCTCGGTCCTGGAACTTCACGGAAATCGATCTTTGTGGCAGCATAACTCAAATCTCCAGTTTGTTATGCTGGCTGCGAAAATTCTGCCAGGAGAATGCCACCCGTAGCGCACCATAAAAATGCGACCACCAAGGATGTAATTGATGATTCTGGAAGATAACGACAGATGAAATTGTTCTCGATCATTGTGTGGCTCATGTTGAGCGCCACGGTTCTTTCAGCGCAAAGCAACGATACTTTTGCCAATGGTGGCTCTTCCGAAGTGATCGCAGCTCAAAAAAAGAGCGACGGCCAATTAATTAAGTCCGCATCATCAGCGAACCAGGGATACATTTTTACAACGCTAGATGACCTCTTCCAATCGCCGTTTTGGCACAAGGTGATTGAGAAACCCGACCCGGAAACAGCAAGAAACACTGTGATCCTTATCAGCAGCACTAATTCAACCTTATTTTTCGGAGATTCGGAGACCCAGATCGTTCCTCAACCTAAAGCTTCCAGAAAGATGTCTTGGCGCAAACGCCAGGTAGAGATGATAGAGGTGCAGTACGGTGCATATGAAGAAGTATACGTGGAAGATATGCCGGTGAGCTCATGCATATCTTCAGAGTCGCTGTCTGCCGGAGGTTCCTATACTCACACTTACAAGTGGACACAAGCAAGTAATCACGTATTCTCCAACAAAGTGTCAGTGTCACTCTCGATCTTCGGGCTCACACTCTCCGCCAGAATCAAGGAGATTGCTGGTTCCGTTGACAAGTCTGCAAGCATGGCGTGCCCCATAGTGCCAGGAAAGACAGTACAAGTGCTAGCTTCAAATAATTACAGAACTTGGCCCCATGCTCGCAAGCGGCGAATTACCTTGGGGTTATCGTTGCGACTTCACTGGGACTATTGGGAGAATGTTCTAGGACGTGGATACGGCGAATTGTCTCCTATCTATTTGCTGACCGACAAGGTGCCCAATTTCTATTGTAGCGACCGGCAAGAGAAATTAAGATGTGATAGCGACGCCAAGGAAGAAAAAGGAAAGAGACAATTTGGTGCATTTTTATCGGTTGGAGCGGAAGATTTCGCCGATCAATTCACAGAGACGGATCAAGCTACAGCAATTAGGACGGTCTGATGGCCTCCGGGCATCGAAATGAATCTACAGGTGGCAATCGCCACCAGTCCTTATCCTCATTTGTGTCTTAACTCTGATAGATTCCCACTTATCTCCTTCCCAGTCGGAGACGGGTGTATTAGCGGATGCGGACTTAACCGTGCGCGCCACCGCATCCAGTAAGTCCGGCTGCGATGCGCAGCTGCACGCGGACATAAGTAACCGTTAAGCGCCGCCAATACGACGGCCGCGGGTCAATTGCCACTAACCACAAAAGCTGTTTCACCCCCGATGGTCGCCGGTGGTATATAAGGCGGCTTCCCGCTGCCGCCGCATCGCCGTTGCCACCGCTATGTCAGCCTCTCCTCAAACCTAGAATCCTTGCCCATAAAGTCCACTCCCTTCGTCACCATTTGTGCCATTGCAAATTATTTATTCTTTTATCATAATGCTAATGCTAGATACCTGGTCCCGTTTACTACCCTTCGGATTCATCCGCGAAAAGGTTTTCAAGAGACGCGACCTTCGTAAGATCGAAGGCATTCGTCCTGGACGTACAAATTCATCTCCACAACCATTCGATACCTTTTCCACTTCCACAAGATCACTGCATGAATTCTTCCATCCCAATGACAAGAACACAGACGCTAGCCGCGGCGCCAAGGCGAGACTCAAGCGTTCCGCTACCTTTCCTCCCCATGATCATACGATAGTCACATCCAGTCATGCTTTGGCGGGGCATTCGGGGCACTCTAGTAGTCAATCGCCGCTGCCTGTATCGCTGCCATTAGCACTTCCAACTGCAGTTGCACCCCTCTCGCCGCTGGAATCCTGTGAAAGGTATCATCCTGACAAATTGGTTCTAGGAGGAGCGCATCCCGAGTTGGGGCGTCCAGACGGTTGCATGCTTTCCAGCGATATTACAATTGATCTTTCGCTAAGACAGGTCAATACCAGCCAGCTGTCTACATACTCATCATGGGAGTTCCCGCTGGACTCCGCCAAGAAAGTAAGGTTTCTTTAGCCTATATAGTTACGAATTATGACATCCACGATACACGAATTGTAGCAGCTGAAAATATTTGTTGCATGGTTCCATGCAGTTCGATGATGAGAAATAACCGTTTTTTTCCTGTGACTCTTAGGCTAGAATTCTTTTTTGCGATCTCGTGCACCACTTTACCTGTCCGTGCAGTTACGGGTCGCTTATTAAGCGTTGCTCTGGCCAGGGTTGCCATGTGGGTCCCCACCTCGTATTAACGAAGTATGGATAGGCAACCGTAATAGAGTCACTTACGAACTAGCTGTCAATTTTGGATTGGTAATCCAGATGCAAAAACGCGGCGATATGCGCACTTGCATATGCGGAGCCCGGGAAGAGTGCACGGTTCGATAATATCTTCAAAATTAATGGCTCAGCTGACAAATTGGTCCTAGGCTACGGTTTGGGGTGGAAATGGCGCAAAGAGGGGAGAGTGAAAGTGATGTTGCTAGTATGGTTAGGTTTCAATAACCGTGCTTTGTATGCTGGTTGGAGGGCGAAACGGGTAGATGGACATCAGCCCACATATTGTCTCACCAACAGACAAGAAAAATGCAACATTATTTGGCAAAATAAATCAGCAAATGAATGGCACGATATTAGTAAAAGTTGCAGCATCTTCGATTAGAAAAACATCTGATGCGATATACGTAAGCGAAGAGAGTCACTCCTAAAAGGTTGACCTCAAGTTTTCTCTTTGCGTTGTATTGAAGATTCATTTTTTGTGAAGAAATTGTGAAAAGCGAATAAAATCGAATAAAACTCTCACATCAAGACAATTTTATGAGCCCAATACGAACCAAAGCCTCAAACAAAACATCAATAAGCCACTACTAATTCCAGGCTTGATGATAATAGAAGGTGCTAAATCTAGCTTAAGCGGAATAAGCCCCAATTAGTTCAGGCTTTGTGATAGGAGCCGCGCATTAAATCCCGATATAGCTGCATCTATAGCTATAAAGCCTATTAGAACTCATCATCAAATCATACTGTATATCAGACGATATGTCATTCATCTGGTGACGTGAATGATGACTGATGGGATCTATTTGGTGGTTCACTACTTTTTGCAGAAATCATGTATTTGCGGATATAGCTAGTTTGTGGTCTATACTACTCTCACACGTACATGAGACAAAATAGTAGATAATTTCTAAAATTTATCCAGATTATTGAGGAGTGCACCATAAAGACTTTTGCGTTCCTATCTAGGCAATTTTGCTTAAGTCATGAAACAAGATAACACACCGATCGGCCAAAAAAGGTGTGTGGTAATTATATGTCTCAGAGTTGATACAAATGACAGATAATGTGGGATCTTGAGAAATACAGAGATACTTTGCCAGTACTATAAATTAGAAGTGAGCGAACTATATTTCAATTTTGAATAAAGAGAAAATCACTTGTAATATACGTTACGAAGAGAGGAACGACCAAGTGGAAACAACTATTAGTCTTTAAAATTCTTCAAATTAGGGGAGTCTGACCTGCATACACCAACCCCCTAGAATCCACAAGTCCCCTCAGATACTGTGATTTCGCCTGAGCGAAAAAATGCGTGTTTCTGTTAACACCGAGGCTGCTTCAGCAACTACAGCAGGCTCCAGTGATGAGATCACCGAGAGTGAATATGAGCTGATTCAAACTCAAATTCGGGAGATGAAAATGACTATAAAGCGTCTCGAGGAGATGACTTTATCCCACGAGTCCGTCATTAAGCGCTGGGAAGAAAACCAAGCAATTGGTCCAAATATGACTTCAGCGGCTGCAAATAATGAATCTGAATCTTCACCGATAGTTCAGCCAAAGGCTGCAAATAATGAAGTCAAAACTCCACAAACAGTTCAGCCGAACGATCCATATGCTAGTATAACCCTGGACGAAGCTATCTGGTCTATCAGAAGAGAGGCAACTAGTTTTACTGAAGCAGAACTTATTCCAATTTTCAAAAAACATCCGGCGAGTGATTTTTCTGACCAATCACTTTTGAAATATAAAGTCGCCTTTGACACACTCTTTCTTCACGGTTCGTTCATCAAGTATGTATTAGAAGATGAAAACTTACTGCCAGATTTTAGTAAGTTATACTGGATGGGCTACAGCGGTCCTAAGTTAGAAATCTTGAGTAAAATCGTTATGAAGGACTTAGGTGCAAATTTGCAAGCTGCCAGATTGATTGACTATTATGAACCACCCGAGAAAGCACTCCAGAAGGCTTATAATCGAGTAAAGAATGGCAGAAATCGTCTACTCGTCCACGAAGTTAAAGCCTATTACATTGCCATGTGTCGACAATTCAAACGTATCGATAAACGGATCAAAAATGCGAAGAAGCTCAACAAAGTTGTAAGGGAAATGGATGGAGAACTTTTAGATTTTATTTTAAAGGTCGAAGGTCACAAGAGAACGATTCATCTCTATTATCACTTCTATGGTCAACACGGCAAGAACAACGACGCCATAGCTGAGACGGTTGTCCGGTTATTTATCCAATATGAAAAGGATGAGATGACTATTGACGACATTCGTATTAGTGAAGAAATTGAAAGGCATATACTTTTCAAATATCCTGCTCAAAGACATTGATCACTTTTAACGAAAAGGGAAGAAACTGGTATAAGGTTCTAGATATTTGGCCCTGCATCAGCAAAAAGAGTTGAAATATTTCCACAAACCATAGCCAAGTCAAAGAATCATGAAACGGATCTTTTCTCACAATCAGCTCATATCTTCATTGTCCATGATTCTAGCTTTTTAGAAAATCTTTCAAATTATTATGAGTCCAAATTCTATCAATTTGTGGAGTAATCTGAGGCCTCCACTAAACTCAAAATCTACCTTAGAATTATAACTATAAATCAATGGACTGAACAAAGTCGAAGTTTCCTACGAGTTGAATTTATAACGACTTGGAGGGGCACTCCCCCGTTTGTCACAAAGAACTGTAAGAAATAAACCTCATAACGCGCCTTAATTGAATAGAGAATGATAGCATCCTGCTTTCGACTCTAAATCAAGCCGTCCTCTTGTATAAACAGGAGCTCAACTTCAGGTATTCCACCATATAATAATTCACCAAAATACCACAATTATTACTGTCCACAAACGTAGTTTCCGCAACAATTCGTCACATTCCTTACTATTACACTTATCTAGAATTGCCATAGAAAGCCATATTTATGATCTAATCCTCTTAATCTGAATGAAAATTGCAATAGATCATCAGATCTGATCCATTTCTTCTAAAACCATACAAAGTTCTCTCATATCATCACTTCTTACCACGTAGTTCATTTTCCCCCTTCCATCCCTGTAGCTTACCTCCTTGATAAGCGCGCTAAATTGACAGGCACGGCTCACCACAGAGACTGCAAAGAACATAAATCATACACCTACTCTTTCACCTTCCTCCGTCACATGATAACTCCACTTCCTCTATCAATTTGAACCGTCACATGACATCTTCTTCCCCGTCACCTGACAAACCGGCCTTCTCCTGACTACATCTCCTTTAGATGTCGCGTCTGGCCAGGGCATCTGCGTCAGTGTTTTCGCTCCGCCACAACAGTGTGCCATAAAAAGAAACAGCGCCCGGACGTGCGCGCACCACCAGGCCCAAGATCAAAACTTTACCAGCAAGCAGAATCAAAGCGCTTATTCTTTCGGATCTTTACACATTTGGCCGTGCCTCTCGCTCAAAGCACGTTTCCAGCCCGCTCCCACGAACTTGTTAGTTCCTCCCACCAGGTCAAATAACCCCTTTTGCATCCCTAGGATATCTTTTCTTCCCTGTCCAGGCCCCCCATCATAGAGTCCAGCATCACCATGCAATTCCAAGTGTTGTTGCTTCTCGTGTCGGCCGCGTTCTGGAGTAACGTGTTGGCCGACGTCGAAATCACATCTCCCTCTGACGGTGACAAATACTCGGTCTCCGGAGGAGATGTGACCGTTAAGCTTGAATGGAAAGACGATAGCAGTGATAGCAGTGACGACGACTCGCTTTCTAACGTGCAAGACTACACCATTTCGCTCTGTACCGGTTCCAACTCCGAGATCGAGTGTTTCAAGCAGTTAGTGCAAAGCAAACAGCTCAGTAGTACCACATACCTGGCCACGATTCAGGCTGACGCTGCTCCTAGTGGTAACTTCTTTTTCCAAGTGTTTGCCAAGTTCCCTAGTGGATTCACCAACCACTACTCGCCCAGATTCCTGTTGAGCGGTATGACTGGCCCCAGCTCTGCCACCATCACCATCAACGGTGCCCCCACCGTTGTTTCTTTGGATGTGGACGAAACCGGTCCTCCACCAGACCCACAATTAAGTGCTGCTGGTTCGCAATCGATTGACTCTGCATCTTTCAGTGTCGCATACACCGCACAAACCGGTAAGAGCAGATTTGCTCCCATGCAATCCCAACCAGGCTCCACCATCACCGCAACCACCTGGAGCATGGTGTACCCCACCAGTTCGGTGTCTTACTTCAGCACACTCGGCCTGACTCCAAACGTGAAAACCACGATCACTCCAGGCTGGTCCTACACTCCGGCCTCAGCCGTCAATGCCGCATCTGTGGCTCCATATCCAACATACTACTACCCAGCCAGTGAAAGGGTGACCAAGGCTTCTCTCAGCACTGCTGCCAAGAAGAGAAGATGGTTGGATTAGTCATTCTATATTGTAATTTATGTTTTACAGGTAAAATAACGAGCGTACTGACGAGCGTACTGACAAGTGTACTGACGAGCGAAGCTAGGCAGTCAACGTAGTGAGAACGATAATTTGTGAATCTTTAGTCAGAAGTAAAATATCTCAATAAGTTTTGAAGTATTGGCCATTTTCAGCAATGCTTGTGTTCTTACTCTTCGAGTAAGCAAATCAAATTAGAAAGACAATTACACCCTTTGGACCTTCCATGAATAAACTTCAACGCTTATTTTGGGAACAGAAGTTAACTTCAGCCACGATTGTAGCAAGAAATCATACTTAGAATAGATTAGGCTTAATCATTCTGAATAAATAACTTTCGAAATCAATATCTAACTATATAGAAAAATACATGGGTTCCAGAAATCGTTTTAAATAGTCTAATACGAGACTCCAAATAGGACGATATCACTACGTTCCAGTCGAATATTTTGTTCAAAGTTGTATAAATGGAGTGGCCATATTCCTTCCGCACTCTATTTAAAAGGAGAGGATAAGTGCCGTTAATATTAGAATTATAAATAGAATTATGTATCGAAACAACTATTCATGATCCTTAAATAGTCTGTTTTGGTTTCATTCAAAAGTAGATAAGGATTCTAAATTAACTTTCTTGGCTCGTACGACTAAGTTAACTTTATAGTAAGAGAATAGCGCGCAAAACGAACTATATAACCCTCAAGTTATCATTTCCAGTCACGTGCGCCAACTACTATGCTTGACCGGGCCGGTGAGATCTTTACTGACTCAACTATCGAATTTCATTCATCAGAATGTGTGTTGGCAGACCATATCACTCATTAAGAACCGATGGAAGCTTGAGGTATATCAGCATCGAAGAGGCAATGATTGCCAAGGGCCGCCAAACCCCAATTGGTTCCGCTTCCACTGAATCTAATGCTAGCAAAGAGAGCTTCGAGATAACGGATTTGGACATTTCCTCGGGTGAAACCGAGCAAAATGACGAGCACACCGACAACTACTGGCTTGATGAGAAGAAGGCCTATTCTGGCCAGTTATCTGAGAAATACGCTGGTTACGACCTTGAAAAACAAGAGACTAAACCCAGAAAAGACTGGAGATTGAAGGCACAGGCCGTTTTGGTCTTGACGGGCTGTATTTTCTTTGGCTACCGTGGTGTGACGGGCTTTATCGAGTTGTACCACCAGATGGTTAATGAATAAAGGTACTAAAACAAACATAATATTAGAATTGAAGTTGCTATTACTAGAGTTCTACCAAAGCAGCAATTGGACGCGATGTAGTTCCACTCCATTCCGATGAGATTCGTTCGAGGCTTCTCAATAGGGATTGTCGATGGCCATAAAAAGGTACCCGCTACCCAATCGCCCAATTTGGCAACTGCGCGCAAAAGCGCTTTACCCCAGATATATAAGATAAGAGGAATCCGTTGAATATATGAGTAATTTGGGATTGAGTAGCAAGCAAATCTTGGAGTATAGACTATTCGGAATTGAGTAGAAATCAAGAGAGTATCGGTATAACTGCTCCGCTCACCGATTTGGACTTTTTAGGCTATTAATTTCATATCAAGAAGAAAGAAGCTAAGAAAGCCTACAGGAAGTCTTCAACCAGAAGAAGAGATACACTATACTCAAATAAAAAGCACTATTTAAGATGAAAAGCGCCTTATTGTCCCTAGCATTGGCCCTCGGATCAACAGCACTCTCGCTTGTCCCCCAGACACCAATTATTCCAAACGACGAACAATCGTTCATGGATACCATTTTCGGTCAATTGGTCGAGTCAGACCACCTGCACCAAAACAAGATGAAGCTCAAGCTGTTGGGAATTTCCGGTCCAATCAACGACTACGACGCTGCTCATCAGCTGTTCGTGAACATCCAGGGCAAGTTGCGCTTACCATCCGATGATGATACCAGTGATATCAATGACAACCAGAACATGTTTGGCGGGATCCTTACGTACGCACATTTCAATGCCTTGCAGTGTTTTGACCCTCTGACCTACGATAGCGCCAAGATCGATATAGCAGTGGTGGGTGC
Source organism: Suhomyces guaymorum (assembly GCA_030568515.1). Classification (NCBI taxonomy): domain Eukaryota; kingdom Fungi; phylum Ascomycota; class Pichiomycetes; order Serinales; family Debaryomycetaceae; genus Suhomyces; species Suhomyces guaymorum. Next base: position 368,235 of record JAJMGD010000006.1, read on the forward strand.
TCCTTTTGATACGGGGACTTCTTACCGGCCTGGTGCGCGGTTTGGTCCTGAAGCCATTCGTCTGACTTCGAGAAGATTGGGTCCCGGAGGAGGTTCTAGCGGCCACAAGAAGAAGGGATACCCATTGAACCCTTACGATGCAGATACTCACAATTATTCGATCGTAGACTGCGGCGATGTGGCGATGACTCCCTTCGATAACAGAATAGCTTTGAACCAGCTCTACAGAGGCCAAAGAGCAATTCACAAGCACCAGGGGAAGGTCGGCAGAGTGCCTAAAATCATCACCATGGGCGGTGATCATACCATCACGCTCATGGCCTTGAAGTCAGTTCATGAGGCCCTTGGCCAGCACGTCCATGTGATCCATTTCGACTCTCATATCGACACCTGGGACCCCAAAGTGCTTGGTGGTGGCATCACCAACTATATGTCCTTGAACCACGGCACTTTCCTCCACTATGCCCACGAACAAGGCTACATCGCACCACAAGGAAACTGGCACGTTGGAATCAGAGCCCCATATATCGATGAAGTCTACGATGGAAACCATGATAGCGAGTGCGGATTCCAGATCGTGAAAGCCACCGATATCGACGAAATAGGCGTCAGGAGAATCGTCAAGGCATTGAAACACAGCATCCAAGACAAACCGGTGTACATCTCTGTAGATATCGATGTGTTGGATCCAGCGCATGCTCCAGGAACTGGCACGATGGAAATCGGTGGATTCAGCGGCCGTGAACTACTCAGCATTTTGGAAGGATTACGCGGGCTCAATGTGGTTGGAGCGGATGTTGTAGAGGTGAGTCCTCCATACGATACTAATTCCGAGATCACCAGTTTGGCCGCTACTTCTGTGATTGACGTGTTTCTTAAAATGATGACCGATGAGTAGAAAAATGGATATTAGGAATATTAAAATATTATTTTCTAATACAAAATGGTAAAAACAAAATGGTAAAAATGGTTGGAATTATGGTAGACCATAGCTGGTCTTTTTAATGATTATACATGAAATATGAAGTATTATTAAAATTCTAAAATAACGCTGCTTGGAATTAGTAGACCGAATAAGGAAAATTTTCTTCTTAGTAGTGCTGCTTATTAACTAGGCTGATGAAGGCTAGCTTGTCTTTCTTCTACTTCAACATTGTAAACCGATGAGACACCCTTTAATAATGCTGCATTTCACATACTTAAGAATTGCATCTTCGATTGCAAAATACCCAGACTTAGTTTGGACATGGAATGTGCTACAACTTTAACTGTATTTTTGAGACAAACTAAAGTGAAACATTGTGCCTCAAAAAGCGGTTGAAACTGGGATGCAAAAAATAGATCCAGAGAAGTAAACCTACCAGCTACTCTACTTCAATAGATCTGATATAACATAATTAGCTACTTAACGCATTTATCCGTGGAAGATAATCGCCATTGCAGATAATCGATGACTTCAAACGTAGCGAGCTCAAACATCGAGCGATGGTTCCATGCCGCTGCGCTACAATTGCGTGCTGGCACCGACATCCGCAAATCAGCGCCAGCGAAGGTACTTGGGAGGCACCTGTTCTGCTAATCTGCCAAGAGAGACACTACTAAAACCAGGGCTCTGAAAATGAGGTTCTAGGAATAGGGCTCTCAAAAGGGTTCTCAAAATGGACTCTCGAAACGGGGCTCACAAAATGGCTCTAAAAATGGCCCTCAAAGTGGGCTCACAAAATGGCTCTAAAATTGGCCCTCAAATTGGGCCCTTGAAATCGCCAGGTTTTCATCACAAATCCGACCCAAAAGACCCTTCTTTGGATCGCGGCAGCAACGCCCCTGACATGGCCACGAGCAATGGTGCCGTGTCTCGCAGTAGAGTCGCAGTTTCACACCCTAATGTAGTCCGGGCACATAGTGAGACAGCACAAAAATAGTTTTCACGCCTTAAAGTCAAAGAAGAATAAGATGGGGCCACAGAATATATCACTATTAAAGTCATTCCAGACCATGAATTTTCTCTCTCTCTATTTCTTCCTATATTTCTCACTAGGACATCACCCCAGAATTACTCTCTCATCAAGTTCTTCCTTATTTTCCCTCTGTCCCGATCTGGGAAGCTCGCTTCCCTAGTAGTAACGAGGCTGTGAGGTACGCTGCCAGATCTACACAGGTGCTGTGGCCGGTTTTGTGCACGGAGACGAAACAGAGACTTTCCGCACCGTACTCCGCCACCACGTCGCCAGTAATGTTCTGCTAGTACCGTTGGCCTCTAACTACTAAGCCGGCACCACCCGTTCCCCCAGCACTATTAGAGCCTACGGGTCCAGTGTCGCTCGACGCCCCGATCGTCTCATCGCTCCGTAGTAAAGCGCAGCAGGGCGCTTTTTTTGTGTGCTGTGCGCAAGCATCGCACTATGATGTAGTATTGTTGTTGCTTCTTAAAATGGAACTCTCAGATCGGGGCAGTGACCGCGGGACTTGGGCCAGTGGCTGTCAGATATTTTCAGCTCTCTACTACTTATCTTCTTGAAACCCTGAAGTTAGCACTCTTCTTGAGAACATCCACCGCACCAGAAGCTCCCCCCTAAAAGGTCTACAGCCTTCATCAAGAGATTTCAGACTCGATCTCTGTTCTTCTGCTACCCCTTCCCTTCGCTTATAGCTGACCGGCCTGCCACTGTTCGCACACGTGACCCCCACTACCGGCAACAAATAAAAATAGTTGATCAACACCACTTGCTCAACCACTCTTCTCCACGATGGCCCAACGAGACTTGACGTTCAACGCCCCTCGTGCCCAAGGTTCCAGCGAGGAAGAGCGTGATCCCAGAAACCCCTTCGCCGGCCAGGGCGAAATCGACGAGTCCTCCTTTCTGTCGCAACAACGCTCTAGCGCTACGTCCTCGACAGAAGACGACATCAACAGAGAATACGGCCGTCCCTTCAACGCCTACAACGGCTACTACAACAACACCAACGACGGCACCACCTCCAAGCTTCTCTCTAACGACAACTCCTCCAGCGAAGACCCTATGACCGGCTCGCACACTGGATCAGTTCCCCCTCCTCCGCCCCGGACCTCCAAACAGTCCTACGCCGCCATGGGCTACGCCTCCACCCCCACAAACCAGATCAACGTGCCCTCCGAGTTTGACAGGTACCCCTCGATGGCCGGATCAAGAGTGGTTTCCTCCACCTCCTTGAATAACATGGCCAACGCTGCCAGCGCCGCCGGAGCCGGCGCCGCTGGCGCCCAGCACAAATCGGACGGAGAATCATCGATATCGTCCAACCCCTTCTCCAACGGGAACGATTTCAGTCCCTTTGGTGGCTACCCGGCCTCTTCTTTCCCCCTTCACATCGACGAAAAAGAACCCGATGACTACCTTCATAACCCAGACCCCATCGCCGATGCTAACTACGACAAGAACAGATTCATGGCCGATTTGAAAAACATGGACCGTCGTTCGCTCGGTGGCTTGATCGGTATCGTTGTCCTTCTCATCGCCGCCATCGTCGTCTTTATCTTGTTGCCAGTATTGACGTATTCCGGTATCACCTCTCCTTACAAGCCTCAAACCTACGAGATCTTGACCCAGTACAACTATCCGCTCGTCAGCGCTATCAGAACCAGCTTGGTGGATTCAGACACTCCTAAGGACGCCCGTTCTATCCAGGCCAAGGACGGATCGAACTGGAGCTTGGTTTTCAGTGACGAGTTCAACGCCGAAGGCAGAACTTTCTACGATGGTGACGACCAGTTCTTCACTGCTCCAGATCTTCATTATGATGCCACCAAGGATTTGGAATGGTACGATCCAGATGCAGTCACCACTTCGAACGGTACTTTAACTCTCAGAATGGATGCTTACAAGAACCACAACTTATTCTATAGATCAGGAATGGTGCAAAGTTGGAACAAGTTCTGTTTCACCGAAGGAAGAATCGAAATCTCCGCTAGACTCCCCAACTACGGTGGGTTCTCCGGTTTATGGCCTGGTTTATGGACTATGGGTAACTTGGGTCGTCCCGGTTACTTGGCCACCACCGAGGGTGTCTGGCCATACTCCTACGAAGCTTGTGATGCTGGTATCACTCCTAACCAGTCTTCTCCCGACGGTATTTCTTACTTGCCAGGTCAAAGATTGAACTCGTGTACTTGTTCTGGAGAAGCTCACCCTAACCCAGGAACTGGTCGTGGTGCTCCTGAAATCGATGTGCTTGAAGCTGAAGCCGATACCACCATCAACAACGGTGTGGCATCTCAATCTTTACAATTGGCCCCTATGGATATCTGGTACTACCCTGACTACGACTGGCTTGAGATCTATAACTCCTCTATTACCACTATGAACACATATACCGGTGGTCCTTTCCAACAAGCGCTTTCGGCCACCACAACCTTGAATATAACATGGTACGAGAGAGGTAACGTGGCCCACAACTTCCAAAGATACGGTTTCGAATACTTGAATGATAATACCAATGGTTACTTGAGATGGTTTGTGGGTGAAGATCCAACCTTGACCGTTCACGCCAACGCCTTACATCCAAACGGTAACATCAGTTGGAGAAGAATGTCTAAGGAACCTATGTCTCTTATCATGAACTTGGGTATCTCCAACAATTGGGCCTATATTAACTGGCCATCTCTTCATTTCCCAGTTGAATTCAGAATCGATTATGTCAGAGTCTATCAACCCGATGACTCCGTGAACGTTGGATGTGATCCATCAGATTATCCTACCTACGATTACATCCAACTGCACTTGAACATCTACGAAAATGTCAACTTGACTTCTTTCGCCTCCGGAGGTTACAAGGTGCCAAAGAACAAGTTGACAGGCTGTTAAGCTTGCAGATGTTTTGACATAATGATTTACGAACTTTTCATTCATATATTGAAAATCTCAGCAGATGGATTCGTGCTGGTGTCTGTTAAGCAGATGGATTGGTGCTGGTCCCTGTATTTTCATTGTTATGACTTTTGTTGTACAATAAGTTATCTTATCGATTATCCTATATTGAATCGACGTTTTATAGAGACTAAGTGTAGAAGTAGCTTAACCGTTAGATCTTGATGTTTGTCGAACTACAAGGTTATTGTCAATATAGACTAAGCAGTTGAACTTCGAGGTAATGTGTCAGTATAGAATCAGTTGAACTGGTTGCATCAATAAAGATTATCATAAATTAATTCATTAATAGTATTTCTGGATGATTCAAAATGTTTCTCATTTCATTTCATACTTGATTAACGGAAATAAGGACCATAGACGTTCCAGACTTTTCTCACCAAATTAATCTTGGTGTGAATGTCATACTCACTATTGTTCAAATTATTAAGGTCTCTGACCCAGTCCTCAACCATACTCTTTGGTATGATCAACTGGGCAATAATAATCAAGTTGACGATTTCAATGAGAAGTTTACCTTCGAAATTAGTAGCTTGATCTTTCTTTGCTTCCAAATTGATCAACAAATTTTCAATATTATTCAATCCCTTCAAACAAAGAATATTGACTTGCTTACCATTGATGGAGATAGGCTTGGCGGTGAGTAAATAGCTCCAGAGCTTCCAAACAATGAAAATCGAGGGACTGATCGAAACGATTCCAAACACTAATTGCTGAGACTTCAAAAGTTTATCAATACCATTGATTGCCAAGCCACCATCAACCTTGGTTTTCTGGATTTGGATCAAGATAGATCTGATCAAAGTACCCTTAAAGATTGATTTCACAGGCGAGCGGATTTGGTCTTCGTATTTGGACATCAACATTGTCAAATCACCATTCTGAATTGATTGGTGGATCTGTTCTTGATCAATACCTGTCACATGTTCATCGGCAACGAAGTCAACCACCATTCTCTCAAGTGAGTCAAGATCGGACTTCAAAGATTCTTTGGAAGAAATACTCAATTCGTCATCGTGTCTCAAAATGTTCAACATATCATTGACTGGCTTCACTAACCAGTTCTTGAAAAATCCATAAACAGTATCAACAAAATTGTGCTTGAACCATTCGATGATTTCGTCTTTATTGTTGATAGCATTGATGGTTTGAGAAGGTCCATATACCGCCAAAAGAAGTAACAAGGGCCAATAGCGGGTCAAAAAAGAAGGTTGTTCTCCTTGAGAAGAGTTATCTTTAGAAAGTTTGTTCACTTTGAGAAACAAGCCACCAATTTTCTGGCTCTCTGAGCCTTCCAAGCCACCAAGTAGTTGTTCGAGTTCGTTAATCGTTTGAGCTTTGTCATTCAATTTCATTTGAAGCATAAAATTAATTTGGTTCGTAAGTTGCTCAATTTCGTGGTTTAAGTCCGCAATCTTGTCCTTGATCTCGTTACTTGCCATATTAAATGGCGATTTAATCGCAGTTATCAAGAAGTGTCTGTATTTCCTGTAAGAACCTGCTTTGGTGACATTAAGAAGGGCAATATTTGGACTATTCTTAATCATGACAGCATCTATGAGACTCTTACCGGTAGAGTAGACCACATGGAAGTAGTGCTTGATCCGGATCCAGTTGTTGTAGAAGAAATTGTCTTCTTCGACGTTGGAACTGGAAGCTGTGAAAGTATCGTAGGGCTCATTTCTTGCCAATCTTTCTTGGACACTATCTGCCAACGCACAAATAAAGTCAAAGGCCCTAGCAGGAGTAGTCTGGACCAAGTAGACCGCCTTGTTACTTCTGGAGTTGTGGATATCTTCCCAGTACGCCAAGTTGCTCTTGAGCACCAAAGTCTTGTAGATCAACGAATTGGCCAAATTGAGACTGATGGACAAAAGCGCGTAGTAGTTGAGCAAGTTCTTGGTTGTGTCGTTGATCTTATTGATTCCTGGACCGTTCTGGGCCTCAACGTTGATTGTTTTGCGGTAGACATTGGCGATTTTCTCCAAGTCCACCGACGAGATCTTGTCGAAATTGAAGTCTTCGATGCCCAAAAGGTAGTAGAGTTGCTGGAATCCTTCCAGCAAGGCGCTGAAGGCAGCGAGATCTTCGTGGGAGACACTGGAAATATCAATTGCTCCGTTGGAGTACTGAGCAAGCTCATTGGAACAGAACGAAGCGGTTAAGGAATTGACCTCTTTGAACTTGGCTTTGATTCCGAGTGAGATTCGGTTATTGGAGCTGATGGCACGGAGGACACGGGACGACTGTCCTGAGGGAGGCCGGATGCCTGGTTTTAGGAAGTCCATGATGGGGAGAAAGCAATCAGCGGCTGCAAGAAATAAATAAGTGATGCGCGGAAATCAACTAATCCCGTACTAAAAAAGGGTGTAGAAATCCCAGACAAATCCCCGTACAAATCCAGCACTAATCCCCGAATGTAGGAAAATACATAAATAGAGAGACTATAGGGAGAAGAGAGGGAGATCGGCTGAATTTAAGGAGGAAGAGAGCCAGTAGTTTAGTAAGAGATGTAATTTGTTTTTGGTATCGCTGTGGGACAGGACTGACTTGATTAATCTTCTTGATTTGTATAGAAACACTCATTCAAGATACTACGAGCGAAAGAAGCTGGATTTCTATTCGTACATTGGTCGACTGATTCATCCAATTATTTCAAATCTTCACTTTTGAAGGAGAGTACTTAGCTTATTACTTTACAATCTTCCTTCAAGAACTCAAGAGTTTGGTTACAATTTTCAGTATGGGTGTGTAACTCTTATGGCCCGCCTAACAGTGCCTACTTTTAGACATAATCTTTCTTAAAATAAACCCAGACTACATTCTAGATGTTCTGTGAAATGACTTCACTCATTGATTCGCTTCGCTCATCAATTCGCTCATCAATTCGTTTAGAAAATCCCAGACTACATTTCTGACGTTCTGTAAATTTGTTCATTCATTGATTCGCTTCGCTCATCAATTTCTAGACATTCTGTGAGTTTTCACTCATTGATTCGCTTTGCTCATCAATTCGTTCATCAATTTATTCATCATCTTGGTTCTTGTCGTCCAACACACCAGTTTCCTTGATCAAAGTGTCAATATCCTTATCACTCCAGATCTTGTGGATGACCTTGCCAGGATGCACTTGAGACAAGCTCAAGGTGGCAAACTCGAGCTTCTCGCTGTTCAAGGTGGAAGAGTCCATGGTCTTGGACAAAACCTTGATGGCCAATTCGCAGGCTTCTTTCAAGGACATCTCGTCCTTGTAGTCCTTCTTCAACAAGGTCTGGGCAGCGGAGTTGTTGGCACCGATCGAGGTGGCCTTCCATCCCGAGTAGTTTCCGGAGGGGTTGGAGGTGAACAATTGGAATTGGTATCTGTCATCGTAACCGGCGTATAAGAACGACACACCGAATGGTCTCAAACCACCGTGCTGAGTGTAACCCTGCTTGATGTCACACACTCCCTTGATCAATGTTTCGCATGGGATTTCTTCGTTATAAGTCTTCAAGTATTGTTGTGCCTGCACTCTGGCGTTGTTGACCAAGATGAATGCATCGGCGGTCATTCCCGCCACGGCACAGATCATGTTGTCGTTGATGACATAAAGCTTTTCGGCAGAGCCGTCATTGTCGAACAATTTGGAGGTCACCTTCTTTTCACACGCCAAAACCACACCTTCTGTGGATAATATACCTATGGCGGTACCCGCCATAGAAATGGCTTCTTGTGCGTACTCCACCTGGTACAATCTTCCCTCGGGGGAGAAGATGGTGGTTCTGGAATCGTATCTTCTGGACATTGGATATGCGGCCGCCTAGTGGGAGGGGATTGTGTTGTTGCAAACGCTGGTTTTGGGGAGAAATGGCGGTGGTGGCGGATGGTGGCAACACAGTGGTATTTTCAATTGTAGTAGATAAGTCGTGCGAGGACACAAAAGCTGGTGGTATCATAGTGCGAATAGTGACAGAAGTGACAGTACCAGAGGACGACCAGGAAGACCAACTGGACCGCACGAAGGCCAGGACTTGGATACCACTACATCTGGCTCACGTTAGGACTATAGGTGACTTTAGCTATATTGAAAATTTGGGTCCATTAAGGTTATTTTTTGTCCTAATAAGGCTCAAATCTGAGACTATTGGCTGTTTTCGCGTCTCCATAATTCAAATTCATCAGTTAAATCAGGCTCTAATCACACCAAAAAAGGATGAAGATCTTTGTCAGTTCGCTCAATATTCCCATCGGGTACTCCCGCCCACCGTTTCCCTCGCTATTCTGGCCCCTTGGGTCCACTGTGCACCGCTACGAACAGCTGTTTCTCTACTATTCGAGAGACATTTGGCGCTTTACAGTGTCCTGGACCCTCATTATGTTTGGCGGCTTGTATATCACCGCGGCATTGCTAGCGGTGTTTAACGTCGAGTTCAATAACAGAAGGCACCACCTCAAGCCGCTGAGCCGAAAACGGATCGGTACGCTTATATTTGGCCTTCTTTACGTGGTGATCGGTGCTTTCAAGGGCTTTGTGCTGGGTGCGATCGTGGGCCTAGTTCTCAGTGCGATCTATCGTGCGGGCTCGCTAAGCATGAGTACTTGGATCCCGCTATGCTGGGCGATTGCGGCGGTGCTATTCGACGTGTGTAGTTCATATTCGACCACTCTGGTGGTCATGTAATGGTGGAGTTAAGGCGCTGGCGCCAGAAAAATAAGTAGGAATTAATAGACAAAGTAACTCAATGAAATTACGTTAAGTAGAGTTAGCTTCAGTGATATCGGCTCCATATAATGCCTTGTTTAGTGAGCTTACCAATATAAATTCACCGAAGAGACAGTGATATTAGCCACTAAAATTATCTAAGTAAGTTCACTAAATTATGTCATAAAATCATAAGTCTCGCCGCGAATTCTCCACACTAAGTCTCCACAATACACTCTTAGAATTAGTCTCACTAAAAGCTTATTAGCGAGAACCTCGTTCCTGCAACACTTAGCTGATTAGCAACTTATTGAATCCACTCTTCTAAGCTCTATTAAGGTCATTTGTCCAATCCTTATTCAACCCACTATACTTGCTAATTTGATCATTTCATTTTTACTGATTCACTCATTGATTCGCTTCGCTCATCAATTCGCTCATCATGTCCTTTGAGTACCTTTCCGTACCACCGCTACAGTACGAGTTCTCCGTCAAGCCGTCCTCCCCCACCGCAGATACCGGACTCTCCATTCTTTCCTACTATCGTGTCAGCAATCCCTTATCAACACTCTTCTCCACATACTTGAAAACACACGGAGGCCACGCCTACGTGCCCAAAAACACCACTGGAACTGTCTATTCAGCAGCTTCAGGAGCACTTAAGGAGCTCCGGACTTCCAACTCTTTTTTGACAAAAGCGCTGGAAACCACCGCTTTGTTTCTGAAGATCAAAGCTGCTGTTCAAGTCGCTATTCTTAACCAAGAATACGATATCGCAGCTCAGTATTTGACGGATTACTCTACCGTGGTGAGCTTTTCGTCTCAGCCCAAAGACCATACTCAATTGAGGGAGAACGCCTACCTTGAGTTCTTATTTTATCAGTACGTTGTTAACGTCTATCTGACATTATTGTTCCCCTCCAAAGATGTATCCGCTTTCAAGGATTCCGGAGATACTGGCGATTTCAAGTCATTGGAGGGGATCTACAAGAAGATCGTTTATTACTATAATAGAAACGAGGGCCTCTTGGCCTCTTGTCCTGCTGAAAAGTCACGATTCAGGCAATTAGAGGATGATAATGATAACGAAGTCTGCATGGAATTGAAGTTCTACTGGCTCTCGCGAATGATGAACTTGGTGGTGCAATTCAAAAGACTTCAATTCGAGGAGTTCTACCAAGAATTCTGTTCGATGGTATTGGGCTCCGAAAAATCAATGGCATTCTTCACCAAAGAAATTGGCTTGTTCAAGTCTAGAATTCTCTGCATGTTCGCCATCGTGCTTATTTCTTTGAAACCGTTTAAGGACTTATCTTTGCTTGATTTCGACAAAAATGACTTAATTATCAACTTGTTCATTTGTGACGAGTCCAGCTACGAACACGAAATCTACACTCATATTCTCGTGCCATTGCTGCACTCGGATTTTGCCTTGGTCAACTATAATCTAACTGAAAACCAGGAGTTTTTAAGGGAATTTTCAGCCAAATTGGGCTTTGCCGTGCCTGTTTCCATTTTTGATAAATTTACCACTCCAACGAGAAGTATTACCACCACAGCCCGTGCAAACTCGCAGATTTCTCCCCATGCCAGTATCTCTAATAATTCTGGCCCCACGGGAATAATCACCAATACTACGGTTAATTTTCTTCATTATGTCAATGAAATTATCACTTATAAAAACTGTCTCTTGATATTTTCTGTCACCAGACAAATTCCCAGGATGAAACTTATAGAATTGTTGGGGTACAATTTACGCAAATTGAGTGACGATAAGGCGGGCGAAATCCACGAACAAGTACTCCTTTTGATCTCCAGCTTGGGACTAGGAAAAATGGGCATTGGCTATAATATTGATAGTGATACTTACCATAATTTTGGGCCAGATAATAGGCGGAATTTGGCTCAACTACAAAGGGAGCTGGATGAGCTCGCTAGTGAATTAAAGGCCGATAGTATTGCGGCCATGATGAAAAGTGCATTGTTGGAGAAGCTTTTAGCTCCATGAAAGAAAATCAAATCGGAAATGCAAAAAACTGAAAACTCTGAAAGTGATCAATTAAGCGAGATTTTGTCAAATTAATATCCAACAGATCCATATGGAAGTTATTAAAACGAGACACGATTGATTCGTCACTTCTCACAAAATGATGTCAAATAGGTCATTAACTAATTGGAAGCTTAGCTACTCAAATCCTTAAGTTCAAGAATCAATCATTCTACGAAAGTACTTATCTTCCGAAGATTTGTTCTATTATTCAATTGAACGGAATGCTCAATCAATGACTTTTCAAATAGTTACCATGCGGTGGATTTGATACATTAATTCAATTTAACTTGGAGATCGGAAGTCTCATCTTTGATCATTACTTTTCATGGATTGGAGATTTCGAGAATTACAAGTAGACCATGGGAGAAATCCAACCGGAAAAATCATCCCTCAAGTAGGAAAGCAATCTGAAATTAGGCGAGGTTCAGTTCAGAGATAAGAACGTGAGATTTGGGATGTATTTTCAAGAAGTTGGTTTGAATGAATATATACATGGAACCATTGCTTGTGCTCCTGAAAACACATAGCCTATAATCTATTCTCAAGAATATAATCTAATCTCTGGATTATTACACTGTTTCCAGGATATAATATAATTTCTAGTATATTCCAACTGTATAATCTAATTTTCAGAAGCTAGGCACTTTATTGAAATTGCCCATAACTTATTATGCAATGACTTTCTATTTTATTCTATTCTCTAAGTTTTTGGCAAATGATAAAGTCATCGTCGCTTTTCAGAAGATTGCCAGACTTCTCTCAAGCAATTCGTTAATTCGCTTATTGATTCGCTTCGCTCGTCAATTCATTATTTCAAGCTCTATTCTTCCTTCCAGAGGACTCTTCCTATAAGCTCCATCATCATTACCCTTCCACTCAATGCATTAAACTTGGCATTGGCAATGTTTAAATTCACTGCCTCCTCTTCAAATACTAATTGTTTCACCAAGTAGCAAGTGATCATCACCAAAAATACTCCACAATCATCAAAATTATCTTGTTGATCACATTTCATTTTCATCACTTCTATAGGCTTATTGGACTTGACGATGCTCTTACAAGATTGCAATCTTGTAGTTAATTCTTTGAGTAATTTATCGGAATCAGAACTCTCTCCTTCGCCAAGAGTCATGGAATCATAAACGTAGAGACGGTTCTCAAGAACTGAAAATAAGCTCAACGCCCAGTGGTCTCCGTTATTGACGTCTTCCAAGTCGATTTCGTCAAAATCGTCAATGAAATTTATAGGAATAAATATGAATTTCAGCTTTTTGAGATCGTCTAGTGGCAAAATGTTTTCGATCTCATTGCTGAGTGGGAAATGCAAGAAGAGCTGTACGAGCGATGGGAAGAGGAGTTGGACTTGGTGGTTGAAAGCTGACGCTTTTTCGTGTAAAAAGCACTGATGGATAAGTTCATAGACAAACGAAATATTATTATCATTGAGCCATTCTCCCGGTAAAATATGGTCCAAATCGGACTTGTAGAGCGCAATGGATTGGTACTGGAGAATTTTCAATTCTGTATTCGAAGAATTTTGGCCCAGTTCCGTTTTGACGTGGCTGATGATTTTGGTGTAGGTTTTTTTCAAGTCAGTTTTGGCCAAAAATGGGTTGAAAAATTCGGCATCTGTGGTGGTTTCCAGCGCTACGGATTCTTGCTGACGCTTCAATTGTTTCGCTCTGGCGACATTGATTTTCTTTTGCTGTTTGATCTCCTTTTTTTCCAGTTTAGAAAGCCGTTTTTTGGGGCCATTTGCCTCGATTTCTTGGCTTTGTTCGCCTGATTCTTCTTCTTCAATGGGTTCCGGTAGTATCAGGTCCCAGGGCAACTGGTCGAAGCCGTTGGTGGTGACTACGGTCACGTGCTTGGGTATCAGTTTCCCCGAATCGAAACAGAACCCTTTGGCGGAGTCAAGGATAATCGCAGGCATCACCAACTGTCAACTTCTATTTAAAGAGGCTCGGAGTTATCTCCACAAAAAGTCGTCCGACATAGACCCTGTCACGTGCTCGCCTGATTTCTCACTTCTGGGTTCCCTCTTTTTCTGTCAGATCGGAGATTTCTGGAACTTTGCAACATTCAACACCATCAATGATCTCTCTCCATAGACGGTCTTTACTACACATCACATCCCGCTCGCGGGTCGGCATACGCCGTCTCAACATCCAATCAAGGCCGCCCCCTTCCACATACAATACTGGCCAACCGACCCATGAAACAAGACCTCATTATCTCCCCACTCCAGGCAATCTCACGCCTGGAATTAGCGCCATGGAATATTATACGAGAAGGCTTGAGCTAATGAAGGACTTACCGGCCAAATCGCTCGTCATTCTACAAGGGAGCTCGGTCAAATATGCCTCGGGCAGTGTCTTTTATGACTTCCAACAGGATAACGATTTATATTATCTTACGGGATGGCTTGAGCCCGATTCGATGGCAGTGCTCGAGAAAAAAGGGCTGGATGGTGACGATGTGGTGCTTCATATGTTTGTGCCCCCTAAGAACCCAAGAGCAGAGCTTTGGGAGGGAGAAAAGCTGGGATTGCAGGGAGCGTACGACTTCTTCAATGCTGATCTTGTGGAAGATATCAATAAGGCACCACAATACATCGATCAATTGGTCTCCCAGAATGATCATATATACTGGGACAACAAGCTGGAAAGGAGTAAAGGTTCTAAGTTCAGCAATTTCTTCAATTTGGGCTCTAAAGAGAGTTCTCAAAAAATGGGCTCCATCCAAGCAATAATTGAAAAATCAAAGAAATCTAAAGGTTCCTTGGCTCCATTAGTCGCCAAACAAAGAAGTATCAAGTCAGAAGCTGAGATCAACGTGATGCAAGCAGCAGGACTCATTTCCAGTAGGGCCATCAATAAAGCCATTGCAAAAGTAGGCTCTTCTTCTCCTCTCTACACAGAAAAGACGCTTGCCAAGTACTTGGAATACCAGTTTGTCAAGGGAGGATGTGACAAGCAAGCATATATTCCCGTTGTAGCCAGCGGGAAAAACGCATTGACAATCCACTACACTAGAAATGACGATCTTCTTTATCGCGATGAAATGGTTTTCATTGACGCTGGAGGAAAACTCGGCGGTTACTGTGCTGACATCTCCAGAACTTGGCCCAACAGCCCTAACGGGTTCAGCGATCCTCAAAAGGATATTTACCTGGTGGTTTTGGAAGTCAACAAGAAATGTATCGATTTATGTGATGAGTCGAAGGGGCTTTCTGTGCATGACATTCACGAGGAATCAGTCAAGTTATTGACCCGGGGATTGAAGAATTTGCCAGGTTTCTCTGGTATCAGCTACTCTGAAGTCGCAACCACTTTATATCCACACTACATTGGCCATCATTTGGGCTTAGATTTGCATGATGTTCCTTCAATTTCAAGGTTCCAAAAATTGGTCAAGAACAACGTCATTACGATTGAACCTGGATTATACATTCCACAAGACGATAAGTGGCCCAAGCACTACCAAGGTATCGGGGTCCGTGTGGAAGACGACATTGTGGTTGGTAAGACCAGCGACGATATCTTGAATTTGTCGGCGGGATGTGTCAAGGAAATCGTGGACATTGAAGCTTTGATAAGTAAGGGCGAAGTCACCACTCCTGGTGTGCATGACGAGTTGATTATCTTGGATATCTAGGGAATAAAAATCAGCATAAAGAAAAGGTCCGGTATTAGTCATGGAACCACGAACAATATTGCATGGGGTTTCTCAAAAAAAAAAAAGGATATTCTACATTCAGCATCAAATACATTATATGAGTTCATAATTCAGGAATTGGAAAACGAAATAAATCATAGACATAAAAAAAAGAAACCATGATACCATCGGTAGTTTAGTATGAGGCAGATGAACTTTGGAAAGAACATATTGACAATCAAGACAGGTTTGAGTCCATTTTGAAATCAGCAGATGCTTCAGCAAACTGTGCTCAAAGTGAAAGCAGGATGTTTTCGCCTGAATAATTTTAGTCCTGGCCGCTCAATATTCCAAGTGGAAAGATAGAATGCCACTCCTCATCAAATGGGTCAAATTTCCCCTTATATCAAAATCACTTTACTCTTGGTCTTTTGGATATTTATAGATTGTACATATCACTTACTATATACAGGCGTTTCCCATCAACCTAACGGCCAATGTTCAACAATAAAGAGTTCTTGCTGCCGGAGTCAGCTTCACCGCCCTTGCCACTTGGCAAATACGACACGTTTGGCGAGTTGGCCAAAGTTTGTGCGATATCCTTGGAAGCTTCCAATCTTCTGATCATCAACAAACCATCACCAGCCTTGGCCAAAGCCTTGGAAACGGTCTCGGCACTTTCAGCTTCACCTTCGGCTCTGATAACGTTGGCCTTTCTTTCCTGTTCGGCCTTTTCAACCAAGTACTTGGCTCTTTCGGCGTCCTGTTGCGCAATTTGCTTCTGTTCAACGGCCTTGGTGAACTCTCTTCCGAAAGTCATGTGAGTGATAGAAACATCCTCCAAACGGATGTTGAACTCGTTGGCTCTGGTAGATAATTCTTGTCTGATTCTAGCGGAAACAACTTCTCTTTGGGTGATCAATTCAGCAGCGTCGAACTGAGCCACAATCGACTTCAACACTTCGTTTCCGATAGCTGGCAACACTCTTTCGTCGTAGTCCAAACCCAAACTTTGGTAGATCTTAGGCAAATTCAACACTTCAGGTCTGTGTAAAACTCTCAAAGTCAAGGAGACGTTTTGTAAATCCTTGGAACCGGTGGTGGTGGCAATGGTCTTAGGCTTGGTTCTGACATCGTAGATGATTGCCTTTTGGAGCCAAGGAACCAAAAAGTGGGTACCTTCACCAATGACGTTCTTTTGAACACCGTTCAATCTGTCAAAAATGACGGCTCTTTTTCCACCTTCAACATCGTAGATGGCGGATTGGCCAAGGGTGATGGCGATACCGGCCGGAATGGCGATTTTGGATATTATTTCGGCGATTCTGGAGGACATGATGGTGGAGAAATGTAGTGGCGGGAGAGTTGATTATATTGCGGGAGAGGTTGCGGGTTGGGGAGGAAAATTACAGGTTACGGATAAGAAGGCAAAAGGGTAGAATAGAGATGTTTTCAGAATAGAAAGGGAAGGAGAGGAAGAGAAAAAGGGTGGGAGACTTAGAGGGGAGTAGAATTGCTGGTTGGATCAACAAGGATGCTTTTTGGTAGTAAATTGAGTGTTTTTCAGTGGGGTTTCTGCTATGATCAGTGTAAGCTGTATTTTGTGCCACCAACCTGCAACAGGCTGCGAATCTCCCAAGTGCTGAAAGAAAACTGGGACGTATTTTAAATGAATTGCTCTGTATGATTAGGTGGTGTAGCTAAGAGAGGAGACTAATAGAAGTGAAAATTTAGGTTTTTTTAGCTCTTCAATTTTTAACTATCAATTATCGTCGTTTCCAACTCTATTGAAATACATCGCCAATAAACCAAACTTTAATTGAAAAAAAAAACCTAAAAAAAACCTTTTTTTTTCGAGTATTTAAAGAAAGCTCTAAGGAGCAAGCAATTTACACTGGAAAAAGGCATCGTGGCCCTTATCTTTTGTTAAAATCTAAAAACTTATAAATTTTTCAAATATTATGATATTTTGTGAAAAAATTAGACACAATCAAAGAAATCGTTGCAAATGTTAACTCTGATAAGAAATCCTTTTACTTAACAGTACGCACTATAGGAATTATGATTCCATACATCAGTTAACTTGAATAGCCCTTTAATAAAATTTCAGTGTGGCGAATTACCTCTGTTATTACAATTATTATCCATAATGTTTCTTCAATCTCACTGTCAAAGCTTAAATGTGCGGTCACCTTAAATTTGGTAAATAAACGAGATACACTTTAATATTCGTAAACACCTTGTTTCATCATAATGAGAGATGAGTAGTTTTTCAGAATTACTTCATAGTATCCCAGCGTAGATGAAAAAACCTTTTTAGGTTAAGTGGTCCTCAGTATTTGAGTCTCGGGCTTTGTGAGATTTTGCCTGTGTTAGTCAGCACTTATCTAACGGCCAGTTCACCATTCCCCGATCTAACAACCGAGACAGAAACCTGCAATGAAGAATAAGACAAGTAACGGATAACTCAATATGTAAAGTGAATTTGATAATGTGATATCCAAACCCGATAAATGTTTAAAACATCTGAAGCCGATAAAACTCTTAGAATATCTATTAATCTAGTAATTGATTGTCAGAATTATCACACTTACAAGAACCATAAATAGTGATTTTGATCTTCCTAATCATTCCAATTCGATTCATTTTCTACATTCATTCACTTTATCCGTTTCTCTACATTCTCCTCTTTTTCTATAATTTCTCTACAGTCTTTTCTTCATCATTTTCTCTACATTCTTTTCTTAATCTGTAACGTAGGATTCTAGTATACATAGGGTATGCTTGACGAGTGGGGAATCCGCAACAATGGTCTTCATGTTGCCGCGATTCGAGAGAAATGCAATTAATTATCAATAAAGTATACCAAGGTCCACGCCGCTCCTGCTGCTATGGAGCCTGTCGCCACCATCTGTAGACCTTCAAAGAACTTTTTGACTCGAGGACAGTCGTCACCCAAGGAGATGGAAGTCTTGACGTAACCGAAAATGAACAAGGTGACCAACATGACGAGAACGGAGATGAGCAAACCGGTTTTGACGATGGAGGTGAAAAAGTATGGAACAAGGGGCACAAAGCCACCAAGGAAATATGCTAAGCCGATGGTCAAGGCGGAGGTGAATTCTCTGCCTTCAGCGGGTTCTTCTAAACCTTTACCGAATCTAATGACGAAATCAATCAAGCTCTTTGGTTGCGAGTCCAAGTCTTTCAAGAACGAGCCGATGGTTTGCTCGGAAGCACCCAATTCAAACATGATTTCGGCGGCCTCTTGGTTGATGCTTTCTGGTTTCTTGAAGAACTCCAATTTCTCCTTCTTCACTTGTGACTTGTAGTATTCCGATTCGGATCTGGCAGCGAGATAACCTCCCAATCCCATCGAGATGGCACCGGAGACCAATTCAGCCATACCACCGGTGATGACCAACTTGGAGTCACCCAAAGATGACAAACCAGCGGTCAAAGCGAAAGGAACGGTCAAACCGTCCGACAAACCGATGATGACATCAGACATCACTCTAGGGTCGAACTTGTTGAAAAAGCCGGTTTGTTCGTCGTCCTCGTCGTCGGAGCTGTTGACGGTTTTGGCGGCGTTCAAGATCGCTTCTTCGTTGACGACGTCTTGTGCACGATCTTGGTTATCGGTGGCGCCGTAAGGAGATTGGCCGTTATCCAATAAGCGGTTGACTCTGTCCAACTCGTCGTCGGACTTGTTTTTGGCAAAGAGTTGGCCAATCTGGTTCTTAAGAGCGACCAATGACATTATTTGGTGGTTGATGAAATCTGTTGTTGAAAAGGTGGATGAAAAGATTTATGGAAAATGGCAGCAAATGGGAATTTTCAGCTGCGTATTGTGGCGGTAAGCGCTGAGCAATCAAACAATCAATCTAGCGGTGGAAATAGGATGATAGCGAGATAGCAGGTTAGCTGGGAGTAGCTGGGACTAGCAGTTGGCGTTTCTAAAAGTGGAGAAGAAAAAGTACCAAGCAAAACGGAAATCGATCGCAGCTGTGGTGATATTGTTATGGATTTTGCCCCATCCAGTGTCTTATATGAGGGAAGAATAGGATTTGTTTGTGTCAGCATGCGCGCGCGCCCGGTGCAGGAGCGATGGTGCTGACCATTCAGGGCGGTCTGATTGGCTGGGTTCGAAGGTGCGCGCGTCTTGACAGATGGATAAGCAGCAGGCTGAGATCGTCCGGCCAGACGTGATGAATAATCAGAAACAGGAAGGAGTGACAGTTATAGAAATGGAAAGAAGAAGGGGGGAAAATTAGCTGCAAAATTAGATTTGTGGAAGTTAACTGGTACTTTAGTGGTTATTGGTGGTTATTACTCGGCTTGGCTTATGGGCTTGTCTTTACGGTTTATGGTTTAGTCCAACGGTGGCTGGATCACGTGGTGGCAAGTACCCTCGTATTTCTGGTGATTTTCTGCAGGGTGGTCCCCGTTGGTTGCCTTGAGGCTGAAACGAGGCTCATAAACTGTAGCAGGATGAGCTGATTTGCAGGCTCGCTTAGAGTAACTTGGCATGGTTGATTTACATACATACGGGTGTAAAGCCGGCCGTTTTAAAGAGGCCAAGGGCGTTAGTTTCCGCCGTAGAGCGATCTGAGACATCACAAAAAGAAATAAATCCCACACAGAGAAAATGACAGTCTTCCATCCGCTTACGTAAGATATTACGTAATATAAACTTCCATCATATTTGGATCATGTGACTGAACATGAAATCAATACCACTCCACCTACAATGACGGCCCGGGAGACTCTCTACATCAATAATCTCAATGATAAAGTATCCCTCCCCAAGCTCAAAGACGAGCTCACACGACTCTTCCAAAAGTACGGCAAAATCGTGCAGTTGACCGCTCATTCCAACTTGAAGATGAAGGGCCAAGCCTTCATCACTTTTGAAAACACTGACATCAGCACTTTGGCCCAGAAGGAAATGGACTCACGCGAGGTCTTCAAGAAGAAGATTAGAGTGCAGTTTGCCAAATCGAATTCGGACAATTTCCATACAATTGTGGAGAAGAACGAGCAGCCAGTGGAAGCAAGAAAACAGACAAAAGAAGAGCTACTGAAGAAGAGAAAACTCGAAACAAAGCTGAAAAAGGCAGAAACTCAGCAAGTATCGAAAAAGCGCAAAGTGCAAGATTTCACCGCGTTGCCTCCACACAAAATCCTATTACTTCAGAATATCACAAGTCTCGAAGATTCCAGCAAATTGGACGAGTTTTTCGGGAAGTTTGCCGGGTTTATTAATGTAAGATTTGTCAAAGTGAGGAATTTGGCATTTGTGGAGTATGAAGTGGAAGCGTCGGCCACGCTGGCGTTGGAAAAGGTGGATACGGAAGAGTTGAAGAAGGCTTTTGGAGAGGAGGCGATCTTGACGTATGCGAAGAAGTAAAGAAGGAAATGAAGGAAAAGTAAAGAAGAAGAAGAAGAAGAAAAAGGAGGAAAGATGGAAGATCTACAGAAAGATCTACAGAATTAGCAGAAAAGGAGTTACCAAAGGGAATGATAGAAAAAGGAGATCTCATAAGAATCACTTCTATAAACCTTCATGAGAGAACACAGTTATTCTCAGCTCCAAATTGCTTACTGAAGGATATTTTTAGCTCCTTAAGTTAATCTGAGCTTCTACAGAAAGAGACTTTAAAATCCTCGCAGTTTTTGAACTTCATGCATGCTGCATCAAAGAACTTACAAGTGGATCTGAGCATTTTATAGCCGGTTACTTACAATGCTAATTACATTCTCTCATACTGAGCTAAGCCAATCCATTGAAGTTCAACGACAAGAATAACTGTTTTATTCCTGTAAACAGATTCAAGGTATGGCATGAGTGGCTTCTTCAAGTGCAATTCTACTCATTTCAATTAGAGAAATCAACTCAATTAATTCGCATTTGAGTTGTATTCTTGAGATCGTCAGTTTAAGTGATTAGTACCGGAAGTTTGGTACTCGAAGTAGAAGCTCAGAGGCAAATTCTCATCATATTGGTAACAAAATTGATGATTTTATTACAATTATTAGTTTCTGACGAGCGATAACTCATCAGTCTATTATACAGATAAATATACAAAATAAGAAAACAAGAGAAGGCTCGGATCAGCCTCACAACTAGAACTAGGCAATCTTAATCAAGACAATTATTATGACGTTTCAACATGAAAAAAAAATTCTTCATCTGATGAACTGTCAAGTAATAATCTCTATCGACTTGTCCAAGATCATGAGTGTTGGTTCCTGATAATTAATTTACTTGGTAGATATTATAGTTGCCCATATCTTGGCTGGAATCATAAACCTGATTTGGTTGATTTCCCATATCAGAATATTGTGGCATCGGATTATTTGTAACAAACCCATCGTTTGCTAAATTATCATGGGTGTAGCTGATACCGCCAACATTGACAGCAGGAACGAGCGTGCTTTCCATTTTGAGTTCGTTATTTTGCGGGATGGTTTGAAGATTGTGCATCGACTGAAATTCTCCAAAATTTTGATTTTGAGGATACATCTGAGCCCCGTTTTGTTGGATTTGGTTCGGCAATTGCTGTGGCAATTGTGTTGGTAATTGGTTTGGTAATTGGTTTGATAATTGGGTTGGTAATTGGGTTGGTAATTGGGTTGGTAATTGGTTTGGTAATTGGTTTGGTAATTGGTTTGGTAATTGGTTTGGTAATTGTCCTTGTTGATCAGGCACTGGTACGAAATTTGGTTGCGTGTTCATATTATATTGTGGATAGGTTGCATTGTTGATCACCGGGTTGAAATTGACGCTAGGGACCAGAACGAATTGGCTCACCATTCCATCGCGATTGTCCTTGATATTCATATTTGATGTTCCAGACTCAATTGAAGGATCGCCTTTAGGAAGATCCATATTTGAATTGAACGAATGCTCTCCATTGCCATTTACCTTGGCATTCTGATTGAATGAAGGATCATCATCCTTTACGGTGAAACCATGATTGAATGCATTATTTGCTTTCATATTCATGTAATCGCCAGTTCCCTTAATATTCATATTCAGACCAATATTAGCATTTAAATTCTCTTGGTTCATCTCATTGGTCATATCCTTCATTGCCATCATATTCATCCACATTTGATCAATAAAGGCATTAGTATTCGGAGACTCGTTGGACGAAATCGGCGAGGTATCCGTGATGGAGGCCAGCAATGAAGTGGTCAACTCAGGCACCTCTTGTTTGAATGGAACCGGTGGGTTGTGGATGCCCATTTTTGAACCGGTAGACCTGTAATCGTAGGAAACGATCGTTTTCACTCCATTTCCTAGAGAATAAATAATGTTGTTCAATTCATCCAACTGGACGGCGGTGAATTGAAACGAATGTAATTTTTTAAGCGAAGGATGAGAACCTTTGAATAACAGATCCGTGCTTAAGAAGTCGTAGGCGGTCATATGTGTCTTGGTGATTTTCCATGAGTAGTAGTATGTGGTGGAGTATCTTTCGAACAATTTGGTCATTGTGGTTCCGGTCCGAGCAATATTCTGCGAGAGGTTAAGAATGCGTCTATAGTAGTCGTGATAGGTGGGGTCGCTAGCCAATTTGCTCTTGTGATCCAATTTCGCTTCCATGGTATGTTTGATGGCGTTGACTCTTGTCAAATGCGAGATACAAGCCTGACTGCACTTGTGCATCGCGATTTGCACCACGCTATTGAGAAGCAAGCCGTGGTTGCTAAAACGGCCGTGGAAAATCTCAAAGATGTATGGAAGGAGATCGTCCCGGATTGCACGGTAGAGTTTGGCCACGTAGAGGTAGCAGTACTCAAAATTTGACTTCTTTTCGTAGTGTAAGAAGAGAAGGAAATAAAGCGTGATTAAACTTGTTTTCGCCAAAATGAAAACTTTGGCCTTGTGCGCTTCAGCTATTTGTTCTGGAGTGGCATCTAACGAAATAATGGACCGGTCGGGGGATAAGACGAGTATGTTGAAAAAACTGGCACACGAGTCCTCCAATTCAGTCATTTTCTGTACCAAACTGGAGATCTTATAGCCGTTGTTAATATCAAGGATCTGGGAGAGAATTACTCTCAACGGTGCCAATTTACCCTTGGAAAACCTCATCATCTCTACCACGGCCATCTCAAGCTCGTAGTCGGCGACGTTACTATTTTTACCGGTCAAAAAGGGTTCTTTGACGTCGAAATGAACCGTATCGATACTAGGGAGGCTACCCACGGTGTAGGACTGGATGATGTCCAAACGCATCAAGTAGTAGAAGATTTTGCGGCCAAGATGGTTCACTTTTTCGTCGTTACGGCAGTCTTCAAACTTATCGGGTTCACGGTGCAAGCCTAAGGCGTATGCCTGGGTTGCCATCGAGCCCAAGCGGTCCTGGGACTCGGAGCCATCGGACATGTCGCCTTCTTCGGGAGCGTGGATGGCGTAGATGCGATGGAAGACTAAGGCCTGGAGAATGGTGAAGTGGATCGTTTTGTGGGGCTCCACGAAATCGAGACACGAGCGGGCGACTTCGATGGCCACCAAATTGATGGGGCTATTGAGGAGAAACTTGATTTCGCTATCGGGACCAGATAAGATGGCATCGGTGACTTGGCTCCTGTTGGAAAAAAGCAGCACATATGAAAGTCTCATCGTGAAGAGCGCAATTGCAACCGTGGCCAAGTCCAACTTCGAGTCCACCCGCAATTCTTGCACCTCGGTGTCCAGGTACTCGATGGGGCCCACGACACGGGCCAAATCCTCTTTAAAAGTGGTTTCATCCACGAACGGAAAGAAGCCGTACCAGTTGCGGAAGAACTTGTCGATGAGCGTCCATAGCACCTTCCGCTTGGGCAACACCTCTCTGATCTTATCGGTGAGCGTTTGTTGCAAATTTTGGCGGCCGTCGAAAAGCGAGCGCGCTAGCGGGGCTGCTGACGCTTTTAGGTGCAGTGACAGAAGATCGAACTTCGCTGGCGTCGGTACCACGACGCCGCGCGACAGGTCCTTGGCGAGCGCTTTGGCGTGGAAAAACTTGTCCATGTTGGCGCCGGGGTGGTTGATGTCGGGGGTGGCGAAGATGGAGAAGGCGCCCATTTTGTCGACCAAGGACTCCCAGAGGGCGCAGAGCCAGGGGTCGCGCTTGACGATGGAGACGTTGGAGAGGGGGCCGTAGTTTTCGCCGTTGGCGTCGAGGAGCCGGGTGGGGGAGTAGCCGTCGTAGAGATTGAGGACGTCGCTAGAAGTGGCAGCGCCGGCGCCCGCACTAGAATTAGCGCCCAAGGCGCCCGCGGTGTTGGCGGAAGCGGCGGAAGCGGCGGAACCAACGGCACCAACACCAACACCATTAATACTACTAGCGGTACTGGTGTTGGTGCTATCAGTACCCATCGACTCCTCTAGCTCTCTGAGCCGGCGCCGCAACATCGACATCTCTTCGAGTGGACTGGCCACGCCGCTGCTCGCTATCGTGCTACCGTGCGCGGACAGCACCAGCGCGCCGCTACCAGCACTGTAATGGGGGTGGGCCAAGGGCTCCTCTTCGAGCGAATGCTTGCGGGAATCGCTGGTGGCCCTTCGCTCGATGTCCAAAAACAGCACCGGCCGCCAGTTGGACTCGTAGGTGCATGAGAATCCCGAGTTGGTCTTGACACACGAGTAGCACGGCGACTTGCGGTCACACTTGGTCTTGCGCTTCTTGCAGTTGGTGCACACAAAGGTGGGTTTATTGCGTTTCTTGACCGAGCCGTCCATAGTGGAGTAGTGATGGAGGGAGGGGATAAAGGGAGATGATGGTGGAAGGGGAGGAGGGGATGGTGAAAGGATGGAGGGAGGAAGGGGGATGAGATGGGGAGTTGGTGGTGATGGAAGAAGGGAGTTGGTGGGTTGGTGGAGGACCGAGGTTGAAGTGGAGGGGAGATTAGTGAGGAGTGACAGTTCTGGATGGATTGGGTGGAGGATGACTGCCTATGTATGTCCAACAGTGGGTGGTCCCTAAGGAAGCGTCGTAGCTGTTTGTAGATGGAAAGAGTGCTAGCACGGTTGGTTTCAGCTGACTAAGGACGATTATCGCTGATATCGATTGTTGATGGTTTGCGACGTACGATCTTTCCGGGCTCAGCCAGGCGGTGCTTTTGGGCGCAGTTGGGGGCTTTTCAGTGGGAAGAAAGCGGATGTGAAGTTGCAGACGGAGATCTATCCTATCTACATCACACGATGACGCTGGGAGGGGAGCAGGACGTCAGGATTTCGATGAAGATTGGACTTCTAGCGATTTATGTTTTTAGCACGAATCGGGGGTTAGGAGCGCCGGGCCAACCGCCGCTAAAAAATATGGCATGCAGAGGCACTCAGAATTATACACTGGACCTCGCCAGCGGCCAACTTTGGCGAACGCACACGGAACCGAGGCCGCAACTGCTTGCAGGGGGACATGGGGGATGGCTCGTCAGTGTGGCTGGAGCCGCTTGTGCTGCCCGAAATGGGAGCTTAGCGAGCTGCAGGCAGTCCAGCTGTCAGCTCATTCCATGCCTCGCGCGTGGAATATGCTAGCCCAAAAGTATGCGGGGCTGCCACTGGCCAGCGAATAATATACAGGTATTATTATACGAGCTCCTGGCATTTAATTGTCTGGTGGCATCGATCTACGTGGCTACAGGTTACATTGCGTCTAATTTGTTATGTGCGCTATTTTGACAATCATTGCTGACTAGACTAGGCCTGCAAGGGACTAAAATGAGGCTTTCAAGTGCAGGCGCAAATCCTAAAACAGGCATCTACTTTCGCACACTTGCCTCCACCAGTTGGCACACGACGGCTTGACCAGTGCCACTATGACATCAGCCCGCTGCTGGCTGAACCTGATCTTCAGCAACACGCTGAAACTCGTCCATGTGAAACAGTCGTATCAGCCGAGAGAAAATTTTCTGTGCACCGATCGCATTCCGATGCATGGAATCCACGGTACATGCTTCTAGGTGCGTTCCGCGATATACCGAAGGCACTTACGGCACTCCAGCGCCTTGCACCGCTAATCAAGGTTTAAATTATAGTTTCCAGTGAGCTGATAATGCCGCCAATCGAATAACAGTCAGCTAATCGAGTTTCAGTTACAGCAAGTAATTGAGTTTCAATAAAACCACTTTAATAACCTCTGGGTTTTTGAGTTTCAGTTACAGTTGTTGTTCTGAAAGTGTAGACGCATTCCCTTGCTAATAACTACGTTTTTTCTAAAATTATCTATGCATTGTGCTATTTAGTACTGCCGTATGTCGGATGCAGCTCCGAGGCCAACGGAGGCGCAGCCAATTGCAGGGACCCTTCGCTTTCGCTCTCGTTCTCGTTGTAGAGGAAGAACTGCACGAAAATGGTGAAATCTAATGCAAGCGTGCCCAACGACCCGGCCAACCACGAGCTGTTGACCCAGAGGTAGTGCCACGACATATCGATCGCAAGAATCAGGATTACGTAAGTGAGGTTCCCCAAACAGGCAAACAAAAAGAACATGAACGAGATGCCCTCACACGACTTGCGCTGCCAGTTGAGCAAGATCTGGGGCACTCTGGACCCCAAGTAGAGGACTGCACAGAGCCAGCCGAAGGCTTGTGCCAATGGGTCGTAAACCAAGTCGGCGGGACTGTGGGGCTTGCCCGGGTGCTTACTTTTGGCGTCCTTGATGTATGAAATGTACCAGCCCACCAATCCTGCACAGATGACAAGTGTCACCATAAGGGTCTTGATCATCGCAGACTGGAAGGTCGACCACAGCGAGTTGCCGGAGTCCTGTTCGACGGCAGACTCGGGGTCCTGGTCAGGTGACAACACCGTCACCAACACGTCGTCGCTCATGGGGTTGGCTGGCGAAAGATGGATGTAGTCGGCCTTGGAACCGTCCCCGTACGCCAAACACTGCCACAACAACACGATGTCGGCCAAGGTATAGTACACCGCAAGCACAATCATGGTGGGGAGCACGCCCTGCAAAATGGAGCCCAAGACGTTGAAAACGTCTCCGGCAAGCCAGAGAATGATGAAGGAGAGCGAGAGGCCTTCGGAGGATTTCCGGCGGAAATTCTCGTATATCTGGGGCGCAAACACGATGATCCAGCACGCAAGCGAAATCAGACCCGTGATGCCGCTGACGGCTCGGGCATCGATGATTATAGGAGGAGGAGGAGCCATGATGGAGTGGTGAAGGTTCCCCGGACTGCGATGAAATTTTCATATTGCGGCAGCGTGACTCATTGCACGTGAAGGGATGCCGAATTGGGCTAAGCGGAACTAGGCGCGAGCTTGTCATCGATGTGAGGGGAAAAGAGTGTGTATAAGAGAATAGACGGAGGAGTGTATATAAGAGGGGAAGATTTAGTTAATAAGGGAAGGGAGAGAGTTAGAAAGTGTGTATATAGTGAATAAAGGGGAATAAGGGATAGATTAAGGGGATGAAGGGTAGTAGTTAATCAGGGGAGGAAGGGGCTAGAGTGTATATAATTAATAGGGGAAAGGAAGGTATTACAGAGTGTATATAGTCATTTTAGAAAAAGGAAAGCGTGAATTAAAATTGTGAAAGGCGAAATCTTAACTTAAAAAGGACTTGAAATTGTGGGATTTTTGTGTTGGGAACTTTGGGAGAGGAGAATTGGCATATTCGCCGAATTGATGACGTACGGGTTTGTTTCGTTGAATAAAAGGGTAGTGTATATGATAAGTTTAGGGTGCAAAATTATCTAGGAGGTGATTCTATATTGAAGAAAGATGTCATTGTGTTTTGGAGTGTACTTATAATAGATCCCTGAGTCCACTTATTCACCTAGCTACTGTTTTTTGAGCTTTTTGTTTGCGAAAATTGCTCCACAATTGACTAGAGATTCAAACATACATCGAATATCAGAGCTTGCAATCTGACTAACTAGAAAATTACACGGTGGGAGGCTTCCAAGTATTGAATAGTACCAAAACGGAAAGAAACTTATCAAGACCAGTAAGATTAAGGTTTAGCTCAGATATTCGAAAGATCGGATTGTATTTCTTCATTCGCAGCTTCATTCTGACTATAAAGTTCAATCTTATCGAGACCTTCGAAATTGATCTTTTGATGATGACTTTCGATTTCGAGATGTATCTTCTTTTGCTCAACTCTCTCAAAATACTATACATCTTGATAAAGTAAACTTTAACGCAATATCGTCTTCTTTGAATAGTGTTATTTTGATAAACCTATTCAGTATTTATTATACCATGTTCTTAAAGTGCTAGATAAACTTATCTCTTTGTAAAGAATAGGACTCAATTCTGTACTACATCCTTGAAACGATCCATAATCTACAATATATAAATGATTAGCCTCGTTCATCTTCTGCTATTTATGGAGGATCTTGGTTAATTCAATTAATATAAAAGATCTGGTTTCATTCTAACTGGCTTTCGTTCTAATTAGCTATATAATATCAACTTCACTTCCCCTTGACTTCAGCTTCATTTCTTTCAACATCCCTTCTAAAGCTTTGCTTTCTTGGGTGTAAGCAAGGACTGCTCAATTTCATAGAGACGAGTAATCACATCCTTAAAGAATTTTGCAGCCACCACCCTTTTGATCTTCTGTGTTGGAGTCACCACGTTTCTCTCAACCGTAAGTGGATTGATATCGATATGGATGTTATGTAATAATTCCAATTTGTTAAGTTTATCACCCACATTGCGGTTCAATTTCTCCAAGAATTGTTTCTTGTTGTCCAACCGATTCATGAGTTTCAAAACCGCTTCTGGAGCTGCTTTTTTGTCAACTTTCAACCCACATTCTTCCGCTAAAAATTTGATTCCCTCGTTATAATCAATCCCAGCAACTCCCACCACAAACGAGCGTACAGAGTCCCCATGGACGAAGAGCTGGTTGATACATGGATTGGAGGAAAGATACTTGTTCTCAACCTTCTCGGGCGACACGTACTCTCCCTGGGCCAATTTGAAGAAATTTTTGACCCTGTCTACAATGTACATTCTGTTATCCACCGGGCCAATACAAGCGATATCGCCTGTATGGAGCCAGCCGTCCTTGTCAAACATCTCCTTGGTCTCTTCGATATTGTAGTAGTAGCCCTTGAAGTTAGTGGTTCCACGGACCAACAATTCACCTTTTCCTTCTTTGACATAATAGTTCATACTGGGGATTTCTCGCAAACAGAATTCCAGCGTACAAGCAGAGGCCCCACAAGATCCAGGGTCCAGCTCAAAGAGTCCCGAGCTCGACATACAGGCGAAAGTTTCTGTCATTCCGTACAACAGTCTGACTCCCACACCCAAAGCTGCTTTTAAGTATTGAATGGTGGAGGGAGCCACTGGTGCGGAGCCGGTCTGGGTCCATTTCAAATTATCAAAGCCAATCAAGTGTTTAAGAGACTTGTAGGGAGCATAGTTATCGTAGTAGAAGTGGTCTCCCTCGTTATTGTCTCGGAGGGTTTGCTGACCCAATTTGTACTCGATAATCCTGGAGACTTCTGCTTTTTGGCTTGGTTCAAGATTCTCAATTGCTGTCTTGATATATGACTCTACTTTGTTCAAAAGACGGGGAACAATCGAGAAATAGGTTGGTTTGAAGACCCGAAGATCGTCCAACATCATAGTGAAGGCATCTTTGGGTCTAGGATTACCCACCTGAAGTTGCGGGAATCCCAAATAGTAGCCAGTAATTAAAGCAAAGGCGCTCGTCTGTCTTTCATAGATATGGGTCAAGGGAAGGAAAATAAAGGCTCTGTCACCAACCTTGGCATGCTGCGAAAAAGAGGTAAAAACGGTTCCTCCGGCCGCTGCAGTGGCCTGGGAGATCATCGCTCCCTTGGGCTTGGAGCCAGTGGTTCCAGAGGTGAACGAAATCGTGTATAACGACTCAGGAGTGGGTGGAAGCTCACCAATACGGTGCAATTTTCCCAAGTCTTCAATCTCGTAAATATCGTGAATTTGCACCTTCAACTGGCTGGCTTTGGCATAGAGTTCCTGGGGAATATTCTCCTTAGGATCCATGGAAATTAAAGAGACCATATCGGCCATCAAGTCTGGGTTTTCCTGCTTAAAGCCCAATAGTTGCTCTATTTTATCATAGGAGCAAACCACCGCAGGACTCCTGGTAAGCTCAAGAATATACTTGGTGACTTCGTCACCCAAATTATCGTATAGAGCCGTATTGGTGATGGCGTAGGCACTACAGGCAATATCAGTTAAAAGCCATTCCATACGGTTGGACGAGTAGATCGACAAAATGAAAGAAATGCTCTTTTCAAGCTGGTAGTCCGTATTGGCTCTGCCAGAAATTTTGCAGCCATAGTTCTTATAGTCAACCAAATGGTTTCTGATCTTCCGGTGCGCTTCTGACTCCAGAAGGTAGGGACTGTTCTGTAAGGCGTAGAGGATTCCCGAGCCCAAATTACCCTTTCTGTCATTGATTTCAGTATAAGTCAACGAATCGTAGTGCGATGACAGTTCGAAGGTATTATAGTCGTAGTTTCGCGAACCCATACAGGCGCGGTGCGGATACATTTCCACCGCATTGTTGAACAATTGGGCCCATGTGAGAAGCTTAGGGTGGAGAGCCTTGACTATATGGTTTTTGGTGGCTCTGTTACGGTAGACTGGGGTAAATCCTGGTTTGGCCGGGGCCACTTCGTCGTTGATGAAGACATCTGGACCTAGGGGAAGGTATTTTGAGATAGCCGTGGGGGACTCATTGGGGGGAAGGAAATACATCGTGGTGAGTGAACTGATTAGCGAAGCTCAATGAGAACTAAATGGAAGAGTTGCTTGTGGAGCGAAGCGGAGTAAGTAGTCTGAGGTGAAAAGGATGAAGTACTTTGTAATGAATAGAATGAAGTACTCTGTGATGAAGAGGAGAAGTAGTCTAGGAACGAGGATCTCTTGAATTGAAGCAGTCAGGTGGTTCTGGAAGAGAAATGCGGTTCTGAAATTCGGGATCAATTGGTTCTTGATTGAAGGATCAGGGTTCTGGTCAGTTCAATAGGATCAATATGTGATATTCGTGGTGATTCGTGATTCAGTTCAGATCAACTTTCAGTATCAATTGAGTAGACGATAAAGGGACTTTTGTTTTACCGATTGATAGATTATATCCTGGAAGTATTCCTCGATTACAGTTAATGATATTGACTAATCTAACACTGGTTTTATATAGTTATTAGCGCCATTTACTTGAATGGTATTACATCGTTACCCCGCATTGTTCTTCGCGCTAGTGGCGCTTAGACTTAGCGCGATAAGAGGCGGTACTGGCGGCAGGAAATCAACAATTAGAAAGCGGGAAAAAGGGGAAAAAATAGAGAATCGAGTCAAGTGATGCTAATTATAAAGACTTCCGTGGATTAGATCGTTATTTATGGAAATGAGGTAATTGTAGTTAGTCTAATTCTTTCACGTTCAATTAATATTGAATTAATAATAAATTAAAACTGAATATTTATTGTTGGGTTATTCAAGTTTTAGCGAGAAGTGTGAGCGCGAAATGCCGAAAGTACCGCGAGCCGCGAGCCGCGAGAAGTTGAAGTGGTTAGGGAGAGAATTTAGGAGGCCTGGAAAAGAAAAGGAAGAGCTCGAAATAGTAGAAAGGAAGGAGAAAAGAATGTGTTTTTACAAAGTATTGAAGAAAGAGGTGGATGGATAAAATGTCAGGAAGAAGTATTAGAGTAGATTTAATAGTTTAGTGATATAATAGTTTAATGATTCAGTAGTGTTATAATTTAATTGTTTGATTGTGGAGAGTGATTAATTATTCTTCTTTTGAATTATAAAAACTTCATCCAGAAAACTGAAAGATTACGGTAGAGATTGAGTTTAAAGAGTGTAGCTTGATAGAATGCGTATATTAAGTATAATCAAGGCTGAAGTTGGATCAGCTAGTTTCATTGGTAGACAATTCTTGTGAGAGTAGCCTCTTTTTTGAATGCTTCCAGCTCCATTTTGCAATAGATATAATTGGATCGTAATACCCATTTTTTATAATACTCTAGCTGGAAACATCGATAATGATTCAATCTCCAGGCTTAATCTTGAAATCATATTGATCGAACGAGTATGATTCTCTTTTTCTGAGAAGATATAGCCAGTTTTTAATGCTTTACCTCGAATATGGGCGAAACAAGGGTTGATATTCCGCTTATGTTTCTGTTTTTGCATAACCTTCTATCGCCTCATCTTTTGATGGCCATTCACTTCGAAAATTGTACCAGTGTTGATTTGATAAATGATTTGGAATCAAGAGAAGGTATGAGATCAGCCTTCCTATTGCGATTTCAGGAGGCGTATTGACCGATTTTTGTTATTCTAAGGTGCTCAACTTCATGATTTCGAATTGAGATTTCATTGCTAATTGATCTCGGCTTTTCTATCGGACCTATTTGAAATGAAATAGAATAGTAACTCTTTAAGTTATGAGCTTTATTGAATGATTCCCGTTCACATTTGCTTAGTTCTTCCTCAAATTTGAGAAAATGAATTGTTTTTTTTCATTCCCGATGAAAATCATGAATACTTTTCACATTTTCAAGGATCTCCGTCCAACGACTCCTTTCTCTTTTGGATCTTGTAATAAGCGTACTTTCACCTGATTCATGTCTGATATTCCAATTACCCGTTAACTCCGTTTTCTGTCCATTTCTCAGCCATTTCTCGTTCATTAATGGTATTTTTTGGTCCGTTTTCGGCCCATTTATTGACATTTTATGGTCATTTCTTAGTCATTTTCGCGTAGTTTCTCCTTCTTGTTCATTCGATGGTCCAATTCATGGCCCATCTCTTTCCATTCCATGACCCATCTCTTTCCATTCACCTTCTTCTTCTTTCCAAACACTTACTGATATGCTGGGCAAATCTCGCCCCAGCGATCTTTCTCGTACAGTTTTCACACTGAAAGTACCGGGCAGTCTCAGTACTCTTCAATTTCTGTTTGTCCTGACCAAAGATATCCTTGTTGGAGCCAATTTCGTGATTAGAGAAGGCTTCGCCAGAAGCGCCGCCAACAGTTTTCTGGATCGAAATGCGATTAGCGATGTTGACCAACGTTTGCTGACGGACGATGTTTTCCAACATGTCTTGGAGGAGGGACTCGGCCTGATGTTAGTGGGAAAGGAAGCGGGGGAAGGGAGGAGTTAGGGAGGATTACTTACCACCAGCTGGAACGTTATGGGCAGTTCAGTCATGGTGAGAGTGTGGAGAGGAAACTGGAATTAGTGAGAAATAGTGAGAAATCATGGCGCGGAGCGAGAAATAGTGAGAGAGGCGCGAGGTTAGGGAAAAGGTAGAAATAGCGGAAAAATGGAGATAAAGAGAGATAGAATGGAAGTGGAGATTGAAATTGAAATTTGAGAGGGATGACATGAGTTGGGAGGTGAAGATTAATGGGATTAGTATGGTGTGGGTCGTTATAATTGGATGTTTTGTAGGGAATTAGCGGAGCAGATTGTCCCGTGGGCTAAGAAAATTAGTGAGAACATTGGAATTAGTGTGGAAAATAATTCGCGGCGTGGAAATTTAGTGAGAAAAGTGACCAGAGGGAATTATAAAATTCGATGGACATTTTAATTTTTCTAATATGGTTACCATTCCGATTAGCTTATATTGTCCATTTCAAGAGTTTTGATCTATCCTGGATCATTTCTGTACGAAGTGCAATGTATTAATTACCAATTATCACTCAAAAATCAACTACCAAAAGGTTCTCTTTCAACACTTTGAAGCCAAAATAAAAAAATTTACCTTCTTCAACTGACTCCTCTATTAAATTCTCAACCTTCTCTCAAGTCTCTTCATTCAATCTTTTTGTTCAAGACTTTTTCATGCCTTTCCTCCCTTCTCTTCATCTTCTTGGGGTATTTATTCACGTGCTCATCGCGTGATCGAATATGAATCATCGCTGTTCTCCACTCTTTCACAACCAATGCTGGGAGACGAAGCTTCCATACCTCTAGGAGAGGCTTCCTATGATATAGAGGATGAGGTCCATGACTGGAAGAACCTCACCAAAAATCTCGGCTCCAGCTCCAAAAATACAGCTTCTATACCCAAAAGAGGAGAAAAAGAGTTCGAACCAGATGGAACAAATGTGCAAAACAACGCTTTGGAAGAGTCCCGAGAGTCGATGTACACCGCTCTTTCGGGTCTTCGTGGCCACAACTTGAAGCAGAAGTTGTCTGGTGTCTGGTTGCCCGAAAAGGGCCACTGTTTAGTGGTTCATGCTAAAGGAAATTACTTTCGAGACGTGGGAGTTCCTATCAATATAGGCACCAAAATACGGGGAGGGCTCGTATTGAATGCCGTAGAAACAATCTACTTGGTCGAAAGAGGGTCTTTGGTGTGTTACTTGGGAAATGTGGAGTATCTGGAATGGTTAGAAAGCGAAGAAGAACAGTTCGAATACGACACTTTGACGATGTTGGACTTGGCGTATTTGTATGGGGTAGTAGCAGAGAGCGGAAAATTGAATATCGATGAGTACCAGGTGTATTCGTATCTCAAAAGACATGGGTACTTGATAATGCCAACGAAGGAGGGAGAAAAGGGAGCGAGAAATGATGAAAGGAATAAAGGCAAAGAAAACAGGCCGAAAGATGAGAAGCATAAGGAGAATTCTAATAGTAATTCTGGTTTCAAAGGAAGTATCTTTGGGCTTGGTTTGGGCCATACAGCAACTACTCTATCCAGCTTTATCAGAAAGAGCCTACTTCCTCTTACAAACTCGATCAGAAGTCTTCTCTCCAGTATTCACAAGATGCTTGTTAATCACGGTATACTTTCGCTTCCTTCTACCCACTCGTTGCATTTCTTCACTAAGCATTATTTCGACTATACCTCTATTTTTCAAACCCTTCGTCTTCCATATTTAGCGGAGAAAAAACCTGAGGCATCGCCAACCAGTCCTTTCCATCTCCTTTTTGATGTCTGGAAACCCACGACTTCTTTCTCCAAAAAAAACCCTCCTCCTCCAGACTTTCAGATCTGTGTGGTGAATACAGAACATACCGACTTTCCGTCTCTTAAAGCCATACAGGCTCTTTTCAGCGTGGTGAACAAAGAAGAACCAGTAAAACCGGTCGATAAGAAGCCAAAGAAGAAGAACACCATGCCTCCTACGAAGAAAGAACTCAAACTACAGAGACAACGTGAAAGGCAGGCCAAGTTGGATGAGAGCATCCAGCTCAGAAACAAATACTTGAAAGCAAGAGACAATAAACTCAAGTTTGGAAGCAGCGGAGTCCAAGTGATCATTGCTACAATTAACCAGGGAATCTTGAACTTTGTTAACTTATCAGAGGGGGATTTCGAGCTCCAGGGAGTAAGTGAGTTAGACGAAATTTATCCTGGAAGAGACCACGGAATCATCTATGGTCAGCCATGAGTGATGATAAAGCTTTGAATATGAATAGGATAATTACAAGGTATTGAGAATAAAGTATGAAGCAAGGATGATATCCACGTGTGAGCCATGAATAATGTATGGAGGGCGATTTTAGCACGGGTCTATTGACAAAAATCAAGCTTGGAACGAATTATTCAAGTGAATATTGAATTGTAAAAGAGATCTCTAAAATTTCTAGGGAATAGAATTAAAATTATTAGCTCAACTTTACTAGAATGATATAGCCAATCAAAAAAGATATCAGTGGCTTCAAGCAAACCCATAGCTTACTAGATTGACTTATATTAAAAGCATTATACTTCTAATCAAGTCCGCTTTATTTTTCCTCTAAACCACAAATTGCCAACTTTCGACTCCATCAAGTCCAATCTAAGTTAAGCGATTGCATGGACTAATGTTTATGATAGACTCAATCAGTTGATAATCTAAGTTCCATAATTGAAGACCTATTTCTAATAAATAATTTACATAAACCTCCTGAATAAATCCTAAACCCCATATATTACGTTTCATACAGAAAAGCTTACCTTCACCTCATTTTGCAACACTATCATTTGTCTTAGCATTCCTTTCATTGATGTCCTCCAGAATAAACTCTTCATCTTCTTCCCCTTTTTAACATCCCGTCAATTTATTCTTCGGGAAAGTATAGCCACCATCGGTAAATGTGGTCAAATTCGTGTTATGATAAATATTCAAGTGGCTATTGATATAATCAGAAGTTGGATAATCCACCGGATCACATCCCACATTGGTTTTACCTGGTGGCTGGTACACTCTAACATAGTCGATTCTCATTGTAGATGGAAATATGAGTGAGGGCCAGTCAATATAAGCCCAATTATTAGAGATACCAAAGTTCATGATTATCGACATTGGTTCTTTGGGAATTCTTCTCCAGCCAACATTTCCATTTGGGTGTAAAGACGGAGCTCTCATGGTAAGTGTCGGATTCATGCCCACAAACCAGGTGATATAACCATCGGTATTATGGTTCAAGTATTCGAATCCGTACCTCTGAAAATTACGAGCGCCATCTCCACGCTCGTACCATGTTGTGTTTAGAGTCGTAGTACCTGAAATAGCTTCCTGGAAGGGTCCTCCAGTATAAGAATTCATGGCGGTGACAGAATCATTATGAATTTTCATGAAATCATAATCGGGATAATACCAAATATCATAAGGAGCCACCTGTAAAGATTGAGTAACCACCCCATTTTTAAGCTCCGGCTCTACGGTTCCTTCTAAAGCATCAATTTCGGGGGCCCCTCTTCCTTTTCCTGGATTTGGGTGCGATTCTCCCTTACAAGTACAAGCATTGAGTCTTTGGCCCGGCAAATATGAGATTCCATCAGTACTGGATTGGTTGGGGGTGATGCCAGCATCACACAGTTCGTAGGTATAAGGCCAAACACCTTCGGCACTAGCCAAATAGCCAGGACGGGCCAAATTACCCAATGTCCATAAACCTGGCCAAAGACCGGAAACATGGCCATAATGAGGCAAACGGGCCGAAATTTCAAGGATTCCTTCAGTAAAACACATTTTGTTCCAGGACTGGACCATGCCAGAACGATAGAACAAGTTATGGTTTTTAAAGGCATCCATACGCAAATTGAGGGTCCCGTTTTCGGTGCTCACAGCGTCGGGATCGTACCATTCCAAGTCCTTGGTGGCATCGTAATGAAAGTCCGGAGCAGTGAAAAATTGATCGTCTCCATCGTAGAATGTTCGTCCTTCTGCATTGAACTCGTCACTAAAAACTAACTCCCACATTTCTTGGTCTTGACTTTGTCTCTGGCGAGCTTCTTTTGGGGTATCAGGGTCCACCAAACTGGTACGAATGGCACTCAAAATAGGATAGTTGTATTCACTAAGAACCTCATAGGTTTTTGGAGATTGCTTATTGAGAAGTCCAGAATAGGTTAGCACAGGGAACATCACGAAAAGCGCTAGGGCTGCTAAGATGAGAACAATTATGCTAATCAATCCACCGGCAGCTTTTCTGTCCATCAGCTTCAAATCATGATAAAATCGGTTTTTGTCGTACTCTGCATCCGCTACTGGATCCAGATTATGGATATAATCGTCATCCTCAACCTGATGGATGTATAAAGGAAATTGCGAAGCTGGATAGCCACCAAAGGGCCCGAAATCGATTCCGGCCTGGCTGAGTAACTTTTCCAGTTTTTCATGGCCACGATAGATATCACCCTCGAAGGGGTTTTGAGAATCTCTTATAGAAGGTTTATAGGTATTGGTTTCAGTCAGAGAAAACCTGCGGCCTTCGTTGGGTGAATCTTCGGATTCTTCTAAATTAGAAGTGAAAGTCATATCTTTGAATGGATCATTAAAGGTCTCCAGTTCTCTTGAAGAATTCACATGCTTCATCTGATTGGTAGGATCAATATGATGGTTTCCTTGGATAAGTTCGTACTGACTCTTCAATAATCCTTCCAGTGACAGTTCGGTATGTTTCAGCGATAAGCTCTCGCGAGAGCTGCTGTAATTATCTCCATACTGGGAACCCATACCATATTTGGGAGAAAGGTGACTGGAGTTGCCTGTCAAGAGCTTGTCTTCACGAGTGTACTGTTTTTGGTAAGGACTAAGAGTATCTTTTTGGGAATAGTTATACTCTTCACTTGAATTACCTCTGGAGTCATTTTCCTGGGGAGTATTCACATGGGAACCCTTGTTTCGATTATTGTTCCAGTTTGACGGTGAAGCTCTTCTAGAATATTCATTTTTGCTTGCCTCTTCTGTTTCTCCCCAATGGTCTCTGTGGTCCTTTTGGATTCTTTCGTCCGTTTGGTCCCACTGGTCGCGCGAGTTTTCGCAGCCATCCGAAGACACATCTGAACCCGTTTCAAAAGGGTCCTGGGGCTCCTTATATCCATGTTTCGTCAAATCACGATTCATACTTTGCTTGTCCACCGGAGGACTTATTGTGTTTATATAACATCATGTTCTGCCAAGCGTTCTCCAAGCAGAAGAAGTGAGGGGGTTAGCCCAGAAAATACGTTATTCTTGACATTAATGGTTGCTTGTCAGGTCACGTGCTGGCTGCTGCGGTAAGTGTTTTTTGTTCACATTCGAGACTGGGCTTCTTTGTCTTCACTGGTCTTGGCGAAGTGGTTATCTTCTTGATTTCCCGATTAGAGAGAGCATAGGGCCATGTGAGTTATCAACTTACAAAGTGCGAATGCTATAAACTGTAACTTATGAGATTTAGGGTTTACATGTTAGGATAGAATGTACATTCTACAGAAAATAAATAGGAGAAAATAAAATAGATAGACAGTCACGTGATATTGATCTGAAAAGGGGCACAGATATATGCCGCAGTAGAAGCATACTGCAAGCACGTGCATGGAATTCCATGCTAGATGCAACTTGATGATTTGTGGCGTGATCTGTATCACCTGATACGCAAATACCTTATCTCTATCCTATTGGCTTTTTGCCTTTCTTGGTTATACTCTGCTAGAACGCGTCGTACGCGTTCACAAAGGGTCCGCCGCAGTAGATCTATGAAAATCCCAGAGGAACTTCATCACATGATAACGGTCACGCGACAGTGTTCAATTTTTTCAAGTGCAGCGTGCAACGCGTCAAAAACTCTAGCATATATTGTGCAGACTACAGTTTAACGCCTTGCTCTCGCAGGTTTACGCGTCTAAGTCAATAGAAAATATTACACAAAGGCGCGCTCGCACCCTGTTTTCAGAATTAACTCTCGAGGCCAGGTGCAAGCCAAGACGCAAGACATCGACTAATGCGCATTGCAGAGGCATCACCTAAGCCCCGCTTAACGGGAACCAAGACTACCAGAGCTTGGCTATCGCTATAACCGTGCCCCCAGTCACTTTGCCCCGTCTATAATAAGTACACAACACCCTTGATCGAAAAAAAGAAAAATTTCGGGCTGTAACACTCGTCAATTGACAATGCCAGATCTCCTGCGTTGGTTTTTCCGGATAAACTTTTTGACGTGAGATACTTAGCGACACGCTCTGTCGCATTTGCAAAAAGATTACAGGTTCCCCCTTGCTAACCAGTACTCTCAAAAACTAAAACTTTTCGAACACCTTCTTCATCCCCAACCACCAATCCACCCACCAACCTCCTCACGTAACCACATAGGTCTAAGATGTCCCAGCGAGACCTTACGTTGAACGACCCTTCCTTCAACGGGCCTCGGAACCCTTTCTCCCTGGATCAGGACTCGCCGGATCAGTCCGCCTCCAATTCCTCCAGAAACTCCATCTCCTCCCGCGATACCGACTCGCCTTACGGGAAACCTTTCAATGTCTACAACAACACCCTCAATACCGCCCAAAATAGCTCGGCCAACTTGTTATCCCAGCAAAGTTCGGCCAACCCGCTTCTTAATCATTCATACACCTCTCATAACGAGAGTTCCCATTTTAATACCAGCGCACTGCCTTTCTTCGAGAAGGAAAACTATCCCGACCGTTACGAGGACCGCGACGACGTCTCCAGATCCCGGGCGTCCACTGACGACAGCTACGCGCCCCAGAACCCTTTCATCCAGGCCGATTTCTCTCCTTTTGGTGGCTACCCGGCCTCTTCCTTCCCGCTCCACGTCGAGGAAAAAGAAGCCGATGACTACCTCCACAATCCGGATCCGGTCGCGGATGCCGAGTACGAAAACAACCGGTTTGTTCACGATTTGAAGCATATGGATCGGAGGGCCTTCGGAGGCTTGGTCGGTTTCCTCGTCTTCGGAATCGCCGCCCTCGTCATTTTCATCTTGTTGCCCGTTTTGACCTATTCGGGCCTCACCAACCACTACGTGCCGCAGTCCTACGAAGTGTTGTCCAACTATCATTATCCACTCGTCAGCGCTATCAGAACAAGCTTGGTGGATCCAGACACGCCGCTGGACTCGCACCTGATCAAGACCACCCAGGGTGAGACCTGGACGCTTGTGTTCTCTGACGAATTCAATGCTGAGGGCCGCACTTTCTACGAAGGGGACGACCAATTTTTCACTGCGCCAGATCTCCACTACGATGCCACCAAGGATTTGGAATGGTACGACCCCGACGCTGTAAGCACCGCCAACGGGACTCTCAATTTGAGAATGGACGCCTTCAAGAACCACAACTTGTTCTACCGTTCGGGAATGGTCCAGTCCTGGAACCAGATGTGTTTCACCCAAGGGTATCTTGATATTTCTGCGCGTTTGCCCAATTACGGTAACGTTACCGGACTTTGGCCTGGTTTATGGTCCATGGGTAATTTGGGCCGTCCTGGCTACTTGGCCACCACCGAAGGTGTGTGGCCGTACTCGTACGAAGCCTGTGATTCCGGAATCACGCCTAACCAGTCCTCGCCTGATGGAATCTCCTACTTGCCAGGGCAAAGACTCAATTCTTGTACTTGTAAGGGAGAAGCGCACCCTAATCCTGGTGTAGGAAGAGGTGCTCCAGAAATCGATGCCTTGGAAGGAGAAGTCAGTACCACCGTAGGTGTTGGTGTGGCTTCGCAGTCGCTTCAATTGGCTCCCTACGATATCTGGTACTATCCTGATTACGACTGGGTTTCCATCTACAACTCTTCTATCACTTCTATGAACACATATACCGGAGGTCCTTTCCAACAGGCGCTTTCCGCGACCACCACTTTAAATACCAGTTGGTACGAATTTGGTAACTATACCCATAATTTCCAACGGTACGGGTTTGAGTTCTTGAACGATAATAATGATGGCTACTTGGCCTGGCACGTTGGTGATGACCCCACCCTCACAGTACACGCAAATGCATTACATCCCAACGGTAACATCAGTTGGAGAAGACTCTCCAAGGAGCCAATGTCGCTTATTTTGAACTTGGGTATCTCCAACAATTGGGCCTATATCGACTGGCCCTCGCTCCATTTCCCAGTGACAATGCGCATTGATTATGTGAGAATATACCAACCACCAGACCAGATCAATATCGGGTGCGATCCAGAGGATTACCCTACTTATGACTATATTCAGCAGCATTTGAATATTTACGAGAATGTCAATTTGACCTCTTTTGAGGACGGAGGGTATAAGTTCCCAAAGAATACACTCACTGGATGTTAGAAGTGGTTCCGCAGGTTTCACTTCGTCAAGCCGTCGATCCAGGACTATTGGGTCATAACTGAAACTAGGACTTATATGTCATCCAATTGACTCATAAGAACTAACAGGTTTGATTCTGTGGTAATTGACTTTCATATCTGTTATTAGCCAGACTAATTTCACTAGAGTGACAGACTTTACTCTGTGGTTCATTTAGTCTATGATAGTCGTTCCACTTTCATCCATGAAACACAGTATAAACAAACATTTGAAGCATGCCTCCAGGACCATCATACTGAACTACTTGTTCCAGGTCCATATTTGAACGAGGCCAACAAGGTCCAGAATTTTTAAAAAGATTGAGAATAAATCATCAGTCGTTTAAAGCTGGCATAATTATACTATCAGATAGTAAACAAGATTGGTATAATTATATTTTAATTTTAATTGTCATTTTCAAAAAAGACTTGATTATAATATCGGATATTTGAAGTTATTATCTGGTATAATCACCTGATTTGAAACGTTCAGCAACTGAAAGTTTCAACATCATTCATTCAAAATTGGGAACTTTATTATTGAGATCATTCAATACGAACGGAAAAGTACCAATATTCATACAATATTATTCAATAATATATTTATTAATAAAAAAATCATTAAAAACGACTTCAAGTGAACAACTTGAGTTATAGCCATTACTTTTTGCATCTACTCTTGTGGATTGGTGATATGTAGTACTCTTGAATATTTTTTCAAGTTCAAAAGAAAATTATGATTTGACGACAACATTCTAATTTTTTTTGCAACTTTGTTGGCAAAATTGACAACTACTTTCAAATTTGATTTTGTGGAAGCAAACATAAATTTTGTCAAAATATCCCAAACATCTCATCAACTTCATTTCCTACCTTCTCAGGTATTCTTTGTAAATTCCAAAATAAAACTGAACATCTCATCCATCTCTGAACATTTATGAACACAACAACCACTAAGTTTTTCACCTTTGAAAGCTCAATTCTTGATCCTTCTATTTCTTACTTACCTCTCTTTCTCAAGAAATATTTCAATTAATTTTTTTACTTCAGAATGCTGTGACTGGCTCTTCGAATTGGCTAATTATGTATAATCAACAACGACTCGATCTCACCTTTCGTATTCGACTTTTCTAGAACTCTGCCTTGTGGAAAAAATTGAAAGAAGTAAGAATTGCCCATATCAAAGATGAGGGCATTCACCTTTGATTCGTCAAGCAAGGTATCATCAGCTAAAATTTCAATTGTCCCAATAAACGTGGAAGATGAATTATCAGAAACCATAACGTATATAGTTAATATTGATTTGTGACCTGCAATTATTCTGATATTCTGAAAAGTTTCTTCACCTGAAGTTGATGTACATATCTGCTCCTGCTTCCCCGAATTCTCATTGAGAATTGACAGTTCTGAAGCGACATGTGAATTTGAGTCAAGCTGCGCTGATGCAAGGTCTTTAGTTTTGAGGTTTTCATCGTTCAATTTATTAGAATTTGAAAATTTTCTATAGTTGTTAATTAAGTATTCATGTATTTTGTCTTTTTCGAAGTTTCCTGTTTTCAATTCAGTATGATCTTTCGCATAGATGGTTGCGATTAAGTAACTAGTATCATACCCTACTGGCATAATGATATTTCTGAAATTGTGTTGTTGGAGACGATATTATGGATTATCTATCCCGATAGTTAATTCGCGTGAAACACTCAGTACAATAAATCTACAGGGCATCGAGAGGAGAATTGCCCATATTTATATTCGTGATTTCATCTCCCCAATCATCAATTTCATTATTAATTCTACCGAGTTTCTTTACCATTAAGATCCCAGGCTCATATGCAAGTCAGCGCATTGCTAGGTATGAATTCTCCACTTCCAGTTAACTTTACCTCGGATTAATATTTCGCAGCTGAGAGGCACTCGCGTTTTTTCTACCTCGATATGAATTCTCATTTGGAACTGTGACCAAACTGATAACACAATTTGTGTGAGCTTAATCCTGCAGACAGCTTCCCCACGAAATCTATCAAGGATACTTCAACTCTCCACTCAAGGGTCCACCTAAAGCCCAGAGGACAATCATTCTACACCCATAATAGTACACCCAAACCGCAATTCATAACATTAGATACATACCGCCACACATTTAAGATTAGATCCACCCCGCCATTTCTAATATCCATTCTCCCAAACCTGCAATTGCTTCCACCATTCTCCCAAACCTGCAACACCCCCATTCCACCTCCCAAACCCGGATCAACTTCTGTCATTCCCTAACCTGTAATTAATCCACCCATAGTTACTCCCCCTTCTCATGAACAATCCATCCATAAACTTCCACGTCCAGGCCCACCAGGCCGACTTTCGGATCCCCACCGAGCTCATCAAGAAGAACTTCAAATCCGTTCAGAAGCTCTTGGAGAAACAGAAGAAACAGGTCTATGAAGATGTTGCTAAAATCAAGAAGAACAGCAAATTACCCGCCTCCATGAAATTGGAAATGATTCGAAAGTTGATCAAATCTTTTGAACTGTACTCCAAGAAGTTGGCACAGGCTGTGGAGAAAGATCGGGAGTACCGTTCTCGTCTTGAAGCCAGATTGGCCAACTTGAAGGTCCTTGAAGAATGTTGTTTACCAGAAATCGCTGCAAAAAATGCTGAAGAAACAGATGAAAGTAAGAGTAATGAAGAGGAT
The DNA here is from genome assembly GCA_030568515.1 of Suhomyces guaymorum. Classification (NCBI taxonomy): domain Eukaryota; kingdom Fungi; phylum Ascomycota; class Pichiomycetes; order Serinales; family Debaryomycetaceae; genus Suhomyces; species Suhomyces guaymorum. Next base: position 412,735 of record JAJMGD010000006.1, read on the forward strand.
AAAGAGCACGACCCAGAAGACCCCAAACTGGCCTCTTTGGCCGCCGTGGAAGCATTACCGTCTGATGATAAATATTTGGACCTCCACAACCCTAAATTGATAAACTGGTACAGAGACCAAACCAATTTATTGATTGTGGATTACCTCATAAAATCCAATATCAGAGGCGAACAAAACATCGGAATATCCCTTTTAAAGAACTTGGCGAAAACGGACCTGAAATTCTTGAAGCTCATTGATTTTGACTTGTTCCTGAACTTCAACAAAGTGTTTGTTTCAATCGTGGTGGACCACGATTTAACCCAGATAATTGCTTGGTTCAACGAGAACAGAACTGTGCTTAAGAAAGCAGGCTCCAACTTGGAGTTTGAGATCAACTACTGTAAATTCCTTTCGTTGATCGAAAAAGGCGATATTAACGAGGCAATCAATTTTTCCAAACAGAACTTATCCCCCTACGGAAATAAAGATAATTATGTGGAAAACGAGATGAAAAACCACGAAAGAAACTGGACCAGATTGAAGGAAATAGGAGGACTTTTGGTCTATATGGCTATCAAAAAGAATAGCACCGCCTCCACCACTGCATCTACATTTTCATCCACTATGATCATAAACTCTAGTCGCTTCAAAGAGTATGAAAAGCTCCTATCGAACGAAAGATGGGAGAATTTATCCCAAAGTTTCCTATCCAATTTCATTGAATTGTACGGCATCTCCAAGAACTATCCTTTATTCATCTACTTATCAATTGGTTTATCAAGTTTGAAGACGAAATCGTGTTATAAGAATGTTGAAAATACGATTTTCAGAGCTGAAAATGATACTCTTGATCTCACTAATATAAACTTTAAGGATAAGAAGTATAGGAGTCCAGAGTACTACTATAGATTGCTTCATAAGAATAATAACTGTCCTGTTTGTTCACCTGAACTCTTTGAAATCAGTCAGAACTTACCACACGCTCAACTCATCACCAATATATTTAATAACCCATTCAAGCTTCCGAACGGGAACATTTATCCATTTGATCGTTTATTGAATCCGAGCGAGAAATACTTGTCGGAGAAGAACACGCTTTTGAGGATGGGTAAGATCAAGGACCCTTTGACCTCGGAAATCTTTATGGTAGATAATTGTGTCAGGGTATATCCAGCATAGAAGGAAACGGTTTAGTAACTCATAATAAATAAATAAAGCATTCTGAATAGAAACTAATGAGATGATTAGCAAAAAATCTGACTTATAACTTGATAGTATGGACTGCTATTGGAGAAATCACGGTGATTCTTTTCAATCTTCTATATATAATTGAGATATAATTTTTAAAATCCGATAAAGTCACTTTATTCTACCGGATTAATTACAATCTGCAATTTTTGCTTTTTTTTGTTTCTTATCACTACTACATTTATTCTAATTCTCTTTCATTTTTTCTACGTTCTATTTTATCTTTCCTCTCTTTCTCCCTCCTTTTTCTATTCATCGTCATCGGAGTCGTCTTTCTTCTTCTTCTCTTCCTTCTGCTCCATCTGTTCCATCACGTACACTCTGGCATCTCTTTCACTGGCCGGTTTCGTGGTATCTCTTGTACTATTTGTTCTTCTGTGGTGGTACTCGGGAAACATTCCCCAGTCGAATTTTCCAGATCTCTGCACTCTGTAGTTATGGCCTCTGCCCAAGATTTTGATATTCCACGAATTGTATGGTTCTCCTTCAAACATGGTAAGCACAACCTTACTATGAGCAGGTTCTTCACCAGCGACGTAGCCTCCCAAATCGTTCTTTTTCAGATCATTGACAATTTCGAATGTGCGTCTACAACTTCTGAAATAAGCCTCGATCAACTTTTGATGGTCCACAATGTTTCTGTCGACGTCTTTGATTCCCTTACCCGTGTGAGGGAAGTTGAACATGATATAATTGAGTTTTTTGTAGGATTCTTTGAATAGAGACGACTTGATCACCTTGGTCTTTTTGGTAGCAGAAACCAATTTCAAACTAGTCTCAAGGTCTGTAGCGTCCACTTCGTGTATCACCTGGCACCCGGCGGTCTCTAGCTCACTAATGTGGTCCTCCACATTGGGGTACTTTGCTATAAGTTCTTCTTTGGAATCGTAGCTGGTTGCGATCACATTTTCAGGATCTATCATTCCCTGTTTAACTATAGACAAAGCGTACGAGAAGTCACCCTCGCCCACGAGCAACAATCTGTCATTGTATGTGAACGGCACCAAGCCCTTCTGGTTGTGCTGGACCGGACCTTTCTTCTTGTTTCCACCAGAAATGGACTTTTGTTTCATCACTTGGGCCTCTTTTTGGGCTTTGCTCAATTGACTGAGTTTCTTATTCTGTTCCTCCTTGAGCGTGTGACGTGCAAGGGCTCCTTTGAGGCCCTTGGCCCCCATCTTCCCTTTAAGTTTACGGCCCATTTGAGTGTATGGTGATGCGATGAGATGAGATGCGTTGAATATTTCGCGATCTAAATGCGGAGAACAAAACAGAGAGGATTAATGTGAGACTCGAAGATAGAAAAGAATAAATGTTTAGAATCTTTGGAGATTGGGACAAAAAGGAAAAGATGTTGAGATTGTCTAATTATTTAGAAGAAGAGAGAAGTATTGACAGCCTTCAATAATTAGAATTTTTTTTGCCATTTCTACAAATCAGTAGTATGGTTTGTACTTAGAATCATCGTATAAAAAGTCAGCTTGAATGCTTAAATTATGATGACACTCCTCTTAATTACCGACTATCGTCGTTCGAGTTCTCTTAATTTAAATTATCGTCTAACAGGAAAGCTTGTCTATCATTCTCTATTTCGTTACGATTTTCAATAGTCCTTCTTCAAGATATTACAATTCCATCAGCTTTCTTGCTTATATTACCCTCTATTTAAGATAGTGTCTTATATTACAAGTGCACTCTTTCCTCGCCGTAATGAAACTCTTCTTGAGCCTCTGCAGATGTGCTTTCGGTCAATGGAAGGAGATTGATCAGCGGAGTGGCTGAATCACGAGTTCCGTTCAAAGGAACCTCTTCCTCATCGTCGGAATCAACGCCAGCGGAGTTTTGTGCCTGTTCTTCCTCCTCGTCTTCTCCTACTTCTTCCTCTTCCTCGCTGTCACTCACATCGACAAGCTCCTCTTGGAACCCATCGTCGAACTCATAGAACAACATGAATGTTCCTTGTCCACTGAGCACTTCTTCTTCGTTCACCACATACACGGACTCGTCACTGATTCTCCACCAGGTGCCTCTGAACTTTCTGTAGGCAATGTAGTGGCCGTAGTTGTGGGTTCCGTAGTGGGAGACGACCGCTTTGAGGTTGTAGAGGAGGTCTGGGTTGGAGGGATTTGGGCTGGATTTTTCCCCGTCGAATTCAGAGGAAGATTCAGAGACGTTGTCTCCATTCATGGTTTCGCTGTGACCGTTCACTTCTCCATTTTCTTCTTTTTCTCCATTCATATGTTCATCATCCTCCTTATTCTCTCTATTTTTTTCATCCTGTTTTCTAAAGGACAATCTGGCGTCCATATTGATATCTTCTGGCTCTGCCGTATACTTGGACAAGTCCAATTTTGCGGGAAACGTCACATTACTTGGATTCTTGACAATCAGGTAGGTTCTAGGGTCGAACACCGATCTGTTGATATGGATCGATAATAATGGTGGTGGTCTGCTCAAGAAGATCTGCTTGGACTTCTTACTTTTCTTGATCATTTGCTTGATGGTCAACTTCTCAAACACATCATCAGTGATATAATGACGTTTCAACTCGTGGTTGATGGAATCGAGCCTGGATTTGAACTGTTCAAGGATTTTTTCATTAGGATTGGTTCCTTCTAGCGAGTTCAATTTTTCCACCAAGAAGTCTCTGGTCTGTTCCAAACCACATCTGTTACAGTTCACGTCCTCGATGATTTCTGGAGTGATCCAGTTGTCCATGAGCCCATTCAAATTGAAGCTGGTGTAGTATGACGAATTGTTAGGGAGATTCAAACTCAATCCACTGATGACGGAGTATCTGATACCCCCGACTTCTCCACAGGTGAGACAACCGATTCTTTCGGAGGATATACCGTCCACAGGCGTAATTAACTCCAATGGAAAGAGCTTATTGGTTTCATCCAAATTAGGATCCACCTGGTCAGCTGGCACGTAGACCTTGCCCAAATGGCCCAATTTTTCTGCGCCCAAAAGCGGCTGGTGCACTTGTGATACATCGACATATTTCTGCTCGTTATTGTCGCGCTCTTGCCCCTTCTGGTCCGTCTTTTTCAATCCCTTGAACTCTTTTTCCAAGAGACCCATCACCAACTGGTAGAACTCCTGTGCATCTTCCTGGTTGTAGCCGGAGAAAAAGTTCTGTCTTGGACCGTTCGGCATTTTGTTGAGCAACTGTTTGGTGCTGAATTCGCGGCCCTTGGTGCCGTATTTGCCGTTGACCAGCTCTAGCAAGGATTTGAGGGCGGTGGTGAACACTAGGGAGGATTTGGTAGTTCCAGTTCTGATTCTGGAAGTATTAGTCCCATTGATTTGGGAGGTTTCTGAATTAGTGGTATTTTCTTCTGGTTTGGTGATTTCTATCTCCTCATACAAATAGGAGTCAATGAACTTATCCAATTGTCTGGAGGAAGCGAGCGACTGGATCACCGAGTTCATAAAACAGGTGTTACCGTCATTACTGATACCACCGACTTCACCGCCGTTGGCCAAGGCAAAACGGCTCTCTTTCAGCTTCTTGGAGGCGAATCTGGATCTATACTTGTAGCCCGAATTCATCGTACTGAGCACGCTGGAGAAGATCAGCGGAAGACTGGGCAATTTATTGGTGTATAATGCAAAGGAAACAACTAGAAGGGCCGAGGTAGTGGCCACGAGCTTGGTTGGGAATGCGAAGGGTAAGTGAAGGTGGAGCCCGGTGTATTTGGAGAGAAAGTCGAACAACAATGTGGAAAGGAGAAGGACGGTGACTGATGTGAGGATAGTTTTAGTTATCAGCGACATAAAGTCACGGAGATGGACAACCGCACGTGATGGTAAAGCAATGGATAAGCTTAGGAAGGGTGCAAGCTTAGGAAGCGTTTGGGGTTGCAATCGTCGTCCTGCTAGGCAAGCCTTGGGTGTCTTGGTGAATGAAGCTGAAGTTTGGCTGACCGAGATGATTCGAAATTTTTTCCAGTCGCACAAAAAAGAAGTGGGGTTGAAAGTGACAGATCTAGAGGAAGAGGAGGAAGGAAGGGGGAGGGAAAAGGGGAGGAAAAGGAGGAGAGAATGAGTTTGAATTGAAGGTGGAGAAAATACGTAGAACTGTCATTATTGCGTAATTTGTTAATTTTGGAATTATTAAGGTGACAATTGATAGATCGTGATTTTGTAGAAAAAGTGAAAAAAAGAGGAAGAATGGAGAATAATCTGTAAGGACAATAAGAGTTTAGATATTGGATACCCCAGCCAGATCACTAAAGGAAGTGATCAAAAGGGTTTTATTTCTACAGTTTGAGCTACCTTATACATAATATAATTAGCGTTTATCTTGACATGTGACGTATTTATTCTAAGTCTTTCACTTGTTTGTAACCTTAACCTTGGAATTTGTACCTATGAAGAAGTCACTTCTGCTCAGTCCCAATAAAAAAATAGACTTCAAATCTAGACTTGAACTATTAAATTGGCATTTGGGGTTAATCATTGAAAGCTATCGAATAAAATGAACGATAATCCATCTATGAATTTCTTCACAGGTCTCATAAAATTCACAAGACCCGAAAGTCTTTGAAGAATCCATTGATTGAACTCGAAGACTGATTCGAAGGCTGAATATTGTTTTTTTTACTTTCTTCCATCAAATTCAGCTTCCAATCCTTATTAAAATTACTCATTGCCGTCGGAGATCTTTCCAAAACCTTGGTCTACTTTGTCTACAGTCTTTTTCTACATATATATTAAACAAAGATATGAAGGTACGTGTACCAGTGGTTTCAGCGAGAGACGCACGATTGAAGCTCCCAGATTGCAGCGGTGAATTAATCATTATCGGGAGTTTTCAATTATGAATTGTAGGTGAATTAATATTCAAATTGAATGATCATTTTATCGGAAGTTTTCCATGAATTAATCTTCCTAAAATCGCTTGTTTCAGCAGTGCTTCTCCAGCTTTTTATTTGTGGCTTTGAATCATTTCTAAACGAATTGATGATAATTGATTCAATCATTGATGAGTGAAACGAATCAATTTCGCTCATCAATTTCGCTCATCAATTCATGGCCTTTGGTAGATAGGCCCCCTTCCAAAGTTCTGGAATTGTCCCATTGGAGGTCTATCCTTTCCCCATCCACACTTCAAGGGTCTGCCGTTGATGTTGAATCCTGCCAATTGCACGATGGCCAAAGCGGCTCTCTCGTGGGAGTCGTACTTGACGAATGCACAGCCTCTTTCGGGGTGGAACTTGAAATCGACGATGAATCCAAAATTTTGCAACAATGGAATCAAATCGGTTTGTTGCGAGTAGTGGGCAATGTTTCCCAAGTAAACTGTGGTTTGCCAGGATGGCGTTTGTCTCAAGACGATGTCGTAGGACTGAGGAGACATCACCGGTATGTTGGCCTGCTGGGCAGGGCCAGGACCGCCGGGACCGCCAGAACCGCCAGGAACGCCGGAATTTCCACCGTTGGTTGGTGGTATGCTTGGCTGCAAAACTGGGCCGCTGTTTCCACCGTTGGGCTGTAAACCACCCTGTATTTGCGGCGAGAACTGGTTGACCATACCTCCCTGGCCGGGCATCTGCTGTTGCGGAATCACGTTCTGGTTGAACGGTCTGAAGGCGCCGCCGCCACGGCCTGGGTTGTTGCCGTTATTGCTGTTATTATGATTGTGGTGGAGATGACGATTGTTTCTAAAGTTGTTACCGCCGTTGTGGTGCAATTGCTTATGCGAGGCCCAGTTACATCTTATGGCTCTTCCGTTGATCCATTGGCCGTTCATGGTCTGGAGCGCTAACTGGGCGTCCACTTGGAGGCCAAAAGTGACGAACCCGTAACCACGAGAGCGTGAAGTTTGCATGTCCCACATCACATGGGCTTGTTTCAAGGACTGGAACTTGGTGAAAGCGTTGTACAAAGTCTCGTCGTCCACTTCCGGAGACAAGTCTCCGACGAAGATATTGAAGCTGGGCTCGTCGGGACGCGACGCCGAGTTGATAGTGGAGGACTGGAACGCCCAGTTGATTTTGATCTCAGCGTTGTTGACAATCCGCCCGTTTAAAGTGTGCAAGGCCATTTCGGCGGCCTGGGTGTTTTCGAACTCCACGAACGCGTAGTTGAAGCCAGGCTTGTTCTTGTCGTTCAAGACCTTGACCGATTGGATGGGTCCACCAACGGCGAACATTTCCTTGAGCATCTCTTCAGAAACGGACTTGTGGAGCATACCGACGTAGAGGATTTTTTTGGAGACTTCACGGCCTCCTTCGATGGCGCTGGCGGGCTGGGAGCCGCCGGAGACCTCGTTAGGAATTGGGCCTTCGTTGGAAGTCACAGGATGATGAGCGCCAAGCTCATTAGGAGTCACCTGGGCCTGGGGTTGGTTCTCGTTAGAGATCGGAGGCTCATTGGCTTGTTCTGGAACCGATTCCGGCTCCTTGGCCTCTGTTTCGGGCGTCTGGTCCACGACGGCTTCGGGCACGGTTTCCTGTTCTTTTGGATCCGACATTGGGAAAAAGCTCTATCAATAGTAGAAAGAAAGAAGGTCTATCAGTAACCAACAAAAAGGTCTAGTTCAACCAACAAAAAAGGTGATTTAAGGTGTTCAAAGGAATCAACTAACCAAAAGAATCAACTAACCAAAAGGCGAGTTAAAGTATCAAAAGGTGAGTTAAAGTGAGGAAAAGAATCGACTAACCAAAGGGAGTCAAAGTGTAACCAACAAAAAGGCGAGTTCCAACAAAAAGGAGTTGATAGGGAATCAACTGACCAACAAAGAAAACGGTTCTTGGAAGAAAAAGGATTCGAGTCTGGACGAATCTATCAGTTCTTGCGAAAAGGATCCGTTCTAGCGAAAAAAAGGTGGGATTGGTTGGACGGACCGGTTCAAAATCTAGAGGCAGTCACGGGACAAGCGGATTGCTGACGATGGTGTGGCTCAATGGATCCCTACTAGGCGGTTACTAAGTAGTCAAGAAAACGGCTGGTGGATAATTCTTGTTCGGTGTTGGAATCAACGAGTGAACGAAAAAAGACGACACAAAAAAAATCCGTCTGGGGATACGAGAAAGCGAATCTGAGAAAGGAGGGGGACCGGAAAGGAAAAGGGGAGAGAGAGGGAGAGTTATGAGAAAGGGGAGGGAATCTAGGAGGGTGACAGATTTACGATGTTTGAGTGACAGTTCAAAATAACTGTCACTCTTCGATAAATCGCCGGATCTATCTCCGTTTGGATGACTTCACACCGGCCGATTTGTATTAGGTGTGCGCGTCAGAGATTGACCTCGTGTCCTGCAGGCGATAACGGCCCAGCAAGTGTCGACATAAGGAATTGGGATATCGAATTGGTGAGCGAAGCGAGCCAATGAGAGATAAAGAGGTGGAAACGAAGAGGAGAATGAGAGAATGTTAGTACGGGTTTTAAATTAAGGTGAAAATTAGGATAATTCATGTTACCATTGGGTGAATCTGAAAATTAGTAATATTACGGAGGTAATACTGGAGAATTACGTAAGTGTTATGACGTTACCACTCGAGCCAATTTTGGCTGAAAGTAGACAAATAGGATGTTGAATTTTGAAACCTTAATTTCAGTGAAAGTAGAAAACGGGATTAAACTTCTGGAAATGAGTTTGATAGAGATATAGAGTTGTATTATTGTCTTGGAGACAAAATTCTGATATTCCGGTTGTTCTGACCGATGAACTCTTCAGTGGCTTTTTGCCAATTCAAATAGGAATTCCTCAACGGCATAGGAATGTCTCCAATGTCGTCCCCATGCAGAATCTCTTTATATGGAATAAAGGCAAAAATATCGAGAAAAATCATCAACATAATAGAACTTGATGAATTTAATTCTTCTAGTTTTTGGAGGAAGACATTCGCCTCCCCCAATTTATTACAGAAGGTTCACGTAAAGATAGTGAAGTACCTTCGTAGATTTCAGTGCGGCTCGTAAATTGAAGACCTTTTAACCATAGAACGGTAAATAGACAATTTCTCCCCTACCTTTCTCTTTAATAATTAAAACGATTATTCTGATTCCATCACATACTCAGAACACTCAGCAAAATCAAGTCTGGTGATCTTCCCATTCCGTTCCGATTTATTCTATTATCATTATGGGTCGTGTACGGTTTTCAGTATGGGTATCTATGGCGCGCACGTGAATTCACCGATGAGATGCCCCAGTCCCAATGGTTCGGTACCTTGCCATAAAGACACAGGACCCCAGAGCGGTCAAGGAGATCAAGTCCCGTTTGGAGCAGCAGGGATATTTCAATAAGCACCTCAAAATCCAGCGCGATTCCTCCGGTTTCTCAATTCCTACAACCTTACAAGAACCAACTGAATGGCTTCAGAACTACAATTTGGAGTCGTATGACTATACTGATGACTACGATGAAGAGAACGTGATCCAAGTAGCGGTACGATCCTTTTTGCAGTCCAAAGGAGCTTCCAGCGACGAAATAGCGAACTTAGTCACCAAAGTGCCCAAAAAATGGTCGCTTTATCCTCCATTGATCCTCTTTCTGGGCGAAGCCTTCTCATCCACTGAATGGCAGAAATACGCTGGCAACGACCTTTATGCCTGTTTGCTCGAACATTTCCCCTCCTACACCCATATTGCACTCAACAAGCCAATTGTCAATACTGATGTGATGAGAAGACCCTGGAATATCACTCCATTGTACGGCGACTTTGGCCCCGAACCTACCCACGAACTATACAATCACCCCCGTGCACCTGATTTCGAAGCTGGCTTCTGGTGTGGCGTAAACCAGAATGGGATCCAGCAAAATTGGGCTCCAATGTACACGATGTTCTCCAGAGGAAACATCAAGGAAAAAGCCCGGGTTCTAGACGAATTCAAGTGTCGAGACACGGTGGTGTTTGACCTCTACTGTGGCATTGGCTACTTTTCATTATCGTACTTGAAAAATGGGTGCAAAAATATATTTTGCTGGGAGTTGAACGGCTGGTCCATCGAAGGGTTCCGGAGGTCGATTGAGAACAGATACAGCTATCGCATTTTCGGCCCTGAAGAGACGTTCAATTACGACATTTATAACGAATTAAAGGATACGACTAAGGTATTTATATTCCACGAAAGCAACGAAAACGCGCCGAAAAGAATGGCCTCTTTCCCGCAACTGTCCCTCAACATCAGCCACGTGAACTTGGGACTTCTCCCAAGCTCACAAGACTCGTGGGGAATCACCGGTGATATCGTGCAAAAATCGACCCTGACCGTGGATGTGCACGTGCACGAAAATGTGCACATAGACGATTTTACGAGTTTCAAGAACAAAGTGGCCCACCAATTCGGACGGGTCAACAAGCTAGTGAAAGTGAAGACGTTTGCTCCCGACGTGTGGCACGTGGTGGTGGACGCCGTCCAGCACCCATCTACATAATATCGATCCTTTAAGCACCGTACTTTTTAGTAGTTATTAGTGACTCATTTCTAAGCAGTAAGAATTGTGTTGGTAAGCATCACCAGCATATTTATAATATGTTACTAAAGCCAATACGAGGCTGATAAGCTGTAAAAGTGTAAAAAGTGTTTGGGAGCGCCTCGGCAATCTGCAAAGACGCGACATAGCTAAGCCTGTAAAAGTGGATCCACTCGGAAATCTGCAAAGACGCGACATAACTAAGCCTGTGAAGTATCCCAGCCAATCTGCAAAACATCACTAAGCGTAAAAGTGGATCCACTGCAATCTGCAAAACATCAATTCTGTAAAAGTGGATCCTAGATAATCTGCAAATCACTATGCCTGTGAAAATCAATGTAAAGTGAATACTGGGCAATCTGCAAACATCACTACTAGGGAATCTGCAATCCGCGACATACTTTATGGTCGCAACGGCTGGGCCCTGTCGTCCCTGACGCCTGATACTGGCCAAGTCTTGGCATATTTCGGCTAGATTCCGGTAATTTGCTCACGGAAAAACCTGAATAATATCGAATCCCATTTTATGATCCTTGTATTAATTTAGTACCTAATTTGAGTTATTCTACAAAGGTAAATGAATATTAAAGTGGGTTCAGTCACCGAGAACGGACGGAAGAATGGGCGGAAGGAATAGGCGGAATTAAGGTTTAATGCCGTTGCTGCATCGGTGAAGCCAGACCCGGCAGTCACGAGACAACCAGGTGGATAGCTACTTGTTCTCCAAAAATTTTTTCAGAGTTTGCAGGTTGTCCCCGGTTAACCACGCCAACCCCAGCTTTTTTGCAGGTTAGATGCTGCGCCCTGCTTCCGCTTTTTATGATGACGATTATGTCACTCCGATGCACCGGGCATTGTGTAAGAATTGTCTGTTTGACTGTAAAAACTGTAAAAACCCTCCATTCGTATTTGTCCTAGATCTTAGTCATTTCCATCCACAGCGAACCAAAATTACATATCACTTCTTGGCACTTCCAGACTTCCTCGGGTCACGTTCTTTCCCCCTCCATCCGCCGTTGAACTTTTGTTCCTCTCTGTGTAACCCTCATCACTGTCACCGATAGCGCCTAGTGACCGAACATATATTTCGATCCAGAACCGCTCTCCAGCACTTTTTGCTGCCGACTTATTCAATTGCTTTGCGACTCGTCATATTTACTCCCGATCCAGATCCCGAGACTTGGCTAGCAAAACTTACTCGTCACATTCCTGTGTTGTCACTTTAGCCGCCAACCCCCAACCCCCACAATCATCCTTAAATTTAATTATTTATAACAGATCCGGCCCCAATTTATATCACATTCACAACTTATAATCAGATTCCATCATGTCGTTTCCCGAAGTGAAGGCGGAAGATGAGGATCTCTACGATATGCTAAGCCTATCGCCGCCGGGCTCCAAGCCCGCTAATAGCTTGGACGCTCTGTTTGGCAAGTTCGACCAGTTTCAGGACGTGAACTCCTTGCAGAACCATCCACAACTCCAGAATCAACAAAACCCACAAAACCAGCAAAACCACCAGGGCTTTTCCAATGGTCACCCGCTGATCCAAGAACCGTACGACTTCGACATGTATTCCACCAAACCGTTCCATCCGAGCGCCAACGTCAACCTCACCAACCTTTCCCATAACATCAGCCAAAACGGCCTCACCGTCAACACCACCCAAAACGGCCTCACCCTTAATACCAATCCCAACGGCACCCTTAATACCAACGGCACTCCCAGCCCGTCTACAGAGCTCTTATCCCCCACAAACTTCAGCAATAACAACCATACCCTCACCTCGGCATCGTCATTCCACAACTCCACTCACAGCTCAAACAACCTCTTGGACCCACGATCGCCCCTGGCCTTCTCGTCACACTCGCTTTACTCGGATGTGCCCTCCAACCCGGCCAGTCCGTATCTCGATGCCTCATCCCACTTTTCGGCAAATCCTCCGTCCGTGGTGGCTCCAGCATCCGACTTCGGCGGGCCTATCCGTAGCCAGTACTTGGACCCCGATCCTAACAACTTGAGTACTTTCGACACAGAAATCGCTCTTGGTGGTTCTATATCCAGCACTAATTTGGTGGGGCTCGATCCTACCTCCGCAATGAACGCTCCAGAGTCTCTCCCACCACAATTCAACTACTCCGTGAATAACCAGCCAATGTCTTTGGATTTCAGTGTTCCCACATCTGGCAATCCTGGTCCACCTCAACCTCCTACCGATAACACTATCAAACTCACAGAAAACAATTTGATCAACTACAACAACGCCATCAAGCAGCAGCAACCGCTGATTTCCATCCACCAGGCCCCACAAGACGTGGCTGCGAAAACACCCTCGCTTTTCAGCAATTCTTCCGCCAACTCGTCCATCCATAACTCGCCTCGCGGTAACGACGCCGGAAATATCGGCGGCCAGGCTCAGAAATATACCGGGGTCAATAGTTTGATTCCTAACTCCCATTTAGTCTATTCAGGGCCCAATTCTGCCCATTCCAGCCATTTGGACCTCCAACAAAACGGCTTGCTCAATCCAGATGAGTTTCAATCCATTCGTCGTGGCCGTAAACAGACCCACTCATCGAAATCATTATCTCGCCCCACTCTGCGCTCAAGGTCAGCACTGCGGGTGAAATCAGAGGGAGGTGAGGAAGATGATGAGGATGGCTACGATTATGACGATGAGGACGACGAAGAAGGGGCCACCAGCGGACCAGTGTCTTCTCGTGAGAAGATGTTGGAATTGGCATCGCCTTCCAAGCCGGCCAAAAGAACCCAGAAGCATCCAAGTGTATACGCATGTCATTTGTGTGAAAAGCGTTTTACCAGGCCCTACAACTTAAAGTCGCATTTGCGGACACATACCGATGAAAGACCGTTCATTTGTAACGCCTGTGGAAAGGCATTTGCTCGTCAACACGATAGGAAAAGACATGAAGAACTTCACACCGGTGAAAAGAAATTCCAGTGTAAAGGTCTCCTCAAGGACGGCACTCCTTATGGTTGTGGACGGAAGTTTGCTCGTGCAGATGCTTTGAGAAGACACTTCCAGACCGAGAACGGTAAGGCATGTATTCGTTTGCTTATTGAGGAAGAGGAATTGGAGAGACAACGAAACGGAGGAACAGGCCCACCAATCACCGCTGCGTCCGTGAGACTTGGCGATGAAATGGGAGGAGTCGACGACGGGATGTCTGCCAGCACCAACTCTACAAACGAGTACTTGACACCAAGCAGCACCAATATGCAAGCCATTCCCCAAGTGGCTATTTCTCCTCCAGATTAATTGATATCAGTCACCCTATAAATGATGCCTCCAGATCTATTCAATTGATAAACAGATCCGAAAGGAGATGCCTCCGGATCCATTAACAAATGATATCAAAGCCGTACCAGTTTGATTTCGCTCCAGTCAAAAGATTGGTAAACTGTTAATATTCATAGGATATGCCACTTTTCAAGAGTGAAGCTACAAAAAGAAGATCCTGGTCCCAGAAATGGAAATGGAACCGAATGATGTCTACGCCTTCAAGGACGAATGTATTACTAATAACTAAATAGCTGAATGAATCAGAAAAGATGAGTCTCTTGGCCATCTCACCGTTGAACAAAGCGTAGATATCATCAGTAAGAACTGAATAAATAGTGAACTGTTAAAAAAAGTTATCTAATCTTCAATAGTCATTTCAACAGGAGCATTTTGAGCAATCCAAATTACCCTAGTTCCCAATTACACCATCAAACTGAATTTTTCAATAGCCGTAGCACTTTCACCTCTCTTCCTCTTCTTCCCACCTTTTTCTTCCCATTTCACTTTCGCGCGACTTTCAAAATCAACACTCAATCTTTGCAACCAACACTCTTATCCGCCCACTAGACCCAGACTGCAATAGTTAGACAAACCCATCCCGTCATGTCGCTCGGCCACGAAGATACTATGATCGATAGGCTATCGACCACACTCAACAATAACAGTAATGAACCTAAAACCAAAGAAGAAAAAGAGCTCGCCAACCTCCAACAAACGCAACAAGAGCGGATGATCCAACAGAACAAACAGTACCTCGAAGAGCTCTTTGCCGAAAGCCGAACCCAGCCTATCAGGATTAAGAACGTTCAAGTCACCAATAGTCAATCATTCCGTAACTCCTTCTTGGCGGCGCAGTTGAGTCCATTGTTGAGACACAGTGGAGCTGTTGGCCTTGAGACTTTCCTTGGTGATATTGAAACTGCATCCAAATCGTTGATCAAGCTTGGTTTGGTGCAAAACTTGGTGGTGTCAATTAACCACTTGCCGAAATCGTTTTATTCTAAACCATCGCCTAGTTTAGACGTGGTGCCGGTCTTCAATATCATTCCAGTGAAGAAGTTTTATGCTAAAACGGGAACAAACATCGGTAATGGCGAAGGAGACGGCTATATCGAATTCCAGTTCAAAAACCTCTTCGGTGGTGCAGAAAATCTTACTTTCGACGCCATTTCTGGTACCAAGACGCAAAGCTCTTACTTGTTGAATTACAATCAACCTTTGTTCAATAATGCTAAGTATATTATTGAAAATGTGGGCTATTTGAACACTAGAAAATATGATTGGTTCAACTCGGATGTGACAATGAGAGGATTGACAAATAGAGTCTACACACAGTTGGACGGTCCAATAAACCACGAGGTCACTTTGGAGAATAGCTGGAGAATCCTTAATAATTTGAGCTCAAAATCCAACGACATTTTAAATCAATCCGGTTCCAGCATCAAGTCCTCTTTGACCTATAGCATAAATTATGATACCAGAAACAACCCTATACTTCCTACAGCCGGAAAGTTCTTCAAAGCCGGCATCGAATTCAATGGCTTGACCAAAAATGCCACTTCTCCTTTCGTCAAATCTGTGTTCGAGTCTCAATTCACCCTTCCCTTGAAGCAATTGAAGTCATCGTTGGTGTTCACTAACAAATCGGGTTTATTGTACCCACTCGGTAAATCAAGCTTTATCTTAGACAGATTTTTCATTGGTGGACCCAACGATGTGAGATCTTTCACCATGAATGGGTTGGGACCCAAAAGTTATAATTCTTCTGTTGGAGGGGATGTGTTCTTGAACGGTGGTGTATCATTAATATCCAAATTTCCTTGGATAAGCGAGGAGTCTAATTTCAAACTTCACAATTTTGTCAATTTCGGTAAACTTGTGCCATTGCAAAAACCGCTCAATTTCTCTGGCTTGGTCAAAGAGTTCAGTCAGGGTTATTCAGTGAGTTATGGGTTTGGTATCTTATTCAATCATCCAATGGCTCGTTTTGAATTGAACTTTGTATTACCATTAGCCGTTCATGACAGAGACAGTATGAGAAAGGGTTTACAATATGGAATTGGTGTGTCCTTTTTGTGAACCGAAAAGCATGTATATAAATTTGGAATCAGATTTGAATCTAATAGAATAATCAGAATTAATCAATACTATTTTCCGAGGTACAAGAATGATATCCAAACGAAAAGCTAATCGAATCTAGTATTATTCAATTATAGAGTTTCAATATTTTCTGTTGATCTGACTAGATTGACCTCATCTAATCCAAAAATCAGTATGATTTCAGTAGAAAAGAGGGAGATATATATAACGGAATGAATCAATTTGATATCCTGAATACATTGAAGACTAATTCACTACGAAGTGGTATCCTGATCTAGTAATTATATTTCTAATGTAATATATAAATAGTTTAGATAATGATGAACTGGTATTAAATTGAGTTTTGTCATCACTTCTTAGTTAAATTAGCAATTTTCTAGATCCAGAATGGGTATTTTCTTCAATGTACAGATTAAATGATGGTTTATATCAATTCAATATCAATGCAATTCCATATCTTTGAGTCATAGTCTTGGTTTCCACTTCGATTCTCTCCTCTTCATTTTTCATCCTTGGTTTCTATTGAATTAAGAACTCCCGTGTTTGATTTTATTTCACTGTGATAATTAAGGGTATCTTTTACTGTCAAAATTAACGGTTTCCTTTTCAGTTCTAGGACTTCATTAAATTATTTCTTATTATACCATTCTTCATGGATTTTCACAACTTCCGGAATAATAATGCTTTCAATTTCCAACCCCTCTTCTTCTTGTTCATTAGACAATCTGATCCAATGTTCCTCTCCCTTGGAATTGACAAACACAACCTCTTTCTTTCTAGTCTGTAAAAGGTTTCCGATCACCAATTGGTGATTATACCTCTCCAACGCGGTCTTGGCCTTTTTGATCAAAATCGAGTTATCTGTCTCTAATTTAAACGAAATAATCATAGCGGATGGAGCCCAATTATCCACCAATCTGCTCAAAAACTTGGGAACTTGCTCCAAATCCACAATAAGCTTTCCGCCGCCTTCTTGGGACTGGATCTTGTGATCTGGAGTTCTCGATTGGGGCAAGAAGAAGTCACTGACGGCTGCGGCCAAGTAGAACAAGGCCTTGGCCTCCACTCTGTGCAAAAGCTCCGAAACTGACTTCAAGGTGAACAAGTACTGGTTGACCGTGGTGAAAGGAATGGAAAGGAGCGACTTGGACTCCTTTGCTTGTTTATACTTTCTCAAGACCTCCAACATCTTTTCGGCGTAATTGGGCTTGATCTCGATTTTGTCATTGGATTCGGTCATATAGTCCAAGAAACAGTTGGTGGTGTGACTGTAGTGTCTCGAGTATGGAAGAAGCGAGAACTCTCTGTGGAGAAAGATAACGGCGTAGCCGTTCTCCAAGAACTTCTCGGCAGACGTGGCACCCCTGGTACCAGCGCTAAAGTTGTCAATGAAGCGGACGGTGTTGTTTTCCAAAGGCACGGTGGTACCTCCCGAAGTCACGAGCGCAATTGGCTTCTTGGTGGTGGTGGCATGGTATTCGATAAAGGCGCGGACTTCGTCTTCTATACGAGGAAGGTAGCTGGGCGGTTTGTAGGAATTGAAGTACTTGTCTTCGTCGGAGATCTGTGCTATTGGGAAAAGATGGACCGTGCGGTCAATTGCGGTGTCCGGCTCGGGATTGGAAGTGTGGTACATCCTAAAAAGACGGGTGAATGAAGATAAAGAGTGGGATTTAAGTGAGGAAGAGTTGAGGAATTGAGAAGATTGGAAGTTCGTGGGGAAGCGCAGAGATCAAATTACAGTTAGTGCGAAATGAATAGGGTAGTTATTGAAAGTGCAAGAGGAGGAATAATAAGTGCACTTTATTGAAAGGTGGAAGAAAAGGATCAGGCCAATTGAATAGGTTTGGATATAATGACTCAGGTGGTGTTCCTAGATGTATGTTACCAGAAGAATAGATCAAGAGGGGGGAAAATTGGCCTTCAATTACAAAAAGATCAGGTTGATCCATAACTACTAGTTGGATTAATACAAGTTACTCAATTACACGTTAGACTTAAGGTGGGAGTGTCACTGTCTAGGATTACAGGTAGACTTAGGAAGATAGCACCAGATTAGTGCAAGTTAGCCAATTACACGTTCAAATTGGTTTATCTATGGTATTAAAGATGTTCAGCACCAGTCACATTCATTTAGACTTGGTTCGAAATCTTTTTGATGACCATCTTAGGACAAGTAAATTGCATGTTAGACCTATGATCATATTGGTATAGTCACAATTACACATTAGAGAGTTACCCAATTGCACCTTATCATGTTCTATAAATCTACACCGAAACCACCACAAGTGCCATTTTAAATCGTTCAATGAAATTCAACACTCGTTATCGGTCGAAGTCCACATCTTGAGTGATTCCCCGCTCCTCTTAAATTTCATTCTTTCACAAATACTAACATTAGGTTTCCAATGGAGCCAATATAAATGGCCGGATAAAAATCGAGCTCGTCGATGATTTGCCAAGGTCCGTATAATCCAAGATTCTTTCTTTCATGACTACTAACTTCTATCCAGAACTACGGAGAATTTCAGACAATTTTGTACGGGTGAATACCGTGAAAATGGACGTCCTATAGGGTATAAGAACGCCAAATTCCATCGAATTATCAAGGGTTTCATGATCCAAGGAGGCGACTTTGTCAAGGGAAACGGGTCAGGGTCTTTATCTATTCATGGAAGACAGACGTTTGACGACGAGGGCTTCAAACACGATCGTAAGTAAAAAAGAGAAAAAAAGGGAAGAGAAGAGAAACAGAGATTGAGAAGAATCGGATTTAAAGAAATTAGCTATGAAAGGGATATGGAGAAGATAAACGAAATCGAATTGCAGATTGAATATTGCAAGTCGAAGCCAAATCTTGAATAGAAGCTTGCTAATCATATTATCATTCTTATCTTTGCAATCGACTGATTTTTCTTAATAGTCATAATTCTTCAGTTTTTCAGGCTTTCTTTGCCTATAACTTCTACTAACTTTAGACAAAAAATACGCAGTTTCTATGGCTAATTCGGGACCCAATACGAACGGGTGTCAATTTTTCATTTGTACCAGAGACGTTCCTGAATTGGACGGTCGCCATGTTGTATTCGGCAGAGTGAGTGAAGGATTCGATGTTGTGGACCAAATAGAATCTGTGGCTGTGGGTGCAAATGATAAGCCAAAAGAAGACGTCACTATCGTTGAATGTGGGGAAATGTAATAAGAAAGAGTTACAAATTATAACACGAGGTTAGTGATAATAAAGAAGTTTAAGCCGTTGCTTCAGTCCGGAGAATGCTCAGAAACAGTTCAATTTGTGGTCAAAGCTCTCTTTATTGGAAATAAGAATATGAGAACAATCATCCTTTTTATTCAATATGGGAACAATCATACTTTCAAATAAAAAGGAATGTTCGAAGAAAATCCCAAACTTTTGAGGAACATTAGACTAGTAGTATCAACCTAATTATAAGATATCATTAGATACAAAAAAATAAGATACAAAAAATGCTCAATTACTTGATTTGGAGATATTGAATACCTAGACACAAACGACGAGATGTCTTAGAATTCATAATCTTATAATTCTCTTAGTTGAAACAACAAACTAAATACTCTAGCAATTAACTTGGTTAGAAATCCTCGATATTTCTATTATCTCTCAATTAAATAAATATGCCAAACAATAAATCATATTTCTCTGAAAATCTTAAGTTCGTTTTCAATTCACTTCTGTTTATCCTCGTATCTCCCACTACACCTCTCCTCCTACATATCCTCCAATATACACTCCCGTTTCCTTGCATCTATTCTCTTTCCTACCGTCATTTTCCCCTTCTCACTTCTCTTCCGCTTATCTCCTGCACATACCCAAACCCAGACTTCTAATCTAACTCTCCACACTCCATCTTCCATCTTCCATCTTCACCATGTCGGCCGATTTCTGGAACTCGTCCCAACGCAACAAGTGGCAATTCACCCGCCACACGCTCCTCGAGAGCAGGCGACGTCTTCTTTTGCTTGAACGCAAAATGATCCAAAACGGCCTCATCAAAGACTTCAACATCGCCTACGATTATAATATGCGAATCTATCTCCATAACCGTGAGTAAAAGCCCATGACTTTCTTTCGTGATATCAGATAATGACTTTTCAATGCCAGATATTGATGATTTTGCCTTCGATCGGATAATGTGATCCATTATTGAGTTTACGATGACCTAATGATATCATCTGTCATCATTTTATTCCATCTATCACATCTTTTGATGATTCTATAGCACCTCTCGTACCACTGTTCCTCATCATACTAACATTAGTCCTCATCAAGCTCGGAAGACGGCTCAATATTCGCCAGGTTGCGCTTGCTAGCGCCGAGATCTACCTTACGCGCTTTCTCACCAGAGTGCTGCTAAAAGAGATCAACGTCTATCTTTTGGTCACCACCTGTCTCTATGTGGCTTGCAAGATCGAGGAGTGTCCCCAGCACATTCGATTGATCATTCTGGAAGCCCGTAACTTGTGGCCCGAATATATTCCCCATGATGTGACCAAATTGGCCGAATTCGAGTTCTACTTGATCGAAGAAATGGACTCCTTTTTGTTCTTGCATCATCCTTATAGATCGCTTCTACAAGTCCGAGACTTTTTGAAAGAGAACCAAGCGGTCTACGGCTTTACTTTGAATGATGACGAGCTCCAAAATGCATGGTCTTTGATTAATGACAGTTATATCACTGATTTGCACCTACTACTTCCACCCCATATTATCGCAGTTACCTCAATTTATATCACCATTGTGCTAAAGAAACATCTTTCGGCGATAAGAGGAAGAAATGACGTTAATGGTGCAACAAACCAACACTCAGAGACCTCTACAATGCATATTGATGACCTTATGACCTTAGCCAATCCGAGAGATTCAGCGCAGCCCGAACAGATCCAATCAGGCGAACAGATGGAGTTAGAACTCACAAATTTCCAAGATACGAAAGAGGATGAAGATACGGTGAAAATCAATCGGTTCATGAACTTTTTAGACCATTCCCACATCAATTTGGACGAAGTTGTGGAGGCTATGCAGGACATTGTCAATGTGTATGTTATTTGGAACCGGTACAATGAGGGCACAGTGAGGAAGACGCTCCAAATGATGCTATTGAACCGGTGAAATGAATTAAGAATACCTATAAAATGACAGTTATGGACTCTAATGGAAATGAACAGTTGGAAGAAGTCGCTGACATTTGAAGGTTAATTCTTGCTCATTAAGCTCTAAAATCGGTATCGTTCAGATTAATGTGGTTCTTCCAACTTCAGAATAAGTACCTTTCAAATTTATTAAGGACCTTACAACAGAAAGTATAAAAAGATGGTTTATGCTTTCAGAATTTCGTGTCTTAGAAGAGACTTTAATTGAAGAGCTGTGGATTCGATGAATCAAAAGAGAATTGATCATAATCTTGGCAAAATCTGCAAAAAGCATCACTTCACATTTCATGTTTGAGACAGCATCGGAGCCAATTCTGCGAGGCCCTCTATAGATCCGAAGGCTGCTGCCAAATTTAAATGAAGCCAGTACCCTCGTCCTATTCCTTAAACTCTGAGTAATTCTAACTTTGATATTATTATGAGGAATATTCAAATTATAGTTATTTCAACACCAAGAATCACTCATTGCCAATTACCCAATTGGTGATGAAAAATGCTAGGTATTCATCTTATCAATGGAGTGGAGCATACCAGATATACAAAAATATTACTGGCTAGATACTAGGGATATAAAAAATCAAATCAAAAAAGGTAGATATCACAATGTAATTATACCTTTCACAATAAAAGATCTTAATCCTTTAGGTAATCCAATGCTATAGTGTGTTTGCTAGAATTAAGTCTTCATCACTAAAATTATGACTTTGAAAACGCAAATATAGTCTAAATTTTAGATAGATCAGATTTGAACAAATTTTATTCGATCAAAATTAAGTATCAGAAATTCATTATAAAAAATGGAAGATAAGGCAAATTAATTCTTCACATAGTCCCCATTATAGTTACAAAGACAATTTCCTACACTCTCACTTTACTCTAATTTTAAATGTAATCCACCCCACTTTCTAATAATAATTGTGGACGTCACAATCTCACTTCTAATAATAATTAAATTCCATAAATCTCACTTTCCAAAACTATCAGATCCCATATTTGAATTCCAACAATACCATCAGATTTCATAACTTCTCTCGATCACCTTCTCCAACTATTCTTACTTTTTCACTCAAATATCACTTTCTAATATCATCCTTTCGAATTACATTTCCATCTGTCAAACGGACGCTCGCTTAGCTCACCTGATTTGCACCTCGCAGTGATTGGCACTAAGGCGTTTTGGATCCCCAAAGGAGAAACAAAGTTAAATATAGTTGAAACAAAGAGGAAACAATGTTGGAGTAACTTGAAACAAAGTTGAAACAAAGGTGATGGTTACGAAAATATACTTTATGACACATTTCAAATCTTCACTCGTTCCAAGTGACACGTACTAGTTCATCACTTAGCCTGCAGCTGAGATCTTGGCCCAACACAGCCGTGTGCCCTGGCCGGGGACACGGTCACGTGCCGCGCGCGGCCGGCAGTGCACTTTGCGTCGTGGCATGTTGGATTGACACCATCAGGGGTTCACCGAAGCAACGTGCCCATCCAGCAATTCTGGTGAAAGAAACGATTAATCTCACTTATAATTGCATGTGATCATTTTCTGTAGTTAAATCGAACAATCTCCTCGGCCTCCGCCTATTCTGAACCTTTTGTCCCAATAGTAAAACCTATATACTCACCATATAATTGAACCGACCTTGCCACGTGACCCAAGACCGGATCGATCAAAATTTTTTAACCAGGCGTAAGAACGTTGTCAAATCGATACTTTATCCTTTCCCCAACCCGTTCACCACCCTCCCCTACGTGACTAGCGCATTCCACCGTACCCGCTGCTGGCCCCATATACACAGCAGCTCCTCGGTCACCCCTTCTTTTCTTTTGCCCTCGCTTATCAGCATCACCATCACCATGAGCCAAGACAATGCCGACTACCACCAGTCCTTTCTAGCTTCCGTTGAACGGAACCAAATGCACATCTCGAGGAACTTGCTCACGCTCCTCTTTGCATTGAACATGGTGCAGGGCGCCGAGCCCTTCACCTCCAAGTTTATCGGCTTGCAGTACCAAGAATCACCCGATTCCCAATTGTACGGGATTGGATTCGATGATATTTACTACGTGATCACATGGGTAATTGGGCTCACCTTCTTGAGGTCGTTGCTCATGCAATGGTGCTTCAGCCCGTTTGCATCCGCCGTATTGCACATCCACTCCCGCAAGGCCAAAGTGAGATTCTCCGAACAGAGCTGGTCCTTCGTCTACTACACCATTTCCTTTGCCGTGGGAGTGTACCTTTACATCGGCACCCCTTACTACAACAACATCGACAATCTCTATGTGGGCTGGCCACATGACCACTATTCACACACTTTCAAGACCTACTACTTGGCGCAGATCGGGTTCTGGATCCAGCAGATTTTCGTCTTGAACGTGGAGGAAAGACGGAAAGACCACTACCAGATGTTCAGCCACCACATCATCACCTGCTTGCTTTTAATTGGCTCTTATTACTACCATTTCACCCGGATCGGCCACTTGATCCTCATGATCATGGACTCGGTGGATATCTTCTTGGCCGGCGCCAAGATGTTGAAATACGCTGGTTTCTCCACCTTGTGTGATCTCATGTTCCTCTGCTTCTTGGTCTCGTGGGTGGTGTTGAGACACGGTGTGTACAACGTGTTGTTCTACCACGCCTGGCACTACTCCACCGAATTAATGAGAG
Source organism: Suhomyces guaymorum (assembly GCA_030568515.1). Classification (NCBI taxonomy): domain Eukaryota; kingdom Fungi; phylum Ascomycota; class Pichiomycetes; order Serinales; family Debaryomycetaceae; genus Suhomyces; species Suhomyces guaymorum. Next base: position 436,661 of record JAJMGD010000006.1, read on the forward strand.
ATGGGCAATGTGGTGTGGCGCCAGAAACCTCTCGTTGCTGGACTCCGGCAGTCATCAAGTCCTTTTTGGGCTTACTCGGTGGTTTGCAGATCATCACCATCATCTGGGTCTATTTGATCTTCAAGGTGGCCTACAAGGTGGTCACTGGAAAAGGTGCGGAAGATGTCAGATCCGATGACGAAGACACCGACCAAGAAGAGGAAGAGGAAGAGGAGAAAGAAAAACACGAGAAGGATGAGAAAGAGAAAGATGAAAAAGAGAAGGTGGTCTCCGCCGACGATTCTTCCAGCACCGATGACCTCGACGAGAAGGCCGAAAAGTTACACTCGTAGTGTACATGTACTATAGTCGCTAGAGAATGCAATATTACCGACCCAAAGTGTAGTCTTATTAATTAGTGAAATCATCCTCAATAGTTAACGATGGTGATTTAATAATCATTTTCAGTTATTTTTCATTTTTACTAGTAGTTCACTATAATGCTAATAATTCTTTTCACTGGCTATTGAGGAATAGTTTACTAATTCTTGAGACTGGCTTCGTATGATCTTTTTCACCAGTTATTCACTGTGATACTGGCCATTTCACGGATTAATTCTCTTTTGACGCGCTCCTAAATACGCGCGTCTTGATTCATCCCGTCACGTGCCGTACCACCTTTGTTTATCCTAGATGTTTCACAGTGCAAGAATCACCATCTCCTCCATTCCCTCCTCCATATTCCATGAACACCCCCAGGGCCAGATCCAGACCGGTGCCTGCGAGCGCCGGCGGCTCCGCGGGGTCGGGGCCCCCCGACTCGGCCGAGTCCCGCCAATCGTCCATCACAGTTGCAGTCAGAGTCAGACCCTTCACAACCGCCGAGGAAGCCAATCTCATCAAAAACGACAACGAGCAGTTCTTTCTTGGTGACGGCTCCTTCAGCACGCAAGACACGCCCTCCAAGACCCTGCGCATTTCTCCAAGAGCCATCCGCAAGATTGTTAACGTTGTGGATGACCGCATGTTGATCTTCGATCCGCCAGAAACCAACCCATTGACCAAGATGCAAAGGGATGCCTTTCCCAATACCAACACCACCAGAATCAGAGAACACAGATTCGTATTCGACAAGCTTTTCGACGTGCTGGCGACCCAGGAAGACGTCTACTTCAACACCACCAGACCACTTCTAGACAGTGTTTTGGATGGCTTCAACGCTACGGTGTTTGCATACGGTGCCACGGGCTGTGGTAAGACGCATACGATTCTGGGGAACCCCAGCAACCCCGGAGTGATTTTTTTGACCATGAAAGAGCTCTACCTGAAAATCGATCAATTATCAGATACAAAACTATTCGATGTCAGTTTATCATTTTTGGAGATCTACAACGAGACGATAAGGGACCTTTTAAACCCAGAAACCCCTCACAAGAAATTGGTGCTCCGTGAAGACTCCTACCAGAAAATATCAGTCACCCATTTACTGTCGCATAAACCAGAATCAGTGGAACAAGTGATGGAATTAATCCTCTTGGGCAACCAGAACAGAACCACCAACCCCACAGAAGCAAACTCGACTTCTTCGAGATCGCATGCGGTGCTCCAAATTAACGTCATCCAAAAGAGTAGAACCGCAGATATTAAAGAGCTGCACACCTTCGCTACGCTTTCAATTATCGACTTGGCAGGTAGTGAAAGAGCAGCTGCAACCAAGAATAGAGGTGTCCGTCTCAACGAAGGTGCCAACATCAACAAATCCTTATTGGCATTAGGGAACTGTATCAATGCTCTCTGTGATCCAAGAAGACGGAACCACGTTCCCTACAGAGACTCAAAGCTAACACGACTCCTTAAATTCTCTTTGGGTGGTAATTGCAAAACTGTGATGATCGTATGTGTTTCTCCGTCTTCCTTGCACTACGATGAAACTTTGAACACCCTCAAATACGCCGATCGGGCGAAAGAAATCAAAACCAAAATCATCAGAAACCAACACAATTTGGATAGACATGTGGGCTCGTACCTCAAGATGATCACGGAACAGAAACAGGAGATTGAAGAACTCAGAGCACGAGAATCCAATATTATAACCAAGACTATAGACCAGCAAACCCTGTTGCTGAACAAATGTTTCACCGTTTTATCGGAAAGTATCCAAAGCATCAAGGGCTCGTTATCGAAGCAAAACCAGGAAAAATGGAGGAAATACTTCATTCTTGCCAAACGGAAATTATTACTTTTGCAGAGGATCAATATCGAGGATCTCATGACTGGTTTGGCCAAAGTATTACTGCATCATCAAAACGTACCCAGTATCAGTACTATGCAAAGTCTCTGTGACCAATTAATCACAAAACTAGATACACAAATCAATGATTTGGAGACCCAGTATTCCATGCCTACAGAACTAGACCACGTCCTCCTGGGATCCTCCACGCAAATCTTGAAACGTCTTAAGGAAACAGAGGGATGGACCCATCAAAACTCCATGATCTTCGATTTCATGATCGAATCTTTGAAGGAATCCTTAGAAAGAGATATCTTGTTCAATTCTTCTATTTTATTCGATCATCTCGTCTACCAATTACGGGACTTCAGTTTCATTTCAAACGAATACGTGAACATGACGTCTTTGACAATATCGTTTGCAGAACGTCCTGAAGAATTGAAGAGCAATCTCGAAATTGTCTACAATAACGTCATTGTCGGACTAGAGCTGTTGGCAAATGGTGACTTTGATGTATCTGTTGAACAGTGTACTTCCCAATTCATGCAAGAAAAGATCAAAGAGCAAGAAGCCGCTAATGAATTCGATAGTCTGGACGATTCTGAAGGTTTTAACGATGCCGATAGTCCAACAGCAAAACTGAGTAGCAAAATTCCCAATGGCAAGAGTCTTGGCAAATCATTCCGTGAGACCAAGAGAGGTCCAATGTCACCATTGAAATCATCACCGCCCCGCAATTACAAGAAAGCGATCAGCAAAAAACCGATCACTCCGAAGTTCTCTCCACGCAAAAATGTCTTGCCAAAGAGAGTTCGTTGGGATGTCCCCAAAAGTGATAGCACCATGATGGAAAGCGATGTCAGTATGGACGACTCAATGCAAAATAATACGCTCAATAAGAGTGACTTTGATGATGACTCTCCATTGGGAAACTCCGTCGTCGACAAAAACGTCTTAAATGACGAGTTGGACTTGAGATTTGATCCCCTTATCAACGCTTCACCAGTAGCATTTTCAGCTCCTAGGGATCGACTAGATGAAATTCTTAAACCTAAAGGAAGTACAAAATCCGATACTTTCCATAATAAAAGATTAAATATCAACCTTGATCCAGGAAAGCTTTCATCTTCAAATAACATCTTTCCCGAAACAATTCAGTCCAGCAACATTCCGCTACTCAATAAACTGGCTAGCACCAAAATTTTAGCATCCAAAAATGGACACACAAACATACCGACACCTTCGATAGCGTCTCCCGGAACCATTATCATGGATTCGGTTAAACAATTCGCTGTTGAAGATGGTCCTGATACAAGAAATATCGAAAGCAAAAGCTCCGATAAAGTCGAATAGAAAGGCAGATTACCAACTTGAAAAGGTCAAACGTATTGCCACTTGCATATATTTAATGATTTACGATCCATAACGATACTTAATGTAAAAGACAATCATGGCCGTTCCACCACTTAGGAATTTTATTCCGCTATCCTATTAATAAATGGAATGCTTATCCACCTTAGAATCAGATTGCTTAATCATCAAATAATCAGTGAATTATTCACCTTATAATTAGAATAATTGTTCACCTTGTAATTGAAAAAATATCCATACAATCTAAATAATTATTAAGACTACAATTAAAGTAAATATTCCTATTATATTTATTTTTGTTGTTCACTATAATTACAAAATACTCACAGAAGAATCATATCATCTTACTACAATTAAAATGATTATCATTCTAAAGTTTACTTTTCTGCATTTCGTGTCTTCTTTGATCTATAGATTTAATTCAATATAATTGTATTACCCCCTATTTACTTTTGGGACCATAAGAGCGGAACTGATAATTATCAGTCCCTCAAATTTACTTTTGAATGATAAGAGCAAAACTGATAATTATCAGTCCCACGAACTTACTTTTAAATGATAAGAGCTGACGGTGATTGCTGTACATCACATAATCACACAGTCCTTCTCTTGTGCAGCACTCTTAGAAGTTGCTGTAGGCACGGCTACTCCATTGGCATTGGCAGCAGCCAAGACATTGTTGGATCTCTTCTTTCTCAACTTCTTCTCTAATTTTGATGCATAGTCTCTATCGGACATTCTCGCCAAAGATTTTTCATCTCCGTTTTCGGCGGCCTTCTTGTACCATGCTTGTGACTCATTGATGTTCTTGATACAACCAATTCCCTTTTCGTAGAAATTGGCTAATGCAAATTGTGCTTTGGCCAAGTTACACAAGGCAGCTCTCTTGGCCCATTCAAAAGCTTCGTTTTCGTCTTTTGGCAAGTATGGTTCATTTCCAACAAGGTACCAAGCACACATCGCCAACATCGATTCGGGATCACCTCCAAGAGCGGCCTCGGTGTAGTAATGAATAGACAAGTTACTGTCTTGAGGAACAATCTCGCCGACTTCGTAAAACTTACCAAGAATAGCTGCTGATTGAACATGTCCTAAGGCAGCAGCTTGCGAATATAACTCCAATGCATATTTCTTATCAGGAATAACGATATCTTGGAAACCATTAAAATAGATTTTACCCAATTCGTAAGGGGCAGCAGCAATAAGTTCTGTTGCAATATTCGATGCTCTTTCCAACCATTTGATACCCAACTTCTTAGTTGAGATCTGTTGAGACATACCCATTCTGCCGTAGAAGGAGTAAACTCCTAACTTGTACATTGCAGCTGGATGGTTCTTGGCAGCAGCCATTTTAAGATATTCAACCGACTTTCTAGCGTCTCTTCCCGTTCCTAAACCTTCTTCGTAGCAGTAAGAAGTTCTGTAAGCAGATTCGACATGTCCGTGCTTTGCGGCGGACTGGAACAATTGGAAAGCTTCTCTGTTCTCGACTTTATCCAATGCACCGGAACTGTAAGCATCTGCCAACAAGTATTGGGCTTCCACATATCCCTTGTCGGATAATCTTTTAAGGTAGAGGGTGGCTTCTTTCAATAATGCACGCTTCAATTTCTTATCGTCAATTTTGTCGATATTATCAGCAGAAAGATAATCGATAGAGTTGGAAGACTTCGTTTTTTTATGATTTTTGTTGTTTAAAGAGTCTTTTTCAAGTGGAAGAGCGCCCTTTCTAGGGGAGTTCTCGTATGAATTGACTTGGGAACCAGCTCCGTTGTTTGCTTCGTCCAACATCAAGGCAGTTTGAAGCATATATTGGGCATACTGGAACAAGACGGTTGGATCGTGTGATTTTTTGGCATTCTTTCTGTAGAGTTCAAGAGTTTTAATTCTAGGAAGCAAAGTGTTTGAATTTTGGCCAAGGTACTGGGTAATGACATTTTGTGAAAAGTCAACCATGCTAGCATTGTCGCTTCTATCGTAGAAGAAGGACGAGGTGGAAGACACCGAACGGGTATGGCCAACTCTGGGAGGAGTAGCCAAGTTATTCTCGGACTTGGAGAATTTATTATCGAAAGCAGCCGCGTTGTTGATGTTCAAGTTTGTGACCGATGAAGAGCTAGACATCGGATTCGATGGAGGAGACATAATAGGCTCTCTGGCAGGGAACACCGGTGGCGGAGTCTGCGACTCGTACACGGGATAAGGAGCGAACGAGCTTCCGCTTGTATCTCTAGATTCGGTGTGAAGGGTTGGGAACGGGTTTTGCGATTCAAGAGCATCGGTGTGCTGATGCTGATGGGCCGAGATGGGAGAGTGATGGGAGGCCGAGCCTGATCCGGATCCGGAAACCACGGATCCGGGTCCGGAGGACAACTGGTGATGGTGCTGTTGTGATTCGTTGGCAGGATGGTCCTGGTAGAACTGTGGTTCCATGTAGTGAGCCGGTAACGGTTGCGCGTCAGGAGCTGGGAGCGGACTGATTGGCGCCAGGATGTCGTGATCAGGCAAGTCTTGGTCCATGGGGTATGGGGCCTCTTCGACGCCGTGAGGCGCTTTCTGGCGGTAAGGATGGCTCATGATGGTCGGTCAACAAGATGGAACACGCTGAGCTGAGCTGGAAAATTGGAGAAAGGGTCGCGATCCGTCACGTGGAGGAAGGATCGAGTCTGGGCCTGGTACAAACGACGGAAATGAGCTTGGCAACAAAAAATGTGGGGGTTGTGGGGCTCTAGATGTGATCGCTGGTATGGTAGCGGTCTAAACTATGTTATTAGAGCTGAGATCGTCTGGATTCGTCGAGGGGACGTTCTGTAGCGCGAGAATTAGCCTGAATCGGATTCGTGGCGCTAGCGATCAAAAGTGGGAATTTTTCGCCGGAGAAAACGCCAATATAAACTGGGGGTGGCGCTGATCAATATAGTGGGCTAACCGGGCCGAATAGCTCGGAAAAAACACGGTGGAGGCAAAAAGAGGTGCTGGACAGCGAAAGAACACTTTTACCGAGATACGAATTGTTCTGTTAACACAGTGCGTGCTAATTAAATGCAGCATGTGCAGGTGTGGCCACTACGTCATGAAAGGGGTACCAAATTACAGGCGTAGGAACACAGGGGCTGAGCGTCGCACCGGCAACTAAGAACTATAAGCCCACTATGGGGAAGGTTTAATTGTGCCATAAAGTGTGGGAAAAAAATTGCCACGACGAATCCGGCCATCTCCGAAACACCAGCAAACATTTAGCCACCCAGCTTGGCTCTGGGCCTGGTTGTGTGGCAGTGTTTCTCGGTATATGTGCCCGTGGCCACCAAAAATAGCCAGATTGTTTTGGATCCCCACACAAACAAAGCATTCCGCGTTTCGATGCGCGTACACCGAAAATTTTAGCGAGAGCGAAAGCCACTGGATCTATAAATTGGGAAGTGGCTGGAGATCACCAATTGAAAGCCCCCGGAAAAGGGAAATTGATAAGGGGGGTTCTTTTCTATCGAGGGGAAGAATTTGGTAAGAATTTTTCACCATTTGCTCTTATTTAATTACGGTTGATCGGTTGGTTGGTTGGCGATGTTTTCGCAGCCCTTCACGATTGGCGGCCGATGAGGTTACAATCGAGCCGCACCGTGCTAGATCTACCGGAGCATTTAGGGCGTGCTACAGCCTCGATGCAACGGTGCTTAGATCCACCCGGTATGTCAGCTGGTTTGGGGCACTTCCGGCTGGTGGTGGAAACAAGTCAGAATGCATTGAACAAACGGTTTATGACCAGTAGGAGTAGAACATAAAGAGACACGCACAGACTCAATTGAGCTTAATACGAGATTGAGAAAACTCGAATGGCCCAAATGTCTCAGAATTCAACTTTTTAGACGGGCAAATTTCGATCTTGCATGCCGACGTTCGGACAATGAAATTTGCAATGTTGAGCTGTTTTGTTTCACCACCGCGGACCACAGCCTCAAACTGGGAACGGATTTTGGAATGAGGCGCCGGAAATAACGTCAGTTCAAGGCGCCGGCCATAACGTCGGTTTGAGGCTCCGGAGATAGCGGTTGCCAATTCGGTCTGTTTTCCATTGCATTTTTAGCGCTGCACCATCAAGTTCGCTCACTAAATAAGAAAAGATACTTTATTTATAGATCTTCAAAATAGGAAAGTGTGCTGCAGTGAAAAATGTTCTCTACGGATTTCTTAGTGAAGCAGGTAAGTGAATTTCCCAATTGAATTGGAATTGATAAGTTAATTCAATTAGCTAAATTATTTCTTACTGAACAAGTCCATTTCATGAATCATTTCTTGTTTATCAAGTCTTTTCTTATTTATCAAGTCCATTTTATTTTTATTGAACCATATCTCATTCGACAAGCGAATTTCCTTTTTGATAACTCCTTTTCTTACTCAAATATTCTTGTTTATTAGCTCATATTCAACTCTTGTGTCTCCGGGATGACTTTCCCCTTTTATTTATATGTTTTGGTGTCTCGTTTAATCTCTTCACTGGCACTTTCCGTCTGACCACTTGTCTCATATGCATTGGGTCTGTTCTTTACATTTCCTCTGAATTCTCAAGTTTCCATCTTTCTATCCTTCTCTCACTTGAAGCTTTTCCTCCTACATTCTCGAATTTTAAACTGTATTCTTCTCCCACATGAAGCTTTCTCTGTATCCCCAATTTTCAAAATATCCTTCTCCCACTTGAATCCTTCTCCTCAGGTATCATTTAAAAAGACCGCTCTCACTAAAACTTTTTTAAAAACAACGTTCTACTTCTATCCTCTTTGAAACCATCTTTCTAATTTCCTTCTTCTCTATCCTATTAAATTCTATCTCTTACATGTCTCCTTCTCTATCCTATTACATATCATTCTCTTTATTCCTTCCATTGTCTATCTATACTATCTGACCCAGCAGTAGGCAGCAATCAACGCCGCCACCACCACTCCGATCACCGTCAAGTTTGGGATCCCCACCGTTCCGTGCTCTCCCTCTGCTTGTTGCGATAACCGCACGCGGTCTTCGGGGTCCAACGCCGCCAAATCCTCCACCACATGCAGTGGGATCTCCTGGTCTTCCGACTTGGCCACTGGCGCTGGTTGTGCTTTGGCTTCCGCCACGTCCTTGCGGTTCTGTTCCACCAATTCGGGGAACTGTTTCCTGAACTTGACGTTATCGCGCATGTTCCACTCCTTGCTCTCCAAAGCCAACTTGCGCTTCACGCTGTCGCTGCTAGTGATGGAGCCGGCCGTCTTCTCGTCGCCAGTCATGAAGCTCAACAACCCGGTCAAAATCGTGGATACGCTCCACGCCGGGTTCCAGGTATCGGGGTGGAAATCACTGATGGACAAACAGAGTCTCTGGTTGCATGCAAAACGGCCGTTGGGGGTGACCATCACGATGGATGGCGGTTTGAAGGGGTATTCTTTGGGGAATCGTAACATGCCGTGGTACTGTCCGTTCTCGTAGGGAGAGTCGGGAGGCCCGGTTATGACGTAGTGCCACTCCAAGATGTTCTCATCGTTGGGCTTGGCGATCACGTATGGCGGCGGGTTCGCCGTCAAGAGCTTGTATTCCTTGGTTAGGGCCCTTTGGGATTGTCTGGTAGCCATGGCGATGCTTCCAAGTGATGATGTGTGAAGTTAAGATCAGACGATGCGCGCGAAAAGAGGGTAGGAATGTTATGCTAGAGTGAGGTATGCTATGGAGGGGAAAGGAAAGAAATGAAGAAGGAAAGAAGGGAAAGGAGGGAGATTAAGGGAAGGAGGGAAAGGGGAGAATTAGGAGAATAGGGGGAATATGGAGAATAGTTGGGGAGATTAGGGAGAGACTTTTGAAGGATGTCTCTGTGATAAATTTGCTATCCTCTGCGAGAGGGATGGGGGAAGTATAGGGACATTCTCCATAGAAAACGAGCGTGGGTATAATCCTCCGAAAAGAGGCTTCGGGATCGGGGAGACTCTTATAGGATGTTTCAAGCGGGAATCGAGATATCGTGTGACTTTTTGAGTTTAAGGAACCCGGTGGTTCCAGAGCCTGTCTTAACCTTATTAGTCGAAAAATCGCGAGTAAAAATCCTTATCAGTGATGGCTTAGCAAGGATAAGATAAAGAAAACACAGGTGTAATGATACAGTTTGGGCCAGAGGGTCTAGATAGGACGAAGATAAGTGAATAATATGTACTGCGCTTATAGGATTAGAGAGAAAAGTGACGTTTTATATACTGAACTAATAGGTATAGAAAGATAAGTGACGTTTTATATACTGGACTAATAGGTATAGAAAGAAAACTGACGTTGTTATAATATATACTGCACCAAAGGGTATATCGAACCATCTGAACTTGTTTAAATAGCTACTACGCTTACAGGTAATTCCCTATTATTCTATCCAGTTCATGATAATTCTACTACACTAAATTTTCTTTCATTGATGAAGAGTACCCTTCTTTTTCAATTTATTGTACAACTATTTACCTAACTTTTACCTGGTCATTGCCAGTTCCTTTTTATCATTATAATGCTTTCATTACTTTGGGGCTTGGCCAACAGCCAAGATGAAACTGTTGTCCACCAAGAAACAAGTCTCGCCGGTTGGCTCGACTCTGGTTTCGATCTCTCCACGTTGGATCTTGTCCATCACAGCTTGGGTCAAGTGACAGCTGATGAAGGTTCTGTTTTGCCACATCGAAGTTCTGACTTCTCTGGCAGCAGAAACGTTGGTAAGGCCAGAGTAGTTGCCGAGAGTGTCTTCCATTCTGTCGATTCTGAGGCCTCCCATGTGTCTGACAGCATGGGAAATGTCGTCGTCGGAAGTGACGAATTCGACGTCTTCACTGTAGAAGTCCATGATGTATAACCAGCCACCAGGTCTCAAGAAAGTGGCCAACTTCTTGGTGACGTCTCTGTAGCTGTCAATATGGTGGTATGCGATGGTGCAGACAATGACGTCAAATTGTTTGCCGAATTTCGCATCCAATTCGTCTTGTTTTTCAGGGTCCAAAAGGTCGTACATGTAGGAAGAAATGACCATGTTTTCGGACTCTTCTGCTCTGGCCTTCTTGTCGAAAGACTTCAAGAATGGCTCACTGATGTCCACACCCACGATTTCGGTCTTTTGGGTGCCGTCTCCTCTCAAGTATGGGAAAAGTCTCTGTGTGAATAAACCGGAACCGCATGCGAAATCCATGATTTTAATACCGGGTTTGATGACGGAGTGAGGGAATCTGCTGTGGAACCCTTCTGGGCTAGGCATGTCCTTGGCGCTGAAACCTTCATCGGTACGCAGGGCTGGTCTGATCAAAGGCTCGGATTCTGGAACTGTCTTTCTGGTGGCCATTGGGTCGAATTCAATCACACTTTTAGCCATCAAATGACTGGCCAAGTTCATGGCGGAAGTGCCCTCGTAGGTGTCAACGAAGTCTTCATCGAAGACCTTGTGATTTGCAGCAATGGCTGCGGCGTGGGCGGAGGAATCGTGCATTGTTCTTATTGTTGTAAATCGTTGAAGATTGGTGAATCAAGTGATTTTCGACTTGTGGGGTCGGTATATATAGTGCAACCCATCGTGCATATAGTGCATACAGGTGCGCAAAAGTTAGTCAGCTGCCAAGCCCGATACCACCGAGCGGCCGAAGCTATGTAAGCATTGAGCAAATTGGTGTGTAATCAGAGATGCTGGGTCAGCTGAGAGCTGCCGGTTGTATGCATAGAAGCCATGGAATTCTTTTGATTTCTAAGAAGTGACAGAAAAGTTAGATGATGATCTTGACACGTCTAAGCCTATTGTCTCTGTCTCAGGATGATCGGTAATTGCCTGATTGGTGATTTCCGCCCATCGCTTTTTTTCGCACCTTATCTATGGACGAATTGACTAAAAGGAGCCAGTGTTAAGACTATTATATGGACAATTCTATGGACCATTATCATGATTATTACAGTTAGAGCCAAAAGCGCAATTACCACATTTATATCATTTTCCTATTTATCCCTTCAATCATTTCTTCTTGCTGCTGCGCCTAAATAACGGCTACGATCCGTCACAGATGCATGCCCCCGAATGGATGCGATCGACAAATGGGGTCGCAAAATCCGGATTGTCTTATCGGATTTGGATTTAACGCTCGGAATCCTGGTTCCTCGTGGCCAGTGCTCGTGTCTACTGATAATTGCAAGGATCGACCGTAATGAAATTGCCTTTAAATAGGGAGGAATCACAGTACTTCCGATCGCTCCCTCCATTAGTTCTCTTTATTCTTCTCTTACAACGTTCTAATGTCTCCTTTTAACGATATCCTTCAGGGTAATGTGCACAAACGTCTTCCGGAGTCAACGTGGCACGACAATTTAGCTGCGAAATATCAGGCAGCTGTGGCAATCACAGGTGTTGAGTCCACCGCAGATATCAAGTTTGATCCCGTCAAACATCTTCAAGTGTACCACGATGCTACCATTGCCAAGCACAAGTTCAACAATACCAGAAGACTCACGATGGAAGAACTTGGCTTGAGTCACAAGCACCAAATCTCGCAAATTGGAGTAAGTGATCCTTTTCCACTTTTCACCGACGAGGCTATCGCTTTGATGAGACAAGAAATACTTCTGAAGGAGATCTTCCTTAAGTATGCGCGCTACTGCTATAATTCCACTTCTGGAATGGATAGTGTGATGAGAGGATACGTCAAAAACGACGACCAAATCTCAGCTCCTTTCACCTACCAAGCCTGGAAACATCCAAAAACAATGGAACTCGTCAGCACCATGGCCGGGGTCGACTTGGAAGTGATCATGGACTACGAAATCGCCCATGTCAACTTCTCGATGAAGGACCCAGCAGATGCTGCAGACGAAAGAATTAAGCACTCGCGCGAAATGGCTATGCGTGGAGACGGCAAAGGCGAGGATATTCCTGCTATTGTGGGCTGGCACTACGATAGTTACCCCTTTGTATGTGTCTTGATGTTATCAGATACTACGGAGATGATTGGCGGCGAAACCAGTCTCAGAATGGGCAATTCCGGCCAAGTAGCAGTGGTTCCAGGCCCGCAAGCAGGCTACGGTGCCATTTTGCAGGGAAGATTGATTGAACACATTGCACCCAGCCCCGTGGGAATTAGTGAAAGAATCACAATGGTGACTTCGTATAGAGCGAGAGATTGTATGAAGAAGGAGGGCTCTGTTTTATCCACAGTGAAGCCCGAAGTCAATTACGGAAGCATTTACAATAGTTTCTATTCGCAATGGGTGGACTATAGAGTGCAATTGATGAAAGAGAGATTAGACAAGATTAACCACGATTCCAGAGACGAAAATGGCAATTTCGACAAGGAGAAGACCATGGAATTGTTGAAGGAGACAGAGAAGTATCTTCAGGCCACGTGGAAAGAAATGGAGGTGACTTCGAGTGAATTGAGTACGATTCAACTGACCATGAAAGCGGCCGCCGCGAAGAGCTAATCCTGAAGATTATAAGTGATTTAAGGATGAATTTCAAAATTGAATTATCTTCGAGTAAATGAGTCTCTAAGTTAATTATTCCCTTGAATAATTAATTGGAATTGTTTTTGAGTTATACCTATTCTAGTGGACAGAGTTGGTATATATGAATGTTATGTTTTAGATTATAAGCCCAGTTTCTATTGTAGTGTGTATTTCCAAGTTTGACTATCCTTTCTCTTCAAGTGAATTTTGCTAGTTTAATTTGCTCCTTCTCTTCAAGTAAATTCTAGTATATAAATTTCCGCTTTCTCTTCAAGTAATTTGTAAAAGTTTTATTCCCCTTTCTTTTCTAGCAAATTCTTGAAGTTTAGTTTCCATCTCTTATCAAGTAAATTGCACTAGTATAATTTCCTTCTTTTTCAAGTAAAGTCTACAGCTTTAATTTCCCATCTTCAATTTGCATTCGAGTTAGTTCGTTCTCTTAATTCTACAAGTTTTCCTATAGCTGTTTATTAATTTCTTCATATTAAACGCAGATGTAATTAGAAGTGTATCGAAATCAACTCTATCTTCAAACAAACTGTAAGGAAGAATATAAATGTAGTGAGGTTTATTATGTTTCAAGTAAAGCTTAGATCAAAGAAAGAAAAACCGAGGAGACGGTTAGTTCATCAAAACGACAAACAAAATGAAGATGCTGATCTAATATAAGAATTGAATTTTTGAGGAGCAATCATAAAAACGAATAAAGATGTGTGCCACTGTGTAAGTAATTTGAAATCAATACATCAATGAGTTTGCTGGTACGATTATTCTTATTTCTATTGGTATTGATCTTATGATGGTAAGTTGCAATTACCACTAGCAAAGCCGAACTATTGACAGCACAACTTGGACCAGAATCCCTTATGCTCTTCATGGTCATCAAGAATTTGCTGTTGCTCGTATTGGTTCTGTCTGTTGGAAGTGACATTTTCGAACTTTTGCGCATTGTGGGGTTGAGTCTTGATTGGTTGGTTGGTCAATAAGTCTCCATTGCTTGCATTAAGGTTCTTGTTAGAGCCAGAGATTGGAATGCCGGTTTGTGATTCTTGCTTGATAGGTGGTAACGGTCTGTTGACCAAGTGTTGCAATTTTTGCTGATGCAATTGAGCAGCACTGAGCTGTTGTTGGTGTTGGGTTTGTCCGTTTTGTTGTTGATGTTGTCTGCTTCTTCTTTGGTCGCGGTGACGTCTTTCTCTTTCGTTTGGAGGGTTTGGATGACCGTATCCATGCAAGTTAGGCTTCTTGTTGATGGACGAGTCCCATCCCTTACCGCCGTTAAGATGAAGCCAGTCGTAGTCTCCATCGGCAGTTTGTCCCAAGTCGTCCAAAACGGATAAGAGCAACATTCTGTACTCTTCATATGCTGGTTCGGCATCGAATGGCAAACTTCTAACGGCGTCCAAGTATTCTGCAAATTGTCTTGGTAATCCTTCACACAAAGTGACGGCAGGAGTGGTTCTCTTCTTGTCACCAATCTTTTCGTATTTTTGCTTGTTGGTTGGAGCCTTGAGACCTTGCCATGGCAATTGACCTCTCAAGAAGTAGAAGAAAACATGGCCCAAAGCTTCTAAGTCGTCTCTTCTGGACTGTTCTCTACCCAAGTGAGTGTTGATGGACATGTAACGAGCGGTACCACTCAAAGACTTCTTTTCTCTGTAAGGGATGTGTTGCTTGGTTCTTGGGTCTCTATATTGCTTGGCCATACCGAAATCAATCAAATGGACGTTGTTTTCGTCTTGCAAACCTTGACGGCCGATCAAGAAGTTGTCGGGCTTGATATCTCTATAAATCAAGTCATGACGATGGACTTCTTCCACCAAGTCCAACATTTCGTTGGCGATTTGCACAACGGTCTTGACGGAGAATCTTCTGCCACACCAGTCAAACAAATCTTCAAGAGAGGGACCCAACAAGTCGATGACCAAGATGTTGTGCAAGCCTTCTTGGCCAAAGTAGTAGGCGTTGGGGATACCGCCCGAACCTTGCAAATGCTTATATGTTCTGTATTCGTCTCTCAACTGCGGAGCTTCCGTCTTTCTGGGCTCGAACTTGATAGCAACTGGCACTCCGTTTATTATGTTGGTACCTTCAAAAATGACACCGAACGAACCTTCACCAATCTTCTTGCCGATCTTGTAGTGCAAGCCAACAACAGAGCTGTTGGAGTTGGAACCGGTCGAGGTGGAGCTGGGGTTGTGGGTGGCGGCGGCCGCGGCCAATGCAGCGGGGTTGGAGTTCATCTGGGCACGGCTGGTCATGTTGTTTGATGGCAGCACCTAATGGACACAGATAAACGCTATACGATACCCTGTGTATGGGGGGGAGGGAACAGGGGTGAATCAATCAGAAATCGCGAGCGAAAGTGAGGTAGCGCTGGCTCGGGGACTGTGGAGAGGGGCTAGGTGCTATCCTGAGGAGTCCGCGTCAAAGATGTCGAACTGGCCAACGATGTAGTTACTCTGATGGGAGTTGCTGGTTGAGATTTTGTAGGATGAATTTTTCTCACTGTTCACGAGCGGTTTTGTGGCAAGCGGTGCGAGTAGTGAGTGAGACGAGGGTGGAGCCAATGGGGCAAGGGGAAATCGCGAGAAGGGGTGGGGTGGGGGAAAGTAGATGCGAGGAGGGGCGTAAGATTACGGGTACTATCTGGTGAGGAGGATGTCTACGTTTTGGGTGATAAGGATGGCTCTAGCTCGGTATACGCCTGGGAACGGGGCCAAACTATTTTTACCCCACTGACCCTCGGAGATCCCATCAGGTCACGTGGCGCAGTGGTGTGTTGACCCGATCGGTTGCCTATTTCAGGCGGCGGCTCACGTCCCAGTTCCTTTGCCCCAGGAAAAGTGCCTGATGTGAGGAGAGTTGCCGCTACAACGAGCTCCCACTAACACCTGATGCCCAAACACAACAATGCATGAAACCCGCTCCCTCCTGCCACGCCGGCCCACCGAGTGCCCCTAGTTTCACCCAAGAATCTGGGCCGCGGCCGACCTTCAGGTCGTAGCCTACAGCCGCAGATGCGACTATTGTACTGATCGCACCGGTTTGGGAGATCAAGGCGGCCGCTACATTGTTACTAGTCGCAGCAACAGTCATTACTGATTTGGGTGGTAATTGTTGGTCACTGAAGGGTTTCCGATGAGATTGTTGGCCTGTGAGGAAGCGAAGGTTGCTGTGGTGGAAAAAGTGGGCAAAAGCGCCGTGTGTCAAGTGGACGATCTTATCTTGTAAATTCCATAATTGGCGATTAATCGAAAATGAATACAAGATAATCGACCAACTAAACTGCGAAAATACGATGGGTAAATCTCCAAAATCGGCCAACTGAACTGCGAAAATACGATGGTAAGTTCGTCACAATCGGCGAAAATGAATAAGTAAGTCTCCATAATCGGCGAATTAATCTGCGATATGAATACAACAAAACTCTCCTTAATCGCCCAACTAAACTGCGCAAATACGATGGGTATTTCCCATAATCGGCGATTAATCTGCGTACAATTTTATTCCCATATTCAGCGAGTCATCTAAACTGCGAAAATACTATAAATGATATACGGTGCTAAATTTCTTGAAAAAAAAGAAAAAATACGATAACCCCTATGATCTGTTTCGGTCTTGAGAATGGTGGATCTATGCTAGTTGGAACAGGCCGAGCCGGGTATTGACTGTAGTTACACATTCTCTGTAATTACCAGCTTCTGTAATTACCGGCTACTTTGTTGTTGTCTGGGATCAGGAATGATTTCCTCTTTCGAAACAACATTAGTCGAAACCTAATAATTAGTCGAACTCATAAGAAGTAGCCGAAAACATAAGAATTCGGTCGCGAAAACCTATCAATGAAAGGTTTATCAGTTTGTGGAATCCGTGATTATGCGCCAACTATTCTTGTTATTGACATCAAGGAAGCCTTCTCTTCAAAGTCTTCAAAAACCTACCGAATATTATTTCAAAACATAATTAGCTTGCAAAACCCTGCTAAATTGCGAAATCCTACATTCGTTTAAAAACTTTTTAGCGATATTGAACATTCATTTTAGTCATATAAAGTCGGTTTCAGTTACTTATACAAGAGCATTCCTAAGGTACTAATTAGCTCCATAGGTTTCTTCTAATTCAAATCCAAGCCAAGGGCTTCTCTTTGAGACTTGGAGTTAGCATCGTAATATGGAACTTCGGCCAATGAGGTCACTCTGGTTCCGTGACGAGCCTCCTTTCCTTCGTGGTCCCAAACAGCATTGTGCTGCGAGATTCTGTTATCCCAGATGGCAGAAGTTCCCAAACCTTCCTTGGTAGGTTGCCAGTTGAATCTGACCTGAATATCCAAGTTCTTTTCGTACACACTGTACAAGTAGTTCAAAATTAAGTCTGACTCTTGTGGAAGCAATCCCACAATTCTAACTGTCATCGACCGGTTTACGAAGAGAGACTTCCATCCAGTAGCAGGGTGAGTTCTCACAATAGGATGTTCCCTCTCGATGTACCTTGGACCAGCCAAAGGATTCTCACGGTCAAGATATGGATGAGCAGATCTGTAAATGGCAGTCTTTCCATCCAAAAATTTCTGAAGTGCTGGAGACAACTTGTCATAAGCACCGTATCCCGAAGACCACAAGGTATCACCACCAACTTTAGGAATTGCATCGTTGTGCAAATGGGTGATACCAGCCGGTTGGTGTTCATGAACCAAGTCGGTGTGCCATTGCGAGTTTCCAAGCAGACTGTTCTTGAAAGTCAAAGGTAAGCCAAGATCTCTGAAATAGTCTTGCCAGATCACAGAGATACCGTCGATTAATCTGGGAGCTTGAGGGTGGATTTCCACTTGTCCCCAGTATTCTCCAAGTTCCAATTGGGTAAGTGGAGACAAATCTTGATCTCTGAAGAAGACGACCACTCTTTCTGCGATCAATAAGGCCAATTCGTCCTTTTGCTTATCATTCAAATCAGCTAATTGCAAGCCGACAATTTCAGTACCAATGTGCTTGGTCAAGTGAATAACTTCCTTTGCAGCGCCAAATAATGCCTTCTTTTCAGGGTCGGCATTCTTGGCTCTTTCAATATAGGCATAGTCGTTGGCTCTGATCTTCTCAGCTTCATCCACAAATTTAGGGACCTTTTCAGCAGCAGGAACAACCGGGTAGCCTTCAGGCAAATCAATATTGTGTCTAGCGTAACGAGCCTTGGTGGACTCAGGTAAGAGATTGATTGCAGAGCGGTGGGGCTCGATTTTGACCCCCTTTCTAAGGCTGAAGCCAAGTGGCTTATAGTTAGCGAGCTTCTCAACGATATCTTGAAGATTCTCGTTGTTGGAAGGAACAGTGGTTGGTGCCATTTTGTTGGATTTTGATTGTATAGATATACTTGTAAGATGATATTGCAATTAAGGGACCAACTGGGTCAATTTATACTACTCCAGGATCAGATAATTTGTCAGCTTTAAGGGATTATTGATTATTGATTCAGAGGTGTGGCTGCGAAAGCCTCATTTGCAATCGGAGAATCCACGATTGCGGAAATTAGGGTGGGACCAATCGAGCAAGAACCGTCTCAATATTGATTGTGGAGAGCTCAGTTCTTGTATCGGCTCTTACAGTTGATTATCGTTCTTTAGGGAACAGAATGAATTTCAACCAATGGCAAGGTGTTGTCCATGTATGCTATTAGCCCCGCACTATGGCTGTGCAAACATAGTTCTGAAGCTAACTTGTAGAGTTAATTTCCCCTCGAACCACTTTTGAGAATTGAAACGGATCTAGAAACTATGGCGAGAGCTATCATACCATTTATGCTGAAATGTGGGCTTAAGTGGAAAGATCAGAATGAATCTGATAAGCAAAATGATGCTTTTGCTGAGAGAATTGAGAGTAAGGGACAAATCTTAAGAGTCTTTATAGTATAAGTACCGTACAAGGTCGATTGCCTAGTCGGGTTCTTAGGATTTGTCGAATTGCTGTCTACTTTGAAACCTTTAAACTGATACTACACGTTGAACACTTTCGTAGAGTATTTGATGATTGCGTGCTCCCAAATATTTGTGGCATTTATCGCACTCAATTGAGTGCGCACCTGAGCACCATGTCACATATTGGGATTGCAAATTATGAGCAAAATACGAGAAAGCGATCATTGACTGACACGTGATAATAGAGTATAATGAGTCTTGCAACCCATAAGCTGTTACCACTGTTTATATGAATATTCCTAGTTCTATAACATATTTTATTGTATATTATTAGGTTATTGAATTTCGTACCAATTTTGAAGAAAATTGTAACAAAATGAAAAAAGTAGAAAAATTTATGAAAAGGGATCGATCTAACATTTAGCGTGGGAATAACGCTTGATCTTCTCAAAGACAAAACCATGGAGTTTAGTTGTTGATTGATGCTTGGATTTACTATTTTAGAAACCTCAATAGGTTAAGGCAGTGGGGCAAGATTACTCAAAGTATCTATTGAGGAAAGATCTAGCTCTAAGAAGAGAAGAACTTCTACGATATAACATACTTTTAGATCACCAAGTGGAATCAAAAATTGTTGAATTTAAACTTTCATTGCACATTTATATACTTTTTCATGTCAATCAATGCATTGGGTATCTAGTACACACTGAGTAATATAAGCACAGTGTAATAAACTGCTAGTCGAGTGAGTCTCAAAGACCATTGAGGGATATAAATTGGAATTTCGAATATTCCAGAATGACTTCCGTTCATCAGTCGATATATCACTTAATCTTGGGTATAATCAGTCTCATTCATCAAAATTTTAAGGAAAAGGTCCTTTTAATTCCTCAGAATTCACGAATTCTTTTTCATTAATTTCATTCTCTAACCGACTCTTTTCACTTTTTCCTCTTGTGGTTTTGCTCAACATATTCACGCATCTTGTGCTCCACCAATTCTGTCACTTTTTCATATGCTGGGTGCTCCCTGATCATCACTGACCAGGCCGCAAGATGTGGGAAAGTCTTGAACAAGTCCTGTTTCAACCCCGCGGCTTCACGAACGCCCGCCTCATTATCGAAGATATTCTCATAGATGGGGAAACTCATCATGATATCCGCAGCTGTTATTTTGTTCCCCACAAAATAACCGGTGCCTTCCTGCGCGAGGTTTTCTTCCAAGTAGTCCATATTTAAGCGCCATTCGTGGTAGTAGTAGGAGTTGTTGATGGCGTTGGTGACGAATCGGGTCATAAGCTTGAATCCGATGGGAGCCACATGTTTAGCGGAAGAGTTGATGAGCAATGTGATCAAGATAGGCTGAAGAGTGCCCTCGCAATAATGAGTGTAATAATCCACTCTCCTCTTTTCACTCGCTATCGTAGGCTTGAGGATATTGGCATGGTCGTAGTTGTTGATAATGTACAGCACTATGTGTCCACTTTCGGCCAACATAAATGGTTTCAGACCATCACCAGGGAAGATTTCCAAAAGCGGCGATTTGCCCAATGGATGTATTTTGTAGAGTTCCTTGGGGCCACGCCAGGTTTTGGGGTGTCTCAAGTAGATTTTGACTTCCCAGTCAAGGTCCAAGAGCTCGAGGAGGAACGCTATACGGTGGGATCTGGACTGGTCGAGCCTGTTGTTAGTAAAGGAAATGAAGAATCAAAAAGGGCCTTCTAAGAGCGAGAGCTCTTCGCGAGACGATAAATCAAGGTGCTCCCCTCGAAAGAGTTTCGGGTGTTTCAATCAATACTTACCAGTGCAATACGAATTTGTCTTGTTTGTCGGAGGAAGTCATTGTTGGTTGAAGGATGCTTCGGAGAGCCTTATATAGGTTGAAGCGGAGCCTTAATAGGGAGAAGCCGTACTTCCTAATTAGGCAATGTGAATGCGGGGGTGGAGCTCATCAGTGCCGCAGGCTATTAGCGACCCCGCCAAATCTCGTAAATTGATTGCCTCTTTTGGGCTCTATACCGTTTTTGACGTTTAGCCTCATTAGAATCAATGTAGGTCGTGATATCTTGAGCCAAGAATGGTTGGAATATCCGGATTGAGAGGAAGGTGCTTGGAAAGGGAAGGTCTCACTGTGAAGAGTCACATGATATCCAACAATTTAGTGAGCTAGAATGGAATTAGAAGTACTCAAAATAGATCGACAAGTAATGTCAAAAATACCATTAATTACAAGGAATTACTCCATAGACAATTGGGGAGCAATTGGAGATATTGACCTGATAATGAACTAGTAAAATATTCACGAATAGACCTTAGGAATTAAAGATATTAACCTGCTAATAATAAACTAATATATAATTTACAAAATAATTGATTCACAATTATAGCCTTGATGGCTAACGAATTTTTAAGGGGTTTTGGATAATTGAATCATGAATTATAACCTTGATCACCAGCAAATGTTAAAAGGAATTTTGAAATTGATTCATAATGTATAGCCTTGGTGGCTAACAAATGTTTAGAGTTTTTGCATAATTCAATCATAAATTAAGGCCTTGAAGGCTTTTTTTGTATAAAGGATTCGTTTTTCTTCACTTACAACTTTGGAGGCTTACCTTCGGCCTTCTCCATGATTTTGTTAGCCTTCACAAGTTTTGGCTCCTTGCGAATGAATTCTGCCCAACGGTATAAGTGAGGGTACTTAGTGGTTACATCGGCACCCTTGAAAACTTCCTTGGCACGTTCAGGGTCGCCGAACACATTGGCCAGAATTGGGAAATGGGCCAAAATATCGGCTCCACTCAATTTGTTTCCAACAAAAAAGTCATGACCGAGCTCGTGTTGCTTGCGCATAAGACCTTCCAAAAAGTCCAAGTTCTTGAGCAATTCAGTGAGGTAGTAAGCTTGGTTCATTCCCTTGACGACTTTGCCAACTAAGAATCTGGTACCAAAAGGAGCGATGTGCAGAGCCATCACACCAACCAAAAGGGAGACCAAAAGTGGTTGGAGGGTTCCCTCGACATAGTGCGAGAACCAATCGACTTGTTCTTGGTCGTCCTCGTTAGCTGGCTTCAATTTGCCCTTGGTGTCATATTTGGCGATAAGATAGTTGACAATGTGGCCTGATTCGGCGATGATTCTGGAAGAGCCATCTGGACGCGTCACTTCGAGCAACGGCGACTTACCAAGAGGATGGATCTTGTTCAATTCCTCGGGGGCACGGAATTCCTTGGTACGTTGGTACACCTTAAGCTCATATGGCACTTCAAGCTCCTCGAGGAGCCATAAGATTCTTTGCGATCTGGAGAGATTAAGCCAGTGGAGTGTAATTTTGTCGGTCATTTTGAGCTGAATTGCTATTTGCGCCGAAACTAGAAATAATTATTGATGTCAATTGACGTGGGATAGACGACCTATTTATATTGTCTTGGGCTGCAAACTTTCTGGTGCTTCCTAGCTGCAGAGCAATGACCGTTGCACCGCGCAGCTAGCAAGAAGTGCACGTGAAGAGGTGCGGCAAAGTGAGGAGCTCGTACCCGCAAACGAAACTACACCGAGGTACTGAGTCACATGAGATACGATTGTAGGATCAACGATGTTGATTAAATTCGAATAAGTTGGTTTAGTTAAGAGGTTTTTTGGTGGAAGTTAACCACACTTGGGGCCAAAATCCGCCCCTCTTCACCACATTTTCAGTGCTATATTCGCGCACTCCACGATCACTGTATTTGGAGCTTTTTTGCGCATATTCTCATGCCAATTTAACTGATTTGGTGAGGAAACTCGTAATTGAAAATGCCATGGAATATTAAAATTGTATCTATTTAGAATTAATAATTTGGAAAGTGTCCTATTTCAAAAGAGGCGTCTGGTAGGTTTTTTCGTATTTGAGTATCATCGAAATTGGCTCAGAAGAGGCTTTGAGATTGAGGGGAAGACACAATTTCAATGACTAAAATCGATGGAGAATTAAGAAAAATTGAACGAACTATAAGATTGGGGAAATTATAAAATAGACCAATTAAAGCTTTCTAGAATATGATGGTTTTTAGATTATTCAAATCAGCTTATTGCCTGGTCGATGTCTGGAAATTTATGAATGGTCACGTGACTCAACACTAGATGAGCAGATCATCACAAAATTTTCAAATCTCTAGTAAAGTCAAACCAGTCAAAATGTCCGATCCCATCGCCAAGGTCGATTCTTTGGTCCTTGATGCCACCCCTCTCATCACACAGTCGGCCTCTGCTATCCAGCAGTTTGCCCAGAAATTTTACACCACTCCAGGAGTGCACGGTGAATTGAGAGATGAACATGCCAGAAATCAATTACTCTTGTGGGCCGACAATTTACAAGTCAGACAACCAAAGCCCGAGTATATCCAGAAGGTCTCCCACTTTGCAAGACTCACTGGTGACTATGCAGTTTTGTCGCTAAACGATATTCATATTATAGCATTGGCATACGAATTGGAAGTGGAAGCAAATGGAGCAGGAAAGTTGAGAGAACATCCCGGAGAAAAGAAGGAGGGTGATGAAATTGTTCCAAAGCCAGCACACCAAAAGAGAGAGTACACTCCACGTGAGCCCGAACCCGAAATCGAGGAACAACCCGAAGACGACGATGGGTTTGTGGTTGTGAAAAAGCCTCAAAAGAATAACTGGAAGAGAAGAGGTAATAGAAAGGAGCCAGAAGTGAAAAAAGAAGAGGAAGTGCCGATTGAAAAGTTATCGATCAAGGAAGAAGCTTCCACCGATAATACCCAGACTTCAACCGACGACAATGACAAAACTACCGAGAGCGAAGAAGCCACAGCCGAAGAAGCCACCACTGAAGAAGCTGAAAACGAAGATTCCACTGGTTTGAATGAAGAATACGACGAAGACGACGACGACGGAGACTGGATCACCCCACAGAACGTCAAGGAAGAAATGTTAAAAGATGCCAACGAACAAGTGCAAGAAACCAACAACCAGTCGGCACTCCAAGTGGCCCTTTCCACCGGTGATTTTGCCTGTCAGAACGTGGCGATGCAACTTGGTCTCTCTTTGATGAACTCGTTATCAGGAAGAGAAATCAAGAGAGTCAGAAACTACATGTTCAGATGTCACGCCTGTTTCCGTCTCACTCCTATCCCCAAGGATGGCAAGCCCAAGCATTTCTGTCCTAAATGTGGTGGTAACACCTTGATCAGATGTGCTGTTTCTATCGATAGCACCACTGGAAAAATCACCCCACATTTGCGCGCCAACTTCCAATGGAGAAAGAGAGGTGATATCTACAGTTTGAGTTCACCTTTGAGTAAGAATCATACCAAGCGTCAAGGACGTGGTGGGTACCAGCATAACAAGGAAAACAGACACAAAACCTTGCAAAATCCGATCATTTTGCGTGAAGATCAAAAAGAGTACCAACAAGCCATCAAAGACAGTGAATGGCAAAGAAGACAGAACGAAAAAATGATGGAACAGTGGATCGGAGGAGGCAGTGCGGACAATTACGTGTCGCCATTCACGATGAACGTGCGGAGCTCGCACGTCAAAGTCGGAAAGGGTAGAAACGCCAATGCCTCCAAGAAGAGAAAGTAGAATTAGAAGTGAAACGTTAACAGTAATCGGTCGATAGAAAAGAGATCATAGAGAGCAGAAGTTTTCAGAAGAAAGACTTTGATAGTGAGAAAGTAGTTCGATAATAGACGGGTAATAAGCATAGAATTGATGTGTAGAAGAGAAGCGAGATCTGAAACTGTTGTTATATAGGCTGGATTATTGAATTTTAGTTCAACTGGGAAAAGAATTACAGTTTAGCCTATTGTCCATTCATCGACTAACTAGTCATATTTGAATCGATAGAGTTAGCTTGGCTATAACTTACACAGCGAGTTGTGTAGTATAATAAAAATAATTAGCAGAGTGAAATGAATATATGTAAAATGATTTAGTTTAGGAAGATTATCAACGGATACCCAAGCCTCCTTCCCCATCAAAACTTCTGACATTTACTTTCTTCCTTTCCTAGCAGAATTATAGCCTTTAAACTTTCGCTACGTGATCTGGAAATAGCAATAAATGTTCTCGAAGAAGGTATCGAACGATTTTCACTATAGATCGTTCCTGAACGCACCCGAAACAAGCTGGAACGATAAAATCGTCCCAAAATATTTCAAAAATACTCTACGACAAACCAATTAATTATTTCCGTCTCTCAATCTTAAATTCTTCTCCATAGTAATTAACAATTTCCAACTATCCCAAATTCTGTCTTCCTACTTCCTTATTCTCACCTTAGAACCAACAATCCTTAAATAGATTACGCCGCGCGCATGACAGGTACCGCCTCGTTGCACCACGCAGGGCCCCACTAAAATCCCGAAAGGCGCAACGGATTCCTGTATCGGTGCGGTGTGTCTAAAATAGGAAACCCATTGACAAGGAAACCTGAAACATTTTGAGACTAAAAACCCATATTTTCTCGAACAAAATCACCCCCACTTTCCAACCCATGCCTCTTATACTTCCCACCCCTCTCGTTCCCTCCCTTCCTTCTTTCTCGCCCACTTTCTCCGAATCAGCCCTCTTCCTCGCCTACCAACACTCTTCCTTTGTTCTTTACAGCAAACAACGCACGCACTACAAACCAACTAGGAAATTGGTAGACACACCGCAGTCATAGCCTTCTCGTGAGCCAGCCCGATCCACGTCAAACTCTCCAACCCTATCAAGCTTGCTGCCTCATTGATCTGCTCATCTCTGCCGTGTGTCCCATCCCATGAGTTCGGCCCAGGCAGCAGCATTGGCTGCTTTCAAGGGTGTGAAGAATGACGACAAGAAGCAGTTCAAAATCCCCCCTAGCACCCGTACTTATACCATCTCCAGTCAATCACCGTCCAAGGCCAAGCAAGTGCCACGAATCCAGACCAAGTTTGCATCGCCGTCACCGCAGAAGGCGTCTCCACAGATAGCATCGGCGGGCGCTCGTCTCAAGACTCCGCTAACCGCTGGGCCAAAAGATAATGTGATCCATCACAAATCGCCGGTAGACGCCAAGGTCCGTCAGCCATCACCAAATCTGGAGACAAAAGCAGGAAGTATGGAGAAAAGAACGCAGTCTCCCGTCAAAAGGACGGAATCTGTTGATCAGCAAAGAAGGACGGAATCGCCTGTTGAGCGTAAAAGAGCCCTGGAGTCTCCCGTTGATCCAAAAAATATAAGAGAGAAGATGGAGTCTCCTGTTGATCCAAAAAATGAAAGAGACAAGACGGAGTCTCCCGTTGATCCCAAGCAGATAAGAGGCTCCATTCTGGCCGAAAGAACAGCATCCCCCATCGATCCCAAATACCCAAGAGGCTCCATCCAGGATAAAGAATTTCCCATTAATCTCAAGTCTTCAAGATCCATCCTGGACAAAAGATACAGTCGAGAATTTGTGCCTCCCCCACGTTCCCGCCAGGCTTCGGTGGACTTGTTCCAACTGGATGGCGAATCGGTGCGGTCTTCTACAGTGGAGAGATTTAATCTTAAAACACCAAATACTGAAATTTTCAAGAAATCCACGTCTCAGCATTCAAACCTCTCGTTAGGCTCTACCACAAGCTTGCCCCAAGAAGCGGTGAAAACTCTCAAAAGCACGATCGATTCCAAAGCAATTCAAAACGACCAGAGCCTGAAAAGACTCTCGGCAAGCTACGAGCCTGGAGAAATGATCAAACAAATCAAAGAATCAATTAACTCCAAGACAAAAACTCGTATACAACTGAATACAGAATTGTCCCAAAAAAACCAAGCGCTCATAGAAGCTTTTCGAGAGAGTGTTAATCACAAGAGAATATCGTCATATGGACAAGATAAACGCCTTAGCAATTATGACCAACCTTTGCCGAATTATGATGGACGTGCCAGTGATTTCGGTAATGATAGACGTTTAAGTGTTTACGGTGACGACAGATACAGTGAAAGAAACTCGAATAGATCAAGCATAGAAAAGGATAGGACGTTTGATAGACCTCAATCGGCCGGTTACGATAGGGAAAGAAACAGCATAGATAAAGAGTCCTATTTTGAAGGATTGGAAAGAATAAGTCTACAAAGAACAAGATCTACTCTTGAAAAACCAGAGAGAATTAGTCTTGAAAGGACAAGATCAAGCGTCGACAGGTCAGATAGAATCAGCATCGAGAGAAGGAAGTCAAGTGTCGATAAAGATAGA
The DNA here is from genome assembly GCA_030568515.1 of Suhomyces guaymorum. Taxonomy (NCBI): domain Eukaryota; kingdom Fungi; phylum Ascomycota; class Pichiomycetes; order Serinales; family Debaryomycetaceae; genus Suhomyces; species Suhomyces guaymorum. The sequence continues at coordinate 463,822 of JAJMGD010000006.1, forward strand.
ATAAGCCTCACTCGCACAGATTCAAATTTTGACAGACCCGAGAGAATCAAGCTTCTGAGAACGCATTCAAGCAACGAGAAACCAGAAAGAATCAGTCTTGAGAAACCTAACAATTCCAATTTTGAGATCGCAAGAAGATCGAGCTTTGAGCGTCCTGAGCGGGTTTGTTCTGATAAAGATAATGATTTTGCAAAAGCGTTTGAAAAGCGCGATCTTACCGCACCCGACAACGTTTCTACCAAATCCGAAGGGTTCAAGAAACCCTTTTTGAAAAATGAAGATAGACAAAGTGGTGACGAGATTCCAATATACCAAAGACCCGTCTACTCGAACTCATTTTCATCAATTGGCTCATCCATTCTGATTCCTCCAATCCCTTCTTCAAGCCCCGCAGCACCTGCTATTGTGATAGATACCAACTACTCCGATGTTGGGGAAGACTTGGAGGATACAGCAGACTCTAAAAGTGCAATCAAATTGGACGAAGCGAAAGATGACCTGAAATTAATGGATCTGAGCAACACACAAGACCAAGACAAATTGGGAAGTCTTCAAGAAGCATTTGTCAGAACCAAGCAGGATAGCCGGAACATCTCACCAATCACAATTCCACCTTCATCACACTCTTTTGCTAGAAGCCCCAATGGAAGCAGTACTGATAATTTAATCCACACTATACCTTCTCCAAACGTCAAGTTATCAGATTCGACAAGATCAATTGTCGATGACAAATCAAAGCCCAAGAGAAAGCCTCCTCCTGAGATGTTCCTTGATTTCCAGGCATCTCCATCAACACATAACAGCATACTTGAGAGGAAGGCATTACAGGACACGCCATTCTCCACAAATTCCAGCACGGCATCCAATCTTGACGAAGGATATATCACAGACCACGATTTTGAGTACATCGAAATGAACACGAGACTGAGACTGAGTCTCGATAGTCAAAGAAGTGACAGTACAAAGGCTTCACAAGCTCTTCCCCAATTTTCAGATGCTAAACAGAAAGTCGGAGAACATAAGCCTTTGTTCAAAAGAATGCATAAACAAAGAGGTGTGGACACCTCTGTTAACTTGTTAGAGACAAGTGGGGACGAGAGTGATGCTCAAAGGCCTCCGATTATCAGTAGAACGTCTGCGCCTATTACGACCCTTCAGAATCAACCTATTCAATTGAAGACCACGATGAGAAAGACAAACAAGCGGAAAGAAAAGAAAAATACCTTTAACGAGAATAAGCCTTGGAAAAACCACATTGATCTTCACTTTGTCAGCGAACAAGAAAGAAAGCGTTACGAAGGTGTGTGGGTCAGTAATAGAGGAAACTACTTAACCTCCGTGGTTACCAGGCTTTTGGGGGTAGACTATGAAAGTCAGGACATCTTCAAGTCTGATAAAGAAGGCGATAGCGAAAAGGAAGATGTAGGTGAAACCAGAAAGAAAATCTCGTTGAAGGCAGCTCGATTAAGTTCCAAAGCCGATGCTGCGATTAATGATAACCAAAATTTCCACAATGTTCAAAGCGCCGAACTTAATGATTTGATGCATGGAATTGTGGTGAGAAAGATTTGGGAAAGAAGCAGACTACCATCGGAAACATTGCGAACCATTTGGAATTTAGTAGATTTCAGAAAGGACGGGTGTTTGAACAAAGCCGAGTTCTTGATTGGAATGTGGCTCGTTGATCAGTGCTTGTACGGACGGAAATTGCCAAAGAAGGTCGACGATACGATCTGGGATAGCTTGGGCCATATTGGGGTCAATGTGGTGGTGAAGAAGAAGGGCAGAAGATAGAATATACTATGAAAGAAGAAATAGAATTATACTATATAATATCGCACAAGATACGGGGCGAGTATATACTACGATAGAAGCAGAGAAGAATAGATAATACCATCAAAAGAAGAAGTTAAAACATAAAATGTATCTGAGGAAAAAGGAAGATAAGAATAGAATTAACTGCGAAAGAAGAAGATACAGTATAAAGTATTTACCCTGAAGACGAAGAATAGAGTATCATATAATATGAAATTCTATACTGAAATTTTAAACCTTAATAAGCATTTTGAGTAGTAGAACCATTATCCAATTTAACTATGGTCCCTAATTTTTATGGGTTTTCTTGTTGAAGGGTCTATCATAGTCACATGACGTCTCGGTTTCTTTCTGGCTTCTATAGCAAACGCGCTTAAATCTGAAACCTGCCACGTGACGTGCTCGGGTTATGCACGGCTACTCAGCGTCTACAAACCAAACCACATCGGTCTTTATCCGCCATACTCTATCACTAAGCCATTCTACCATCGTTCACTCGTGGCACAACCTTCTCCCACTAATCAAAAACATCCCAGCCGCACGCTACCCCAATTTACATCTCTCCACAACTACAAAATCAGGATGAATCTCAAAGATATGCTTTCCAATCAGATGACACAAGCGGCGCTCTACGGTCAGCAAGAACCTGATATGGAGAGTTTTTTAGCACCCAAAGATCACATCACTAGCGAGTTCAGCGAGCCGGTGGCGGAATTCGTACCTCATCAGGAAATATACTACCTTCCCACCCTTCTTACACCCATACAAAGAGAGTTGATCGACGCTACGCTTCGAATTTTCAGTCATGACTTGGCGACGCAGGCCCGTGCCAAAGACTCCAGAAACTCGATTGAGAGCTTGTTGGACCAATCCCAGAGCGAAAACAACGGATTTGGCGGTTCTGGCGCCGATACTTTCAATAACATATCGCTTCTCTTCGGTCAATTGTCGTTGATTGATAGTCATCCGTCGCTTTTGGTGGACCACTTCATCCCCAAAAAGCTCCTCCTTTCCGAGATTAACTCCCGCTTGATATCATTATCCGGTAAATTCGAACTTTTCAACAGAATTGTGGACTCGCTTATAGATGGAGTTCCAGCCAACGGGTTCCGGATGTTGATAATAGCACAAAGCATAAAAGAATTGGAACTTGTCGAGTCGATCATCATCGGGAAAGGCCTATACTACGAGAATTTGAGCTGCTCGAAACTTTACCCCAATGGAGAAAACCCGCCAGTGCCTCCAAAAGAAAAGAAATTATCATTATATTTGATCACATTGAGCCAGCTCTACAACCACTACCTGAAATTTCCAAGCGCAGTTGAAATCAATATGGTCTTCAGTTTCGACATGAAGCTCGACGTCACTAATCCTAGCATTCAACTATTGAAATCCAGAAGCTCGTCACAACTCCCCATCACGATACCTGTTCCCTTGTACTCGGTTTGTCACTTGAGTCTCCGGAACCCACAACCCAAGTCAGAGCTCAACTTGAATACCGGCTCCGTTAGCCCCGTATTCAAGTGGAAAGTCCAGATTTTGGAGACTGTAATCATGAACAGGGAACATTTACTCGACTCTAGAGGAGATTCCAAGGATTTCTTTTTGAACGTCTATGGACGGAAAATGTGTCACTTCAGAAAATGGGCTTTGAAGCAGACCGATGACATCATTATCGGAAAATTGATGAACGAGTTCGATGAAACATTGAACTTGAATTTCACATCGGAAAGAGTCTCAAGCAAATTGAAACACGATTACGAGTCTACCAAAATCGAAGATAACAAACCTGTGAACGATTACGAATCTTATAGAGTACAATTGGTTAACTTCATCAATCAGAAAATAGAGGGCATGACTCTGCGAATGAAAGACTTAAATGAAGACAAATTGATTCACGAACGTCAAAAGGAAAGCAAGCGTCAATTGAAATATGACGCCGATGAAGATTCGATCTCTCTGAATTATATGAAATTGCGCAAACTTAATGAACAGGCCACCGTTAGTGAAAAGAAACGGGCAAAAGCAGAATCAGACTTTTTAAAGCACCAAGAAATCCGGGACGAAGTTTACGCCAAGTTCAAGCAGCTTCAGGAGTTAGCAGACAAGCCCAACAGCACCGATGATGTGAAAGATCAAGAGGAAACCATCAGCAAATTGAAAGAAGAGTTGTCGAACGTCACTACAGAGTTCAAGAAGCTTGACGAGGACAACGAGTCGCTTAGACAGCAGTACCAAACGAACTCGGCCTCCGCCGTGCAATTATCGGCAAAGGTATCGAGATTAACAGGACAACACAATGAGCTTGAAGCCAAGCTCAATGGCCCAGGTATGACGTCTTTACCTGCGCTTATCAAGAAAGACACTTTATCAGGTTTAGAAATGGACTTAGCGAGAGTAAGAAAAAACAGTGAGTTTCTTGGCACTTTCTACACTGAAAAACTCGAGAAATTGACTAAAGAAAGACAAAAGATATTAGAAGGATCCGCCGCGGGCTCCAATAGCAGACCGACTAATCGTATCAGTCGTGGATCCACCCCTATGTAAATTAGATAGAATAATGAAGAATTAATGAAGTCTCTGTAGATCAAAAATAATGAATATGAGGAAGTTAGATCAAGAAAAGAATGACGAATGGAATAAGGTGTATCTCTAGATCGGAAAAATGAAGAGTGATGATTGAAATGGTTTCAGAAAGGAGTATGAAAGTCACTTAAGTTCAGAAAGATCGAACTAGTTAGATTTGAAAAAGAAGAATGTAAAGCATGCAATTCAGAAGACTAAACTTGCAAGTGCAGATACGAAGCATAAAGATCGAAAAGGATGCAAATCACATTTAGATGAAGTTGAAGTAAAAATCGACAAGAAGATGCATGTCACTTAAATTGAAATAAGATCGAGGCTTGAAAATCGTAAAGAGTGCAAATCTTCTCTGATTCCCAAATATAGATCGCGAAAAGTTCTGTCAAATAATATTCGATGCTAGTACAGATCAAATAATCTTTCATGTAGTACCATGCAGGTAAAAGTAGATTCGCTTCGTACTGTTCAAAAATTAGATCGCTTCCTACTATTCGAATAGTTCAGATCGGCGAGGTTCCATAACCATTAGCTCGTAAATATTTAGCGAGAGCAAGACAAAGAGATCAGTAAAGAATATGATCGCCTGCGCTATTTAGCGAGAATATCCCTTATTCCCAGGAATGTAGACTAATTTGATCGATTGTCCTCATTCCCAATTAGGACAGGTCAGATCCGACTGATCGGATCACGCATTTTACAGTCCCCCATCTATCTTATCGTAGATCAACCAATCTCTAATTGATCAATACCCTTACTAACTTAATCACTTTTTGAATTAATGAACTTTTGATTTAATACACTATTATTTCCCTTATTGACCTGATTTACTCGTTAATCTGATTCGCTCATCAACCCACTTATCTATCAAATTTACTCATTAAATTGATCTCATTGATTCGCTTCGCTCGTCAATTCGCTCACCTTTTATCTCCGCTCAAATATCCCCGGAGTTGTCACTGCGCACTTATCCAACGGCGGTGCGGCTCCCCGCTCTAAATAGCACTAGGGTCCCGCGCGACTCCGTGCTAATTGCTAATGCAACCATACGGAGTCACTGGATCCTCGGCTTCACCCTGATTCCTGGCTCTTTTCACTGATAAATCACCACAATCATCAACTGAATCACTTCTACAAGTTTATTCATCCCTAAATGTCATTCTCATACGGTGGTCTTGCCACCTTGAGGACCCATTCCAAGGCCCAGGCTCGCCTAATGCTTGCCGCCCTAGTGGTCCGTGACGCCATCGTGTTGACGGTGATTCTAAACTGGCTCGCCTCTTCGTGGTCTTCTTTGAGAGGATATGGTATCATTGGCTCCTACAAGCGACTCAGCTTGAGCTTGAAAAAGCGCTTGTTCCGGGCCTTCTTGAGTCTTCCTCCTGTCAAAAAGAAAGTGGACCAAGAACTCATGGTCACCGTCAAGCGTATGGAACAAGACTTGATGAAGAATAGCGATGATCTCTTACAATTCCCCGTCATTCCCAACCAGGGACTCAAAACCGCCGATATTGGCGATCAGTTGGAGAAGTTACAACAATTGAAAGCGACAAAATGGCAAGACGGAAAAGTTTCAGGAGCAGTCTACCACGGTGGCGACGAGCTCTTGCAGCTTCAATCGACCGCTTTCCACAAGTACGCCGTGGCCAACCAATTGCACCCGGACGTGTTCCCCGGAGTCCGGAAAATGGAAGCCGAAGTTGTGGCGATGGTTTTGGATATCTTCAACGGACCCACCGGATCGTGTGGTTCCACCACTTCCGGAGGCTCGGAATCGCTCTTGTTGGCAGGATTGTCTGCTAGAGAGTATGCGAAGAAAACCAAGGGCATCACCAAACCGGAAGTGATTGCACCCGTGACCGTCCATGCTGGTATTGAAAAGGCATGCTACTACTTCGGAATGACTCTCCACAAGGTCGAATTGGACCCAAAAACCTACCAGGTCGATATCCGCAAAGTCCGCCGTCTCATCAACGGTAACACTGTTTTGTTGGTAGGACTGGCTCCTAACTTCCCCCATGGTATTATTGACGACATCGAATCGTTGAGTAAATTGGCGGTTCGCTACAATATTCCTTTGCACGTGGACGCCTGTTTGGGTTCCTTCATCGTTTCTTTCCTCGAAGCCTCCCAGGTCCATGGATCCAGACCAATTCCTCAATTCGATTTCAGACTTCCCGGTGTCACTTCGATCTCGTGTGATACCCACAAATACGGCTTTGCACCCAAGGGTTCTTCGGTGCTCATGTACAGAAACCCAGAATTGCGCCAGTGTCAGTATTACGTGCTGAGCGACTGGACCGGTGGAATGTATGGATCGCCCACTTTGGCAGGTTCCAGACCAGGTGCATTGATGGTGGGATGTTGGGCCACCTTGATCAATATCGGTAAAGACGGTTACAGACAGTACTGTAAAGAAATTGTCAGTACAGCAATGAAGGTCAAAAAGGCCATTCAAGAACATCCGGTGTTGAAAGTGTACTTGGAGATCATTGGAGACCCCATTGGTCCTGTTATCTCCTTCAAGGCCTCTTCTTTATCTGAAAAGGTCTTGAACATCTATGAATTGGGAGATCTTCTCAACAAAAAGGGATGGCACTTTTCCTCGCTCCAAAAGCCCTCTGCGCTTCACTTTGCCTTCACAAGATTGAGTATTCACGTGGATGACGAGATGATCAAAGATTTGGTGGATTCGGTTGAAGAATTGCTCAGCAGAGTGACCGATGGCGAAGAGCCCAAACAGAGCGATATCGCCGCTCTCTATGGTGTGGCTGGAAGCGTGAAAACGGTCGGAATCGCCGATAAATTAATTGTTGCATTCTTGGATACCCTTTACAAGGTAGAGTCCTAGAATGAAAATCTATTGAGTAGAACAATCATGAAGTCACAAATTGGAAGCTCATTAGGTTGGAAATAGCACAAATTGGAAATTGAAAATAACTTGAAAATAGCACCTTAAATGAAAATAGCCAAAATTGAAACCCATCAAATTTAAATGTAATTAGTAGAGTAATTGTTACTAGTGAAGTAAATTTTGTAAGATGAGTTTAATATTCTACCTAATTTAGTCTTACATATTGTATCGATAATCTACCAATCACTCACCTATTTGGTTCACTAATTCAATCCACTGTTCCAATTAACCCGTAGATTTGATTCAATCACTTACCAATTACATTCACTAATAAAATTCATTAAATCTAATTAAATTAATTCATTGATTCGCTTCGCTCATCAATTGGTTCATCAATAATGTGCCGCTCCGCGGATTGGCTTGGTTGGGACCTGCATGACTCACGCCCGATGAGGAAACGTCCATTTTTTTACCGCGGTGTGCGCTTTTTGATAAGCCCTAACATTACTCTTCCCAGGCCATATCTCCACATTCAAGCCACCCCGGTCCTTCAAAGCCATCAGCTAACCGATACTACGCGTATTACTACCTCAAAATCACGTCTGTCCCTTCTTCCGTCTTCGCAGCCGTTTTTCTACTGTACCTGACTACGGCTCTCCACGACCATTGTCTATACATTTGACCAAGCGTGTCCGATAACGCCGTCATCAGCATACTACAACGCTTAGCCATTCACTCTAAGTTGATACTAGAAGTATCCCTCTATAGAGCAATTGTCACTACTACAAATAGACAATTGTTACTACTACAAATAGATCAATTAGAGCTTTTACAGTCATCGGATCCTCTAATAAAGTCGATCTTACTTCCCCAGTCGCTTGTCATTTCTCATCTTAAAGCGTATAGAAACTGAACTGAACTTAACAATGCCTTTTTGTGGCGATATCTCCTTCATATCCCACTTCTTCAGCACCGTCTCCGTGGGCAGCTGGGTGTGTGCCCAACTACCCCAAATCGTGTCTAATTACCGGACAAAACTGGCACATGGCATCTCGCCGTCTTTCCTATTGCTCTGGTTTTTAGGGGACTTCCTCAGTTTCACCAGTTGTCTCCTAAACGATGCCGTTTTGGGCTTCCAAGTGTATCTCAGTGTGTTTTTCCTCTGTAACGATATCACTTTGTGCTTCCAATATTACTACTACAACGTGGTGTATCCACGCAAAAACGGCCGCTACGTGCCGGTGACAGCAGAGCCATTCCCTCTGGAGTTCCCAGCGACTCCCACGGCACCGGATTCCGAGATCCATGCCGATGCCATGAATATTCGTCATATTGTCAAGGATTCGCTGCCGCACAATTCCTTTTCTGGAAGCAGTTACGATTCCACCACGGAGTCGCCACTGGTGACTAGAGCTGCTGCTCTTGGTGCCATCATGAACGCCGCCGTTACCAACGCAGCAGCCATAAACATATCAAAAGAACCCAAAAGAGACGCTTCTGACACATTTGGCATTATTTTGACCACTTTGGTCAAAAGAGATTCTTCTCTGGATAAATTGGGCGTTTTCCTTGCATGGGGGTGCACCGTCGTCTACATGAGCTCACGGTGTCCTCAACTTTACAAGAACTGGCAGCGGAAGTCCGTGGAGGGCATTTCGCCATTGCTATTTGGCGCTGCTCTCATGGGTAATTTGTGCTACACGCTCTCCATTTTGACCTCGTGCGAGTTTTTGTATGAGGATACGAAAAGCGATTTCTTCATCAAAGAACTTCCATACATTTTGGGAAGTGCAGGCACGATTGTGTTTGACATTGCATACTTTTATCAAAAATGGCTTTATCGTCATCTGGGCCGGTCTGCGGGAATTGCCATGCGCGATTGGGATAATGTTAGAAGGGAAAGCACCGAGAGCGACTCCTTGATCGAGTAATGGCTATATTTATCATTATTTATTAAACAGAAGCAGTCAATGAATGTAGCTAATTAATATCCAAACTAATATCGCTAGGAGAGTGGAACTTATGTATGAACGTAGCTATTCTTTTTGGTGGGGAATGGAACTAATAACTGAGCATGGCCCTTTTTAATCTACGCAATAAATTTATTTTAATTCACACAATTAATTTTTTGATTGGATCCTGATACTAGATAAACGTGTATCATCAAAAGTTAATTGATAAGCAGGTCAAAAGTTATCAGATCTGAAATATAGACCAGGAGAGATTACCGGCTCGACCGAATTAATTCGACTTAATGAAATGATTGCAGACTTTCAATATTTATAACATATTGTGATATCGGAAGAAAAATTAAGTATGAATATAATATGTAATTAAAAGACATAAATAATTATGAACTTAGCATATATCTTGTAGAACCACATTCCAATATTTATTTTCACCTTCAATTTATCTGATTTTAAAGACCCTCATATTGCAAAAGTATGGACCATTGATTTCCTGCACACAACCCCAACCATTTTATCAGAAAGTGAAAAATATGATTCAATCAACCACATGAATAGACCCCTAAAACTACTCAGCAGGGCTAGGATACGCGTGCCGTCCGCTCGTGTGCTCCTTCCGGGGTCTCAAAGGTACGCTTCCTTTATTTCCGAGGCAAAAACGAGCTCCGACTCGATACTGGAACCCTCATCCTATCATCTCAATATCCGAACCAAACCATTTACAAAGAAGACCCCCGAGAAGGTGGACTATTTGAGTCTTCCCAACGATACTTATCCCAATCCTCTCTTCAGCATGTCCAAGGACCAAATCTTAGCACTTTCAGCAAAAGAATATTATCATCTCATTCAAATACCGTCCAGAACAACCCAGGAACAACACGAATTCGGATCAAACTTGGTGCAAATAATCCTGGAAAATATACTAGACCTGCCAGAATTAGTATCACGTCTCTTGCTCAAGCAGGCTTCCGACCATCCCATGTCATTTAATGAAGGAATCTACAGTTTAATCGTGCAAACCCTTGAAACCGTTTTTAAGGAAAGTCTTGTCCAAAGCTCCATATTCGAGTATATTAAAGATCCTACGTCTCAAGCATTCAGAAGCTCATTCTTCTTCAGCATATCCAAAGTTCTACACATGCCAGATAAGAACAACGATGAAAAAAGTGACATTATCCTCAATTATTTGAACAAATTAGCATTGACGGGAGTAACCAATAACCAACCACTTCTTTTGAAAACCGAGCTTTATTATAAGCTCATCAAAATCACGCCCGCATCCAAATTTGGCGAATTGTACCTGTATTTCTTCCAGATCAATATCCAATCTTCAAACCTTTCTCGAATTCTCAGTCTCAAAAAGACTCTTATGAGAGGTAGTGAAACCGACCGTTTCATCGCCAGAACAGGCTGGCTCAAGCCAAAATGGCACACCACCGTCATGACCGATTTCAGCGATTTTTACAAGCAGAAAATGATTAATTTCTTCACCATCAGTGACTTGCGTGAGTTTACTGAGTATTTCATCAGAGCAAATGACCTTGTCAATGCCAATCTCTACTTGGGTCTTTTGGTCGCCAAATTCGAGAAAAAGTGTGTCCAGACTCAACAGCCAGGGTACCAGCTCCGAATGGGAGATACTCATTTCGAGCAAGATCTCCAAACTATTCTTAGTGGAGTATTAAGTCACGTCATGACTTTTAAAGGACCCAAAACCTGTATACGGGTGCTCAAGTATATGGCCAAGGGCCAGCTCGAAGTAAAGTTCGAAAGCTTGATGGTGATCATGAAGAAGTTAAGATTGCACAGACACTTCCAAGAAGCACTCCTATTGATGAACAATATCGAATTGGATCAGCTTACTCGCTGGCAGTGCAAAGAATTGCTGGAAGAAATCCAAATTTTGATTAAAACAAGGTACCCCAAATCGCCCAAAATTCTTATTGGCTACACTGGAGCCATTTACGGGGACCAGGGGCTTCAGCTTCTCAACCAGTTGGAATTGTTGGGGTTGACTCACGGAAATGGGACTGTTGGTAAACTCAGTTCTTTTGATCTGATCCAAAAAGCAGCCATGGACAAAAGTCTTACGGGGTTCGATTTTAGCAACCATTCCTTGGCGAACGTGTATGAAATCATTTTGGACTCTTTAGAGCATAGCCAGGTGACCCCTGATTTGGTGAATCAGCTCTACACCAATTATATTGAGATGTACCAGAAGAATCAGAAAATTATTAATTCTACTGGGAAGGCGCAAAAACCTAGCAATAAAGAAGTGAGCCAAAAGCAAGAAATCATAAGTGATAATAAGAAGTTTGAGGAGGAGGAAAAGGCCTTGGATGTCTTTCAAAATATCAATGATCGCGTAGTGTTCCATCTCATCAATGCCCTCTTGCGGCGCAACAAAGGTGCAAAAAGCTTTGTGGTCAACAAGTCCAAAGATCGATACGAGGTTGCGAAAAAAATTATCAAGGATTTCAACTCAAAAGTACACCTAGCCAGAATTGATCGCACCACTTCGCTCACAGACTTGTTGATATACGTTGCCCTTCAAGTCCATAATGACTACAATTTTGCGGCCGAAATGGTGAAGTTCTCACGTGAACATCATATTCCATTCACTTTCAATCAGATATATCCCTTCATCAAATTCCACTACGATCGCAAGGACTACCGCTCTGCAGAAATGTGGTACAACGAGCTTGTACGGCATTCGGTCAAGACCACCGCCCTGCCGGCCAAGGAATTGTTCAGAATTGCCCGTGAATTGGGATGGAAGGTGAGTGGATTTGCTTACAGAAAACAGCAGATTCACAAAAACTACAAGTCGAGGGAGAGTAGAGAAAAGCTTAAGAGCGATCCACTTATCTTCATCGGTGATGAAGACATGGAAGATTTGGTTACCGAAGAAATCATCACGGGAAAATCAGTCCATGATGATGAAAGCGCAGACACAAATTTTGCAGACGAGTTGGCGTCGATATTGTATAGAGTCAACAGCGACGGTTGAGACTGAAAGAGAGGGGAAGAAGTTGACATTAAATTATTGGCAACTTCGAAAATCTCCAGAATGTTTAACGATGATTTGTCTTGAGATACAACTTCGTGCCTGATAGATTTTGAGTCTTGTATATATTATAGATTAATGAATAACGAATCAGATTACATTGGGGATGTATCAGGTGGATTGCTGAAAGGATCACATCTGACACCGAATACTAATTATCACAGTAGGAATTTTAGAAGAAAATCAAATTATTTAAACTGCAACGAACTCTTTTTTACACCAAGAAAAGAGTGGTTCCTCTTAGCACCCAGAACAAAGGAAAAGATTAAATAACTTTAGAGGGAAAAAGAACATATTTTCAGTGATATTTAATTAAAAAAATTCCAAAGAAGATGATTTTCATAGTATATTATATTCCATGGTATCATCTCAAAAAAATATTATTGCATTGACAATTTAATTCGGCTTCCAAGTTTCGGCTTCAAAGTATTATTTGCATGATAAATAATAATGCAAAATCAAGCATTCGACCAAAAAATATTGTTATGATCCATTTTTCAGGGCATCTTTCAGCAATAATAAGAATCAAGGATCTCCTCAAATCACTATTCTTAAATAACATATTCTCTAGGTTTATTTTTTAGCAACTCTTATCATCACATCAATATTTTGTGAGCCTGGAAATTGAAACATTATTTTCGTGTGGATGTGGGCGGGGAAATGATTTCTGATCGCAGCACTGATAACAGATACTTTAAGTTGTTGTTATCTAGGTTTGCAGAAATCCGCTGAGATCGGCAAGATGCTCATTCTGATTAATTAGAGATATCCGAGATATCCGATCAAGCCAAAGCATATATTCACTGAGCGCATGTATTATTGAGAGTATGCAGGTGATTGCAGCAATAGAAGAAAGGAAAATTGACCTGTCAACCTGATTATTTAAACTTTCTCATGTGTAGAAAATCGCTTCTACCAATCACTTTGATAAATGTTCTGAATAATTATTTCTGAATAAATGCGGGACCACACACTCGAATGGCCCAACTAAACGAAGCTCTGAGCCCTGTGATAATAAAGAATGTGGTGGCCCGTATATCAGAGCACATAATGCACAGAAAGCGCAATCCCACATTTTTTTACCAGCTGTGCTTGCAGAGAAAAAAGCATATTCCGAGCCTTCCAACTGTAATAAACTGATTCTAAAAGTTTATGCAAGCCCGCAAATATTCTTTGATAAGGACCAGATGTCATGTAAGATACACAAAATTAACCGATGCAGCTCAGTGCTAATTTACGGAGACACAGTAAAAGAAGCTGTAATTTAGGCTCGCTTACCTAGGTATGCCGATTTTGCTTCATTATTTCTCCCACTTTATCTTCACTAAATTAGCCTAATTTTGTCTCTATTTTGCCCTTATGCTCACTAAATTAGCCTAATTTTGAGCTACTTGGGCTCTCATAATTTCGAGAATGTCACGTGACCAGCCCGCCATATTATTTACTTTCTGCCCGAATCTGCTCCGATCATCGCCGCACCGATATTTATTATTGTTTACGAAAATCATCACTTCATATTCAACATCCACAAGACTCATCGCCAGAGCAATCGATGGTCCCTTATAACCTGCAATTACCCAACTAGCAAACCTACCCCGCAAAACCAAAAATGGCCATCGATGGTCCCTCCACGAATCCATTACGATGGACTCAAGATACACTAAAGTCACCACATAATATGATGAGCACCCATTTCATGGATACTCTGGATATCGAGTCTAACATCGCCAGACCCATGGACGAAAGCAACGAACCAGATGGGCCAAAGAATGCGGAAAATGGGCCGGAATTGACCAACCAAGACGCAATGGAAGATATCCAACAGCATAATAACAGTTATGAAAGGGAGAATTACCAAAAGCATAGCAATAACCATCATGAAAGGGAGAATTATCAACATGAAGAAAAGCATATAAACAGTTATGAGAGGAAGAATGAGACTTCCCATCGAAACGTTTCACACCATGACCATTCAGGGGATATCTCCATGGCCCAATTCGACAAAATATCATCCAATATCAGCGAAACCATCCAGAAAATGACCGAAATATATAACCAAATCGGCTTCTCAGAGGCCGAAATCTCGGTCAAAAAATCAGAGATCTTCGTCGTCATTTCTGAAACCATCGCCAACTTCACCACCAAGCTCCAACGCGAAAAAGTCACAATTGAAAACGAGTGTGAATGGCTCAGACAGCATATCAAGATCATCTTGGCAATGATAGACGATGAAAGCGGAGACAGGACGCTCACTTTATCGGATCGTGGAGTCGTCTTCGATGACCAGAACTTATACCAACAAGGATACCTACAAAATCAGCATCAAAACCATCGTGATCTTAGTGGAGATTTATTCTACAATACCTCCCCCTTCAACATTCAATCCTCACCGTCAGATATGGAACCAGTGCTTGAATCACCACAATTGTCACTTTTAGATACAAAATCAAGGCTCAATTGTATCTTTTTAAATGTGCTCAAAGCTTTCACGGTTCCCTTCCACAAGTTGGTGATATCAGCATTAACATACAAAGACCAAATCGAGGTTTTGGGAGAAATGTACTCTTCCAACCCTAATCTTGCATCCATCAAGAGTCTTCCAAGCCGCGAAGAACTCGAAGAACACCAAAAGCTTCTAGAAGATTTCGAAAGAATACTTAAGACCCTCAAGTTGGATAAGGGCGTCAATCAATTTATACATGTCAATGGGGGCCGCGATCATACATTCATAATATCGAGTCCTCGGAAAGTGAGGAATAAACAGAACGAAAGAGATGAAATGAAGCCCTCCATCAGTGCCGTTCCTACAAATTCCCAACAGTCACAGGAAGATCCTTTGCTTGTTTTGAAAGATATCAATTATCGCCTCATTCAAAGCATACGAGCTCTTAAGTACGCCAAATTGACCAATGATGTGATTGAAGCGATTGGCTGCGAAATCGAGTTTTGTGATAAAGAGATCCAAAAGAGAAGCGAAAGAGTGATTGCAATTATTGACAATTGTTTGGGGAATATCAAACAATTGTTCTTGACAAATGAACAAATTATGGAGATTCAGAAGCAATACGACATTTCAACTTCTTCCGATCCTTTATCCAGCGAGGGATACTTTGATCTCGATACCTTGACGTTTATAAGGCAGGATCCAAAGAATTTCGGGTTGAAAGATGAGCACATAAATTATTTGAGCCGGTTCTCCAATATTCTCGATCGCAAGAAAGAAAACAAACAAAAGAAGTATGACAGTTATGTCAAATCTTGTATTGATTTATGGAGCAAGTTTGGAGAAACTGAAGAGTATATCAATCAATTCTTGAGTGCTAATAACTCTTTGAGTGATATTTCCTTACTTAATTTCAAGCTTGAATTGAACCAATTGATTGTTAAACGCTCCAAATTTATTGAGAGATTCATTCAGAATAGCAAAAAGGAAATCGATTCATATTGGGATAAATTATTCTATTCCACTGAGGATAGACAAAAATTCAAGCATTATGGAATTACCATCAATGATCCAAGTCCAGATTCAATTGACACTAGTTATAGCGGCCTTGGTGAGCAGAAAGAGCGTATCTTGCAAGAGCTCGAAGATGAGATCGAAAATTTGAAATCGGAGTTTTCTGAAAAGGAGAATATTCTTTCACTAAACGATCAACTTAAAGAACTTCTCAAAGACCAAGATTTCCTAAGGGAGTCTTCAAAAGATTCTTCCCGGCTTTTGAGCAAAAATTCGTGCAAAATATTGCTTAATGAAGAAAAATTGAGAAAACGAATTCACAAGCAATTGCCAAAAACGATTGAAATGTTGAAGGAAGAAATTCGGGCTTACAACACGAATAAGAACACGACTTTGCGGTTCAATGGGCAAGATTTCTTGCAAAAGATTGAGAATATTGAAGATACGGAAGTTGTGAAACCAAGAAATACCAGAACAAATGGACCTCGTGTGAATAGAAATTCGCCTACAAAAATTGCGAACAAAACCACGAAAGTCTCGCCTGTTAAGGTCACAAAAATAGCCACTAAAACGACCAAAGCTTCACCTATCAAAGTCACCAAATCTCCGTTTGCTTCAAATCCACCTAGAAGCTTATCCGGCATCCATAAGAAGAAGTCGCCTCAAGTGAGCCCCCAAGCACATTTGAGAAGACCCTTTTTGAACCGCACAAATCGCATCAACCCTACAGCGATCAAACTCACAAATGCCTTCTCCACCTCAATTGACACGAATTCCACCATCACCACTTTAGACAGTCCAATCAGGCTCAACCCGGCGAAAAAGCCAGATTCAAGACAACACCTCCAACCATTGAACAATCCACTTGTGGCTCACGAGCGCAACAATATTCGAATTTACGACGATAACGAAACACTTCCAATTAATTCTTCGATCAACCGCAAGCTTTCGCCTTTGGGAGCAAACAATTCTAACAGGATGAATCTCGCCAGAGCGCCAGGAATTGGCAATCAATCATCACCCAAGCATGGATTCGATAAAGAAAATATCAGTTTTGAAGTTTCACCAATTAAAAAGACCGATCAGTATACCCCATCTAGACGAGTTAGTGTGGGAACATGTGATAGTTCGACCTTGATTGGTGATGATTATCAGACCTGGCGTGGTGAGCGAATCAAACAGTTGAATGTTGAATGAGTATATTTTCAGTTCTTTATGTATTAATGCATATTTGTAGACTAGCCAGTAATAGAAATTCTATCAGTTATTCGAAACAGAATCATGTAGCGAGCAGAACCTCGAACCTTCTATTAGAAATTAGTTTATTAGGTGAAAGAAGCAGCCGTATCAAAGTTGTCTAATGTGTTCTGATAACATTATTGATCCTGCTTGTAGCTCCCAAAGATCATGTTCTGTAGA
Source organism: Suhomyces guaymorum (assembly GCA_030568515.1). Classification (NCBI taxonomy): domain Eukaryota; kingdom Fungi; phylum Ascomycota; class Pichiomycetes; order Serinales; family Debaryomycetaceae; genus Suhomyces; species Suhomyces guaymorum. The sequence goes on from JAJMGD010000006.1 coordinate 480,981, forward strand.
GGTAGTTCCAGGCATGATTTCTTAGATCATTATTTCAGAAGATATATCAACTTAGGTTTTTGTGGAATTAAAAGAGAAATAGTTATTCTTGTCTTAGTACTAGTCTGAATTTGAGAGAGACCTACTAATGAGTTCTAAACATTATTTCATTATGAAGTACAACATTGAAACTAACTATAATATACATCATTAATCAGAGCTTTTGTTTCATCCTAGTTGATTTGGAGAGATTCGACCTTTTTTTCAACATCATCGGGTTTTGCTACGTGCACTTCAATTTTGCTGTGGACATCTGGCTTGCCTGTATTCTCTCCTTCTTCTTCCTCTTCTTCTTCTTCACCCTCTTCTTCCTCTTCTTCTTCGTCATCCTCGTCTTCATCTTCATCCTCATCTTCATCCTCGGCAGCAGCCTTGTCATCATCGTTGTCATCGTCGTTTTCTTCGTCTTCTTCTTCAGGGTATCCTCCCAATTTGAGCACGATTCTATTAACGATCTCATTGTAGTCCATCATACCTCCCATTCCGATGTCACCGTAACTGCCCACAACTTTCTCAACTGGCTTTAAAACCTCAATCCAGGGCATTTCTTCGGCGATGAGCCTCAACTGTCTCTTAGTAGTATTTGCGTTGTATGAGTAAGAGATCATTGAAGGTGCCAACAAAATGGGGTAAGATGTATTCCATGCTCTAATGACATTAGTAAGAAGATTATCACACAAACCGAGGGTGATTTTAGATAACGTATTGGCGGTGAGGGGCGACACAATCAAAATATCAGCCCAACGACGCAATTCAATATGCAAGACGGGGTCCAGCCTAGTCCTCCATGTAGTCCATTCGTCAGAATCTCTCCATATCCTTATCTTTTTCGATTGTTCCATATGAGTCAAGATTTCTGGGGAAAGGAAATTTTCGCTCGATTTTGTCAAAATAAGTTGGATGGAAATTTTCTCTGGCGTATATATCTCGAACAACTTCGCTATTATGAGCTTGACCTTGGCTGTTGACAACGCTCCACATACACCTAGCAAAACATGGATTTTACCATCATCTTGAGGTAATCTAGGATCTATATTAGCGTTTTGTTCACTGAGACCGTTGGATGTGACAGGGACCTCGGTACCGTTTTGTTTGGGGCTTGCTGATGATTGTACCTCTGAAATCAGTCTGCTGGGGACATTGGAGATCAGGATATCGCTTACTGCACTGTTGGAACCGCTTCTGGAGCGGATTTTTCCTGGCTTTATCGTTTCGTCGACGTAGAAATGGGCGTGTACCGACGGCACCTTGTGGTGGTGGGCTTTCTTGGGGTTATTCAAAGTGAAATCGAGGCTTGTGACTGAATCATTGCGGAACTGACCGGTGAGTAAACTTGGAGAGACCGCGGGACTGATTCCGGGGAAGAGTTCGCGGTTTTGTATGTTTTCCCTGACATTTTGTGGATGCTCGCTCACTCCAGTGTGTTCCTTCTCCTTCAACAAGGCCCCACCAGCTGGGATGGTTTCTCTCAGTTGAGCCGCGGAGACCGGACTTTGGAGATTTACGCTTCTGGTGGATCCGTTGTTCAAGATTGGTGGTGGCGACGGACACCGCAAGTTGGAGATCGCCATCACCGAAGGAGGGATGTCCGTCTGGGATTGTTCTGATGGTGATAGCGTGGGAGATCTTTTTCTACCCGGGATTGGTTCTGTCTGCATGCCTGGGAATATAGACGTGAGTAGGTGGCCGTTTATGGGTGGCGCCGTTTGTAGGTGAATTTATAGATCAGAAAAGATCGGAATTGAATGGATATTTGTGCTGAATTGGCTCGATTAATATATTGGCAACCAAACTGGAGTTGGTAAGCGGATGACAAAATTTTTATCCTTAGCCCTTGTCACGTGCGCACCGCTTGCTTAGTAGTAAGTCGCACTCTCAGGGCACTCTGGCTATGTAACAATCAAGAACGATGACCGGTCAGATGACTAGCAACACAGCTGTCACTGCCCGAGAATGACCGTTGATGTTCTAACGGTGGCGGTGGCGTTACCATTACAACGGGCGTGACGAAGCTTGTCGTCGTGTCATCAGCAAGAGGTTCTTGGTTAGCAGGTAGACAGAACATTCTGGTAACGCTGCTGACGTAAGCCACACATAGCTTATCAGTAGAAGATGATCAAAAATCAGTATAGATAGATTATGCGTTAGTAAAGTTCCCCTTAGACGCGGCTAAACTATCTATACTCAGATCAGATGACTAGGTCGATGTTATTTTACAGGAGATTAGCAGGTTAAAAGAAATATTGATATAGCCGTACATGCAAGGGAACTGAATTGTAGCAGCGAGGAATATTCCTGGAATATGCAGGATGGGGTCCAGATCCCAAGTGGATTTAGACTTCATAATAGAAGTCAAGCTACAAATCAAAGCGTGTCTTGACTTTTGGTGGCTTTGAAAATGGCTCGAGAAAATTACAACTTGGAAATTTTTATAGAAAAAACTAAAAAAGTTAGAAAAATGAACAAAATAAACAAGTCCACGATATGTTAGTATATTATCATCAAAGGTGGAGGGATTCGGACTTTAGCGATCTTTCCGAATCTACAGGCTTGACCCAATTCAACTAACGTTGCCCGAAGTATTCACCTTAGTTTTGAGGTTCTAGATTGCAAAGTCCTTAGCTGTTCACTGTATGCGATCTGCACAAAAGACTAAATCAAAAGCCTATATTCTTCAAGAGGGCAAGAATGCACGTCCCAGTCTGGACCTTCTATCGACGCCGGATTCCCGTGGATTACAGCGAAGGGGTTTGCTATCCCACACTTGAGTGAAATTTCAAATTTGAAAAGGCCAAGCACGATTTGGGTTTTAGCTGCGAAACAGTTTTTTAAAGTGCACCGACAACGCAAGTAGGCGTTGATCCTCTACGATTTGCTCTAGAAAATACATCTAGACCTTAGAAACAAACCCCTTAATGACCCCTTATCGGTCTTATACAAGGATAGATGGTCATATCCGTAGTCTTGACAATAAGTGGAGAAGTTATTCTGCATATGTACACTTAATACGAGTGGCATCGTAGTGCGTTAGTTCCCACAAACTTCTCACGCATACCTGAATTTGGGCGAGATGATGCATTCTTATTAAACTATTAACTACGAGGTGTAGTCCAATTTCCTGATCGGAACGGCACTAGAAAAAAAGCGTTATGGTTCCGATTTAGCTTAATGCCTGCATGTTTTCGTAAAAGCGTATATCAATGATTCGGTATTAAAGTTGGGTGAGATCTAATCCCGAGAGTGCAGATAGAGGATTATCAAATTATATATTTTTACCATATTCAATTTACAAAGCATTGGTCGTTCAAAGCTATCGAAACTGTCTAAATATGGCAACGAAACAAATTATGAACAATAGTATTTAGTTAGCACCGCTGGTGTATTTATCCATAATAAATATAACAATTAGCTGCAAATAAAAACCTAAATTTGTTGAGTGTGATGAGATTACTGCTAAATCAGAACATCATTTAATCGATGGTATGCTAACTACTGGTGTATTGTCTTGAGTAAAATATTTATTATTCCGATATAAATCTTCAAGAGTTTATATCAGAGGGACTATTTAGTGAGTTTTATACCTTCAAAGAAATCGACCAAGTTCACGAGGGCCTATTCAGTGAGCTTTACCCCTTTGAAGGAATTGACCAAGTTTCTCGCCTTTTCATCTTCATCTAAATCCTCGTATCCCGATTTCGGGTCCACTTCGGCAGGTATCTTATGGCGAGTTTTAGTTGTTGGATCAATCGATGTCAATGTTTTTGGCGAAAAATGAATCTCCGAATCGCTATCCGTTTGTGGTTGGATAATAGACTCCCGCAATGGTTTGGCGAACTGATTGTACTGCGGATAATTCGGTGTGTGCATTGATGAAAATGGAACCGAGGGATGCTTCATGAATTGAGTTGGCAAGGGAAGTGGCACCAGTGGATGCATATTGGAGAAAGACTGCGAGGGATGTGGCGCCAGTAAATGAGATCCATAATAATACGGATAAGGCATGTAGGCAGGGATGTTTGAATTGGAATTGTTTCCATTATAGAATTTTTGCTGCAACAAATTTCTTTCAAATGCCAAATGCCCTGCGACCGATGTTCCATGATAGAGATTTGCAGTCGCACCAGACATACTCTTTACACTGGCATATTCCTGCGAGAAATGAGAGCGAGGACCACGAGAGTGTAACTGTTGCAAGACGTAGTTGTTATATTCAGGGAATCTGTCATACCTGACCGTCAAGGTTCTTCCTTCAAACTCGGAATTATCAAAGTATCGGATGAGCTTTTTCGAGGTGTTTTTGTCCCCAGTGGTAACGATTGCAAAACCTCTGCTCTTAGAGTGGGGCACTTGATACTGAAAATAGGCTTGTTCGGTTTCATCCATAGAGCTGGCTCCATTGTCAAAAGATGCCATCATGCTACCAGGCTGCATTGGAATCTCCACCCGTAAAATTGAGAGACTATCCTCTGGATCAATTTCTCTGGCCTTGGAAATCAAGTAGTGCTTTAAATGTGCCCACGTCGAAGAGTAGGGCACATTGCCAATGAACAAACGATTGGCATTGACCTTGATGAGCTCATCTGTTTCTTCATTTCTGACATAGGTGTAGTTCTCGTTTTCATCCAATTCAGCGTTTGGACTATGCAGTTCGTTAAGTGGACTACCGGTTTCTGTTTTGCGTTTGACCATATTGGCAATGAATGGAGGCACGGGCTGTTTCAACACACTTCCCGCGTTGCTAGTACTAGCACCGGAAGAGGCGGAAGATATCGAGTTTTTTGTGCTCGAAGTGCCCACCAAGCTTGAGTTTCGCGAGGTTCTTCTGGAGTCAAAAGATTTAGCGGAAGAAGATCTTCTCGATAAGAACCGGGGCTGTGACAAGTTTGAAGCACCTAGGTTTCCCTGGTAAGGAGATTGGGAAGGAGGAGGCGGGTTTGTCCATGGCGGTCCGACCGGATAAGTGGGGTAGTCGTAATTTGGAGTATTTACCAGTGTATTACTGGGATGGCCTGATTTGAAGATCGGGGGAGGGATACCAGTAGTCATGACGGGTTGGCTAATGGAAGGGGTTGAAGAGATGGACAGCGACAGACTATTGGAGTAGAGATCGCCACTCTTTCCGCTTAACGAGCCGCCTGAAACGGGAAAATACGGATTATAGTACCCAGACTTAATTAAGGGAGTAGAGGGTGGAACCGCGTTAGTGGACAATTTGGCATCAAGGATGCAATGGTGCCATTCAAAGCCATTGAGCGAGTCGAGAAGAGTGGTGGCAAGCTCCCAATTGTAGATCTCCACGGTTGCTATACCATTGCCCGGCTCCTCTCTTTCCTCCTTCTCCCGACCCCGATCTTCCCTCTCAGGCTTTGACGTCTGGGTGCGCATCTTACCGTTATCATCAGTAGAGCCGAACAGAACAACTCTGTAGGGCAATTCGTCTTCAGGTTCGAAGTTGGCCTCAATTATGGAGTCAATGAGCTCTTCCAACTCTTGCTGCAGAACGGAAGAGTCTAATGGGGTCAATTGGAGTGTAAAAGGGAACCTCAAAATAGAGGGGGGGTCTTTGTACTGGATCATATTATTCGGGTAAAGCTGGTAATCAGGTAAGCTCGGAACGAAGGGTTTGGCATTCATGTCGTACCCGGAAGAGAAATTGGGGTCTCGCTGCAGCATTGACATCTCAAACGGTAAAGAATTGCAAAATTTGTTTATGGGGTATAAAGGAGAACGGGTTCTGTGGAGTGAAAAAAGAATGGTTCTCAATAGGAAGGATGTTTATCTCTCAAAGCAAAAAGATTCTCCAGAGCTTGGGGCTATTTCAAATGTACCCAGTAAACCAGTTGAATTCTTGACGTAAAAAAATGTGTATTTCAGTAGACACCTTTCGTTTTCTTGATTTTGATTGGAAAAAATTAAGCCACAGGGTCCTACCCGAAATCGTACATAATCAAATGTTCCGAGAGCGGGGACCCCAATCCTACAATAGATGCGTAGTAATTCGCAGTCAGAGGGTGGACCTAAAGTGGTTACAAGAACCATTATTTTTTCCTGACCTACAATTGTACGTCTTAGACCAACTTGCCCCACCAGTTGGCTCGTGAGACCAATCGTTGACTCGTCAATGTTGAGTCATCTTCACATTCAAGGGGTAGGAGGCTTAATTTCGACCAGAAAAAAAACAGTTAGGGAACGACCCGCTCCCCTCCTTAAGTGGTTTCGATATGAAATTCATGATCCTATTGAACATTTTTAGCATAAAACGCCGAGATTCGCTTAGATACACAATGCTCTTTTCGAGTTATGATTATGATGGATGTTTACAGCTCATCGTGTGCATTTGGCGAATAACAGCGAATCTTCGAGAGTATAAGCCCTATTATGGCCCATATATTTGCTCATGGCACGTTTACACCGTCTCTCCTCGTGTTTGATGAGATAAGGAAGTCCAAACAGAGGTGTTTCAACGAAGATGGCACGTTAGTCTCTGCACGCTATGATTATATTTTTTGGTTTCGCTATATTTTTTAGTCCAACGTTTTGTGCAGCAAGAACGATGAATCGTAACCAGCGTGTGTGCAGGATCTACCTCTGGCAAATTTTGCAACTTGGACTATTACGCAAACAGGCACAAACCTCAAGCTTCTTTCTGACATCGTGGTGCCATGGACCCAGAAATCCAAGAGGTAGTGCCAGAAGAGGGTATTAAAATTACCGTAGACGACCAAGACGATAAACTCAGCTCCCAATCACTCGAGAAACCCGATGTTTCCCAAGCTCCTCTTGAGTTTAACGCAGTCCAAAAACTGAAGGAGGCTGAAGACATACGTCCCACAATTTCGGGAATAGCGGTCCAGGCCTCTCCAAACATATTCTGGTTTTGCTTGTTATTGGCATCCACGGCGTTTCCCTTAGGCTGGGATGTTGGAACGACCGGAAGCTTGATTGACAATGAACTGTTTCCGTACAAACAATTATCGTCCGTTGAGCTAGGCACACTTGTATCATCATTTATTTTTGGTTCACTTCTTGGCTGTATCACCCTTGGTCTGCAGAGGCTAGGCTTGAAGCTAATCCTCCGAATTGGGACAGCTTTGTATGGAGTGGGCAGTTTGATTGAAGTCTTGTGCCTACACTTCGTGCACAGTTCGCCCTGGGGATTTATTGTTGGCCGGTTTATCAATGGTATAATGTGTGGGGCATTTTGCGTCGTTGGGCCCTTATATATGAATGAGTTGGTTGTGAATGGCCACCCCAAGCGTGCTTTATACTTGAGCTTCTTTCAAACCATCACTTGCCTTGTTCTATTATTGGGAAACTGTTTGAAGTTGGTCTGTCAAGATCGGCTGTTGATAATTGTGATCTGGGTGGCTAAATTTATTTTCATCATAGTTCATAACTTGGTTTTGATATGGGTTCCAGATTCTGTCAAGCACTCAGTTGTTACTGGCAATGATAGTAGTCTTTTGGAAACTTTGACCCGATTGTACGTCTTTGATAATATGGACAGAAACGAGGTGTTTCAACGGATCAAACATGGTTTGGTTAGTAATTATAATGCTCAAGAAAGCAACTGGCTTTCAACCTGGAAGAACAGAGAAAACAGAAACACGATATTCAGATGCTGTTTGCTCATGGCTTTCCAACAATTAACTGGAATTAATTATTTCTTCTACTATGGCAATATAGTATTCCATTCAAGATATGCAATTGTGCTCTTGAGCATCATAAATCTAGCAGGATCGTTAACCAGTGGCCCACTTATTCAATGCTTTCAAATAAAATATGTGCTTGCAGTCAATGCCCTTTTGATGGCAGTATTAATGAGTGTATACGCCGCCGTGGGCTCGACTTCGCTACATCTTCTAATGGTAACCAGTTGTATGTTTATCTTCTCTTTTGCAATTAGCTGGGGGCCCTGCTGTGGAATTGTTACCAATATACTCAGTAATAATAACGCAACGATTGTTTCGATGGCGGTGGCCACCAATTGGGGCACGAATTGGATTATATTGATGGCTACACCAACATTGATAGAAGTGATGAATTTTGGCTACGGCTACATCTTCGTGGCCAATCTTTTGGCAATGTCGATTTACACATGGCAGTTTTTAGAGTGACCCGGATATACTTGTGTTGTGTCGCTACCATTGCCTTATGAATGGGCGGATTCTCGTTTTTGTAACGTGTTTATATATTACTCTTTTGCGATAAACGAAACCTCGAATCAATTGCTTAATTTATACGTAAACGCACTGCACCTGTCCCACCCAACCGTTAGCTAATTTATCAAGCGAGTAGGTGCCAACACTTCATACCCCATCATAATGGATGCAACAAAGCGGTCCACACAAGCCTGTTTAAGCGTCCAGGGGTCGCCAAGTGATTTGCATCAACTGTAGAAAATATGATCGAGTAATTAAGTCACTTTTCAGAGATACAAACCAAAACAGACTAACTGAGACCTACTCCGCCGCAATCTGTGCTGATTACACGTTCTTGCTCATAACATCATTGCGCGGTATTTTGTTTCGGGGCAGAATGGTTCGCAGGACGCAACAGAAACGGCGCGTTCGACCTATTATTATTGATTGCTCCACCAAGTTTATTTACGGGGACAGCTTCTACCCTGTTCATCTGCCGGATCATTTGAACACCTCGGAAAATGTGCGCATTTTGAAGAAGAAGTCGCAAAACCCTCATCGATCATAGGGCATTGTCTTTGGTGTCACCACTATACAATAGATCCGAAGCAAAAAAAAAGTCGCTATAAAATGCGGAATCTCTGACATTTGGCTGAGAGTTGAATTCCATAATTTCATGATGAGGCTGGCAGCAGCGCCATGCCTCAACCGTAGGAGGACCACCAGTTGACAAGTGACATCGTGCTTTGTTTTTTCTTTTTCAAACTTGTAGTTCCGGCATCCCAATTTGAGTTTGAGATCGGCTATACTTTACATCTGGTTATATTTACACTTTTTAGCTATGAGCAGTTCTAAATCTGCAGTTAAGAAAGGAAACGGATGCGTCGAGACCGCCTTTGCTCAAGATTCAAATAATCGTAAACACTGCCGAACGAATGATCTCAAGTCGACCGAGGAGCCAAGCGTTATCCCCGATACCGAAGCCCGTATTGTTGAAGCGATCTTTTTTGACTCGGTGTTGTATCTCCCCTTTGGCGGCGCCAGCCCAGAAGATACGTCAATCGACTTAAAACGGACCTCCACATGTCGGCAATCCCGTATGCAATTCAGATCTGCGACCTTATTTTTTTGTAATATGGGATTGGATCAGGAACCAACAATCGAGAAAGGGCTAGGAACCGAAAGAAAAATCTAAAATTTCACCTCCGATTATCACCGAGCACGTCAGAAATGTTACGATATCGTGATTATAAAATTGTCCGTATTTAAGGCGGGGGCTTTAAAGAGTAGTTTCCTAAATGTTTTTATGTGAATAATACAGCAAAGAAGCATTGTAACAAGACTAAAAGTAAAAGAAATTGCTCGCCAATGGCTGTCTCCGATGTTTGGGCTTGTGACACTACCCAGCGATGCTTCGGCTTCAGCGCAACGGTCCAATCGCTGGGGCAACCGCGGAGTGCATTACTGTCATGTGTGCCGATGAAGCTGGTAAGAGGCTCAGATGAGATCGCATTTCGGGAAGCATATGCACGTACGTATTGCTAATCAGCGTGTCTAGAAGTCAAACAGTTGTTTGATACTGTAAAGTGGGTAGAGTTTAATGCAAACTCGCACCGCATACAGTTTCCGAGATCAATACCGAGATGGCTAGGCTTGCGGTTGTGAAGAGCCGCAACATTTTACTTGGCCAGCATCAGATTACGCCCAAGAAAGGAAACTCAAGAATTCTGGATTGTTTGTCCGAGATGCGTTAGAAGGCATTGATACGCTGCCAGGAAGAAGCAGATTCGAGGTTCCAGATGTCAGTCTCAGAAGTTTGACATCACTCGATTCATGTGCATAAATTAGTATATGTATATTATCCTCAACGGTTTTTTTTTAGGCAATTGACCCGAAGTGACTTTGATCATTAAGCATGGGTGATGTGAGCTATCGTAGTCTAACGTGAGAGCGGAAACTCATTCCAATTGAAGTTTCTCACTTCTACACATACAGGTCGACAAGCAGTAGGGTGATGCCTAGCATTTTTGAAGTCTATTGTTTGATTGAATAAGCCCGAATTCACTATGCCTAACTAAATGCCAATTCCCAGCTATACTTAATGCCGAGATTTCTTTTCAAATCATCAAAAAAAACTACCTTCCTTTTTGGGATTTAGGATTGAACTTCGCTCCCAGAACAATTATTTTTTTTTGGCTCCCAGTAAATTTCCACATTGTTATTTTTTATGTGCCAAATCTTTATTTTTTAAGCAAGTCTTCCTGGTGAGTGGTTAGAATACCTTTATGTAATCCGAAGTATTATTTTACAGATAAATTGTCTACTTGTTACAGTAACTACATTTGCTTCAAACTTCGGACCAATCTTATAACTGTTCTTCTACTCGAGTTCTTTCTCATCTACATAAGTCCTGAAAGTGACTTCCCTATCCTTTCCCAAGTCGTGCTTCAGTACAGTCCATTTTTTTACCTGATCACTTGACATTTGATATTTCTTCAACTCCCAATTGTTGTCATTCAAGAGTCACTGGTTCTCCATTGCACGCTCCCAAACAATTCCTCATCCACACCCTTTTCAGCATCTGTTCCACTCACTGCAAGCAGATCTAACTCAAAAGGTGCCTACCCTTAGTTTTCATTCATTCACTTCAATTCTTCATCCATTCCAGCGACCTGAGATTCCTAGTGCCCTAGGTGTATGAAGCAGCTCCATCATCTTTGATCCGAATATAAACAAAAGAGATTGAGGTTGTAAGAGCTACCATCCTTCATCCTAGCAATTGTTAGCCACGTTTCATGTCAATAAGTCCACTTCTTTGATCAGACTCAATCAGTGAATGCCAGTAGTATATTCGTGGGTGAACCCTTGACAGATCCAACCCCAACAGAGCTATCGATACTGATTCCATCCTTATAGCAGTTCCAACAAGCAAAGCTCTTACTAATCACGACTAGATCGTCCATCTTGTATTAGATCCGGACAGACCTCATTGATTGTTATTCCATCCTTATATCGGATTTACGGCCTAGACAGATCATTTATCGTGACTCCATCGTATATCAGGTTCACGGCTTAAAGAGACTATCGATCGTTACTCGATTCCATCCTTATACTACGGCCTAGACAGACTATTGATCCACATTCAATTGTCTTTCTTTCCCTGTGTTGTCTCTTCAAATGGCTCGAAAAAGGCTAAATCCAGCAGTCAAAAGGAGTAGAACAAGATCAGGATGTTTGACCTGTCGTGACAGACACATGAAGTGCGATGAACAGCAGCCAGTGTGCCGCAACTGTATCAAATCGAAAAGGAAATGTTATCGAGGGATCAGATTGAATTTCACCCAATACACCATCTACAACCCCGAAGACAACATTCCTGCCAGCTACCTAGCAAATGCAGAGAACACCCCCACAAACGAGTTCAAGCTTCTAGACCAATCCATTACCATTGCTTCCTTGTATCATAACGGGGAACAACTATACGAGCCGTATTTGCACCTTCATGATGCAGAGGATTTGATCGAAGCAGACTACCAGTTCCAGCAGGACGTCAGCAATCTTCCTGCGGTGCGTCCCGACGTTCCTTCCTCCTTCCAGCCCACCTATAATGAATTTGATGAATCCAATGCCAAACACGAAAATGCTTCTAATTTTGATCACAACACCATTCCTGAAAACTTTGATATTACAAACTTGCTCTTGAACAATAGCTACTATATAAACCAGAATCCTGGGACCAGCTACGACAGTTCGCAAGTGGGTTCGTCGCTGAGAAACGCTTATGGTAATCCAGACTTGACTTCAGCTTCCGGGGACCGAATAAACCAACGCCGTCCTCTGCAACAACCAAGCCTGAACCAAGAGAAGCAGATAAAAAATATCAGAGAACACCATCAGCCGCGACAACCAGAGCCTCCTCCAAGACATGTTCGAGGATCGGTCAGTATCCCCATACTGCACTCCCGATCCGATTTTTCTGAAATCCTTAATATGTCACAACCTTTGCCCGCCACTAGCTTACCTGAAAACACCACTGTTCATGACTACATCAACTTAATTGAAAAGGAAAAATATTACTGGTTTTTGGACCTCTTCAATGAATTGAACATCTGGAAATCATTTATTCCTACCCATTGTCTTCGGGAATTGGACTCGAATTCAGGTTCAAATAGACAATTTCTTTTGAGTTGTCTCTTGAATTGTTCTCTCTACAGCAATATTGATTTTGTCCAGCTCCTTGAACAGCAGAAAGAAGAATGGTATTATGCTCGAAGTCTACAGAAAATCGACTCTCAAAACTTGAGGCTCTATGAAAACCTTCTCATCAGTATCTCCTTAATTCTTTTAAGTGTTCATCTCAAGCTGAACTCGAATGAATGCACAGCTTATACCAAAATTGTGCTTAACAATCAAATCAAAATCTTCAACAAAATTCTCAAGAAGCTCAAACCAATCCTCAAGAATCCCAAGTTCCATTCGATTTTGTTGATCGTATCAATCCAATCAGTGGTGTTGTTGAAGTATGTCCTTATCAAAAGATTCGCTTTTGAAGTGGATTTATCCTTTGACCAACCACAGGCTAGTTCTAGCATCAGTCCGTCCGTTCTGTCTGTTCAATTTAGCGATCCTTTCCAGTCCCATTCTCGGTATGAAAACGTAGTGAAGACGGAGAAAAGCGAGGATATGGCAGATGAAGGGGAAGACTCCGATCATGGAATGGGCGATATGGATGTTGATGAGCTGCTTTTGCCTACAAACTATGGCAATGAAGAGATCAATGAAGAAATACGGTATCCAAACCCCAATGAAATAGAGCCGTCTTTCCAATCCCAGTCTGGTTATCATGCCGATTTGTCTGAATTTATGGAATTGAGTCAGTTTGAAATCACAAATTTAAACCAATCTTTCCACAAGTTCGATATTCCTCAAACGCAGGCGCCAGCCGGTAATCTAGAATTCTCTACGAATCGAAGCGATGCCTTTAAATTGAGAGAATATATCTGGTATTTGATCAAATTGAACTACATCTTACGGCATCCCAATAACAAATCAATTCAGGTGGATTATAATTTTATTTTCAGAGATGAAAACTCGATTCTTCCGAGATTGGGCCAATATTCACTTGCGGATTCACCATCAGAACAAGAGCAATCTGCCACTGGAACTCATCGGATCGTACTTCCGAACGAGCGTGGTGTCGCCATTAATCTTCTTCGAGAGTTTATCAATAAATTAATTAATATTGATAATTTTCAACAGGTGCAACTCTCGAATTTGAAGCTAGTAAATATTTTCCATCTAATTAGCGTATCAATGGTGGATAGCTCAATTAAAATCGGCTGGAAAAATGGCTTTGAATGGACGCTAGTTACCATCGCTGATGACGAATATGGCGCCGACGGGAAGCGAAAGAATCCAGAGAAAGAATTGGTGCCGTACTAGAATTCACGAACGAATATAGTCAGAGATTAGCAGATTTCTACAGATGAAAGCGATAGTAATAGACTTCAGCTATGGAAGACGAAAGCATAGAGAGAAAGAATTGATGCCACACTAAAATAAAGAGTTGGTGCCATCCCAGTTTTCCATGCCATGGAACAAATATATAGCATATATGACCCTGCATCCGAAATGTACTAAGAAAAGTTACCATAATAGATTTTCTGCGGGCAACCGCAAATCGCATGCAACCAATTGTGAGACTGATTCACGATAATCCCGAACAAAATTCCGTCTGGTTGTACAGTGAAAAGTTGGGCGGCATGGGACGGCAACAATCCAGGATGACAGATTTGCTACAGCTACGGAGCAGGCTGGATAGGAGAAGTGCTGAGTAAATCGTACTAATCGAGCATTTTTCATGCCTGACGGGAAAAAGCGTCACAAGTAATTAGTTGATGTACGCTCGCACTCCTATTTTCGGGGTATGCAACGGAGAAACAACAGGCCATTTTGGGAATGTGCCAAATGTGACTTCGCCCGCTTCGAAAATGTGGGTCTAAAGATGAGAGTAGCATGTTTTTGCACCAATTCGGCATTGGCATGTGGCACCCGCAGCAGCAGCGGAAATGAAGTAATTGGGCGTCGGCTTGGAGATTTTGATAGATTTTTTAGAGAAGGCTTGCCGAGGTACCCCTTTCGCAATTGCTATGATAGGCCCAAGTAGTCTCAGATCATTTCCGCGTGGCTGTTATGGATGTTCACTCCTTACACAGGCGTCTGGCCTCGGGACGCTTCCCGGCGCCTTATCGCGGCGCCGTATGGCGTGAATGCTGCACCACACGCGCAAGAGAACCGTTGGCTGTGAAACCAGCCCACAAGTGCCCGAGGTGCAGCTGCGTAGCGGCAAAGATCAATGCACCGAGCATCGCATAACAAGCGACCCGAGTGACTCTAGAGGAGGCCGCGAGCGCCTGAATTTCAGGTCCGACCCAGCTATTATTGTACGAGCACAATTGGTGGGGGAGGCGTAAATCTGCAAGACATCGCCAAACATTTAACAATCGGTTTAATGCTAGCAAGTCCAGAGTTAGGATAATTTATCAACAGATCCAAAAATGAAAATGCGAATTGGGGAGGGTGGGGGAGCAATCGGCCTGCTTAGCAACCCAGCAGAATCACATGCCAACCAGCCCTCGCTAGAATGTCTGAGCCTTGACCAACGGTTGCAGAAGCGTGCGAGCGGTGTCGGAAACCTAACGCGTCTGTTGACAGCACTACATGGACCATAATACAATTGATTGAAGTTTTCCAACGGTGCAGGTGGCTAAAATGCATATCGCTGCATGCATAGGGCCAAATCGTCGTGTAGATCCGAAGAAGAAAGCGCCGTAACCGACCGAATCAGGTATCCTACCGAGTAGTTTGGATCTAAACAGGATAAGCGCTACTTAGCGCATCAGACGTCAGCTTTAGTGCACAAGGGGCAACCGTGAAAAATGCTTTGCAAGACAGCAAGGTTCGATTCTCGGGTGTTGCCACAGTTAGTAACCAGACGCTTATGCACCCCCACGACCGTAACACTAACTCAGGGTCCATGTACGCGCAGTGGTATTGTTAAGTCCAGTTGAGGATATGATTTCCGTACCGACCACCGTATTCAGGCGGATGCCGCCGTGTCGTAAAAGTAACCGAAACCTAATCCGCTACCAAAACTTTGGAGCTAGCTCACTACGGCTCGGAGAAAGGGGTTAAACCCAATTGATGTTTTACAATCAAATGTCGACACGTTTGGTGCGATCACAAATAATAACGTGCACTGACATGGGCCCATTTGCTCCGTAAACTCGGTGGGCTTATTCAATTGGTGACTATATTTAACCTTCGTATTGGCCTCCTTTGTTGCACCTTCTTAGCGGTAGTCTTTGTTCGCAAACGCCGCCGAATATGCAACAATAGCTTTAGAAAGACGATACCTTTGCCGTCAAACATTTCAAATTCCCGAAAATTGTCAAGCATTGAGTTTGGCTTTTACAGTTTTTTAGCAAAAAATTGCGCAATATTTTGTAGCAAATATTCAACAATACTTATTTCCGCGAGACAATTTCCCCATGGGCATCAACATACAGCACTGAGACAAATTTCACAAAAGCACGACATCGTGCCTGAAAAACTCCTATCGGTCATCATTGCTCCTCAAAAATAAGACTAGGCCTTCAATTGAAACGACGGGCTTTGGTGGGGAACGGTAAAACCTAAAGTTCCCGATTTTGTGATAAATGTAATCCCGCGCCCACTGTGAAGCTGAACGGGCTAAGGCTAAACTATGCGACTGACACTAAAAGGAAGAGTTAACCCCGAGCGATTGATAAGTGTAGACTAATGATGAGTGTTACTAAGGTGAAGTGTTACCATGATGAAGTGCTACTATGAGAAAGTGTTACTGGTGGATTTCGCTGGTAATCGTATAGTTACAGTCCTACATTTTCTTCATCAGTAGTTACAGTTTTTTTCTGTTTTTTCAAAAAATCACAAATCTACTGATTTGTTGATGCATCAGGTGGTCACAATCATATCGTGATTCATTCAACAATTGCACTTCCACCTGTGCTGATTATTAAACAATTCCAGCTATTTTTACTATATTGTCTCAATGACAGACTGCTATTTGTACTCACTTATCAAGTATTATTCCGAACAGTGCTAGTTGACAATTTCACTATGAATTGATATCATCACCATAAAACTGTCTAAATCCCAGAGAAATCCAACAATTCTTCCAGAACCCAATTCTTCGAAAGGTGCCCATTCTTCTAGAATGGTCACAGTTCTTCATGCAGGGGTACTCTTCAGAGGGGTCTGCTAGATGTGGTAAATGATCACATTTCCCACCGCTGTTATCGCTTTTATCGGACACCTCCAGTTTTGTCCACCTCTGGTTTCGCACCAACTCAGTTTTTGCTTACGCGAATGATTACGCTATCCAATCCCACACCACCCTCACTTTTTCCATGCCCTAACTATTGCAGCTGTCTTTCTCCACTCGTTGGGCACCCTCGTGCAGGTTACCCGGCCAGAAAATTTTCACTGGGCCGGCAACATATAATGGCCATCGCCGGCATTTTCATCACCACAAACCACCTATTTTGCAATGTCTTTAGGAACTTTATACGCTGGTGACCAGATCAGAGCCTGGATCGCCGAATCTCTTGTCAAGCACCTCCAATTGGATGTCAAGGTCTCCGACGCCTCCGACAAGTCCTTCAAGGCCGCTTTCCCATTGGAAAAGGTCCCAGTTTTCGTTGGCCCAAAGGGTTTCAAGTTGACTGAAGTCATTGCTGTCTCCATCTACTGTATGTATACACATCTAACCCTTACAGATTCTTCTCTAAGAATGCCTGCTGAAATGATGAGAAACCTTTTCAATTATACAGTTATCCCTGTCTTAATAGATCATGTCGAGAATTCATACTCTGAAACAAACAGGCACAAATTTGATATCAATTGCATACTAACATTCTAGTGGTCAACCTCGCCGACCCTAAGTCCAAGTTGTTGGGTAAGAACGCCAAGGAATACGCCCAAGTCTTGCAATGGGCCTCCCTTGCCAACTCCGACCTCATCGACGCCATGGTTGTCAAGACCGTTTACCCATTGCTCGGTAAGCTCCCATACAACAAGAAGAACGTCGACGAAGCCGTCGCTTACACCGACAAGATCGTCTCTGTCTTCGAAGCCAGATTGGCCAACTACACCTACTTGGTTGGTGAAAGATTGACCCTTGCCGATATCTTCGGTGCTGCTTGTTTCGTCAGAGGTTTCCAACAAATCTACGGTACCGAATGGCAAAAGAAGAACCCTAACGTCACCAGATGGTTCAAGACTATCACCCAACACAAGATCCTTCACGACGTTATTGGTGACATCAAGTACGTTACCAAGCCAATTGAGTACACTCCACCAAAGAAGGAAAAGAAGGCCGCTGCCCCAGCCAAGAAGGAAGCTGCTCCAAAGAAGGAAGCCAAGCCAGCCGCTGCTGACGAAGAGCCAGCTGCTGCTCCAAAGCCAAAGCACCCATTGGAAGCTCTTGGTAAGCCAAAGGCCGTTTTGGACGAATGGAAGAGAGTCTACTCCAACGAGGAGACCAGAGAATCTGCCATCCCATGGTTCTGGAAGAACCAATACGACCCAGAAGAATGGTCCTTGTGGAAGGTCGACTACAAGTACAACGACGAGTTGACTTTGACCTTCATGTCCAACAACTTGGTCGGTGGTTTCTTCAACAGATTGTCTGCTTCCACCAAGTACATGTTCGGTACCATGGTTGTCTACGGTGAAAACAACAACAACGGTATCACCGGTTTCCTCTTGGTCAGAGGCCAAGACGTGATGCCAGCCGTTGACGTTGCTCCAGACTACGAATCTTACGAGTTCACCAAGTTGGACGGTTCCAACGAAGCCGACAAGAAGTTCATCAACAACATGATGGCTTGGGACGAACCAGTTGTTGTCAACGGTGAATCCAGAGAAATTGCCGACGGTAAGGTCTTCAAGTAAACTATTGTTGAATAAACAGTCTTAAGAATTTTAATGAATGTAATAACTTAGAAAAACAGGTGTAGTGCTCTTCGATATCGTGTTAATTTGCACAACAATGTAATTCACTTCGGGAAGGGTGAATTGCACGTAAGATGAAGTCAACTAATAGTACACTCAAACTTCACAAAAAAGGAAGTACACGTAATAAACTTCACAAAAGAACTCGTCATAAACTAATAGGGGGAGTTAAAAAGTTATAGACCTCATAGTGAGTGGTAATTATACTCGTGGCACACGCAATGGTAAACTCCTCGTCATTTTTTCAGCTTAAATAGTGCTCTTCACTTCGCAGTTCTAATACAATTCGTCACTAGAGTGATAAGTGTCGCATTTCGTCGCGATAAAATTTCGTAAGGCTCGTCATACTCGTACACGCTAATTTTAGATAGGACAAATGTGGCGCTACGAGATCAAAGTAAAATTGTCGTAAAAAACCCGTATAAACTGATAAATCTGAATAATTAGCTGAATTCCAATGTATCCGCCACAACTCCCTTACTTATTCTCCCACCCATCTTGCCTTTCCATTATTGTCCTCGCCCTGATATCTTTCTGCCCGCCTATCCCTTTACGCGATTCCGCCACGTGACACCACCGACACCGATCAACAGAAAAGTTTTGAACTGATCCAGCAACGAGAACCACACGCCCGGCCAGCCTTTTCACTCTGCTGAAATCCTCGTCGCACGTGCCCTTGTCAGTCCAGACTCCCCAGACTCCGCTGATTGATCACCATGGCCGTTCCCATCCTCAAAAGCCCTTTCATACGTAACATACGAAGGAGACCTTTATCATTGGTTGTCCCAATCGGGGTGATTTTGGTGATATACTACCTCCTTTTCAGTGGATCCCGTGGCCCCGCCAAAGCCGCTCCAAAGTACAACTACAACAAGGTTTCCAAAGGTTGGTTTGGCAAGAGTAAGGACCATGTGGTTCTTCAAAACTTGCCCAAGAATCATATCAGTCACTACGATTTGAACAAATTGACCAATTCGCCAGATGCCTTGGCCAACCAAGAAGAAGTGTTGCTTTTGACTCCAATGTCCAAGTTCAACCCTCAGTACTGGAACAATATCAATGCATTGACTTACGATCACTCTTTGATCACCTTGGGATTCATTTTACCAAGAAATGCCGACGGAGAAAACGCGTTGAAACAGTTGGAATCCGCCATCAAGGCTCTCCAGTCCAAGAACAGATTGAACTTCAAGAAGATCGCCATCTTGAGACAAGACTCCAACTCATTAGATAGTCAAAACGAACAGGATAGACACGCGTTGAGCGTGCAAAAGGAAAGAAGATCGATGATGGCTTTGGCAAGAAACTCTTTGGTTTTCACCACCTTGTCACCTGACCACTCTTGGGTCTTGTGGTTGGACGCCGATATTGTCGAAACCGCCCCTACTTTGATCCAAGATATGACTGCTCATAATAAGCCTGTGCTTTCTGCTAACGTCTACCAAAAATTCATTGACGAGACCACCCAGCAAGAAGCCATCAGACCCTACGATTTCAACAACTGGGTTGAGTCCGAAGAAGGGTTGGCCATTGCATCCAGAATGGCCGACGACGAAATCATCGTCGAAGGCTATGCTGAGATCGCCACCTACAGACCATTGATGGGTCACTTTTACGATACCAACGGTGACAAGTCCACGGAAATGCCATTGGACGGTGTTGGAGGAGGAGCGGTGATGGTCAAGGCCGATGTTCATAGAGACGGTGCGATGTTCCCATCCTTCCCATTCTACCATTTGATCGAGACCGAAGGGTTTGCCAAGATGGCCAAGAGACTTGGTTATGAAGTCTTTGGCTTGCCAAACTACTTGGTCTACCACCATAATGAGTGAATATATAGTGAATGTACGCCAATTGATGAGCGAAGCGAATCAATGAGCAAAGAAAGAGTAGAACAATATTGAAGAGAAGAGTTAATCACTTTTAAAGTGGACGAGTTCTCAATTAGAGAAGTGAATGAGTGATGTGCTATTTTAGAAGAATTGCAGTTAGGAAAGAATAGTGAAATACTTGAGATCACGGAAGGGATTCAAAAAGGAGAGTAATTGCAGTAAGATTGAAGATATTTAGTAAATGTACAGTTTCATAAAGCTTAAAATGACCGAAAGAAAGGCTTTGGAATAATAGACGAAGTACTGATCACCTTAAAATTGAAAAAATGATCAACTTAACAAAACGTCTAAGAATATCATCAACCGGGAAAAAGAATTACAGCAAATTCAGAATAGAAAGGCAAAGGGAGATCAATGGGCTTATAAAAATAATTGGAAGTCAATGGGGAGCATTCAGCTAAATTCACGACATGAACCCATCTCTCTCTAATCCTTCAATTACGTAGATAATTCGCCAAATTACGTCTAGATAGGTATCTATTTCACAGTTTCATTCCTCCTGGTGCAATTTCCAGTAGTATTCACAGGCGCATTTTTACTAGTGCGACGCCTTAAGCCCAATAAATATCAAACTAAATATGCTAATGAGCCCAAAAACCTCTCTAATCAATTGAGTCAATATGCAACAACAGAACCAACTAATAATCATCCCATCCCGTTCCATCCTCCTCCATTCTTATCCACCCTTTCACCCCTTTCCTTCCCTTTATCCTACCTCATCTCGCCTATATGCAGACCGCACTCATCTGGCAATTCCCCCCACGCCGCACCGAATTTTTTAAGATGAGCTCAATAAATCAAATTTATATTTCTGCTCCCTCTACTCTTCCCACCACCTACCACCCGCCAAAATGCAACTCTCATGGAAGGACATACCAACGGTGCCAACTGCAAATGACATGTTGGACATCGTTCTTAACAGAACACAAAGAAAGACCCCCACCGTCATCAGACCGGGCTTCAAGATCTCCCGTATCAGGGCGTTCTACATGAGAAAAGTCAAGTTCACATCCGATGGGTTTGTGGAGAAGCTTAACGACATGATCAGTGGTTTCCCTAACATCAACGACGTGCACCCTTTCCACAGAGACTTGATGGACACTTTGTATGAAAAGAATCACTATAAGGTGTCGTTAGCCGCTGTGTCCAGATCCAAGACTTTGATCGAACAAGTGGCCAGAGATTACGTCAGATTGTTGAAGTTCGGTCAGTCTTTGTATCAATGTAAGCAATTGAAGAGAGCTGCTTTGGGTAGAATGGCCACCATCGCCAAGAAGTTGAAGGACCCATTGGTCTATTTGGAACAAGTCAGACAACATTTGGGAAGATTGCCAAGTATCGATCCTAACACCAGAACCTTGTTGATCTGTGGTTACCCTAACGTCGGTAAGTCTTCTTTCTTGAAGTGTATCACCAAGGCCAACGTCGATGTCCAACCATACGCTTTCACCACCAAGTCGTTGTACGTCGGTCACTTTGACTACAAGTACTTGAGATTCCAAGCCATCGATACCCCCGGTATCTTGGACAGACCTACCGAAGAAATGAACAACATCGAAATGCAATCGATCTACGCCATTGCCCACTTGAGATCGTGTGTGTTATACTTCATGGATTTGTCCGAACAGTGTGGTTTCTCCATCGAAGCCCAAGTCAAGTTGTTCGACTCCATCAAGCCTTTGTTCGCCAACAAGTCTGTGATGGTTGTGATGAACAAGAGTGATATCATCAAGGTTGAAGACTTGGCTCCAGAAAAGCAAGAATTGTTGAAGACCTTGTCTAACTTCCCAGGTGTCGAAGTGATGCACACCTCTTGTTACGAGGAAACCAACGTCATGGATGTCCGTAACAAGGCCTGTGAAAAGTTGTTGACCGCCAGAATCGAACAAAAATTGAAGGGAACTGCCAGAGTCAACAATGTCTTGAACAAGATCCACGTTGCCAAGCCACAAGCTCGTGACGACGTTGACCGTTCTGCCTTCATTCCAGAAGGTGTCAAGGCCTTGGACAAATACGATGTCAACGATCCTAACAGAAGATTATTGGCCAGAGACATCGAAGCCGAAAACGGTGGTGCTGGTGTCTTCAACATCAACCTTAAGGACAAGTACATGTTGGAAGATGACGAATGGAAGAACGATATCATGCCAGAAGTCTTGGACGGTAAGAACGTCTACGATTTCTTGGACCCAGATATCGCTGCCAAGTTGCAAGCATTGGAAGAAGAAGAAGAAAAGTTGGAAGCTGAAGGTTTCTACGATTCTGACTCCGAAATAGAAGACGAAGAAGTGGAAGACATAAGAGAAAAGGCTCAATGGATCAGAGACAAACAAAAGAAGATGATCATCGATGCCAGACACAGAAAGTCCTTGAAGAACAAGGCCCTTATGCCAAGAGACCAAATCAAGAAGTCCTTCGGCGAAATGGAACTGCACATGTACTCTTTGGGTCACGATACCGACAAGTTGAGAGAAAAGGTTGGCAAGGCCAAGGCAGGCAAGGAATTGTCCGGTGTGGATATCTTGAAGAAGAACCAAGGTATCAGATCCGCCAAGCTCAACAAGAAGCAAGCTCCAGTTAACCAACCTAACAGACTTAACGATGGTGTTAACGATGGTGCTATGAGATCGCAAGCTGAAAGATTGTTGAAGGTGCAAAGAAGAGACAGAAATAGAAATGCCAGACAAGGTGAAGGTGACCGTCACAGTACTGCAATGTTGCCCAAGCATTTGTTCACTGGTAAGAGAGGTATCGGTTCCACTGACCGTCGTTAGACGATATTTAGACTCTCATTCATTGACTGTCATTGGTAAGATTTCTTCATTGGCGAAAGACTTTATTCATCGACGACTATCATTGACAATTTATGATTTATCATATCATTTGACAGGCTCTCGTTGGTCACTTGAACATTATTTGTCTGTTCATTTTGTCTAATTCATCTGTTGGGTTTCACTCATCGTTCATTGCCGGGCTTCATTGTTGTTGCTGGGCTAGTTTTATTTAGTCATAATTGTGTAATAGGTTTAGTAATATAAGCATGGAAAATAGAGAAGTTGTAATTAGAAGAAAAACAAGACAGATTATGATAGGAAGAAGGAGACAAGGAATAAGTGAAGCTCAGAGGAGAATGTAGAGTTTGGTTACTGTTAACATCTCAAGAATTTAAATATAGCTGTCAATCTAGACTAGAAACCATAAAAATGGGCTTGGCCTAGAGCAATTATAGGAGACTTCAAGCAGAAGCTCTAATTTTACGCAGTTAAATTATAGAAATTTATCAGAACGTCAGAAGTCGTCCATAACCGAAGTATAGTAGTAAGAAAGCTCGCAGAAACATCAGAATTCTACGGATGTATAATATTGAAGACTCATCGAAGGAGAAATCCTCCATCATTCAATTCTCATTGACTAACTATATTCTGACTTGTCCAAAGCTGAGATTATTTTGAGCCAAAGTATCAGATGAATAATTATCATAAGCCAAAGCATCGGATAAATAAATTTATAAGCCAAAGCGTCAGATCAATTTTCAAACCTAAAGTATAAATAACTCTTTTAGGCGTATCCATATTTATTATGTGCCAGAGCATCGGATCAATAATCTTATAACCCAAAGTATCAGATCAATCCTTCTTACAAGTCAAAGTATAAATAAATACCAGACAATTACTTTTAAGAAGTTCCATTGACTTTTTCTATTACCTTCCTATTGTCACTTCCCTAAGAATTCTTTCTGCATGCGAGCCTAATCCGGCCAAGATTTCACTTCAGCCGAGGGCAAGCTTGCGGCCCAACATCCCAAACCGGGACTACCGGAACCACCATGGTAATTCGCTCACCAGCAAGAAAACCCAGCCGACAATACCCCCTAAGTACTCCAGTTTCATCCCATCGCCCGTAAAGCCCAGTTCCAGCCCGTTGCTCGGTCAATTCGGGTCAGCCGTGCAAAGTCGCCCAGTTGCACCTTGCACCTTGCATACAGTGCGCGCAGATGGACCGCTTGACGTGGATCGAGACCAAGGATTAAGGGTGTTAGGGCCACAGTGGGGCCCACATCTCGTATTTGGATGTAGACTTTGGCCCATTTTGGAATTTAGCTTCCGGCCTTCGGCTCCGGGCCCCCACCACCACCAGTTTTTCTTTCCCCACCACAGTTCCAGTTGTGGTGTTCCGAATCTCGTGCGCTTCTGACATCGGCTTTCAGGGCCCTTTTGTGTCACCAGCCCTTAAAGATAAGAGATAAAGACTCCCCTACGCTATTGTCGTTTGACTCATATCTACTTATACCTGCGCGTCCCAGATAGAACCCAGATAGAAGCCTACCCACCTAAAATCAGTTTCTTGAGCTTTTTCAATCATATAGCTCATTTTATCACCACTCGGGTTAGTTATTGAATCAAGCTTTGGCTTCCCCTGAATTCTCACTGATTTGGTCTGGAATTCCATCACCACAATAAAATCAGAAACCGAGGCTCAAGAGAAGTCTCTCTAAATCAACCCTTGGATTCTTCTGGAACTGCTTCTGAAACAGAGTCGCCCGTGATTCCTTCAGTTTTACCGATTTCACCACTTTCTTCTTCCCATCGCGATCCCGGCCCATGAGCATCGCCGTCCCCAAGTCGGACGTGGAGCCCGTGAGGCACCCCCGGGCCCCCAAATCCAGGAGCTCAGCTCACCTGTCGAACCGTTCCGCCGAACATCCGCCTGGCACCAAGCGGATCAACGTCAGTGATCCCCGTACTACCGACACGGGCGCGTTCAGTTTGGCGAGCGTCAACGCGGCGCTCCCCTCAAACGGCCCAGCGGGAGCTCAGTCCAGCCATTCTAGTCAGTCTAGCCAGTCTAGCCAATCCTCCTCTTCTTCTTCCTCCTCATCTTCCAAAAATTTGAGCCACGTTCCGTGCAAGTTCTACCGCCAGGGGATCTGCCAGGCCGGAAACTCGTGCCCCTTCTCCCATAACTTGGACGGTACCCTCGCAGCAGATAAGTTGCCCTGTAAGTACTTCCAGAAGGGCAACTGTAAGTTTGGGCTCAAGTGTGCCTTGGCGCACTTTTTGCCCGACGGCACCAGGGTCAACTCCAAGAGCCTTTTGCTGAGCTCGGGATACCATCCTAGACGACACCACGGAGCCAATGGCAGCCAAATTAGCGCGAACGGTACTGCGAACGGGAATGCGAATGGCAACGCGAACGGAAACCACAGTGGCAGCGGGCTGTCGCACCCAATCACCGCAGCCGGACAGCACGGCCCAGTGGTGCCACAACTCGCAAGCGTGGCTCAAACGAGCACTACGTACCGCGATCCCGCTAGAGCGGGCAGCCTAGATCTTTCCACCAGTGGCAGCAGTCTTCTCTGGGCGCGCACTGGAAACTCGCCACCAAATTCGCAGCCATTGGATATTTCGTTTTGCGCGTACGACGGCCACACTTCTCCCAAGAGGGTCGCCAATTTCCTCAATTTGGGGGGACCCGGCCAGCCTATGGGCTCGTTTCTGGTTGAAAACGGCTTTTTGAACAATAGTCATGCTAATGGTATCAGTCTCGAGAATGGTCTGTTCAATAACAGCCATTTCTCTCGTGATAGCGGCAATGGCATCAATCTTGACGGTGGTCTGCTCAGCAACAGCTACGGTTTCAACAACGGCTACGGTTTACGTGATAGTGCATTGCTCAACAGTACAAGCGTTGATAGCGCAAGTTTGAACATTACCAATGGTATCAACATGCTCGATAGTGGTCTCAGTAACGGATCCGGAACCTTGACTTCAAGATGGTACCGCTCCTATTCAGCAGACCAGGCGGCGCCCATCAAGCTCTCTTCTCCGCCCAATGGGCTCGGCCGCAATCATCAGTCACCTCCAGCCTCAGCAGGTTTCGGCTCTTCCATTGGCACCGCTTCCAGCCGCTTCTCGTTTGCTTCAGGAAAACCAACTCAGAATTCGCAGCTTGCGTTCTCACCACCAGCGTACCACTATAATTCCACAGCTGCGGATTCATCGGCCATCGTGGACGATGAAGAGTCCTCCAACGGCGACGTGGAAGCAGGAAATGCTGTGTTCGAAGAGGACTACGTGCCTGGCTCCTTGAGTGATCTTATCTTGACACCACAAGAGTCCGTCCGCAGAGACTCTCGTTCGCAATCGGGCACTTTATTGGTTCGGCCCAATTTGAGTGGTCTTGACACCAAGGACGAAAATGGGATTTTCAAGAAGACAACGCCTGAGAAGCCTGTTGTCGAGACTGACGAGAATGTCTTTTTGATGGAATAACTTCTAAGCAAGTTGCGAAACAGATAAATTCCTTTTTGAGGGAATAACTTCTAAACAAGTTGCGAAACGGAAGAAATTCTTTTTAATCGCTTTACGTCGAGATATCAGTTGCGAAGCGGAGGAAATTTTTGATGGAATAACTTCGACAAGTCAGTTGAACGGACAAAATTGTTAATGATTGACTCGTAATTTCAAAAGATAGCGCCTGAGAAGGCAGTTGTTAACGAAAACGTTTTTTGGACTAAAAATAATTAAAAGTTGATTTAGAATGCTTCAGATCAATCGAAGCTCAGGGATGGACAGGCCAATCACTAAACTCGAGGTTGGTAACACTGCCAAAAAATTAGGAAAACAGTTTATTTCTATTTTTATTTCTCTTTTTATTTCTCTATTTTTATCATATATCAAGGTTTTTTCTCCATTTTTCTTTTTTTATTATATCAAGGTTTGTTTGTGGAAAAATTTTAGAGTTGAGTACTAAAATTAGGAGCAGGTTTAATGTTTATAAGGTGTTTATATGATGATAAATTAATCGTGAAAAAGTGTAATATTAACCAGGTTAGTCGGGGAATAGTTTGAATTAATCGAGTAATTGAATTAATTGTAATGAAATAATGATACCGGACTAATTATCCTGGATTATCGACTTGATTAATTCTAAAAATTCGTGCTGGATTTTTCCTTCTCATCAATTGGTCTTACTCAATTCTCTACTAGACATTTCTTATATACACTGTCTATACGCTATATACAACTATTTATTGCTTAATTTTGCGTGGGTTCTCCCGGTAAATGTCCCCACTGGCCTTGGTGAATGCCATCATATACTTCACATTGGCAAACTTGTCATCTGGAGTCACCTTTCTCAAGTGGTCCGATTCGAACAAGGTTCCGGCCAAGTACATTTCTCCGGTGTATGGGTTCAAGGTGTACACCAAGTAGTCCTGCACCGTGCGCACGGTATCCTTGGTTTCGCCTGCATGCTCAATTGTCACCTTTTGTTTAGTGGAAGTCTTCAACACAAACTGGATGTACATCGTGATTTCGTTGGCGTCTGGTAACACATTAAAGGAAACAACTTTGGGGTTGGACTCCAAACCCAAAAGTTCCCATTGAAGCTTGGAATCAGCAGGGAAGGTCTTGGCACGTGCAATCAAGCTGTTGGTGACCTCCACGCAACTGACTTGACTCAATTGTTTTTTCAAGTATGCCTCGCGCTCCGCCAACCGTTTGCTGCACCCGCTGGCAAACATCTTGTTGGTTTTTACGAACAATTCGATCGCGTTATCTTTCCACTCGTTGAAGTGCAACTTCAACCCGGTCTCTCTTCTGTACTTGATGATACTGTAGGTGTTGACCACAAAGGCACCCAAACGACGGAACACCAACTTGTGCCACGACGTCACGGGGCAGTCTCTGAATCTGGGGGGAACGTAGAAGTCGGCCATCACGCCGATGAAGTTGAGCGGCACCTGGGAAATGTCACCTGACTTGGGCACCTTCCGCTTTTTGGGGGCGGTGGATGCAAGACGGACGGAGGGGAGAAGTGCCGGGCGCAACGCGAGCGCTGGGGCTCTAGTGCCGAGGATTCTGATCATGGTGGTGAAAAGTTTGGGACTTAGGATCATCATTTTGGTGGAAAAATCATTCTCGCAATAGGCGGTCACGTGATAAAGGGTCAGGTGACGGAAGATCAAAAAATCATCTACTATCTACAAAAATTCTCGATGAGCATCCTGAACCCAGGCTTACCCCAGTTTTATTCTCCAATTTTCAAAGGCTTCCTGAAGTGATTTCACCAACTCAACACTTCATTGGCTGAAATATCTCCTCACCCTTTTTGCCCGTGTTTTTTCGCTTCAAAATCAATTTTTAATTGAGTCACCAAATGCCATCAGCACAACCCAAAGGAGGCAAGCAAAAGCTTGCGCCCGAAAAAGAGCGGTTTCTTCAGTGCTGTGGAGACATCTCACTCGAGCTCGTGGCCTCGCTCAAGACCTCCAAAGATATCAACCTTAACGGGCTCATTATCCGTTATGCCAAGAAGTACAAGCTTAAACAGCAACCACGTTTGACCGATATCATCTCGTCGATTCCCGACCAGTACAAGAAGTATCTTATCCCCAAGCTCAAGGCCAAGCCCGTGCGGACGGCCTCGGGTATCGCTGTGGTGGCGGTGATGTGTAAACCA
The DNA here is from genome assembly GCA_030568515.1 of Suhomyces guaymorum. Classification (NCBI taxonomy): domain Eukaryota; kingdom Fungi; phylum Ascomycota; class Pichiomycetes; order Serinales; family Debaryomycetaceae; genus Suhomyces; species Suhomyces guaymorum. The sequence goes on from JAJMGD010000006.1 coordinate 509,572, forward strand.
CACCGTTGTCCCCACATTGCCTACACCGGTAACATCTGTGTCTACTGTCCTGGTGGGCCCGATTCCGATTTCGAATATTCCACACAGTCATACACAGGCTACGAGCCCACCTCGATGAGAGCGATCCGGGCCCGTTACGACCCCTACGAACAATCCAGAGGCCGGATCGAGCAGTTGCGCCAGTTGGGCCACTCCATCGACAAGGTCGAATATATCATCATGGGTGGTACCTTCATGTCGTTACCCATCGACTACCGGGAGGAGTTCATCACCCAATTGCACAATGCCTTGAGTGGCTACAACGGGCGCGATATCGACGAGGCGATCCGTTTTTCGCAGCAATCACAGACTAAATGTGTGGGTATCACAATCGAAACTCGTCCTGATTACTGTACCGAAACCCACTTGAGCGACATGTTGAAGTACGGCTGTACCCGGTTGGAGATCGGTGTGCAGTCTGTGTACGAAGATGTGGCCAGAGACACCAACCGTGGGCACACCGTCAAGGCGGTGTGCGAGACCTTTGCAGTGGCTAAAGATGCCGGTTACAAGGTCGTTTCACATATGATGCCCGATTTGCCCAATGTGGGCATGGAGCGTGACTTGGAGCAGTTCAAGGAATACTTCGATAACCCCGATTTCCGGACCGACGGTCTCAAACTTTACCCCACCTTGGTGATCAGAGGCACTGGGTTGTACGAGTTATGGAAAAAGGGACTCTACAAATCCTACAACGCCAACGCCTTGATTGACTTGGTGGCGCGCATCTTAGCATTGGTTCCTCCCTGGACCAGAATCTACAGAGTGCAAAGAGATATCCCCATGCCATTGGTCACTTCTGGTGTGGAAAACGGTAACTTGAGAGAGCTTGCCTTGGCCAGAATGAAAGATTTCGGTACTTCCTGTAGAGACGTGCGGACCAGAGAAGTGGGGATCCAAGAGGTGCACAACAAGGTGATTCCCGACCAGATCGAGCTCATCAGAAGAGACTACTACGCCAACGGAGGCTGGGAAACCTTCTTGTCCTATGAAGACCCCAAGCAAGATATCTTGATTGGTTTGTTGCGTTTGCGGAAGGCATCGAAGAAATACACCTACAGAAAAGAGTTCACTTCTCAGCCAACCTCGATTGTGCGTGAATTGCATGTTTATGGCTCGGTGGTGCCATTGCACTCGCGTGATCCACGTAAATTCCAGCATCAAGGTTTCGGAACCTTGTTGATGGAAGAGGCGGCCAGAATCGCCAGAGAAGAGCACGGATCCAGTAAGATCAGTGTGATTTCGGGTGTCGGTGTGAGAAACTATTACGCCAAGTTGGGCTACTTCTTGGACGGGCCATTCATGTCCAAGATGCTCGACGAGGAGGAGTAGGTGGAATAGCACGTATTTATAGGCATCAATATATAAGAATATTGCAAAAGAAAATGGATTCATGTATTTTTGGAATTATTAAAGTTGGAAGATAGGTGGTGTTACTTCAGCAGTCATAGTAAACTGCGCCAAGATAATATATTTTAGGATACTCAAGCTTGGAAATTTGCAGTTACTAATCATTTTTCCAGTACTTAAGTTGAAGACGATGGAAATTCCAAGCTTGATATGCTTTCAATCACCTTAATTACATGTTAATCACCTTAATTACGTTTGACAAGGGTCTGTTTTCATCCAGTCTTGAAGATCTATTATATACCTTACGAGGTGTTGGAGTTTTTATCCGTTTCTTAAGATTAATATATTATATTACTGAAACCAATAGTACATATTCTATCATAATATCTATGAGAACTTGCTCCACCAGAAAAGCAAGCGGAAGCTATAATTGACAAAGAAATTTGCCTCCACCTAAGAAGCAAGTGGGGGCTATAATTGACATTTGTTCCACGTGGAATTCAGTTGGAAGCTTAAACTGACAAAGAAATTTGATGCTGTGTTGTATGAGGGCCCAAATCTTGATGTCCATGATTATGATTATGATTATAATTGTGATGATGATAATGATGATGATGCGACGATTCTTTTTGGGTGGAAATCTTCACCTATCTGTTCATGAAGTTTCTGTTGGCGGCCAATCCACCTTTGTGTAATGCTGGAGGTTTAACCTTGTTTCTTAATAATGATTGAACGTTTTCAATATTTGGAGGTGTAGGTCCTAAAGATGCGACGGCGCTCTTCTTGACACTACTTGATCTGCTGACCTTATTTTCGCTCAACGCTTGGACTCTAGCAGTTACCAGTTCGGCCATGTGTGGATCAACTCCTCTATATTTGATCAACCATGAGTTATTCAACAATGCGGCATATGATGGTCTTAAATCGGGATTCTTGTTCAAACAGGACTTGACAAACATTTGTGCCTCTTTACTGTAAAAACTAGGATCTAACTTGGGTGGATCACCATCCACAATTGCACTCAATTGCGAGAAAATGTTACCGTAGGTTTCGGTAGGGTAAGGGTAATGTCCAGCTGCAACTTCAAGTATCGTCAATCCGAGAGACCAGATATCTGATTGCACTGAATAAGTGGCATCATCAGGATTCATGGTCTTGATTCTTTCCGGTGCCATATATGATTGACAACCGATGTTGGTCTTAGCCAAAGATGCGACAAGGTTTCCGGATACACCGAAATCACAAAGCTTAACTTTTCCCATAGTGTTGATAAGAATATTGGTAGGCTTGACATCTCTATGGATGATGTTATGCTGATCTTTTAATTCTTTCAATCCACGGATAACACATTCGGTGATATAAGCCAAGCTAGCTTCGTCTTGGACTCCATTGTTATTACCGTAGATCTTATCAAGGGAGCCACCGTCCATATACTCCATGCACATGTAAACAGCCCCTTCAACAAAGAAAGCACCGTAAAAGTCGACGATGTAAGGAGAATCACACTTGTGTAAAATTTCAAGTTCCATCAAGATTTGGGTGAATTTGGACTCATCCAACTCTAAACGAACTTCTTTCATCGCCATAGTAACCCCGGTTGGTTTGTGTAAAACCTTCGAAACCGAGCCGTAGTTACCTCTTCCTAATTCTTCGATATATTCCATATCTTCCAAGGAAATATGGAAGGAGGAACCAGATGAGAAGTCCACACCTTTAGAGTGTAAAGACGCCTTACCGGCAAAATTCAACTGACCTGACTTAATATCGACGTACTTGGAATAGTTGGCGAATAATCCTTGCAATTGAGGCTTCTTATCGTCTTCTGGCGCAGAAACCGGAGCGGCGTTAGCTTCGAATGCAGAGGTGTCGCTGGAGTTGCTATCGGTACGACGGTGTTGTGGGAGATCGCTATTGGAGGCGTCAAGATTCAATTTGAAGTTTGGCTTGTTTTTGCGCTCAGACAAGCGTCTGGAGATGCCGCCAGTGGTATTCATGGGGAGGGACGATCCAACATTATCGGTGCGAGAATCGAAGTTGATGGGGGCATTCAACCCGTGTGACTTTTCAGAGGTCAAATCGTCGGCAGATGCTGCTCCTGCTGCTGGTGAAGGTGGGCCTGTGATATCGCTCATATTGAGCTTCATACCTCTTCTTTGCGAGAGCGACGGTTTCTTCTTGAGTTCCACTGCACTAGGAGTGCCAGAAAGACCAGCGTTTTGGCCCGGCATTCTTGCCATTGCTTGTGGGGTGGCGCTGGTGCCCATTCCGAGCATATTGGAGGGAAGCTTGGGAGGCGTGGACGAAGGGGTCGAAAAAGCGTCCTTGCTATTATGATTACTGTATGGAGATGGGATCTGTGCTGGAGAGCCTTGGTCGTTGTTGGAAAGCAGGCGTTTGTTGGCGGGATGGTTGGGGTGGTCCAAAGGAAGCGGGGGTATTCCCGAGTCGCTGTTGGAATGATATTGGGGAGGACTGTTGGGAGCGGAGTCTCTGCTGTTGCTTCCTGGTGAATGCATGGCTGTTCTTTTCTGCTGAAAGGCCAAGATACGGGCCTTGATGTCGCTGCTCAATTGGGGCGCCGACGAGGTGCCTATGGGAGGAGAACGCGGCGGAGGAGAGCTGGTGCCGACTCGATCGTCATGTTGGCGCAACGAGAGTCTGTCAAAGTCTTGGGGAAGTGGCAGGTCGGACATGATGGGCTAGACCATATATGGAGATGCAAGGAGTGAAAATTGAAAGGAACGACTAGGCTGGGAGGTGCTGGGAGATATCGGGTATAGAGGATATCAAGGCGGGTGGTTGAGCAGGGTTGGAAAGGCTACCGAAGGAGGAGCGGGTGGCGATAACGCTGGAACAACTTTTGCAGCTTTATGGGTGGATGCAGTGAAGATCGCTTGGAAACGGCTTCAGCTGATGATGGTCTCTTTGATGCCAATTGGGGAGCGCCAGTGGGCTTAGTGAAAATTGAGATCTTATTTGTGAAGGCGGCTTGAGCGTTGATCTCAGTAGCAACAATTCAAAAGTTGGAATGTCAACTTCTTCGCTAGTAGTGCGGCCGTGCGGGAGGGGCGGTAAGGAAAGTACTAGGAGCTTCAATGACGGGAAGCTGGGGGCAGGGTCGACACCACGGATCACTTGTGTAAAGAATAAGTAGATTCGAATCCACACTTGTTGCTCCCTGGAGAAACCAGACAATACTGGGTGATGTGTGCAGGACGTGATACTGCACCAGTTTTTCGGGCGAGGGCTTACAACCTTCAGGGGTGGGAAAGGGCAGAGAATTAGCGAGGGGGGAACCGCTGGACTCAAGCGGAGGGGCGTGTGGCAATTGTAAGAGAATAATGCACGATCTACAAGCGAAAACAGCTAAAAGAATGGCTATCGGAGACCACAGATATGGCTCAATTCTACGGGGCTGTTGTTTCCAGCGCTCGCTTCTATATTTGGTACCGACACATTCAAGGGTCTTTGTGTTCTGCTGTTCCTGACACTTTCTTTTCGTTTCATTGATTAGATCCACTGACGGCAATCCGTACAGAAGATTAGAGATCAGCAGATTGCGCGGCGACAATTTGCCAGGTGCTAGACATTGACGGACTCGACCCTTATACAAGTTCATTGGGTCTCTAGAACTGGCAGCTTTAGGAGGGACCTCTTTGGCCCATGTCTGTAGCAAACGCTTGGCGGCGCGGTTGAAGATTTGCGAGAAGTCATCTGGCGCCAAGTTTTGGGTGAATGCCCACTGACACGATGACAGCTGGAAGCGGGTTACGAGCTTCGCTCTCGGGCTTCCGCAATGTAGTGGAAGTGTCTGTCTGGGAACGAAAAATTTTTAGTCATCATTAATAATTGGCCTACACAATCGGTAGATAGCATGTCTTGAACAGTGGGCTTACTCGAGGCTTTGGCGTGGGTATGGTCGTAAATGCATCGATTGTGGACCCGCCTTAGTCCCGTCGCGTGCACATTCGGTGACGTCGAAACCATCGGCCCGATATCTTATTTTTGCGACTGCCATCTCAATCTCACCAGATACGCAGAATATTTTATCTGAGACTTTCGGCCGAGCACACTGGGTGGATCTCCGCGCCTGAAATTCCTTTTCGCGGGCGTCCCACGACTCAACATGGCTAAACTCAAGCAATTGCCACCACCGCGTCGCTACCTGACCTCTTGATGTCCAATGAGCTTGCGATCCAGATCAACGACTATGACTCCTACCAGGCAGCCCCCACCAAGCTCGACCAATTGTACCTGCAGGTCTCGCAGGTGCCGATAATCCGACTTTACGGGTCCATCGCGGTGCACCCCCACACTCGCAAAAAGCACACCCATGCAGAAAGCAAAAGGGCCAAATTGGCGAGCTCCCCCGCATGTTTCAATGTGCTAGTGCACATCCACAACTTCTATCCTTACATCTACGTGGACTGCCACGAAGATCCCGACAGTGTGAATACTGATGCCGTCACACAAGTGATCGAGGCAGCCTTGGCAGCGTCTTTTGCCAAGTCGCGCCGCCGTGCTGCAGACAGTGATGAGGACGACGAAGAGTTCCAGCCATTGTCTCTGTCGATCAGAAAGTACGTAGCCTCCGTTTCTGTCGGACGAGGAACCGCCATCTACGGCTTTCAGCTCGGGATGCGTCCGTTCTACAAGATCTCGCTTCTTTCGCCTGTGTATAAAAGCAGGTTGGTGAAATTGGTGGAAGAGGGACGAATCAAGTTTGGAGAACAGGACAGGGAGATTGAAACTGCTCATAACGAGCAAGATATAAATGAGTCTACCCATGTTCCGAACGAGGCCGAAATAAGGAAAGCTTCTAGAATCAGAGATGACTCCTCTCACGTCCCAAACGAAGGCGAAATTAGGAAAGCTTCCAGAATCAGAGATGACTCCACCACTAAAAAGCCCATTCCTGGCAAGTACCGTAAGCGCAACGTCTACGAGGCCCATTTGACTCATCTCGTCCAGTTTCTCACCGATTTCAACCTATTTGGATGTGGCTGGATGAATCTTGAACGTGTCTATTTCCGCACACCGCTCCTTGCACCCACACAGCGAGACTTCCACTCCCGCGCCCAAATAGATATGCTTGTAGGATTTTTGAAGCCATTTGTGACCAAGTCCAATATTCTTGCCAGTCTGGGCGAGGAAACGCCGCTGCGCTACGACCGGATCGGCACTTCGATGTTGGAAATGGACGTCCAAACTGAAAATATCGTCAACCGTCGTTTGCTTTCGCAGCGCGACCCGCACCAGAATTTCAATGAGCTAAGAGAGTTCAAAAAAAGGTTGGAGGCTGCGAAAAAAATAGGCACCGATAAGCACAATAATAGTAATGATATCCTGGCGACATTCCATTCGATTGGCGTGTCTCAGGCCTCGAATCCACTCGCAGAACTCGAGGTCCCGACCCAAATATTCCTTTCCTCGCTAGAGCACGTCAACGCTGACCTCAAGTACCAATGTGAGGTCAAGGGTGCCATTCTTAAGGCCCCAACTATTTACATTCCCTCAGAGTTCCGCCATCCTTTCGGTGTGCACGTGTTGGGAACAGGCTCCACCCCCTGGTCCAACCAAACAGAGTTGGACGACTTGTTACGCTACTCCGTCCGTTTGAACGGTGCCACTAGCTTGGACTATAATGAGTACGCGCGCAAAATGTTAAATCCGCAGCGACAATCAACATTTGCAAAATCGAGTGCGAAATCTTCTGGAATTTTGCAGCAAAAAAGTACCGCGGAGTTGCCCACTTGTTTTGAACTTGTGGACCTCGAACTCACCCGAAAGGTCCATGAGTATCAGCTCTATGAAGGTGCTGACCTAATCAGATGGATGGACTATCGTGGCTTGTTTTGGGAGAATCCCGAGGTACCCTCTCTGTCGGAGATAGATAGTCAATCCTCGAAGTCCCTGAAGGATTCGTCTAAGCTCAACTCTTCCAGACTTGAGAATGGTTCTAATAGCTCAAAGGGGGATCATGTCAACTCTTCTAGAATATTTGTGAATGGTCCTAATAGTTCGAGTGGGACGATAACTTCTCCTACATTAAATGCCAAAACTACATCTAATGGACCATTTCAGAATAATCCAGAAACAATCCCATCACCTTCACTTCTGAGCATAAGTGTATCCAATGGGTCATCAAAGAATCATGGTGAGATCAGGTCACCTCCAGCAATCACATCCGCGTTTAAAGAATCAAATAAAAATGAGGGTGTATCTTCAATTGGCAAAGACGGAAGCAATGGCTCACCATCAACCAGCTCGGCTGAAGTCCCACCTGCACAGGTCCCTAAGGCGCCATCGGTGAGTGTGCTTCATCCCAATGAGATCAACGAACTGATACTTAATATCAGCTTCAATAGTAACTTTAGTGACCCTTCTCTGTCGGAACCACGCCAAACCGACCAAAACAGTTCTAAAGATAAACCCGCGATTAGGAATATGAAGATATCAAGTCCCAACAATAATGCAGTCCGTTTCGCAGAGCAAAATGACGAGGTCATGTCTCATTCGTCAGAAATGATTCTATCCTCAGCTGACCATGAAAGCCACAAAGAACCCAAAGTTGCCCAACAACTGAAAGAAAAAGATGAAAACACAATCTCATCGAATTCCTCTGATAGCGTAAGTGATTCGGAAAGCGTCGACTGGGGTGAAACTCCGGATATAATGGCATTAGGATCTAGTCCAATCAAAAGCGGAAATAAATCAAAGAGGGAGGATGGATCAGAAGATCCATTCGTGAGCGATGATGATGACTTCGAAACTACACAACCGCATGAAATGGATGAAAATTTCATGCTAGAACTCACACAAAGGCGTGCAGTTAAAAGCAAATTACCTCTGCAGCACACACGTACACAAGACTTTCAGGAAGAAGGGAATCCCACCATACAAATTCCAAGCTCATTTGATGGCGCTAGCAATTCTCAGACAGATCATGTGCAACTAGAGTACGATTTCGGCCCTAACGCATATGAAGTTCCCGTGCCAAGTTATTTGAGCAAATCAGCTATATCCAAAACGTTTGACGAATCTGGGGTTTTGGAAATCAACTACACAGACCCATTTTATGACAACGTCGGTGACATGCCGTCCAAACCAATGATATTCGCTAATAAGAAGATTCAAGTGCCTTTGATGAATGAGAGTACGATTCCAAGGCTCCCTGCTTCGGCAGAAATCGAAGATTATTTGAGTGCGAGCGAAGAAAAATCAGTCGAAGTCTCAGGAAAGATTCTGGAGTGGGAGTATGCTCCCCAGCCTCCGACAAAAGAAGAAATACAAGCATGGTTAGAGCTGGAAGAAAAATATGTTCAAGAAAAGAAAACCAAATTCCGGTCTCAGATCGAACCAGGAATAACTCAATCACATTTTAAGTTCTCATACAATTCCACTAAAGTTGAACGTAAACCTGACGATTTCAACAATCTATCAAATTTCTTCCTTGAAATCCACTCGAATAGTTATTCGAAAGACTACCTTCCAAATCCCGCGTATGATAATCTTTCAATTCTTTTGTACCATTATGATGACGCCAATGATATGTTCAAATCTAATAAACTAACTACAGGTATCTTAGTTTTCAGTGATAAGCACACCGAACAACACCTCCAGTATCTTCTGAAATCTTTGGGAATCCCTGTGCATGCTTTTGGTTCAGAAATTGAAATGGTGAATAGGTTGGTTGAATTAGTGCAATTATTTGATCCAGATATTTTGTCTGGCTATGAGGTTAATTCTTCTAGTTGGGGGTTCATGGTAGAAAGAATGAGAGTCGAATATGATATGAATTTATTGGCCCTTTTGAGTCGTGGTATTCATAAAAGTAACGGAAAGTTCGGTGATAGATGGGGATATACCCACACCTCCAATTTGACCGTAAATGGAAGGCATGTTTTCAATGTGTGGAGAATTCTTCGATCTGAGATCAGTATTACTTCTTACACTTTTGAGAATGTGTGCTTTAATTTACTTCACCATACGATTCCAAAATACAACAATCACCAACTAACCGAATGGTTCAATGACTCCTCGTTTCTGATGAACTTGATGACCCTTAAATACTATTTACAACGCATTGATCTCACATTGAAGATCATCAGTGTCCGAGAATTGATATCTAGAAATGTTGAGCACTCGAGGTTGATTGGTATTGATTTCAACTCTAATTTCTATCGTGGTTCGCAGTTCAAAGTGGAGTCAATTTTGTCTAGAATCACTAAGCTGGAAAATATTCTTTTGAACTCACCCAACAAGGATCAGGTTCATAAGATGCGACCGATTGAGTGCATTCCGTTGGTTATGGAGCCGGACTCCAATTTTTACAAATCACCTATGGTCGTACTTGACTTTCAATCCTTGTATCCGTCAATCATGATCGCATACAACTATTGTTACTCTACAATAATTGCAAAGCTTCATAACTTCAATCCGAAAAAAAATATCTTGGGTTACTTGAAACACGTTCCCCTCCCACCGGGTGTGATTGATCTACTCATAAAGGAGGACGGTATCAATGTTTCACCAAATGGGTACGTTTTTGCCAAAAGTCACATCCGTAAATCGATCTTAGCGAAAATGTTGGAGGAAATTTTGAATACCAGAATATTGGTGAAAACAGTGATGAAACTATTCAAGGAGGACAAAGAATTGAATAAGCTTTATAACGCAAGACAATTGGCTTTGAAGTTGATTGCTAATGTCACTTATGGGTATACCTCTGCGTCCTTCAGTGGAAGAATGCCTAATCTGGACGTTGCCGACTCTATCGTTGCAACGGGTCGTGAAATATTGACCAAATCGATTGAATTGATTGAAGCTGGAGATTTCGGTGCAAAAGTCGTCTACGGAGACACAGACTCTTTGTTCGTTTATTTCCCTGGTAAATCAAAAGAACAAGCATTCAAGATGGGGAGAAAGATTGCTGAACATGTCACCAATCAGTTTCCTGATCCAGTTTTTCTCAAATTCGAAAAGGTTTACCACCCCTGCGTTTTACTAAGTAAAAAGCGTTACGCTGGTTTCAAATGGGAATATGAGGAACAGAAGACTCCAACATTTGAAGCCAAAGGTATAGAAACAGTGAGGAGAGACGGGATTCCTGCACAAGCTAAAATGGTTGAAAAGGCTCTACGGATCTTATTCGAATCCAAAAACTTGTCTAATGTCAAAAGCTACGCATTGGATCAATTTACTAAGATTGTGACGAACAAGATTGCAATTAACGACTTTTGTTTTGCCAAAGAAGTAAGATACGGGACTTACAAAGATGAGCGTTACCTCCCTCCTGGTGCGATTATTGCGGAGAAGAATGTCATGAAGGATCCACGGAAAGAGCCACAATATAGAGAACGGGTAGCCTATTTGGTGATCAAAGATTCAACCAAGCCCCGGATTAAAGATAGGTGTATCACACCGGAGCAGTTTTTGGAAAGTTTCAAGACCTCGCTTCCTTACAATCTCGATTACGAGTATTACATTACTCGTGTTCTTATCCCCCCATTAGAAAGAATATTCAACTTGATCGGAGCCGATGTCAAATCATGGTATAAAGAAATCCCGAAATATATTCGAGGAACTATGAGATATCAAGGGATGGAATCGAAGACACTGCTTGATTTGAGTGAGTATATTCTGTCGAATTCTTGTTTGAACTGTGGAGTTGAGCTTCCGGCAATGTACGAATCTACAATATGTCTCTCGTGCAAGAATAACGAATTGGAGCTATTAACAAACTTTTCGATGACCCTCAAGAAAAGTCAGCTCAAACGCCTAGGAATTGATTTGATTTGCGATTCGTGTGTGGTCAGTAATCTCCAAGTTTCCAATATGATGGCCAAGAACATTTGTATGGAAAATTGCACCAACTACAATTGTAACGTGTTATATCGGAAAGCCGGAGTGAGAAATGAGGGACGAATCAATGAGATTATAAGTGGACGTGTCCAAGATGAAATGGAATGGTAAATGAAATGGGATTAAATGATAGAAGGACAATAATGATTTACGACTAACGTATATTAATAGACTAATTATGATAATTGACTCGAAAGAGATAATGTAGAAAGTTATGTTGCTTAACAAATGACAGAGTATAATTGATTGAACCAGACGGCGTAGAGAGTTTCTGAACTTGGTCAGGTGTACTGAATCGTGAAGAACCAATAGACCACCCTCACTTGTATTGGATCACAATTCATTTCGATCTGAAACCGTTCAATGAGTGCAAAATATCACTCGTTGATGAGGATTTAATTGTCATTTATACTCCTCTTTAATTTAACATAGAGAAATGACTTTCAACATGTACATCCGATTGATTATACAGAATACATTTACTTACAAACGTCAATTACAGTTGAGCGTATATGTACTTGAAAGTCTTGATATATCGCTATCCTTCTGAATAAGTTTATTTACTTCCGCTTATATCCCAACCTGCTTCTTCTCGCCTTTCCAACTGCCCTCGAACATATGTTTGACATATGCCATTGGGTGGTTTGAGTCGTGAGCACCCATTTGGTTCACATCGGGACTGAAAGAAGTGATTGGAAGGATCATCACATCGTCGATCGCAATTGGCATCTCCATACCGGTGAAGAGGTTAAAGTCGACGATTTCGTCATACTCCTTGTTGTGCAAATTCTGGGGTGCCTGCAAGATCATATTGATGTATTCGAACACAGAATCGGTCCAAATTGCTGGGCCCGTCCAGTTCATAACGTCGCCACCGGCATCTTTACCCAAAACGTCGTTCAATTGGCCTTTCTTTTCTCTGTTGAGTGTAATTTCAGTAATTTTCGCAACAATTTCTCTCAACATTGGATGGCCCTTTTTCGCCTGAATTGTCCATTGACAGAATTGAATTCTTCTGGCGTACCATTCGGCCCAGTCGGGTCTATCGGGATCGGCCTCAATCGCCACAATCAAGCCTGGATTGTTGGGCTTGTCATATAAAGTGCGGTTGGCCGAGGCCCAGTTGTCAATTGGTTTGAGACTGACAGTATCGATATCTGAATATACACCACCAAGAGCGAGAAGGATCAAGTAACGGAAAAAATCGGCCTTGAGAATGTTCTTGGGCATGATATTGTAGGCCTTGACGACGGCTGGAACGTCCTTGTACAACTGGTTGATCAACTCCACGCATTCTTCGTCCTTGATCACGAAATGCTTGTACTCTGGATTATCTCTGTTCCAGGAATTCTGGTACTTTTTGAAGTTGGAGGGGAATTCCACATCTTCCAAAGCTACTTTCCAAGTCTGCCAAATATTCTTTTGAATTGGCTTTTGGGGCAAGTATTCGAAGGAACTGGCCAATTGTTGTCTGAGCTCGTTTGCTATCGGTAAAGTCACTTTTTTATTGGGTCGGAAATTGATCCCATCCGTTTTCCAGTTGGGGCTCTCTTCCAATTCTCGTTGCAATTGAACTTTGCTAGAGCCGGGGAATGTTCTGTGAGAAACCTTCTTCTTTGAGGATGGATGGCTCAAAGCGTAAAGGACGTAGAGGGCTATGAGGATCCCGATCACGAGTTTGTTCCGACGGTTGAAGAAAGGCATCGTAATGTGATATGATCTGATATACTGTGAAGGACTGATCTATAATGTAAAGAAAGATCCAAGGTAAGGTAAAGATATGATCCAAAAAACTGTGAAGTTGTATGATCAAGTTGCTGGTTCACCAGGAGATTCAAAGGATCAAATTGCTTGTTCTAGGAAGTTGGTATGATCAAATGCTGATTTCACTGCTGAATGACGGCCTTGATTGTGATGATACGTATCAATATTGCTGGTTTTCACTGCTGAAAAGACTTAATGTGATATGATCCAATATTGCTTGTAGACACGTGAAGAATTGTCCTCTGCAAAAAGTGTAATATCGCTTTATGTGGCCAGATAAAGAAAAGGCTTGTCTGATAATCCTTATCCACTACTCGTCAACGAAGCGCCTTGATCTTGAAAAAATAAGTGTCTATCTGTAACTAGTTTTTCACGTGTCGCATTTGAAGCGCGTAAACGAGATCAAACAATCTCCAATCTATTTTAGGTACTGCACGGAACTGATTTCAATTGTAACAAAATCGAAAATAAGACAATTTAAAGAACTCTTGATTTGTCTACTTATTTATTATTTGTCTACAATTTGGAAGTCTTAATTTCTTGGTAAAACAATCCTATTTAGTCCATTTGCTTTTATATTTGTCTACAATTTGTATAACTCGCAATATGCATTTGATAAATAATAACTTTATAAAATAATCCATGTCTAAATCCAATATATGACTAAAAATTGACTTTTCAATAACCCAAGAAAACAAAAAAGATTTATAAATTGACCCATTAACAACTTTCTATGTGTGTTTCTTTATCTCGTAAAAAAACGTTATTTCGCCTTTTCTTTCTATGAATGTGAATATTAATACAATTTATGATTTGAACTGAAGGTAGGTAGCCAACTAGGCTAAATCAGCGTCAACTCATAAAATATGAAACTTTGAAGCAGCAATTCAAAAAGAAAAAGCCTGATTTGATCTTTTGAAACAAAAAAACCAAAAGTAATTAATGCAAAAGTGATGATAATCTTTTCCTTTTTCCTGACGAGAATAGATTGAGACATGAGGTAATACAACAACAAGTGGATGAACAAGTGAAAAAGCACAATCAAGTAATTTCTCACAAAACAAAAATCAAACAAATAAAAACAGACAATTGAACCAAAACAAATACCCATTAGTTGATATAAATTCGGATATTTGCTTAATTGCAATAAGCTTACCACCATGAGTTAGCAGAAGAGCTTGGGTTACCGTAACCGGAGTCTCCACCGTAAGAGGAGCCACCACGGCCACCGTATCCACCGGAAGAGTAGCCACCGGAGCTAGATCCCCAGTTGCTGCCACCGCTGCTGTTACCCCAGCCTCCAGAAGAACCGCCGTAGCCACCGCCACCGCCTTGTCTTCTGAAGTCTCTGCTTGGGCCTCTACCACCACGGGTAGAGCCACCACGGCCTCTGCTGCCTCCGAAGGAAGCTTCTCTTGCAATCTTGGTCAAGAAGTCTGGCATTTGTTGATTGGATTCGCTTAACAACTCGGTCAAACCCTTGGCAATGTTCTTGTTGTTTCTGTTAAAGAAAGCGGTAGCAATACCAACGTTACCAGCACGACCAGTACGACCAATTCTATGAACATAGTCATCAATATCACTTGGTAAATCATAGTTGACAACGTGGGAGACGTTTGGAATATCCAAACCTCTAGCGGCAACAGCAGTAGCGACCAAGATTGGGGCAGTACCGCTCTTGAAAGCAGCCAAAGCCTTTTCTCTTTCGTACTGAGATCTGTCACCATGAATAGCGGTGGCTGGGAATCCTTGATCGTACAAGAAATCAGCCAAGTTGTCAGCCATTCTCTTAGTTTCAGTGAAAATAATGGTCAAACCAGCATCACCTGCGGACAATAAGTCCAATAAGACAGACTTCTTTTCTTCGTCTTCGACGTACAAAATCTTTTGAGTGATGTTTTCGGAAGTAGAACCAACTCTACCAACGGATAAGAAAATGTAGTCCTTCAAGAAGTCTCTAGCCAAGAGTTGGATATCTCTTGGGAAAGTAGCAGAGAACATAAGAGTTTGTCTGTTCTCGACATCTGGCATGTCACATTCTTGAACAATGTGTCTGATTTGTGGTTCGAAACCCATATCCAACATTCTGTCGGCTTCATCCAAGACCAAGTACTTGATGTTGGCCAAAGAGACTCTGCCTCTTTCCAACAAATCCTTAAGACGACCTGGAGTGGCAACCAAAAGGTCACATCCTTTGTCTAAGTTTCTGATTTGGGAACCGATGTCGGCACCACCGTAGACAACACATGGACGAACCCAGGATCTGTAGGAGAACTTCTTGGCTTCATCGAAAATTTGAGAAACCAATTCTCTGGTTGGGGCCATGACTAAGGCGGTTGGGTAAACTTTGTGGGAGGAGAAAGCACCAGATGGGGCTGGGACTTCGGCTGGACCGTTCATGTAGGATTCGGACAAAACTGGGAACAAGAAACCACCAGTCTTACCGGAACCGGTTTGGGCACAGGCCATCAAGTCTCTGCCTCCGGCAACGATAGGAACGGAGTACTTTTGCACAGGGGTTGGCTTGGTGAATCTGGACAAAGTAACGTTTTCAACTAACAATGGGTCCAAAGGAGGAGCAGTGAAAGCGGTGATAGGTTCAGGAACACCTTCACCAGAAGCTTCAACTGGGATATCATCGTAATTGTCGAAGTTGATACCGGAGGATTGGAAAGAACTGTCTTCGGCGGTACCGAACAATTCCAACTCCATCTTTTCATTACGGGCAGCTGGTTCGTGCTTGCCGTCAACCCATCTTCCGACACCTGGTCTAGAGGCGTTTCTGCCGCCACGACGGTCGCCGAAGCCAGCACCGCCGCCACGACGGCCGGAGCCGAAGCCGCCACCGAAACCGGAGCCGCCACCGTAGCCACCACGACGTTCGCCGCCGAAGCCACCGTTGTAGCCGCCTCTACCGCCACTGGCAGAACGACGCGATCCGCCGAACACACCATCGGGGTTGTTACGGAGATGAGGAGGAATGTAGCCTCCGGCCCTTGGGGCAGGGGCAGCGCCAGAGCCCTGTTGAGCGCCAGAGTTGTCGTTAACAGAGAGGCTGCTTAATTGTTGAGTGAAATCAGTCATCTTGTATGTCTATACTATCTAGAAGTGAGAGGCAATCATGTGTTATATATAGTGGCAGAAAATTTTTTCGCGCCTGAGTTGCGTGGTGGGGGCACGCCCGGCCCCTTAGGAAATCTGATTTCTTTTCCTGCGCACGTGACGCTGCGATGCGATAAGGTCATGGATAAGAGTCATTCGTGAGTGGCGTAGACCGTTGGATAGCGAAGTTAACCGTTAATTGCCGATGCGACCAAATCTTATTTGTATTCTTATCCACGAATAGCGATAAGAAATTTCCCCACTAATAAACAAAGTGAGATTTTGTAGTGATTCTGCCACTATCTCAGATCTCAGCTTAGTGCGCACTGAGATCCTCAGCCGTACGAGCGGGGCGGTTTCCATCTGAGGAAGCTTGTGCTCCGATCTGCAATCGGATACTTTTCTACGATCCAATAATTTTTGGGTTTCTTTTTGTCCGCTTCTTTGATAGTGGAAGATCGAGTCAATTGTCTATAAATCCCGAGCTGTTGATATGGAATCGACAAATATGACCAGGTTCGGAAGGCGTCTTCTGTTCCAGTATCACCAGTATTTAATTCTGAATATTTACATGCCATAACTTGATCTTCCCTGTAAAAGGAATACTTCCATGGTAGATTGAGTACATATCATGGAAAGATAATTGGTTCCATAATTAGTGAATTTCGCCACGAAAAGTTGATTACTTCTCGTTATAACTCAATCAAGTCGCGTCTGAAGAAGTTACTTCGAATGATAATTCAAATGATATTTTCATGATGATTCAATTAACTCCCGTAAGTTACTTCCCTTACTTATTATTCTAATTGAGACATGACATCCTGTATTGACCTAACAGATCGGAATCCTTGCCGTTCTAATTCCTAGCCGTTCGATTTCCTTGCCGCTCGAATTCTTTGATTCTCATTCTGAAGCTATCTACCTCTCGTTTTAGCCTCTCCATTCTTCAATGATCATTATGACTTGGAGCCAAGCCAATATCACTCGCCAAAGAGCTGAAAGATGAGTTTCTTGTCATTGTCAGCGATGCAACACCGTCTAAAGAGATCTTGGCCTTGGGATGGGCATAACATGTGCGGTCTTCGGGGTTTGGATATGCCAGTGGCAGCGGAGTGATCTCAATGGGCCCGCCATCGGCCTCTCCATCCGAAGGTGTCAGAGAAGAGCCGGTCTCGCTGCTATAGTTAATATCGAATTCGTTGTCATCGTATGTATCAATATGAAGGTTTTCGAGTCCCTCTGGGTTGTGGTTGTGGTAACGCTTTTGGTTGCCCTCACTCAACAAATGGCTGAATGGCTTCTGAGGCTCACGGACGTTCCAGTTGAGATTACGGCTAACACTGTCAAAATATTCAGTTTTGGAAGAAATCACTGTAGGGAATGGGAATTGACTGGCTTGAACAGTGACATAGTCTCCCTTGTGCAATTGCGTCCTCACTTTCCCGTCGAAAGAGGCCCATGCGGTGGCTCTGCTTGTTTCGGGTACCTTGACCTTCAAAAACATTCCATCGGGCAATAAAATTGGTCTGAATGATAAGGTGTGTGGGCAAATTGGGGTAACACTGATTGCACTCACTCCAGGGTGAACCAAAGAGCCACCGGCGGATAAAGAGTATGCTGTGCTGCCTGTTGGAGTTGCAATAATGAGACCGTCGGCTTGTGCCACCGTCAATAAAGAGCCATCTCCGTAAAGTTCTAATTGTGTCACATATGGACTTGGACCACGATCCACCACTAATTCGTTCAAAACTTGCTGATCACACACAACAGTGCCGTCGGCTCTATGGACACGACAAGTGAATCTCATCCGCAAATAGGCTCTGACACCAGCATCTAGCACATTAGTCATCGTATCTCTGAAATTTTCAAATTTGAAATTGGTCAAGAAACCTAAAGATCCCAAGGCGAAGGAGATCACAGGAGGCACCACCCTCTGGTACAAGTTGGAGACATAAAGCACAGTTCCGTCGCCTCCAAGCGTAAGCACCAAATCGAACTTTTCAGGGTTCTTTGAAGCAAACTTCTTATCCCAAAATTTGAGGTAATCTTTGGCCTTTGGACACACTTCTTCCACTTCAGCCACGTTGAATCTTTTCAGCTTGGAAAGACTCTTATCCACGTAAACGGTGATATCTTTCTGTCTCGTCAAAAGCCATTCCACCACTTCTCTGGTCAAGTATATTAAGGAATTGTCACGGGCTTTGGTCACGATCATGATCGCCTTCACGTCCAATTGGATTGTAGCCTTCGATAAGTTTTTGGCCAACATCCGTACGCCGTTGGCGGTTTCCGCCAACTCGGCGTGTGACTTTACCGACCTCAAATCGTCATTACTGAGTTTCAGTAACACCGTCGAAGAAACACGACGTTTTACAGGCTCACAGTAGAGCTTGTTGTGGATTCTGGGTTGTTCTCGATGGAAGCCCGGGCTGCCGGGGCTGGTACTCAAGTTGTTGCTAAACTTGCGTCTGATAGAATTGGAGCGTCTGGTGGGAGTTTTGCCGTTACTGGAGCTATTATTACTGGATTCGGTGACATTATCGTCGCTGGACATCTGCTTGGTGAGCTGGCTCTTCCCCAGGTGTTTTCGGCCGATGTTGGCTGGTTGTGACATGGTGGCGGCGGAGACACTAGCGGAGGATTAGTGCGATGAATTAGAGCGGGCGATTAGTGAGGCTGCTTCCGCGAAGATAAATGATAGAGGAAGCTGGGAGTGGCGAGAAATAATAAAGAACGGAAATGAAGAATGGAAGGGAATTGGAGGAATATTGGGTGAATATTGGAGGAGGGACGGATTGAAGTCTGAGATATCAAGACTGTACAATCTTATTGGCTGATTTGGAAAATATCAGTAGTGGAGTCGCCTATTTGTTATATATTTCATTAAAAAGTGTAGTGCCGTGGTGGCAACGCCGCGATGAGACTCCGGGTCCGAGCGCGCGAATGGTGGGCGTAGCGAGAAATGCGCGCGATGTCGCGGGAACGCTCGGTACGGCCCCGTGGGAAAACCGTCAACGGTGGAAGGTGCAAACGCGAGTCGGAGATGATAAGTGAACCAATCTGATTAAAACGAAATACATTCAGCTGAAAAGCTGATCAATGGAATTGAACGGGATATATTCTCGTGAGAGATTTTTGGTGGTTTAGAAGGGTAGAAAGTTCGATGTTTGAAAATTGAGTCAGGGGTAAATCGAGTTTATGTCACAATAGCACTTGACAGCTTTTAGTAAGGCTATTTTTACACTCTAAAGTGTGATATAAAATATCTAAGATTTGAAGTAAAATCTAATTTTGAGCATTTTTAATAAACGGTTAAGATAATCTAACGCTTCTGGGTTATTTTGAGTATAATTGAAGCTTCATAGAAAATAGAATGTCTCAAGTAATTTCACAAAAGTAAAGTTCCTTAATCTTAACTTTCCGATTTTGTGATAATTTCGAAAAAACGATAACCTCCCATAAATCACACCTCTACACTTGCTAAATTACAATTACTCCGAAATTAACTTTAAAATCTGAATATGCTCTTTTAACGGATCTAAGACCCCTACTAAATTATTACCTCTTCATACACTTTAATTTACAATTCTGAATACGCTTTATTACCTAGATCTATAATGTCTACTCGACCTTTTGAATCCGGCACTTCCATCCCTTACCATCCAACAATGGCAAAGAAGCACCCAAGCACCATCCGATCTCGTTGTTGTCGATCTTTTGTGCGGTTCTCAATTCTCTGTGCAATGGAATGTCGTAACCGGTATGCAAAAGGGCAGTGATGAAGGACAAGTCCAAACACCACTGAGGCTCTTCGTTCAACTGCTTGATTGGATCGTCCAACAAGACGTCCTTCCACAATTGGTCGCCGTTACACACAACCTTGGCCAATTCGGTCATTTCTTCGACGGTGAACGAAGATGGGAAGCCCAATGGGTTGGTTCTGTCGTAGAAGTAGGAGAAGACAAACATGTCGGAGCTTCTTCTGAAGGCCTTGGTCAACGATGGCTGGTGGACACCGTTGAAGGAACATGGCTTGGAAGTACATTCCATCTCCTTGTTCAACACCTTTTCAGCAAGGTGTCTGCACTGAGCGCCACTGGCGGTGGAAGGACCCTTCATGTTGACCACGTAGTACTCGTTGTCACCGAGTTGGACTTGGACGTTTTCAGCAACAATTCCTGGAGCAATACATGGGTTGTTGATGGTGACAGAAGCCTTGACTTCCTTGCCTGGCTTGGAAGTCAACTTGGACTTGGCCAATTCGGCGTTGGACTTGAGCGCAGACTCAAGCACCAAGCTGTGCACCTTGTTTCTTCCTTGCATCAAGCCGAATCCCAAGTGGGAGTGCTGGTACAAGGTGAAGTCTCTGTTACCGAACTGAAACTCGTACTTGTGCTCGCCTTCGACCATCTTCTCGTTGTTACCGAATTCAGGCTCAAACACGATTTGGGTGGAACCTCCACCCAAGTCGAACACAGCAGCAGTAGGGGTCTTTTCGGAGGAGCCAATGTTACCTAACAAGTAGTTGGTAGTGACCCAAGCGTACACACCTTCGTCCTTACCGTCCATGATGGAAATACCATCGCCTTCGACCACGGCGAAGGGGTAGTCATTTTCAAGGTGACGTCTGACTTCGGCCAAAATGTTGCTACTCTTTTCTTCTCCCAATAATCTCAAACCAGCAGTGGCCTTGACGGCCACTGGCGTACAGGCCTGCTTGTCCTTAGGAACGGTGGCCAAGGCAACGTCCAACAACTTGTCCAAAGAAGCGGCGGCTCCCTTGGTGTCGGTGTCGAAAGAAGACAAGCCTGGCTTCAACATCTCGAACTTCTCGTTCAAAAGACGTGGAGGAGACTGACAGGTGTCGAACTCGTAGACGTGGACACGGGAACCGGTGGAGCCCGCGTCGATCATCACGACGTAGTCCTTCTTGTTGCAGGGGCCGGAAGTCTTGGGCTTGGTTGAAGAACCTTCACCAGATTGTTTGGAAGAAGAGCCATCGCCAGATTGTTTCGAAGAAGAGCCATCGCCTTGTTTGGCTGGAGCAGATTTTCCGGTGTCGGCACCGATCTTGTCGGCCATCACCTTGGTCTTTCCTCCAGTAGGCTTGTCCTCTTGAGCGTAAGGAGGGTCAACGCTCTGAGGAGTTCCCTTGATGTTGTTGGCTTCGGGATGTTCCTTGAAAGGAACGTGATCGCCCGAGCTGGCGGGCTGGATCCGCTGGACGTTTTCACTGAGCGAGTTCTGGGACATGGCGAAGAACGCCACGACCCCGAAGATCGCCAACATCGACACGATCACACGGATGTTACGGGTGGAAATCATTTGGCGTGGTGGTGGAGGTGGAAAATGTTGAATCGGTTGGTTATACGCGTAAAAAGAAGGTGTCATGTGACGTGGCCAAGAGCGCGAAAAAGCTCGTTTCTTTTCAGAGATAAGGGGAAGAGATGTGAAAGGGGAGATATAATAGTAGGCAAAAAAGAGGTATTTGACAAAATATTGACACTGTATTAGTATTTATGATTGTTACCGATCTTAAATTGCTGGTTTCCAAATTGTATGGATTTTTTTGCGGTATCGTTCTTTCATTAGCACTACAATCCTACATATAGAGCGCGATCTGGCCGCAGGTCCTAAATTTGGACTATTGACATCTTTTTTGTACTACTATCTTATTATTAGCGAACTGACATCATCGAAAGAAGAGTTTTTTTAAAAGAACTCGCCTGATCCCGAGAAAAGTTGGTATAGATTATGGTAAAGACTACGAGGTGATCTGATCTTCTTCATTCCCTAAATTTTGTTCGAGATTAAAGGAGTGTGAATGGTACGCTCAGAAGTAACTCAGAAAACTAAGTAGCAGAAGCCGACCATTAAAAATGAACGTTCTGGAAAGTGAATGTTCTGCAACCATGAAAGATTTGTAAACGTTATATAGTACGAAAGTTCTGTAAAAGTGAATTTTACGAATTCTTACCGTAATTAGGAACTTGAAAGGGGTTGATATTGCAACCAAAAGTTCCATCCAAACTCCGTACCAAGCTTAATCGGGAATCTCCTCTAACACACTTACAAGTCTTGTTAAAATAAGTATCAATTACTTTTATCTTATTTATTTATTACTCCCCCATGATTCCCAATTATTTTAATATACCCCATTATTTTGATATTTACCCATTATTTCTCTCTAGTGTTCCCCATTAGTGACGCTCGGGATGTCACCCTTATTAATGTCGCTGTCGCACCTCCCCGCTGGAACCGATTCGTTTTTAGCGCTGATCTCATTACTCCATACCTCCGCCCAAAACAACATAAATACTGGCCAAAATCTCCAGAAGGACCAGCAATGTCTACAATTGCCACTCCACGACGGCCACTCTCGTCACAATTCCCGTTTACGGGCTCCTTTCTCGATTCTCGCCAAAGCGTCCGTTCCGGCGTGCTCCTGGCGGTGCGAACTTACCGAAGCAGTAGCGAGTCGTTTCTGCAACTAATGTCCCAGCAAGAAGCTACCAATACCGATGATAACTACACTAGCGATCCAGAGTCCCACGACGGCTCCGACGACTACTTCCACTACGGCGACCGGCCGCTTCTGTCCGGGGAATCCACCCCAGACACCGAGGACATCACTGATTTTTCCCGCGCTGTCGCCAAAACCCCGCCATCACGCCCTAGTCTCAAACAGGCATCACACGACGCTAATAACAGTGGGCCCCATCCCATTCCAACGATAGCGTACGCCAAACTTGGCGCGATGGTGGCGCTGGCGTGTCCCCCGGGGGACCGCCATCTTCCCCAAATCCGCAACTATGTCATCAACGCCATTCTTCAGGAGTTCACCACCGCCGATATCCATCACATCAACAGTAAAATCCTTAACAAAAGTCGCGGCGATGAACTTCGCACCCAAGTCGATGAGCTCGTGCGCGACAAATACTTGGACCTCCGTATTGATGAGTTCATGGACGCTTGTGCAGGCACACTTGTGGGCGAATCCGGCGATTTGCCGGACCATAAGCCAAGAAATGAAAATCCCCGCTTGTATAGATCCTACTATAAGATCTGGCGCCTCGAGCCCGAAGAGTACCGCTATTTTCACAAGGATGACTTTCTTATTGAGAGGTTTCTGGCGGGGACATATGCTCTAGACCAGTTGTTTGAGACGGGATTCAGTATGAATTTGCATCAGTTTAGGGCGAGGTACCGAATCGATGAGCGAAGCGAATCAATGAGTGAACCGATAAAACGAACTAATCGAATTGATGAACCTATTAATCGAAATGATGAGTCTATTCATCGAATTGACCATTCAATAATAAATTCAACAATAAATCGAAGTGATCAACAAATTGCAGGTTCGCATGCTCTGAATCCCCTCGCCTCTAAGCCACCGCCACCAGGAATGCTTGTGAACGGCCCTCTTCGGGAGAACTTCACCTTCAAGGGCCCAGCTCCAGCACTGCTCGTAAACGGCCTGCGGGAACCCCGCGAAGGAAGCACTGTGAAAACGGTGCGTTTCACAGAGAGCACGGCTGGTTGAGATCTACGATTCGAAGCTGCATTTTTTGTGCAATTGCTTCAAAAGTATAATCCAGTCACGAGACCACGAATATAATTAGAAACATCTTAGATATATCACTGAAAGAGCATAGAAATCTTAGACAATATCTTAGAGACCATATCCTAGAGACCATACATATACGTTAAAGACCATACCATGACAAAAGTACCATAAATACTCTCAAAGACCTCTTTTATTTCAAGACTTCTGAAATCTGTTTCCCCGGCAATATCTTTAGTGCTGCAGGGCCCCGCCGCTGCGATCACGCCCGTACGTCGTAATTAGAATTCGGTGCACGTGACAGGCCTACTATCCAGACCCAACCAGGCGTCCATATCAATACCCAAAACCACAACACCTCCACCTCCACCACTCTTTCCACCACTGCCAGCACTACTGCTGCCAAGTAACCCATACAAGCTTCCATTTCCCTCCACTAACACCATCAATCTCCTTCTGTGCCTGCCCCAACCGAAGCCCACCCTGCACTCTCACAACCAACCGTTGCAGCCGCCATCACAATAGCACCATGATGATCCCGCTGGCGCCAACCGACACCTCGGCCCACCACGAAATATCGGGCAAGCCTCTCAGGAAGAAAAAGCGCACGTTGGGCTCCTTTCCGTGCGCCCACTGTGATAAGGTGTTTACCCGCTCAGATCACTTGGCAAGACACAACTTGAACCATGAACCCAAAGAAGTATTCCGCTGTGAATACGTGATCGCCGAGATTGGAGGCAAGAAGCGTTTCTGTGGCAAGACCTTTGTCAGAAAAGACTTACGGGAAAGACACTTCAAACGCCATTCGGAAATGTTGGATGTGAAACCAGGCATGATGGACGCTACCAACCCGATGGCCAGAATGGCGCCAGGAAGACAGTCCACGGACTCCAGCTCCAGTGTGGAAGAAGAGGGTTTGCTGGATGCCACCGGTGGGCTCCCAATATCAAATAGCACCTCCGAAGAGACCCCCAATATCAAAGCAGAACCATTTGTGCCTCGACTGGCTCTACCTCCACAACAGCCCATTCCTGAGATGATGGCTCCGCAAAACTATCAAAAAATGCCAGGAATGATACCCACACCTCTGAGTGCAACAACAATGCCTGGGTACATTCCCCATTCCCTCCATCAGAGCCCTCTTCACCAAAATAGACATCTGCTCAATTTCCAACCCCAGACTTTCCAAACGACAGAGCCGCCCTTCCGCAACCAACCCCAGCAAATTACCCAGCAATTGCCCCAACAGCCGCAAAATTTCCAACAGCTTCAGCAGCCGCAACAGTTCTTCAACCCTAATGATCAAAATCCTGCTAATAACATCAATAATCTCCCTCAAAGCCAAAACGATATACTATCGTGGCTCTTCACAGAGTCTCCACCCACATATATGACTCCAGGGCAAGAAACAAACATGGCAATGGCAGCAAAGATGAATAATATACGGCTTGATTTCACACCAAACCAATTCACAACCCCGCCAAACGGGGCATCCAATATCCCTCCATCTAACGCGTATCCCCAAGCACGTATGCAGCAAAACCAACAACCGGAAGTGGTGCCTAAATCAAATCAGGAATTAAATACAACGTTTTCAAAAATCAATGAAGACGCTTCGCTCAATTCACTCTACTACTTCAATCCATCCTTGCCTTACGAATTACAAGATGTAAATATTTTTCTGAATGAGGACAATCCACTTGACGATGTGTTTAAGAAGAATCAGCCTAGGTTCAAAGGTGATAGTTTTTTTGGTAGTTCTGGATTCAACACGCCATCAATGATACCGGTGGTATCCACGGTATCTTCCAACTCACCAAGTGACTCGCTCACTTCAAGGAAAGAAGGGGAGGAGTTTAGTCCAGATACTATTACGCCTGTTGAATCCGAATCTTTAGACTCGAAACTTGCGACCCATCGCCTCCAGCATAATATTGCAAAAAATCGACATATCTTCATCGACAGTCTTCTACTTGATCTGTTTTCGAAAGCCCTTCCACAGGTCACACGGCAAGTAATAACGGAATTATTCAAGCATAACGAAATGAAGGAAAACTACACTATTGAAGATAGATTATCTTACTATCTATCAATATACTGGTTGGTTTTTCATAAGCAGTTCACCTTTTTACACAAACCATCCTTCGATACAAAAAGTGCCCCTCCATTATTATTATTGGCCATGATATTGATTGGATGCAACTACAGCCCCCTGGATGAGAGCGAAAAATTGGCAAAACTTGGCAAAAAGTCGCCAGAATTCAAGTTTAGCATGTTGATTGCAGTGCCACTCAGATATTGCATTTTCGAGCATAAAGATTTCCAATCGCCTGTAAAACTTTGGGTTCTACAAAGTTTAATCTTACTTGAATGGAGTGAGAAGAACTTCTTACTGAGAAGAATGCACGAAAGAGCTCACGTTCATCACGGTACTACTGTTCAATTGCTTAGGAGAGGACCTTTATTGGGTGGCAATCCAACGACATCAATCAAAAGTTCAAATTCTGCCACGAGTTCGGCTACACTGGCAGGGGAAGAAGATTCCGATACCGTCACTGATGAAATATCGAATTCTCAGGACACATCAGACCGCGACTTGTTCGCCAAATGGGTAGAAGCGGAGTCAATGAAAAGAATTACGTTTATGACTTTCTACGTTGATATCATTGACTATATTAAATTCCGTCACAATCCTCAAATCACGATATACCAATTACAGTTATTGAATTTGCCAAGTGATGATGACCAGCTATGGGAAGCAAATGATGTGAACGGCTCATTCCGGAAACTTTATAGAAGACAAAAGAAATTACTGGCCCAGACAGACTCTCAGAATCGAAAATGCAATATTCGCTTGGGAACAAGCTTTTTGAACGTTTTGAAGAAGTTGCTCAATGGCTCTCAGGATATGGAAATGTCCAAATGCAGAAACCTCTCCTCATTTGGCCGCAAAATCTTACTTGCGGGTTTGGTATCCATCATGTATTATTTACAACAGGCTGATGAACAGAATAGCGCCGGGCTATTAACTTCTAATGTTATCGCCAATGGTCAAAAAAGTAAGGCATGGAAAGAAATTTTATCCAAAGCATTTGACAATTGGAATACTCGCATTCTCCAGAACAATGCTACTGAGTATCTATCACCAGTCAGTGTGTCAGTGTTGAATGATATTTCCCAAGTGCCTATCCCCATGTATCACTTATCACAAGTGATTGGTATGTGCGATATAAATCATTTTGACATTGCAATATTTGGCGGTTCTCCCGTGAATCAAAGCGTTGATGCCAGTCTCAAAGATGCACGTATAGTACAAAGAAAGTTGCACAAAATGTGGCACAAACCATTGAACCCTAATAAGAAGAATCCCAATGATTTAATCAACCAAAAGAGCATCATTCATTGTTACATGCTTTTGTGGCAATTGATGCTAAAACCAATGGATGACGACATGGATAGCGATGTGAAATATCTAGACTGGAACGTCAATCATGATTACTTTGACAGTATGTATGCCGTCAGTATTTGCACGCTTGTTTTGTGGTGCTATTCCTTTTCTACTACGGGTGCAGAAAGCAATCGATTTGGCGAAATCTCAGAAGATAATCTCTTTACCAAATCTTACAGTGAGACGTTACAATTCAGTGCAGAAGGAGGATATCAGTATCTCGCGAGAGTACGGCAGGAGTTCTTGACCAATTTGCGGAAAGATAATTTGCACAAATTGTGCAACATATTTCCATACAAGCCTTCTCAGCAGCGCAGGTTTTCGCCTCATGAAGTCTTATCAAAATACTGTGAAATTTTACCCAACATCACCAATAAGCAGAACATGAGTGGATTATGCTTTTTGGTTGGCACAAAATTGTTGAACTGTCAGTGGGAGGTGATCAGAGAAAATGCAAGATTAATCTTGAACTGTGGTTACAGATCAATTGGCAAGAAGGATGCTATTTGCCATGAATTATTTGGAGAATTTGCGGATTAAGGGCACAATGGCCCGAATTATCTGAAAAATTGCTGATCAAAAAAAATATTAACATTCAGTGTAATCTTAATTCTAATTCTATAAAAAGGCATCATTTTATAGTAACTCAATATAACGGACGATATGAACAGAAATTAATTTTGCTATGTAGCAGTAATCATTATCTTACTCCCGTAGGTAAAAATTATTGACTTAGGTACGAGATCATTGAGTACCTTCAGAAATATATCCAAACAGATATTCCCTCAGTCAAATTACCATTTCTTTTCTACAAATATTACTTGATAAACCCATGCAATGATAAAAGGTATAAACTTCCTAAAATACAAAAGTGATGATCGGCTGGCCGATGGAGAAATAGAGCCAACGAGATGAAAAGAATGAGACAGAATGAAACAACATAAAACTTTTTTTTATGCTTTTTAGAAAACAGCGTCCACTTTCTGATAAAAATCACTTGAAAAACGCTCCTTTCTGATTAATAGTTGAAGTTCTTTCTGGCATTCACTTAAAAAATGTTCTTTCTGATTATTCAGTTGAGCTTGATTAAACCAACAAAACAGCATTGACACATCCGTCTCTGTCTGGCTCATTGGTGATTTGAGCGTATTTACCCCACACAACCTTACCACCAGCAGTCACCAAACCCAACTCAGAAACGTTGACTTCTATAATGGTACCCTTGGTCAAAACACCAAGTTGGGTGTACATTGGCGATTGAGGGTTCTTCTTGACACCCAAAATAGGCAAGAACACGGTGACCTTCAATTCTGGGTGGGTCACGTTGGCCTTCTTTTGTCTCAAGGCGGCAGGTCTAATGATTCTCTCCATCTTCACTGGCTTACGGGTGAAACCTTCACCAACGAAAGTGTGCTTGGTGATCATTCTCTTCCAGGCCTTGGTTCTAGACTTACCGGATTTGATCACCTTGAACATCTCTTCTTCAGAAATACCACGCACCTTTGGCAATGGAACCGAGAACTTGTCGGCCTTCTCCAATCTCTTTTGCTTGATCGAAGATGAAATAGCTTTGGCACTGTTCTGGTTCTCACGATCCAAAAGATAAGTAGGCAAGGCCTCGCCGTCTTCGGCAGCAGGGGTGGAAGGACCCTTGACCTTGGACTCCTGGTGGGCCTTGATCTTCTTCTTCATCGCCACCTTCTCGGAGTATCTCTTCTTGGCGAATTGTTTGGCTCTCCAACCAGTCAAGGTTTGGGCATCCTTGGCTATTCTGTGGCCCTCTCTGGCCTCTCTCTTTCTCTTTCTTTCTTCATGGTCTAACCGTCTTCCATGTTGCTTGATGTGCTGCTCGATATACTCGTTTTGAGGCATGGTGGGGGTGTGAAAGTGCTAACGGTATGAGGTGAGTGAAAGCTGTGATTTGAGATGCCATCTCAAATTTTTTGTGCGGACTGGGGATGGGCTCTATTCCGAGTGTGGTCACGTGCCCCATGATATTTGGCATCGCTAAAAATTCACCTCATCGCACTGTTGAATCATCATTAACCAGTTAATACCTACTCCAGATGGCCAGTGTGGACGAAATTTTAGCGGGCATAATCGCCTCCGCCGGCGCCACCCGTTCTGGTATCGAAGAGCTTACCAGCAGCGTGGAGAACGTCGACCACCCGGCTTTAATACAATCACTCCTCAGCAAAACCGGCTCTGCCGACCTCGAAGGAGTCTCGTTACTTGCATTGAAAAACAACTCGTTGGTGTCATACTTGAACAACGTGGCCATGGTGGTGTTGAGCCACTTGGAGCGGCTCGAGGGCCATGACGTGGCGGCAGGCCGTGACGAGGCCGTCCAGCGCTCCGTGGTGCAAAGAGTGGCATTGGAAAAAGGTGTCAAGCCTTTGGAAAAGAAGTTGAACTACCAGCTCGACAAGATGGTGCGGGCCTACAATAGAATGGAAGCGGACGAGCAAAAGGCCGAGCACAAGTTGAATAATGACGACAGCGAAGAAGATGATGATGAAAATAGTGACAAGGAAGAAGACAGTGATTTCGATAGTGAAGCCGAAGACGACAACCTTTCATACAAGCCCGACGCAGCTGCGCTCGCCAAGTTGACCAAATCCAGCGGCGATAGCCGCAAGAAGTCGTCGGCAACCACCGAAAAGTATAAACCTCCTAAGATCTCGGCAGTGGCTCCTCCAACTGCAGCAGCAGCTGGTGCAGCTGGACGTGAAGAAAAAGACAAGGGCAGAAACCGGAAGTTACAAAGTATGGAAGAATACTTACTTGAGCAATCCGATATGCCTACCACCGAAGCCTCGATTGGTTCCACCATCGTGGACCACGGTAGAGGTGGTGTCAAGACCCAACATGACCGTAGAAAGGAGAAGGAGATCCAGAAATATGAAGAAGATAACTTTGTGCGGTTATCTACCAACCAAACCAAGAAGTCGTTCCGCGAAAAGCAGCGTGATCGTGAAAACCAATTCGGTGGTGAGGACTGGTCGATGTTCAATAATAATAGAGAAGTCAGTGGTGGAACCTCGCGGAAGAGAAAGCCTACCAATGTCTGGGATAGAGTCAAGAGACGGAAGTAGCATGATTAAGATAATAAATTGCATGATAGAACAGTGTAGAAAAAAGGTGAAAGAGTGTAGAAATAGTAAGAGAGAATGAGGAGCTTTGGAAATGAATGGAATGATAAGAAAGGAACAAATGAGTATGATCAACCTTTAAGAATAAATTAAGGTTATCTGGCTATTATTCAATAAGCCTCGCTCGGTGATGTATACGCAATTTCGCAGCCACAGAATTGAATTCAAATTTGCGAAGAATTCGCGATCAGTTCACCCCTGTTGCCACTGGAAGTTGGACCCATCTGACCCTTAGTAAAAGGCAGATACGTACTGTCACGAATGTAATGACGGTTGCAAAAGTCGAAATCTTCAGACAAGCAGGAGCGTAGTTAGAACCCAGATGTAATGAATTGAAATAATGAAATAAGAAACTGGCTCTTCTTTTCTTTAAAATTTGAAAGATGATTTTGAACTGAAGCTCGTACTGGTAACTCTCTTCAGTAGTTCTAGCGGTCACTATACCCGAGGACGCCTCGGAACTAAACTATAGGAACGGACGTGAGACTGAACATTTCACATTATTATTTCGGGGTTTGATTTTACTAATTCAACGTCTCCTTGATTTGTCTACACTTGGATGAATTTGTCCTTCCGTCGCTATCCCCATCAATTATTCCAATTAAAAACATGTATTTTAGGAGAATCCCTTTTCTCTATAGATGACGTACCTCATACACTTCGCATACTTTTGATTTAATCGTAAAATTGCAAAAATTCACCAAAATCAGACAATTAGCCATCTCTGACTCTCTACTGTCTCCGAAATAAGTTGTCCAATACAACCAACCCATCACAACAAAACACTTTTCTACCTTAGTCAGCAATCAGTATGCTGGACGTGTCACATTTGTCAAAAGTGTTCCCAACGGTCGCTTACACACCTCGAGTCTTCCAGACTTTCACTGACAGACACAGAAGTGAAGCCGCGTGGTCTGAATCGGCTGCAGGGTCGGCTTTTGGATGTCCGCACGCGTCTCAGACAGACACTGGACTGGCCAGACCATCCCTCTGTCTCCGCCAGTTTTTCCAGCTCCAGCTGCTTCATAGATAACTACCCCCTTTTCCGCTACACAGGATTCCATCCTGCCCATAACTACTGTGGCCACGAGCACATTGTCCCTAGTTATTAATCTCAGTAGCCAGCCAATTGTGGTTGGATACCGTAGTCCCATCCGGCTTTGTGTCACGGGTGTCTGTTGCTGCGCATCGCTCATCCTCGCTATTGGCGGGCGGCCCAATCCGCTACTGTGGCGCACGTTTGTGGCCGCTCGGTTCCGCCACAGAGGTGCTGATAACAGCCAAGGACTGTCGTTCAAGCCGTTTACGACTGATTGTAAGCTCAAAAAACGTCCTCACTGTAGACTTTGCCATTGCTGGAACACCCAATCGCCCACTCAATCGGCTCCGAGACCGTTGCCGCACACGGCTGCAATCCCCGACCTCATCCTACAAGGTGGGGCTCATTTGGGGAAGTGATCCGAGGACGGTATTGTCAGCCCTACGCCAAAGGCCGTGGTTTGCCACAGAGACCTGGTGATTAGTATGGGGCCACCGTATGTAGTGGTCAGGTGTCTAGGGTCATGTACGGTGACTCGGGCTTGCACGCTAAACTTGTGGGTTGCCTTCTGGGCCGATTTATCGAGGCTTCTAGATTTTCCACGGTTTATAATCACCTTGCATTTATCAGCTGCGACAGTCGATTCGACCTCGGGAATTTTCCACTATAAAAGGAGCGGCAATTCCCTGAGTTCAGCCGCCATCACAAATTCATTAAATAATGGTCGCTCAAATCCAAAAGCCAGCTCCAACCTTCAAGAAGACCGCCGTTGTCGACGGTGTTTTCGAGGAAATCTCCTTGGAACAATACAAGGGTAAGTGGGTCCTCTTGGCCTTCATCCCATTGGCCTTCACCTTCGTGTGCCCAACCGAAATCATTGCCTACTCCGAAGCCGTCAAGAAGTTCACCGAAAAGGACGCCGAAGTCTTGTTCGCCTCCACCGACTCCGAATACTCCCTCTTGGCCTGGACCAACGTTGCCAGAAAGGATGGTGGTTTGGGTCCAGTCAACATCCCATTGTTGGCTGACACCAACCACTCCTTGTCCAGAGACTACGGTGTCTTGTTGGAAGACGAAGGTATTGCTCTCAGAGGTATCTTCTTGATCGACCCTAAGGGTGTCTTGAGACAAATCACCGTCAACGACTTGCCAGTCGGTAGATCTGTCGAAGAATCCTTGAGATTGTTGGACGCCTTCCAATTCACCGAAAAGCACGGTGAAGTCTGTCCTGCCAACTGGACCCCAGGTGCCGAAACCATTAAGCCATCTGTTGCCGACTCCAAGGAATACTTCGGTAAGGTCAACTAAGTTATTTATAGATAGAACCGTATAGAGAATACAAAGAATCAGA
Organism: Suhomyces guaymorum; assembly: GCA_030568515.1. Taxonomy (NCBI): domain Eukaryota; kingdom Fungi; phylum Ascomycota; class Pichiomycetes; order Serinales; family Debaryomycetaceae; genus Suhomyces; species Suhomyces guaymorum. The sequence continues at coordinate 542,245 of JAJMGD010000006.1, forward strand.
AAGACCAGAAGTAAGTATTAGAAGAATCGAAAAGAAGTAAGTATCAAGAATGATCAGTATCTAGAAGAATAGTCTTCATCTAGGCTATCATCATCGGGTGGTGATTCACTGAAAAATATGATCCACGTATCCCCTCCGGTCATTCTTTTTTCCAAATTCTACCATTGAGACCCTTTAGATATCTTGATTATCTATCCCATCAATTGAGTCCAATAATCCGCTTTTGTTGAATTCTTGGCCCAACCTTTCTAAAATTTAGCGGTGTCAGACAATTTCCGTTTGTCGCGACAATTTCGAACCCTTAAATCGCACTCTTTCTATTGCACTATCACCAAGCCAATGTCAGACATTCTCTTCTACAAATACGTCGTCAATAACCAGGTCTTTTACCAGACGCGACACACCTTCGCCTTCGTCAACTTACGTCCCTTGGTTCCGGGCCATGTGCTAGTCTCCCCGTTGCGGACCACGGCCAGACGTTTCACCGATCTCACCCCGGAAGAGTCAATTGATTACATGAAAGTACTTCAATTGATCCCTAAGCTCGTGACAAAAGTATACAAGGCAGATGCCCTCAACATTGCGATCCAAGATGGACCCGAAGCCGGCCAATCCGTGCCACATTTGCACACACATATAATTCCACGTTACAAGACTGACAATCACGGTGACAACATCTACAAGCAATTAGAACGCAATGACTCTATACCTTTCTACGAAGAGTTTGAGGCCCGCAAGGCCGCTTTCAGAAAAGGATTGGACGGAAAGGGAGAATTGGATGTGGAAGATGCCGACAGACATGATAGACTGGAGGAGGAAATGCGCCGCGAAACCGAGTGGTTGAAAGAGCAGTTGAAGGAATTGATCGAGGAAGAGGCATAGAGAAGACAAAAAGAGGAAAAATAGAAAATTGATGTGGGATAAAAGGAAAAGAAGTATAGAAAATGTAAAGAATATACAAACTGATCGGATAATTCTAGTAGTGTAGTATTGTAGGTGGTAGCTTTATAATGAGAATGTGAGAGTGTCTGAGATTAATCGATGCATCTGGAAGGAGTGAAGTCTCATATCTGGAAAAGTAAATAGATTGTGAATGATGATTTATGTAACAATTAGAAGTGGATCGATTGATCAACTAGTAAAAAACATTCAGTATTCACCCTAACTCGCACCCATTACTAAATGGTCATCCAAATAAATCCAAAGCACAATAAAGCCCTGATCCAATCCTCTTTTTGTCATAATTAATCTCATTCTACTTCATCTTTCTCTTTTGCAACCTTCTGCTCTTTTTCACGCCGCACCGGCCCTACGCTCTTTGCCGCGCACTAACTCTCATCAAGTTTTACAACATTTCAACACTTGCAATCTACACCTTTGGCCATGTCGGAACAGCTAGATGAGATCCAATGGAAGTCGCCTGAGTTCATTCAGGAACGTGGTCTTCACACTGCCAACGTTCTTGAATACTTTGCACTCTCGCCCTTTTACGATAGAACTTCCAATAACCAAGTGCTTATGATGCAGTTCCAGTTCCAACAGATCCAAATTCCGCCAGGAATCTCCTTCCACCAGTATTTCCAGAGCAGGCTTCTGGAAATGACTGGTGTGGAGTTTGTCATTGCCTATAATAGAGAACCTGACTTCTGGATTGTGCGTAAACAACGCCGTCTTGACGCTCACAATACCCTCAGTTTACAAGACTACTATATCATTGGTGCCAACGTCTACCAGGCGCCCAAGATCTACGACGCATTATCATCGAGACTTCTCTCCAGTGTTCTCCTGCTCAAAAACTCGATCGATCTACTCAATAATATGACCAAATATCAAATCCTGGACGGTGGTCACTCGTACAATAATGCCCAGACACTGGTCTCTACCCCTTCTGCTGCCCAGGCAAAAACAAACTCGAGTGCTACTCCAGGATTGCAAACTCCTCAGACCGTGGCCGGATCTGTCACGGGTACGGTTGGGTCCGCCAGCACTCATATCGCCAACAGCGAGAGCATTGAAATCACCAGCACTGCCTTCAACAATTTGTTGAACAATGTGGCCCAAACCGGTCCCCGCAGTGGTGGAACCACTCCAGGAGAAGAACCCGCAAGCATTTATCTTGACGATATCCCGTTGTACGGCAAGGGCAGTACGGTGGAGATGTTAGGACTCAAAGTGAGTCAGGATTAGGAAAAGTGAAGAACGATATATTGGGAAGCTGAAATTGTCGATTCGTTTGAGCCAAAGCTTCAGTATGAAGTATGGGTTGGAAAGTCCAATATTGGATATCAGAGAATAATTGGAAGTATAGGGATATCTGAACCCGCCAAACAATCAAACTTGGCCCAGTGATTAGCCAGTATAATCTTGTTGTGCAAGTTTCGAACCATATGGCGACTTTTTAGATTATTCACATCCACAATTACAATGATTCATCACCCATCATCCATACTTTGAAGAAATCAAAAAGGGTGTCCGGATGCTTCAGTTAGGCCCAGCACCCCACAACAGCATAGTATGGGCTGTTTTCCATGCTTCATTTGTGATTCACATGCTTATCGAATGATTGCTGACGAGAGGACCGAATTGAGGACGGAATTAATAGTAACGCCACATTAGCCATAAACCAGCCACAATCGATCAAGCCCACATGAATTTATGATCGGATCAAAATTGAGCCATAATATGCCACCAATTCCAGTACACTCATCGATAGACACCGATAGAACGCAGACTCTAGTATCAGCAAAACTACAATCGACCGATAGGACATATAACTAAGATAAGCAATGCCACGAACGACCAATAGAACAAATTTCTAAGATTAGCAATAATTCAATTGGTAGACCTACCAAAATATACGAAGCGATACTACAATTGCCAACCTAAGGTGTATTTATTGATCCAATAATCTTTTATTACCTTCTTGTAGCTTAAAGCTCATCCCTTTGAATTTCAGCTTCAGCGGCCTCGCTGGCTTCATCTTCAACTGGAAGTTCACCGGCAGCAGAGATCTTGATGGTCTTGACAGGACGGTCACGGCTGGTCTTGACGTTCTCGATGTAGTCGACAACATCCTTTCCGTCCAAAACTTCACCGAAGACAACGTGAGCACCGTTCAACCAGGAGGTGACAACGGTGGTGATGAAGAATTGGGAACCATTGGTGTTCTTACCGGAGTTAGCCATGGAAAGACGGTATGGTCTGTCGTGCTTCAAGGTGAAGTTTTCGTCGTTGAACTTACCACCGTAGATGGACTTACCACCGTAACCTTGGCCGGTTTCGAAGTCACCACCTTGGAGCATAAACTTAGGAATCACTCTGTGGAAAATGGATTCAGTGTAACCAAACTTGGGGTCGTCAGAAACGGCGAGTTGTCTAAAGTTTTCAGCAGTCTTTGGCACAACGGTACCGAACAAACCAATGGTGATTCTACCGATTGGCTTGTCATCTTCGGTGATATCGAAGTAAACCTTGTGGGTCACTGGAGGATTTTCAGGCAATTCGGCGGCGACCGATTCCTTGAAGAAAAAGAGGAAGATGGTTGCGATAATGGCAAGGATGCTAATGTACTTCATCATTGGGGAGTAGTTGCCAGCAAAATGGTTGGAATTTTAGTATCAGCGAGTGGAGCCGTAGATCACGTGATATGATATTAATCAAGGACGCGCGCTGTCTTGGCGGGAGATCTACGGAAGTGAGCCACAAGGGCTTGTTATATAGGAGATGACTTTTGAGGAAATTTTGAGATCGATGAAAATGGTCAAAGTCACTGATCAATTTTCTAAAAGCTTATAAAGGAAGCCTATGTTTTTGGGATTTCAAGGTCGCACTCAGTAATCTAAGAAGCGTCTTCAATCGAGATATGTAAAGGTTGCGAAAATTGTCTGATTTCTCCAACTTGAAGGGAACATGCAAAGGTAGATTTGAGTTTAATGTATACTTGAAGAACTTGTAAGAGTTACTGAAAACTGGTGATTTGAAGATCATCGCACTAAACAAAAACTTTACAATACCTAAACAAAAATTCAAACTCTGGAAATCTGAAAGAATATTCGTTATCTTATATACAACCCCGTAATTTATACGGAGACACTGAACAATTCTCAAGAGTTTATAAGTGTAATGAACAACCAATTTGGAAAGACCGTCTTAGCTTTTTATTGTTGTGTTTCTTGAAACTTTGCGTAATCCACTAGAATAAAAACTAGCGTCTGAATATTAGGATAAATTTATATATCCTGTAAGCACTCGATTTTAAAAATCACGGAAAAGTAAAAATTTGACCGACTATAAAGCGGTAAGTTTTTATTCAGATACTGACGAGAAAGAACCCTTAGCAGTTGGTGCTGTCGCGAAAGAAGTTGACTCTCCCTTAAGGTTTCTTCTTATTAGTAACAATTTTTTGACATTTAACTGTTTTTATTCTCTATCTGTCCCCAATTCATACCACTCTCGCAACACGTCTTGTCTTCTCTCTCGCCAAATAAGCTTTAACCCTAATTTTCATCAACTGATCTTCCATCAAGTCTCCGCTCGTGATTTTGTTGGTACACCCATTGATCGGACAATTGTTATTACTGGCCAAATGCGTCAAAATCGATTCTTTCTCAAAGGTGTGCTGGCATCTTTTGGCAATTACAGGTTCACTGAAATAGTTGAGGGATATTGGATCTTTCAAGGAGATTTTACCTCCCGAGACTCGAAGCTCCTCATCTTCTTCTTCGTCCGGGATCGGTTCTTCTGGATTATCGATCACAAAATGGATTTTCTTAAGGGTCTGGAACTCTTTATTCTTTTTCAAGAAGTCGGCGAAGCTGCTATCTGAATCATTAACCTCCTTATCCATTCTGTATTGTTCATCTATCTCGTCTGCAAAATTGAGGGCATGCTCTTTTTCTTGGTAAACTGCAAGCGTAGAGAGAGTGACTGCAGGTTCTTCTCGTCCTACATGTTTGACTTTCTCTCTGGTAGCTTTGACGGATTCGGCGTAGTTGGTGATTTCGAACTGACTGCGGAGAATTGTCTGCATATTGAGCAAATTGGCCGCTATGATCCGGCCGACATCGCTCGATTCAGCGAGATTATAGTCGATATACTTTTTCGAGTCATCTAAGAGAGTTTCGATTAATTCTTGTAATTGTTTCGATAAACCAGGACGGAATGTGGTGGTACGCTCGAAGTCATGCCGCACGGCACTGTGGAGGGGAAGATAATCTGGAAGTGAAACCATTGAATATGAAATTGATGAGCGAAGCGAATCAATGAGTGAAAGAAATGGTAACCTCAAGTCCGTTTAATAATGCAAGTTGTCGAGTGAATCGAATGAGCGTGAATAAATAAATCTGCTTGAAAGCTGAATGACGAGCCAGATAGTATTTTAAGTCCTTTATAGGGAATAATAATGAATCAAATCAGTGAATCTAAGGTAAAAAGGATGGAACCAGGTGTAGTTGATAAAGATTCGACCGAGAAGATGAGTACTTTTCTGGTTGGTATTGTAAGAATGGGACTGAAGTCTTGGCAGAAGTGGTAAAGTATATTAGGGACCAGATAAGGGATTTTAGTGAAGGTTTGAAGCCTGAAATCAGGTCTCATAAGAGATGTTTATACTAGATCACGTGACTCGAACGCGCTTCTCAGACATTTATATAGGAAGACGAATTCAAAGAGGTTCTGAATTAAAGAGGTTGTTAAATATTAATAAGTATTAATAAGATTTGTGAGATATCAGATAAAAGTCTTGATAAATAAGAAAAATATCTGGAAAGATGATTTGGATAACGAAAAAAAGTTCTCAATTTAAAGAGGTTCTGAAAGAAGAGGTTCTTGGATCTACATTTTTGCTATGTCATGTCTCATTAAAGTTCTATGTCTCCGATTCATCTTCCGCCGTCACCGAATCGTCCGGGTTGATGCCATGGTCGTGTGGCACCCCCGAAGTCGTGACAGTACTGGCAGTGTTACTGGAGTTGCTAGGCACACACCAGTTCCGGTGACAGTGCCATGCTTTCATCTGACACTCTCTGGAACAATACTTGGTCCGCTTGCATCTCCGGCACTTCAGGAATTCACGTGGGTACCTTTCCCACTTGCCACACTCGAGGTTTCCACATTGCCTTACACTACCTCTCAATTCGTTTCGGCGGCACGAGTTTCTCATAATCACACCGGACCAGTAGTACATGTCGGTACCGGTCAAGAAAGTGAATTTTTCGACGATAGGGAACAAATTGACCTTTTTGTACTCGATCAAGGAATCATCTTGATCTTCGTTCTTCTCGTCAATGTCAAAGCCCTTGTAGTCGTCGTAATTCCATTTTTTGGTAAGATAGTCTTTCTTCTCCTGTCTCTTTTGGATGATGGTCAGAACAAGCCTCTTACTTTCCACTTCAATGTATTTGTTCATCTTCTCGTTGATCTGGAAAAGCTTGATATCGCGCTCGAGATCATCAATCACCGATTCACAGTTGACAATAGACTCGTATAAGCGGTTGACGTAATCCGATTTAACCACTTGTTGAGCTTCTTGTTGTATGGTTTCATTGTAGATGTCATGGGTGCACTTTTCATCGGCTTCGGTGGCCATATCATAAGGCTTGTCAAGTTCCAAGTCAACGTCGTCATTATCATCTTCAATCTCGTCATCCTCGTCTTCATCCTCCATTTCGGCATTTTCAGTCAAGCACGTTTGCTTGGCCCGATTGTAAAGCTCGAACTTATCTTCATCCAACAAAAAGCCGTCATCGTGAATCGAATTGATATCGTTCAACATTTGGGGTGAGTTTGAGGCTGATGGGTTGAATGTTTTGAGATAAGACGAGTTTTCTTCAGTTCCAGCTGATTGATCGTTCTTCTTTAATTTTCTTGATCTAGGGGTGATCTTTGGTCTGGGGTTCATCTTGAATGCCATGTTCTTCTTAATGCTAAGTTTCATTTGTTTTTCGAGATATATCTTGAGTTGCTTATCCCTAATACTCATATCGATCACAAGATGAGTGTTTTGTAAAACATCCTTCAAATATGAGTATTTGGAAATGTAAGCCAATAATTGTAAAGACCACACGATATCATCATCTCTAGGAATAACCACCCCAGTTTCGGTGAAGTTTCTGACTGAAATCTTCGAATTAATCATCGCTTTGTTCGATTCGAAATCTTGCAAATATAAATTAGTCAAAAAGTGCAAGTTACTATCCATTTCATATTCGTTATCATTGAGGAAGCGGTCATCCAAAATCTCAAATTCTTTCTCTTCTTTCAACTTCTTGATGATGTGCACGATCATGTGTCTTCTACGCACGTCATTCATCACAGAAGTATTTCTAGAGTTATTGAGGGCACTGGCGTTTTGGCTCATGAATTGATTGAGACGATTAGATGAGTTGGAATAGGAATCAAATGATGCAGAGGATTTATTGGGGACATTGAAGGTGGTGAATCTAATAAGTTTGAAGAGCTGATCGAGAGTCAAATTTTCGTAGTCGTCATTGGTGAGATTATTGGCATGATTATTATTGAAATACGTGGGGAAACTGGGGTTTGTGATGCTAGTTGCTTCTATGGCCGAGGCCTCTAGAGGAAGGGTGCTCATTGGGTGTGCTGGTTGTAAAGGAAAATGCATTTGTGATATTTGTGGTACTTGGGTCTGTTGGTTGAGCTGTTGGGTGATGGTTTCTTGACGGGCATGCTCGTCAAAACGATGGAGAGGGTTACCTACAGGCTGAGGAACGGCTGCCGGGTGCAAGCTGGCCTCGAGATCAAATGGTTGTGTTTGTTCTTGCTGTGACAGGCCCAGGGGCGGGTCCTGTGGATGCTGATGGATATGAAGATGCTGGTGGGAGGAGTGGTCGTTTTGGTCGTTTTGGTCGTGCTGACCACCTGCTGTTGTGTTTTGGGAACGGCCGGTTGCGGTAGGGGGTGGGTTTGCGGCTCTTACGGGTGTAGGAATGAAGGGCAGGGGTTGGTTCTGGGCAGCGCCAGGTTGAGCCTCCCGGGCAGCCTGTTGGACTTGTTGGTAGTGCTGCTGGTAGTGGTTCGTGGTGCGGTTTTGGGCGATACTGGGGAGTTGCTGCCTGGAGTTGGCATGGATAAAGGTGCGCTCATGCAAGGAAAGGTAGTTATCCAAGACGGTGGCGATGATGGGCAAGATGCCGGCTTTGACCACCTTCTGTCTGATTTTTTCGTTACCTCTGGTGCCGACCAAAACCAAGCACTGGAAGGCCAAGGTCCATTTCCAGGCAGTAAGAAGTTTCTTTTCACTGTTGAAAATGGTATCGTTCAAGTTGTAGGTGGCGTTGTGGCACTCGTGGAGGATTTCGACCAAGCGCTCGATACCGCCGTCGACACTAAGCGTCTCACGCACTTTGGCCAGGGAAGAGACCAAGTAGGTCAAGTAGTTGAGCGAGTTGACCAACGGTTTGTCCGAGGTGACGTCAAGGGCACGGCGGTCGTAAAGGCTGGTGGTGATGGTCACCGCTGCCCTGTTGGAGGCCACGGCCTTGTAGTTGGACTCACGCATGGAAAGGATGTGTGTTTAGTTATGAAAAGGTGGAGATGGAACTGGGCATATACTACGGAGCCAAGGGTAATGATTGGTTTGTGTATAGTCGCCACTGGCTGGAGCGCGGGGTCACGTGGACGGGAAGCTAGCCGCGGCGCACCCAGGCGGAAATTGCCGGTGGCGGGCGGAGAAAAAAGTGCAGCTGGTGGCAACGCCGCTGCAAGTGGCAAGCCGGCATAAGGCAAGTGCGGGCAGTAAAGGGGGGCGAAGAATTACGTTAGTGTGAGGTGAACAACAGGGGGCAAATGGTGGCACCGAGGCGGCTTAAGCCAAGAAGTGAAGAGCTCAAGGGGTAAATCAACAAAGAAAGAAATGACCTCTAGTGTAAGAAGGATTGGCAGGAATTTACGGAGTTCAAGGAGTCCAATGAGGAGCCCTACTATGGTAATGTCGGTCCAGAGTCCCCTGATCAGAGCGGAATTGCGCGGGGATGTGCCGTGCCATCAGTGCGGTCCCGCAGGGTCTCGGGGCCAGCTGTAGTCCGGCGCGAGCCTGGGAAGACTAATTATGTAGAGTGCATATCGCTAGCGCTAGATAAGAGGAGGAAGAAGGGAAAGAAGGGAGGGAAAGGAGGGAAAGAAGGGAGGAAATGGAAGAGGAGGAAAGAGAGGGAGAGAAGGTGGGAAAGAAGGGGAAGGGAGGTAGGAAGGAGGATGAAATCACCTTTTTCTTAGGGATCATGATGGTTTATTGTGTCGTCATCGCTTCGCGGGGTTTGCCTATCCTTGCTATTAGTAGGGATCGGCGCATCCCAGCCGCACAATACTACGTCAGAATCTTCGATCGGTCGTTATCATGCAGACACACTAACGGGTTTAGCCAATTCTGTGGTGAAACCTTTTGATTCTCCCTAAAGGACGCGATTTCCTGATGTAATCGAGATGATTAAATGAAGGTGACTCGTGATGACTACTAAAAATATTGCGAATGAGCTTAATATGTGTCACATGAAGGATCAGGTGATCATGAAGAAATGGATGCTACTGATGTTAGGGCTATTAATAAGTAACGGTGGTGTTTCTCTCGTTATTCTTCATTGATGGTCAGATGAAGTGCGTTTCTCTACAAATTTAAGTTAAACTAACTGTTCTTTTTACGAGAGTGCGTCGAAATTGAGTTGCGCGTTTCTTATCTCAAGAGTTTATCAAGAAATGGCAATTTGCACCGGATGATAATGACAGAAGAGAACTAGCTAGCCTTTTGATCAATATAGGCCCATCTCATTCACCATTTCCACCCTTTCCCTCTATCTACTGTTCACACCTTATTATAACTCTATTCTCTATATATTCATAATTTGCAGCCATGGCGCCATTGGCCAATGAATTCTAGTCTAGCACCAAAGCGGATCATACAGACCAGCCAAAGATCACATTCTCGCCAATGATCTTTCGAGGATGTGTAGCTCAATTTCTGGCTCACTAAAGTTGGCCTGGGGCCTTCCTTTTCCTCACTGGATTTCTTCCTCACTGGTCGTTTGATTAAAGTGAGGTTGTCTTACGCCTTATTCCTGGTCATTTCTGTTTGCTTATCTGAACCTCTTTTCCACGCTCCACACAAACTCCATGCTCTGCTCCATGAACATCAACATCAACACCGAGTGGGGCCCGATTCTGAAGAACTGCGCCCAGAACCCCTTGTACAACGCAGAGAACCCTTCGTTGGCAACCGTCTTCTTGAAACAGTCCAAGGGCCCGCTGTACAAGTTACCCTTCTGGTTATACACTCTAGTCAAGATGACGTCCCATGGATTCATCGCTACCGCCACGGCGGCACCGGCCACCAGCGAGGAGACCAAGTGGTTCACTATCGACTTCTCGCCGAAGATGCCGTGGCTGGTGAGCCAGTTTTTGGTCAAATAGTACGTGGGCAATTGCACCGCCAGCCCGGTACCGGTTCTCAAGATGGCAGCATCCACACCACGGAACAAGCCCTTGAAACCTTCCGCGCGGTACACAGAAGAAAGTCCGTCCCACACACTGCGGTAGTAAGTCTGTTGACCCACCATCGTTTCAGCGTGCGACTTGGTGTAGGACTGCATCCGGGTCTTGACCAAAAAGAGCGGGTTGGCTACCACTGATCCAATGGCTCCCGAAGCCATTCCCGCCAAAACGTTGACATGAAGACGTTGTGGCACCTTTTCTCCCTCGGCAAGCGTGCCTGGATGTAATAACTCTGTGAAAAGATATCTACTGCGTTCGTAGAATCCAACACGACACCCGTTCAATCCGATTTGGTAGAGGTATCCTGAGATGAGCCCCTGCTGGATCCCACGAATACCCTCTGTCTTTAAAATGAGAGAGAATGCTTGGAATGGATTGCGGTAGAGAATTGGAGCGTTTTTGGAGGTTTTGACAAGTTCACCTTGAAGTTGCATCCGAGTTTTGATGAGTTCGATGGGATTGGTGAACGTGACGGCTCCACAGGCCGCCATGGCGCCGGCCACGATGGACCCCACGGTGGAGACCAGCTCTGCTGCTGATTTGGGGGTATTATTGGGTTGGGACATGGTGGTTTCGATTCAAACGAAATCGAAAATTTTAGGCCGGTACCGCAAGTGCAGGTCACGTGAGAAGTTACCAAAGCGGGCCGCATGTGAGAGATAAGCAAGTTAAAAGGTGGATGGTGGTAGAGTGAGCCTTATGATAGTGTTTTTAATTGTTTTTCGTAGGTTAGGTGAACTAAGAGATATGTAATAGATTTGAGGGTTGTTTGAGTCTTGATCCTTGGAATCCGGCTTGGAAATTGGGAGAATATTACTCTTCTCAAGCTGTGATTACGTAATATCAGTCAGAGCTAGATGGAAACAGTGAAAGTATAAGCGCAATTTCATTGAATTTCAGCAGAATCTTGTTCAGAACAGCTCACAATTGACTCAATACTATTATTCAGCATTACGTAAGTACCAAGAACTATTCGAAGGAAAAAGCCACCGAGATGAGCCCCGAAACTGAGTTACGTTTTTGTGACAAGGAAGAAAGTAGACCCACGTAATCAAGTAAATAATAAACGAAGCATTATCCTCTTAAAACAATTAAGTCGAGCCAGAAATTCCTATTAACATATCTTAATTTTCTTTTGTAGCTTAAAATTTCTTATTCACTTTTTCCCTTTACTGATCCCATACCAACTCCTCTAGTTCTTCTTTTGACGTCTTTTTTCGCAGTCTTCCTTCGGGTTGAATCACGCCTCACGTGAGCCAACATCTATCTCGGAGCATTTGCCATCTCATCCGCCACCCCAGCATGTTAAGCCGTAGCCTCCCTAGCTCCCGGCAAAGAGTCCTCGGACTCAGCAAACGCTTCTTGGCCACCACCGCAAAATATGCCGTCAACGATTCCGTCCATGGATTTACCATCAACAAAGTGCAGGCGATACCGGAGTTCTCGTTAACCGCCGTCCACTTAAAACACAACGCTACCGGGTCCGAACATCTTCATCTCGATGCCAAAAACGACACCAATAATGTGTTTTCCATTGCATTCAAGACAAACCCTCCGGATGCCACCGGAGTGCCCCATATCTTGGAACACACCACTCTTTGTGGAAGTACAAAGTATCCAGTAAGAGACCCGTTTTTCAAGATGACCAACCGGTCTTTGAGCAATTTCATGAATGCCATGACTGGCCATGACTATACCTATTACCCGTTTGCCACCACGAACGCCAAGGACTTCGAGAACTTGATGGATGTGTATTTATCCTCGGTGTTCCAACCATTATTGACTTATAATGATTTCACCCAGGAAGGATGGAGACTCGAAAATGAGAAGACCGACGATATCAACAGCGAGCTCACGTTTAAAGGTGTTGTTTTCAACGAAATGAAGGGCCAGAACTCGAATTCCGCCTACTACTTCTACATCCGCTTCTTGGAGTCGATCTACCCTTCCTTGAACAATTCGGGTGGTAACCCAGAAAGTATTGTTGATTTGAAATACGAGCAGTTACGTGAATTCCACCGTATCAACTATAATCCTGCGAACTCCAAAACCTTCACTTACGGTTCCATTCCTTTGGAAACTCACTTGCAGAAATTAGGGGAATACTTCCAAGAGTTTAACTCCACCCAAAATGACTTGTCGCATACCGCTGTTAAGTACCCACTTTTTAAGTCCTCCAACTATACTAAGGATATCTCCGTTCCTGGTCCTATCGACGCCATGTCACCTAAACCAGCCGCTTTACAGTATAAATCCTCCATCACCTGGAACTTGGGAAACCCACTTGACGAGTCCAAGCACTACGAAGTCTTCAAATGGAAGATCTTGAGCTCCTTGCTTTGTGATGGTCATTCCTCGCCCTTCTACCAAGAATTGATCGAGTCCGAGCTTGGTGAAGATTTCTCTCCTAATTCCGGTTTTGATATGACCACCGCCTTAGCATCTTTCACCTTGGGATTAACCAACTGTTCGATCGAAACTGTTAATACTTTGGAAGAGAAAATTATTGATATTTTCAACACCAAAGTTTTGCCCGAATTGACCAATCCTTCATCTTCTTTCGCCCACCGTGTGGAAGCCATTTTGCACCAAATTGAGTTGAATTTGAAAAAGCATAAACCTGACTTCGGTCTTGGACTCTTGCACTCTTTAATGCCAAGCTGGGTCAACAACGTGGATCCTATCAAATCGTTGGAAGTCGATACCATTTTGAACCAATTTAAGGACGATTACAGCGAGAACGGCATGCAAATCTTCAAAGAATTGTTAGATAAGTCAGTTTTCAGTGAGAATGCCGAGAAATTCAAGTTCACGATGACTCCTGAAGAAAAGTTTCTGGACCGTTTGGCAGAAGAAGAACAAGCCAAGCTTAAGGCAAAGGTGGACGAATTATCAAAAGAAGACCGCGAAAAGATATACCAACAAGGCTTGACCCTCGCTAAGCAGCAAGGTGAAGAACAGGATGCTAGTGTTTTGCCCACTTTGACGATGGAAGATATTGCCCAGAAAGGTGACTTCCATCCATTGGAGTTCGACCAAATCAATGGCAATAAACTCCAACAAAGAATAGTAGACACTAACGGACTCGTCTACACTGCTGCCGTCAAAGATGTGTCTTACTTGCCATCGAAGTATTACAAATACCTCTCCCTTTTTAGCTCATGTCTTACCAACTTAGCCGGTACCACTGAGACAAGCATCACTGATTTGGAAACTAAAATTCAGCGTTTGACCGGTGGAATCACGTTCAATTTCAGAGCATCTCCAAACCCATTCGATCTTGGCGACACAACCTTACAATTCAGTTTATCTGGTATGTCGCTTAAAGAAAATGCCAGCCACATTTATCAATTATGGGAGGAGATTTTGACCTCCACCAAGCTCGAAGCCAGCGATAGTGTGGTGGTAGACAAATTGTACCAGTTGATCAAAAACTTGGGCCAGAACCAATTAAATACCATTGCAGACAGAGGCCATTCCTTCTCAGGAAATCATAGCAGTGCTAGATTGACCGCTACCAAATACGTTAGTGATATCATTGGAGGCTTGAGTCAAGTGCAATTCGTCGCTGAAATGAATAGTAAATTGGAAGAAAAGGGAAAGCAATATTTAATTGATGAAGTTCTTCCAATCTTACAAGAAATCAAGCAAATCATTCTCGACAACCAGCAAGAACACTTCAAATACAGATTGGTCGGTAACCAGTCAATTATTGAAGAAAACAAGAAACTCTTGCAATCATTCGACGATGCCATCAGCCAGAATCATGGAAGTACATTGGAAGGAGATAACTTACAAAGTTTGATCCAAAAGTTCAATGTCGATCATAAAAACGTCATTCACGATAAAACGCTCATCAACTTACCTTACCAGGTTGGTTATGCCTCGCTTGCTAAGTTGGGTACCAACTATACCGATAAAGATGGTGCTTCCTTACAAGTTTTATCCCAATTGATGAGTTTCAAGCACTTACACTCGGTGATCAGAGAGTCCAACGGTGCTTACGGTGGTGGATTGATGTACGATGGATTAGGAGGAATCTTGAACTTCTACTCTTACAGGGACCCTAACCCTGTCAAGTCGATTGAGTCCTTCAAAGAGTCCTTCAACTTTGGCAAAAACGCACAATGGGACAGCGACGATTTACAACAAGCCAAGCTCAGAATCTTCCAAAGTATCGACGCTCCTATGAATATTTCTAGTCAGGGATCCACCGAGTTCTTTGACGGAATCACTGATGAAATGAGACAAGAAAGAAGAGAGAACTTCTTGGCAGTGAATAACCAGAATTTGGTGGACGTTGTCAATAAGTACTTGTTGGAAAACAAGAGCGATCTGGTCACCGTTATTGGCGATAATAAGTTGTTGAAGGTGGGACAAGATTGGAAGGTCAAGGAGTTGACCACATTGTAAATAGTATAGAATTGATAGACCAAAAGGAATCAAGTTTAGAAAAGGAATAGTTATTATGGGTGTAGGGTTGCAGAAAATTCTGTAAGAGTGCTATTTATTAGGACTCTTAACGTCTTTTCTTCTGAATTATTGGAGGTTTTGTAAGCTTGGGACTACGAGTTTTGACTACAGTGAAAAGCGATTTCAAGGTTGGAGTTTGACAGGCTTCATATCTCGGGAAGAAGAATGGAGTAGGAATATGAATGTAAGTATACTGATTGTCTCGAATATGGATCATTCATGTTAAAATAGTGACTTTTAAAGGACGAAGTTGTGATGGATCTTGGGACTATCACTGATACTGATTTCTGACATTTTGAGACACAATATCACATCTGGAAGCTTTGATTGCCTTGATTGTGTTCTTGATGATATGGTGAAACTTCGGCTGATGAATGCGATTATCTTGCTGCTTCACTGATGAATGCTTGGGACCTTCAACATTTGAGCACTTTTTATCTTCTGATCTCTTTATTTTGATGTATCCTTCTTCTATTCTGAAAATTTTTCAACTCTCTCTCTTCTTTGGTATTCTCTCTCTTCTCTTTCTTTTCATTTCTCCTTTCTTGCTTCCTTTCATTTCTCTTTCTCCTCTTCTCTTTCTTCTTCCTTTCCCTTTCTCTTCCTTTCCTCATTCTTCTCATTGGTTTCTTCTTCTATCGTTGATTACTATATACAAGTCATTAAACACGATGCTTTCTGATAAAGTCCTTTGGTGGCTGTTCCGGTATTCTTCTCTTCTTGTCTTCTGTGAACAAGCAGTGTCTCTTGGCTCTTGGGTCGTACAAGATCAAGTTGAGCTTGGGCTGGTGTCTGGGGATATTGAACCACTTCTCGTAGCCTGTCTTGGCCATGGAGACAAGCTTGACCATGGTATGGGTGGACTTAGGCTTGGCCATTGTGGAGGTTGTAGTTGAGGTTGATGGAGTTGAGTTGATTTGATGAATTTTTTCAGTGCCCTGACGGATTAGGAAGTGCGCACGAGTAAGTGAATCAGAATGACAGAAGGTAGAAAGAGGTGAAGAGAAATAAGAGAGAGAGGAGTTTGAACTAGGAAAAAGGGTATATACGGGATAAGGTGCTACGATAGAGAAGGAGAGGATTTGGTGGGAGTTATTACTTTCAGGTTTTAGGTTGAATTTGTGTCAATTTGTAGGTTAAAAGACCTTGAGTCAAGTAGAATTAAAAGAAGTGACTACTTAGTTGTAAGAGGTGAAATCACTGGGTTAAACAGACATAGAAGGAAGCTCTTAGTTCCAAACTCACTGATCTATTTTGATATTATCTTCATCCCTTTGGTAACTACCCTGGATTTATCTTGCGCTTTAGAGTCGCGACTACCCTGCACCGAACAATCTCTTACGTAAGCGCTTACCAATCGTACGCGTGAAAATTCATGGAGAAAAGAAAATGGACACGCCAGATCAAGACAACAACACACCAAGTGGCACTTCTTCAACACCATGAAATTGTTTCTCATCTTAGCATTTGTTGCGTCCTTGGCCGCCGCCCTCCACCTCGAGGTCCCCGCCCTGGTCAAATACTCCCAGCCCGTGTGTGTGCGTGACTTCGTCCAAGAAGACGCCTTGGTGGTGATCAACATCAAGACCAGCGGTAGAATCGGTGACGGACAGCAATTGGACTTCTACGTTGTCGACTCCATGGGCAACGAATACAGACGTAAGAAGAACATCGCCGGCGAACAAAAGGTCACTTTCACCAGTCATCACAGTGCTGCCTTTGACGTTTGTTTCACCAATGTCAAGACCAACACCCACCACAGAGGGGACATGTCTAGAGAAATCGAGTTGGATATCGAAAGTGGTGCTGCTGCCAGAGACTGGAACGCTTTGCAAACCACCGAAAAGTTGAAGCCTGCCCAAGTTGAATTGTTGAGAGTCGAACAGTTGATCCTCGAGATCTACCAAGAATTGCAATACTTGAAGGCCAGAGAAGAAAGAATGAGAGACACCAACGAGTCCACCAACGACAGAGTCAAGTGGTTCTCCACAGTGGTCATCATTTCTTTGATTGGTTTGGGTGCTTGGCAAATTCAATACTTGAGACACTACTTCAAGGTTAAGCATATCATTTAAACGAATTGATGAGCGAAGCAAATCGACGAGTGAATCAACGACAAATGTATATACTAATTGATGAGCAGAGCGAATCAATGAGTCAATAAAATATTACAGAACGGCTAGAAATGTAGTGATCTAGAGAGCGTAGCAATCTAGAGAATTTAGTGATCTAGAGAGTGTAATGAAGGGTAGTGGGTGAAACGCGTGGTATTTAATGACTAAATTATCTATTTAATAGAATCTGGAAAATATTCTGTACTGTCTATTGAAGTTATTAAATCTCGTTGAACTCAGTGCAAATGTGTCTTTTAAAGAGTGAATGGTGATAGACGTTAAGTGAATCTTTTCATCTTTTCCTGCTTTCAGATATTTGCAGGTATTTGGTCCATCCATCGATGTATCGTTCGACCTTTTCATCATCTTTATCAAACTGTGTTGCTTTGACGTAGTTGCGAAATATCAACTCTCTTAATTCATCAGCTGCAGTACACATCCGACTCAACTCTTGCTCATCAACATGATTATCACATTGAGCAAGGTCATCCAAGGTCAAGTCTAATATCCATTCAAGTAGAAAATTGATTTTGCCCCAGCACCTCAAAAATTGATTGAATGACTTATAAGTTTCATCTTCGACCATGGGCGAATATGTCTCCTTCTGCCCCAAGGCTTTGACTACGCTCATCGCATTTCTGAGTTGCCAACCTTGTGCTTCATTAATGATTTTCCTGTTTGTGCTCGTTACTGGTTCAGTATCGTGTCGGACTTCTTCAATTCTTTCCTTGTTTGTTTCAGTTTCGCTATCGTCCTGAACCTCAATAACGTCTATCACCTCGGTGACTTCATCGCTATCTTCGCTTTCCTCGTCTTTGATGGGTTCTTTAGTATTCATTGGTTTCCTCGCCAAAATGAACAGGTCGTAATCCACAACTTTGGTTATATCCAAAAGCAAGGTTTGGGTTAATTCAACAAGCATAGACTCGGCGTAGAATTTTGGAACGTACGGGTTATCGAGTCTGCCACATTCATAAAACTCCTTCAAGTACTTGACGTCGATTGATTCAAACTTACGACTCATCTCACTGACAAGACTTCTGGAGTTCAAATGTGGCAGATTGGATGAGGTCACTGTAATCCGGTCGTATCCCAAAATTGATCCCTTAGAATAGAATAATGATCTGTAATAAATGAGTAATAAGAAATTGAAACGAACAGGCATGGAGTCCATCAAATCATCATATGCGTCTGGGGTCCAAGCTGGAGGAATATGGAGTTTCTGTTTATGCGATCTGTCTTCTTTGATGACAATTCTTTCTCGATTGTAGCATGAGTTGGGTACAGAGTTGGATCTCATCACCAAACCATTGAGGAGGTATTCCACTAGTCGATCATACCAATCGATGGGGCTAGAGCTCAATTGAGTTAGCATGCAGTATAGTAAAAAGGAAGAATCTTCCAAGTGATATAATACAAGTGTTCTTGAGCTTTTAGAGCTCTCGAAGAAGTTCTTCAACGTATCTTGAGAATGATTCTCGAGATTATCCTGAATATTAATGTGTGTGTTGAGGGTATGGTGGAAGTTGAATGAAATAATATCGTACAAGACCTTGATCAAGTCGATATAAGTAGAATAAATTATGTGAAATGAAGTAAAAGATGAATTGATATAGTCGTGATGAAGTAGTGAAGATTGCTCTGCGCAATAAAATGCCCAGTTTAACATGAGCCAACAATTGAAGTTCAAGTTGAGCTTGGGATTGAGTTTTTTGCTTAATAATTCGTCATCATATATCTTGATGTTTTCCCATTTATGCAAAAAATCAGTGCTCTTGGTTGGGTTTTGTGCCGGCTTTTCTGGCCCTGGTTTATCAGTTGAATTAGATGCAAGACTGTTTAGTAATTTGAATGATCCATTTAAGCCAGATATGTTCTCATTTGTCTCTAGCAAGAGATTTTTTTGCGGTGAAGCCTGAAATTTAAAGAGCTCTTCTTCCATGTTTTGTGCTGTGTCGAGAACGGTAGCCTCATTTTCAGAGTCA
The DNA here is from genome assembly GCA_030568515.1 of Suhomyces guaymorum. NCBI lineage: Eukaryota > Fungi > Ascomycota > Pichiomycetes > Serinales > Debaryomycetaceae > Suhomyces > Suhomyces guaymorum. The sequence goes on from JAJMGD010000006.1 coordinate 561,320, forward strand.
CTCACTAGTTCAGGCTCACTGAGGTTCTCGATGACATCCTCCTTACTGGGAGATTTTTGAAAGAAGTTGGTGATTTTCACTTGTCTTGTTGGCGAAGACTGGGACATCCTTTTCTTAATCAATGGGCCAGAATACGTGGAAACACGCTTAACAACGCGGGATTGGAATATGAAGTCCCCCAAAACAACAAGTAGTCTCTTATAGAGGAGCTTTACCGCTGGATTAGCATGGGACGCCGTCAAAACAATCTCAGCATACATTCTCAAAAGGCGGACGCTCCTTTTGTTCAAAAGTTCTTTGACAACAGAACCCTCATAGTCATCATTCAATGCTTTAGCATACTCATTAGTAGGTTCAATGCCGTCAATCGTCAAGTTCTTGGTGCTCCATATCGTATTGGGACTTCTGGCGGCAAGCGTTAGGATGATTCGTAGCACATTATACGATGGTAGCACGAGATCGTTGTGATTATGGGTGGAGATCAAGCGCAAGCTGGTCTCGTAATGGGTCAAAAGCTCGTCGAACTGCTTGACATTGTTGAGATTGATTGGATGCTTGATATCGGCGAGTTCGGGCACTATTTGGTAGATGAAACGTTCTTGGGCCTCTAGATAGGTCGGCAAATCGAATAGAACGTGCATTTGCAGCTTTTAGCCCGGAAAACAAAGGGAAAATGACGGAAAATGGTGGAGAAAATGAATGACGAGGATCGGTGATTGGAAGGAAAACGGAAGGGGGGACTGGATAGTATGGGGTAGTATGTAATGGGGCTGATCGTTGGACCTCTTATACTAGGATTCTCTCTTAGGGGGGTTGCCTCAGGTGCACTGAGTCGCAAGTAGCAGCCACTCGCTTTTGTTGATTCGGTGCAAGTGAGATGATGGGAAACCTGGTGGGATAAACGCCAGAGATGACAAATGCGGGGAAAATGGACCAAACAAACGATTATACTCCTTATTAGAGTGATAGAAAGGATTTAGTGTGTAGAAGAAACACTTTGAGGACCTTTTGAAGGTGGTTGGGGTGCCTAGCTGGCGTAGAGAGAAAACCGGCGGTAATTGCTGATGAATTTTCGAGTCTCGCCAGCGCTCGCGAGTGGCTAGCACGAGCCCGCACTAAAAAAACAATCGCTTCACTAACCACAGCAGAGATGTCACTAACGGTACGTGAAGGGAAATATTCAACCTACAAGATACGATATTAACATCAGTTTCTCACTAGTACAGGACCCGTGAAGATCCAGCTCTTTCTTGATGCTCAGAATAGCACCAAGCTCAAACATGTGGAAAACTTCCTAGTGCACTGCGCAAAAGGCACCTACAACGGAGTCAACATCCTAAGGTATATTCCAGACTTCATTCTCCAAACAGGCGACCCGACCAATACTGGCAAACAATCTCTACCTGGTGACACCGATCACGTTTTTGCCACTACTCAGTTCAATCCCCAAGATCAACCACCAATTGCCAGAGGCTCTGTGTTCGCAGTGAATAACCCAGATTCCCCACACGGCTTGGGGTCGCAGTTTTTCGTAGTACTTTCGGAGACTCATCGCAAGCTGTTTATGGTGGATAACTACACTTATTTAGGGGAAATCATTGGTGGAATCGATGCAATTACAGAACTAGAGAAGGACGAGAAGTTGGAGACCGGGAAAAATGGAAAAGTGAAGGGCCACTGGAAAACCGAGCCTTGGATCCAGTCGGTAGAAATCCACAGTAATCCATTTGCAATATAATACCCAGAAATCCATTTGAAATCCAATGATGAAGCCCCGAAATCCACAGAAATTTGCATTGAAGTGATGATGAATAATTAGATGTGATGAAATACTCGAAATCATTGGCAATTGAGTGAAGATGAATTTTTGGATATTTTAAAACTCCCAGAAATTCATTGATAGATATTTTGGTGCACGACAAACTGATAGGTAGGGATTAAAACTTCAGGACAGATTACGTACACGGTTCTGATCTAGACTGAATAAGTCCTAAAAGTTTCGAGACCTCAGAATTTCCAAAATTCTTCCTTATTGCCCAATACCTCAAAATAATCGTTTTGGATCACTTTGATTCTCCCCGATTTCCAAGACCTCAAAATGATCATTTCCAATCATACTCATTCTCTGAAATTCCCCAATGCTTCATAAATATCATTCTAGTTCTCCCAAATTGCCCAAGACCTCGGCAAAATCTTTAATCGACATGTAAGAGCCCACCTTAGGTTTATCGAAATCAAAATTGATCGTGGTGCCGTTGCTGTCGCTGGAGCAACAGCTCAACATATCAATAAGGAGAGAGTCGCTGAAACTCATTCTGCCTTCATTTTCGTCCAAATTCAAGGCCGTCTTGATGCGTTTTAAATCGGGAAGTCCAAGCTTATACGCCAAAATAGCCTGCTTAGAGGTAGTTCCAGACGCTGCCTGGACAAACAACTTCCAGCTTTCGTAGATATGGGCGTAGTTGTTCCGAAATTTGACTAATTTATTGGTATGTCGGATCAACTTATCGATATCTACTATATCGATCAAGTCTTCTTCTGAGCCTGTTATAGTATATGCTTTGAGTAAATCGATGGTAGTTTGGCGTTTTATAGTAGCTCTTGTTGCTACTTGTCCTGCATTTGGCTGAATGAACTCGTAGTAGTAGTCAATGCATTGAAAGATATCATGAGTGAAGCATGGTGGAATTTCCAAGGTCAGAAACAAGTCTTGCAACTGGTTCAAAAACAAGTCTGGATGTTCAGCTGTGAGTTGTGAGTAGATTTCAAGAACATCGTCTTCTGTCTGTGGGTCTATCTGTTCGAATTGCTTTGCGTTGGCAAAGCCATCGTTCCGTCTTGATTTGGCCATCACTTGCTCATTGCTTGAATTCTGGGGAAACGCGACTTAAATGGCTATCGCGACATCTAAGACATTTGATCCATATAAGCTCCTCATAGACTTCACGATAAGGAGGAGATATACTAGAGTTAGGCCATTTCAGATTGATTTGCTCCGAAAGTCACTAATTCTGTTTAAAAGGTCTTAAGAATTCAAAAGTTATAACTATTTCCTTAGTTCAATAAGCATCAAAAGACGAGACTTAATTGAAAGGCAAAATGACCTTTGATCACGATACTGAACCATCAATTCGAACCTCTCTCGAGCATTATCGCTCGAAATCTTCAATTCAGTTAAATCCTCAATTCCAGGTCTATTTCAAAAATGAAGTGGAACAACCATCGGGCTCATTCAAACTCCGTGGAATAGGCCATTTGATAGGCCGTTCGATCAAAAAAGCACATGAACTTCATAAAAAAGATGTGGCCATCTTTTCATCTTCTGGTGGAAATGCTGGTTTAGCTGCTGCCTATTCCAGTAAGGAGTATGGGCTCAAATGTACGGTCGTTTTGCCCACCAGCTCTAAACAAATTGTCATAGAACAGTTACAAGCTCTAGGCGCACATGTGATTGTACATGGGGCCCATTGGGGCGAAGCCGATGAATATCTTCGTGAAACTATCATAAAATTGCTTGATCCCTCGATCTATCCCGTGTACTGTCACCCATTTGATGACCCCATCATTTGGGAAGGACATGCCCAATTGGTGGATGAGCTTGTTGAACAGCTCCAAGAGTTGGGAATTGAAACTTCGAGATTGAAAGGCGTGGTTTGTAGTGTTGGAGGGGGTGGACTCTACAACGGAGTTGCTGAAGGATTGAGGAGAAACGGATTAAAGGCTCCAGTTTTGGCAGTTGAAACTAGACAAACCAATTGTTTTAGTACTGCTTTGGAAGCTGGCAAAGTTGTGAGACTCACAGATATCAAGACTTTGGCCACTTCGTTGGCTTCTCCATATATTTCACAGAAATCTTTGGATAATTATAGTGACTATCCCACAATTGTGAAGGTGATTGATGACTTGGATGCTGTCAGAGGCACTGTGGATCATTTTGACCAGACGAAGGTCTTGGTTGAACCAGCCTGTGGTGCAACTATGGCGTTTGCGTATGCTAAAAAAGACGAATTGAAGGATATTTTTGGAGATTTGAAGAAGGAGGACTTGATTGTATTTGTGGTGTGTGGTGGAACGGGTGTGAACGAGGTGATCATGAAAGAGTATAGAAAGCTTATAGAGTAGATTAAGGAAAGAAACGGTCGAATAAGTAGTAAGCGAAGAGAATACGAAGATAGGAAACGACTAGTTAATTGGAAACCTTATATATAGACGGCTTTTATCATGAAGGATGAAAAAAACTATGTAGAGAACTTTAGAGTCTATAGTCTTACAACAGGATTTATGAAGAACTTATCGACCAATATTAATTCCAAGATAATTCCTCATAGCCGGCTTGGTCTGCCTAGTTCCAAAGAGCGCTTCATCACTATAATTTCTCGTGGTATCACCAACGATCTCTTCAGTGAGAATTCGCCATAGTCTTCATATCAATCCAAAGCTCATCTATTTGTTACCATTATTGAATGATCCTCTCATCTTCATCTATCAATCTTTCTGTGTCGCAATTTTGCAGCACTTTTGCTGCCGCGGCTAGCATGAATGACTGGCTCGCGAAAGTAAACAAGACGACCCGAATGGCTTCCGAGTTTGAGGAAACACACCGGAGAAGATAATCAGATTGGAAAGGATCAAGTTTTTATCTCCCCATTTCTTTTCTCTCTCCTCCATTTTGTTTTTCTATCATACTCTTCTTAAGATTGCCACCTCGATTGGTCGCACCGTAAATATCACATTCACTCGCACCAAATGAGGAGAATTAAGTACCACTCTCTTAGTACTCCAGGATGTCGAGGTCGCCCAATCCCAACACCAATAGCTGGTTGCCCTTGTGGAACTCGTCCGCTGCCTCCAGCAACACTCCGGCACCAGAATCCAAGCCAGCTTCCGAGAGAAATCCCGCTGTTTCTAGCTCACAATCATCCACTAATGAGCTCAGAGAGCCTACTGATCCAAAACCGACTTCGGAACAGCCTATGGGGCTACCAGAACGCAAACGGAAGCTAAGCTCTGGTAAGCAGTCGAACGCCAAAGAGACTTCTGGTTCGCTCCCATCGATAACTACCGGCAATTGGTTGAAATGGTCCTCCAAGCCTAAAGAAAACCAGCTTCATGACGACAATGATGACCAAAACCAAGAACCCAATATGGACGAAGAAGGAGTTATTGATGAAAATAACGAAGAAGGCGATGAAAACGACTACGTGCCCGACGATAACGGCGACGAAATAGACCAGCATTACTCCAAGTCTCGTAAGAAGAGCGGCCCTTCGTCATGGACTTTCTGGAATAGCGACAACAAAGCTAGTGACACTAATGACGGTGCTAACGGTGATGAGAATGCCGAGAAAGACCCCAAAGATCACCATACAAGCATATCCAACAAGATTGTCAACTCAACACCATCAATTCCATCCATACAAGACCTCACCAGTACCGGAGGCAGCAAGCATAGAACAGTCGATAAGGCCAATGAAGACGACTCTAACAGTCCTCCTCCTGAAGGTGGTCAAGACGATGCTGTTTTGTATAAGCCTCACGATAAGGCCGCTCAGTTCAATCAGATTAACACCCATAAAAACGAAAACTTACGAGAAAACGTTATCGTTCCTGAGTGGGGACTGTGCTTACCAGCACAATCTTCTTCTTCCCTCAATTCGGGTTTAGCATCTTCAATCTTTGGAAATTCGTCAACCTCAAACCAAAACAACTCCCAGGAATCCAAAATGGATCTTAAGAATTGGAAGACTTTTATCAACGTGCTTTCGTCAAAATTAGGATTTAGCAGTCAATCATTGACTAGTGTGGTGGATTCAGGTGAAGGTGAGCCTGATACAAAGGAATCGGTTGAGAGAGAATTCAACTTACTTTATGAGAAAGCTTACAGACTTTACGGTCGATCATTGCAAAAACTCCCCCCACATAAAAAGGCTTGTTTGCCTAATTATAATAAGTTTTACAAAAATAAAGATGCAGAGGAGCAATACAAATTCGATCAACAAACACAGCTAGAAGAAGATATCAACGATCCTAACTCTATCTCCATTCTGAACGATCCCATGGGCAACTTATTGATCAATCACAAAACTAAAGGTCCCAAAAGTCAATCTGACGTTATTTCATATAAGTCCGGTCCATTAAATAAAATAAAAAAAATTCTTATCATTGGAGTTCATGGTTTCTTTCCCACGAAGATGATCAGACCACTCATTGGATCTCCTAAGGGTACCTCTCTCAAGTTTGCAAACGAAGCGGAGAAAGGTATCATCAGATATTGTATCGAAAACAACTTGATCAGTGAAGATGAAGGTGCTAGTGTCAGTATTCAAAAGATTGCTCTTGAGAAAGAAGGTAAGATTTTCGATAGAGTCGATTTTTTCACCAAGATCCTCCAGAAATGGCAAAAAGAGCTTAATGAGTGTGACTTCATTTTCATTGCTTCTCACTCGCAGGGAACTGTTGTCTCCATTATACTTCTTGCCAAACTCATCAGTATGGGAGTTTTGAAGGATCCAATCAGGAAAAGAATCGGAATTCTCGGTATGGCAGGTATTAACAATGGTCCATTTTATGGTAGTGATAAATCGTTCTTGATGAAGGCTTACTCTGCCATTGAACATGATTCGCTTACCGAGCTTTTCGAATTCACCAAGTTCACGAGTCAACAATCATTGGTGTACAAACAGTCGATTGAAGTCATCATCAACGCAAATGTCAAAATCTGTTTCATCGGATCGATCAATGATCAATTAGTTCCATTATACTCAGCACTTGCCTCACACATATTCCATCCTAATATTTACCGTGCTTGTTACATTGACTATTCGTCACACACTCCCTTATTTATTCAAAAGTTGGTGTCTTTATGTTGCCATTTGCAGAATCTTGGCTATTTCGATAACAACGTGCTCAAGGAGCTCAGTACTTCCTTGACGGGGCTGATGACTGGGGGTGGCCATTCCAAGATCTATAATGATGGTAAGGTGTACGATTTGGGTATCAAATTTGTCTTGGATACCGACGACATTGTTATCCCATCCAAGCCACTTACGGCTAAGCCTAGTGTTCAAAACGAGTCGCCGCAGACGGAAAATCTCAATAATGAAGAAATTGAGGGGTCGATCTCGAATGACAGACTTGTCACGAGTGGAATAGGTACCTATGGATCCATGCAAGAATTTGGAAATTTGGAGGTTTCCAATATTCCGGTCACCAACCGGGTTTACATCAAGGAATACAATGTGGGCAAAATCGGTACGAATCCCTTCATACTTCCATGGTGCTTACGGGGACTTTTGTTCAATATTGAGAAAAACTGGCCCAACAATAATAAACTCTTGTCGGTGGACAGCGGCAAGGATGTGGGTAGAAATGGCTATGACGAGGTGAAAGAGCTCTACGACCTATTTGACGGTTGGAGACCCGATTCCAAGGTTCTCAAAGAGCTTAAATTTAGACTCAACGGAATGCGTGCAAGTAAGTTATAAGCCTCCTAATCTGCATAATACAGTAAGTTATGAAATAAGATCCAAGGAAAGTGCCAGCAAGTTAGAACTATCCATTGCACTTTAAAAGATTCATTTCAAAGATGCAAGTCAAAAGATACACCATGAAGGATCCATTTCTGGAAATGGATCACGCGCAACTATTCATAGTAGACATCTATTCATAAAGGTACAAGAATAAATATCAGCCTCTAAAACCATAATTCAGTACTTAAAGACCCCATAAAAAACACATTCTGTTGTACTCAAAGACTTCATTAAAACACATTCTTCCGTATTGCAACACTCAAATACTTCGAGAAGCTTATCCTGCAAAACTTCGGAAAATATATCTTCCCAGTTAATAACTATTATTGACTCCGATCTCTTAGTGCCACTGCCGTGCCTCCCCGCAGTCCCGCAGTCCCGCAGTTCACATCTGCAGTTCGCATTCCCCAGCTCGCAGTCCCGCAGCTTTTCAGGCTAAAATAGCCCAGCATTTAGTCTGGTTAGCGGCGCGCAACCGGGATGCCTTTCCCACACGTGACAAGATCTATCTCTAGGGTACGCGTTCCAAACACTACACCATCTCCACAACCGCCAGCACAACACCCCCCAAAACCACCGTTCCCACTTCCCCAGGTCAACCTTTGGTCACACGTCTCAGCCAAAAAGTTGCCATTCTAAGCATGAACTCCAAAAGCTTGCTAGATGGAAACGAACCCCTTTTTTCACCACTCGAAAACAGCGAACAAACGCCCGACACGTCAGATCACTCCACCGATGAGCACATGGATGCTTTAGAGGCCAAGCACATGGGTGGCGTGCCGCATAGCAGCTCCCAAGGTTCCGTCACATCTACGAGCCCGAATTTGGCCGCAATAGCAGCGATAAATACTCCCATCACAGTGACAGAATTGAAGCAAAAGTACAGATTGCAGACGGAGGAGCTTCAAATGATGGTTGTGAATGGCGGGGATCTCGATAGAATCGCATCGGTGAAATTACAGGTTCATTTCCAGTTGTTAGAAGTCTCCAAAGCCCCGCTAGCCCTCCCCATCAATAAAGAACACGCCTTGATAATCACCACATTGCGCCAGGACGGGTGGTCCAATAACGATATTGAAAACCTTTTCTGCGCCACGTTATATGATTTGACCAAAAAGGGAATAGCCAGGTATTTACCCTACAAATCCGAAGAAAGCGTGCTAGAAGCACTCGATGAGTTCCCCAATCTTCCATGGACAGAGGGCGAGATTGCGGCCATCAAATCGGCATTCCAACGTGACGAATTCGTACACAAAATCTCAAAAAATTTACCATATAGACTGCAAGATACAATTGCTAAAGCCAAGGCTGCATTTGAGGAGTGTGGCACCGAGGAATACTACGACATCTCCAGTGAATTCAACCTGAAATTGCTTGAAGAATGCATGGAATCCGACCTTTCCATTGACGGGCTCGTGGCTACGTTTCCCAACTTCACTTTTGATGATATTCTCCATCAAATAAGCCAATTGAAAGACCTTGAAGCCAGCGATCTTACCTTCGGAGAAAAGCATGTGCTCAAAGAATCAATGACCGGCGAAAACAGCATTGGCCTTGCCTACTTGAGGCTTCCTTGTAGATCAAGGAGCTATGTCGATGCCAAGTACAAGGAAATGGAATACGTATCACAGCGGAAAACCAAATTCAGAAGTACCGAAGAGCGGTTGATTTATGAGGCCAAATGGGTTATGTTCACCAGTGGAGAATCCTCCGCTAGAAGAACGCGAAAAAGACATCAGGACCAAGATATGGATCAATTGGAGCAGGCCTTACTTACGAAGAAGAAGAAGCCAAAAGCAAAGATGGAACTTACACCGGAACAATTGGCAGAAAGAGAATTGAAGAGAGAAGAGAAAAGAAAAATAGAAGAGGAAAAGAAGCAGGAAAGACGCTTGCAAAGAGAACTAATGAAGAAGGCATTGGAAGAAAAAAGACTGCAGGGATTGTTAAAGCCCATCAGACAAGGCCCAAGTCCCTCCATGCAAGCACTCATGGCAGGCTCTCAACATTTCCAATCGGTGATCGGAGACAAACGAGCGGTGGAAGAGGGTCAAAAAAGGAAAAGGATCCAGTTTGAACATTTTAGACCCGATTATGAAAAGAAGAGCTCTCTCAAGACAAGACCGAGACAAGCACACAAAATAGCATTGAAACAGGCTTTAAGAAAACAGCAGCATGAAAAATTGCAGAAGAAAAGGAGTAGAAAACAGGCAAAATCAGTCAAGGCAAAACGTGAAAAGGACGGAAGTATGGATAAACTGACCTCGTCTGCCTCTCCAAAAGTCTTCGAAGAAGAAGCTGAGAAGGAAGATTATGTCTCTCCTTTTGATCCCACCGATATAAGTTCCGATACCGGTGTTCCTCTCCATGGAAGAGCTCTTTTCGAGCCAGAAATGTATGCTGAAAACTCTGTCTCCAAATTGAACTACGTTAGTGGTGATGGCACCGGCGAGACCTCACTTCAAATAATGACCAGCTTGGACGATGCCATTTTAACGGAGGACGATTTGGCGGTGTATATTGTCAGAAACCATCCCAAAAACTACCGTTCGCTCCCAATTTCGTTCCCTTCGATGGAATTAAATAGTGAAAGAGAAGATGGCATACATATCAATCCCAAAAATATTGTCAGGGTCAGATTTCTCATGCATCCTCAGCACAGTGAGCTGTTTCTTTTGGCAGAGCCCAAGAGCAACGAGTTGGATCCAGTCTACGAAATCGTCAAGTTATTCATGATTCATTATACTTTATATTTTTCGCATTCGGCAGAAATCAAGAGAATCATCACCGAAGAGTATTGTGAAAACTTGGAGAAATCGGTTGAAGAAAACGATTTTGGCTTGTTCATGACCGTCATCGATAAGTGGAATTTGCTCATGTTGGAATTATCCCCCAACACTGAAGAAGTGGCTGCCGTATCAACTTCCCAAGATCTCAACCCTGAGTCTAGAGAGTTTTTGGGTGAGGCCGAATTCAAGGCTCCAACCACCGAGGATCTCCACCTTTCTTCCTTCTACAAAGAGATTACCATGGAGTACCCGAGCCCGCCATTCAACATCATTCGCGGTGGAAGTGTCTTTGAAGCTAGCGAGAAGGAAACATCAGATGGAGTCCAAGTACCTCGTTCCGTTAGCCACGAAGAAACCTCAACAAAGCCCAAAGATTATAACCAGTCGTTTTTCACCAGACTTCTGGAAATGAAGACCATCTCCAGGTTCACAATGCAGCAGATTCTTCTTAGAGTGTATTCTAGAGTTGTCTCTACTGATTCCAAGAAATTAAGGTCGTATAAAGCTTTCACGGCTGAAGTATACGGTGAATTACTCCCATCTTTCACCAGTGAGGTTTTGGAAAAAGTGCAACTTATGCCAAACCAAAACTTCTACGACTTGGGCTCTGGTGTGGGAAACACCACTTTCCAAGCGGCGTTGGAGTTTGGAGCTAATATCAGTGGAGGATGCGAACTTATGGACCACGCCTCCAAATTGACAAAAATGCAAGAAGGACTTATTCTGAAACATTTAAGAGTTCTTGGGTTAAAACAACTCGATTTGGATTTCGCCTTGCTGCAGAGTTTCGTCGCCAATGAAAACGTCAGAAAGAGTGTTTTGAACAGCGACGTGCTCATCATCAATAATTATCTTTTTGATGTTAACTTAAATACGGATGTGGGCAGATTACTTTATGGACTCAAACCGGGCACCAAAATCATCAGTTTGAGAAACTTTATCCGGCCAAGATATAAGGCTAGTGGTGATACCATTTTTGATCGATTGACGGTGGAAGAGCACGAAATGAGTGATTTCCTCTCTGTTAGTTGGACTGCGAATAAGGTGCCCTATTTTATTTCTACTGTTCAAGAGAACATTGTTCCGGAGTATTTGAGCCGTGATGACACTCCCGAGGGAAGCGAGACCGTCAAGCTGGAATATAGTGAACTGGTCTCTATTGAAAGTTAGAATCAGCCAAATTCAGATGATAAGAGGCCAATTAATAAGTGCTTCGGCCGATAAGCTTTCTTCGTTGTCAATGAGTCCTTCTTCATATGATCCTTATGCATTGAGTCCTTCATCCAAACCTGAATATGCTAAAGCTTTTTTTTTGCTCACCACCTTTGTACCATAGTGACCTCCACGGTCTTGCTCTACTGGCATTTTATGTATTATAATTGTATTTATATATTACAGCTGCTATCCCATGATTACTTTCGTGATCACATATTATACACTAATTTGATATCGTTCGTAACTAAGACCGTTCTTGAACCTTGGTTTCTTCCCTATTACTCAAGAGACACTGCTTGTCCTATTTTCGCTTCTCTTTGAGACAAGCCTGGTTTGCTATTTCTTCCTCTTCCAAGAAACGAATACTCAGCTTATTCTGCTTCTCTTTCATTATTCAATTCGAAACCTTGATCTTCTTCTCGGAGTGGCCATTCAACTCTCCGTTGGATCTCTTCCCGTTCCCATTGACACTTGGCTCTGCTGAGTCGGCTCTGGAACTGGGTGTGAGTCCCTTTGCTTTCTTCTTTCCGGCAGTTGGTCCTTCCATTTCTCTTGTAATGGCCAATAAAAGAGTATTGATTCTTCTTCCGATTTCTTGTGACGTCCTAGACAACATGTACCAATCGAATTTGAATAAGTCACTTGCCATAATTTCTTCTTTGACTTTTTCACTCAAGTTTTCGCTAAATAAGCCAAATTTGTGAACGCAGTATAAAATGAATCTATCCTCGCTCTTAGAATAGACTCTCTTGGAGTTATTAGGAGGATATTGTATTTTGAGATCTTCAAAAGGATCTTCGACTAATTCCATCTTGAGTGATAAGAACTTCTGTTGATTCATCAATTTGGTGTACTTCTTTTCACTGGACTCAATCTGTGACAAGTATTTATCGTGTCCTTCAATTTCCTTGTAAGAGCTCCAGAATTTCTTGACATATCTTTCGGTGTCTTCTTGCGTCTTATTACCTAAAGCTTCTGCGATCTTTTCGTAATTTTCTCTTCCGAATTTGGAGGTGGCATGAATGAAGTTGGTAAAATCTCTTCTTGACCAATTATGGAAACTCTCGGCTAACAACTGAGTTTTGAGTTCATTTTCTTCTTCTGTTAACGGTACGACCTCGTCCACCTTCTTCTGCTCTTTAATACGCTTCTCTTCACGACTGATATCCTGCTTGTATTCTTCAGTCAAGAACTCTTCATCACTATCGCCAAATTCATCAACAGTGAATCTGTAGCCAATTTCTTTCTTAAATGCGAGCTGTTCTCTTTCGAGCAACTCTGGAAGCTCTTTGGGGAAGAATTGGTGATCTTGAATGTTGTACAACTTTGGTGCTCTTGGCATTCTGGCAGTAGCCTTGGAACTGGACGGAATTTTGAGAACATCCTTATAATAATTGTCAATGGAATAGACGTTTTCCTTTCTTTCTCTCTTGGAAGGGTTGATCCAAGCAAAACCCAACTTTCCAGAATTTTCCTTCTTGGCGAAGTTTTGACCATTCCACTCATAGGTTGAAGAGTCAGAAGTGAAGTTTTGAAGATCATCAAGCCCAAGTTGATTGAACTTTGCGTTCAAATTTGCCGTCTTCTCTGCACCTTTTCTCAAAATTTCATCAATATCATCATCCACAAGAGTAGATTGACCTTTCTTGGACTCGAAGACTTCCTTGGCTCCATGTTGAATCATTCCGATCAAATCGTCCTTGGAATTACCAACGGTATTATTATTGCTGTTAGTTTGTCTACCTTGTTGGATGACAAGCTGATCCAATCTCAATTTTTGAGCGGCTCTTTCGAGCACCTTTTCTTCTATAGCATTTTCGGTCACGAATCTGAAAACTTTAACCTGTTTCTTTTGACCGATTCTATGAGCTCTGTCCATGGCTTGTAAATCTGCTTGGGGATTCCAATCTGAATCAAACAAGATGACGATATCAGCAGTTGTCAAGTTAATTCCCAAACCACCGGCTCTGGTGGTCAACAAGAAGATGAACTTATCAGACTCTGGATCATTGTAATCATCAATGGCCTGGATTCTATCTTCGTGTGATGTTGAACCATCGATTCTGCAATATTCGTAGTCTCTGAAGTAACAGTAATCCTCCAAAATATCCAACAATCTGGACATCTGAGAGAAGATCAACACTCTAGAGCCTTCACTCTTGAACTTTCTGAGCATTTTATCCAAAATGATCATCTTACCAGCATTAAACACTAAATGCTCGTCCGTGGTGAAAGGAGGGCCCGGTTCAGCTCCATCGAATAAGTAAGGATGGTTACAGCATTTTCTCAATTGCATCACAATATTGAGCAATCTCGTTTTACCCTCTCTTTTGCCAACCGCACCGTTCACCGCATCGATATCTTTGTCCAATAACTTCTTGTACCACTCAACTTGCATAGCTGTCATTCCAATGTAGACGTTAGTTTCGATCTTTGGAAGCAACGATTTTTCCACATCAGCTTTGACTCTACGCAATAAGAAAGGACTAAGAAGCTGATGTAACTGGTGCACCACTTTATCTTGATTCTTTTCTTTCGAATCATCGTCGCCTCCTTGATTTTCAAACCACTCGTCGAAAACTTCAGCATCACCAAAGACATCTGGGAGTAAGAAATTCAAAAGAGCCCATAATTCGTGAAGATTGTTTTGAAGTGGAGTTCCTGTGATCAATAAACGATTTCTAGAGTAGAATAATCTGATGATTTGTGATAACGAACTGTCTTCATTTTTGATTCTGTGTGCTTCGTCCACGACGATGTATTCCCACCTGAATTTTTTCAACTGTGATTTTTCTCTGATGACCATTTCGAAGGAGGTGATCAAGACATCGAAATCGGCTTCGAGCAACTTGTTCTGTATTATGTCGTTTCTTTCTTCCTTGTTACCTTGTAGCACCACGACGTTGACATCCGGGGTCCATTTGGCAAATTCTCTTCTCCAGTTGTCGAGAGTGGACTTAGGCACGATCACAATGAAAGGGCCATCGATTTTCTTGATGTAACGGAGATATCCCAAAAATGAAATCGTCTGAAGAGTCTTACCCAATCCCATTTCATCGGCAAGTATACCACTAAGCCTGTTTTCGTAAAGGGAGATCAACCAGTTGAGACCTTGGATCTGGTACTCCCGAAGGATACCCTCCTTAACATATGAGGGAGATTCGGTCAACACGGTGTGTTGATGATCTTCGTCATCTTGATGGACTTCATCTTCAAGTAATTCTGCATCCTCTTCCTTTTCGGTCTTTCTACGCCTGCCTTTGTTCTTTTTCGGTTGTGTGAACGCTGTTTTGTCATCAATTTCTCTGATCTTTCGCTTGAACAGGGCATCTTTGGACGCGTTAAGATCGATGAAGTAACGGAACAATGGCGTTAAATTCAACAAGTACTTGAAACGCTTGGTGGAATCGTCTACTTCGTTCTGTTTGGCGATCTTGGGGTCCACGTCCAAAATGAAGCGCTTCTTCCGTTGGGCGGCAGTTTCTTTGGCAGTGCTGCCATTCACAACAGCTGGATTCTGTTTTTTGCCGCCAGCCTTGGTCTTAGGAAGATCGGCAACGGCGGCTTCCTCTTTTGAGGTGCTATTCCTGCCACTCCGACGACGACGGGTTTCTGTCATGGCCGTGGATTGCGAAGTAGTTGTGAGTGATGAATTTGGGCGGTAGGAGCAATTTCTCAAAAGGATGATATTTATCTATATACATTACCAAAACGGCGAAAAACGACGCGATAAGTGCTGCGAAAAAATAACCGAAACTGGATAGCATTTTTGAAAAAAATGGCAATACAATGTGATGGGTGTCTTTGAGTAATTGGCGATTGGTGTTGGTAGGATTGTAGTGGGATATTTTTTTTATAGTGGATGATTGGTTTTTTAAGGGTGGAACTGATTCAAATTATGATTTATGGGAATTAGATTGAGTATTTGATTTACGGTACAATGCGAATATTGCGAAACGTGAGAAACAACAGAAATTAAGAAATTGTATGATTTCGAGAGATAAAGTCATGTTTCTATAGTTGATGGAGTAGGATCTTGGACTTGAATAATAACGTGTGGAGCTGCTTCAATTTTGAATTAGTGTATTTCGGATGGCTGATTTCGTATACTTATTGGAGTTTTTGTGGATTTTTGAGAATCAGTTAATTCTACACCAATTGGCTTGAGGACTATGAAACTCAGATTACAAACTGACTTCAACATGTGAAAAGCCTCTCTATCAGAAACGGCTCATAGCTCGGCAATACTATTGATGCAAAAATTTAAAACCAGGCTAGCAGTGTCCATTGACGGGTGCAAATGGTTAAATTTCTGTTCGAAAACTATATTATTACACATTCAATCAAACGACAGTGGTCGGATTTGCTGCTGATGTCAGGGAAGCATCGTTTTCGTAAAAACTGTCTATCAAGCCGCAAAATTAGTATAATTTGTTACCAATACATGCTCCACAAGTACGCAAAACCAGACTTGAATACCTATAGAATTATTAATTCACTCATCAATTTGTCATTCTACGATACTTATGAAGAATATTTTTCACTCATTGATTCACTCATAAATTCTTCATTCTACAATACTTATAAAGACATTTTTTCATTCATTGATTCGCTTCGCTCATAGATTTATTAATTCACTCATCATTCGTTCTATTTCACAACGTTCCCCTCTAATAACCCCCAATTTATCCCCTCCTTCCCCTTCCCGTCCAACCACTCGTTACACCTCTTGAAAACCCGCAGGTTGAAAAAGCCTCTATGTGCCAGTAATGGCGACGGGTGCACTGATTTCAACACGAGAAACTTGGAGTCCAGCGTCAATTGGGGTGCTATTTTGGCCACCCGCGCCTGCGCTGGCGATCCCCACGCCATCACCACAAATCCCTGGCCTTGTTTGGAATGATAGTCGACTGCTACTTTGATCACCTGTTCGGTAAATAATTCCCAACCTTTTTTCGCGTGACTGTTGGCCTTATGTGCCTCAACTGTCAAACAGGCATTGAGCATAAGCACTCCGCGCTCGGCCCACTGCGTCAAGTTTCCTCCTCCTGGATGACCTTCTTTTTGCAACCGCGCGTAATCAGGAATGATGAATTCTGGGAAGTCAATATGGAGTGTTTTATAGATATTCACAAGCGATGGCGGCGGACGCGTGGGCTCAAGCACAGAAAATGCTAGGCCGTGTGCTTGATTGAAGTTGTGGTACGGATCTTGGCCCAAAACGAGACATTTGACGTTGGCCAAGGGTGTTAAGTGTGACCATGAGTAGATAAGGTGGGATGGAGGGAAGATCGTTTTGGAGCTCTGGGAGCGGAGGAACCGCTTGAGTTCGAGAAAGTACGGCTTGGTGAGCTCGCGGTGGAGCGGACCGAGCCAGGACTCGTGGAGAGTGTCGATTTCGAGCTGGAGGAGGTCTTTTTGGTCGGGGGTGAGTGATTGAACCCAGGAATCTTTGTCGAAGGAGAAAGATTTGGAGGAGGGGTTGGTCTTGGGAGTTCCATTAGGAAGTGTGGCTTTAGAATCTTGAATGAGGACTCCGGGACTCGTTTTGGATGAGTCTGATGAGATCGATGCCTTCTGCTCATTCTTCATGAATTTTGAAGTCTCCTTTGCTTGTCCATTTTCATTTGAACATGGTTGTTCAATTGTCATGATACCAGTTTCCTTCAGCTTTGATACGGTTGTTTTGGACTCTTCAGTCGTCGTTTTGATCGTCTTTGATGCGACTTCACTGGTGGAATTGACCTCTACCCCAAGTTGATTTTTGTCATTTTTTTCGGTCTTGTCATTCTTTGTCCCTTTCTGTTGCTTGAAGAAGTCCGTGATAAGCCTCTTAGGCTTACTGGACTCTGTTTCTATCAGTCTTTTCATCGTGAACGCGTTCAGAGTGAGACGCGATCAATGAAAATTAGACCATATTTGGCAGCGCGCGAGGCTGAGATGATGAAGGAAAACGAGGAACTACACTTTTAGACAAAACAAGATTAATAATTGTATGATAGAGCACTTGTATATTCCTAAGTTTACTCCTGGACATAATGGATAGAATATTCGTTACAAAGTCCCATTCCATTGGCTGAATGTGCCGCGTATTTATTAATTAATTTCGATGCGTTTTGGTCTATGAACTATTATATAAGTTGTCACGGGTGGAGGTCTCGGTAGACGCAATTGAGTTTTATGTTTCAAGCTATTGAAGTCCGATGAACATATAACGTCTGTCAAACTCTTCTCTGATTAATGAAGATAAATCGATCTTGATTTGAGAACACCAATTCTTCCAGTCACTGGGAATGCGCAATCCCTTCTGAGAATTACCCAGTTGATTGACTTGATAAGTGACATATCACCTCCTTCATGACTCCAACCTTACATCTCTTTTTTCTTTTATTGTTTCTTGAACTAGATCTCTCTTATTAGAACAATTTCCATAAACCGTACGGATAGCCGTGTTCCTTTCTCAAAAACATACTGGTCAAACAGCTGGCAAGAAGAAACAAGGCAACGTTTGAAAACATGACCAATGCTATTCTTTTGTTCTCCGAGGTTATCATACTTGTTTCGGTAACTTCGTATTTGCCCAAATAGATCATTGCGACGAAAGTCATGGCCAATGCAAAGTAATTAGAAGCCACCATGATGATTTCAATTCCAAATTGGTAGTATAAGCCTCCACTGATGTAGATCAACCCTTTTTCGTTCTGAGCCACAAATGGCGTGCCTGCCGAGGTGGTGAATTGGTACCCACTGATGAATACCAAGGTGAGAATGATGATGAAGAAAGCGTAGCCTTTACTCCTACTGAATCCTCTGAGGAAGGTAGGACCCCTCTTTTTGAGGAGCACAATCGCCAAAAATACTCCAATGAACACCTTGGCAAATTTGAGCGAAGGAGCTTCGTCTCTGATCGTGATATCTTTCTGTAACAATTCACCCACAAACCGGGCCAATTCCATGACTTGGTCGTCCACACTGGCGGTGGGAAGCTTGAAGAGAAAGTGGGGGTCTTCCAAGATCGATCTTTCGTTGTCGGAAGCCGTGACATTGGGCGGGATCATCCAGATGTGTGGAATGGTTGATAGTTGTAAGTCATCAAATATAGGGATGTTGGTGCGGTCCACGATATCCACAATGGAGAAATGGAGCATTCCAACGGGGTAATCGTTGTGCCATGATCTTGAGACTGTCTCTACCACTTCGGACAACGTAGAACAGACATCACACTCGTGTTTTTCATCGGTGGAGGTAAACACCATGAGAGTGTAGTAGTCTCTGGGCCCGCTAAAAAGCGAGAGATTGGCGTTGGAAACGGGGATCACGAAGTTGGGATGGTTGAACGCTTCCTCCGCTAGCAACGGCGACGCCGCCGCCACCACTAGTAGTGATACGAGGGAAATGAGTCTATAAATGGGAAGAATCATGGTGGTTGACGAATTTCGCGCTCAGAGTTGTGGAAATAAGTTGCAAGAAAACGAGGGGATGGATAGAGCAAAAGAGGGAAAGTGGTTTGAAAATTATGAAGATTGTGTGATTTTTTGAGGGCTTTATGGGGATTTCACTGGTTGAGAGTGTCAAGTTTTGGAATTGAGTTGGTACGGGGGGTTATTGGTGGAATTTATAGTGTGGTGGGCCTACGCGGCTTGAACTAAGCGAGTTGTAAATGTACGCAATTTATTGAAAAAGTGAAGGGCTGCGAAAGGATCTTTATGTTCTTATTCCTGACTAATTAATGAATATTTGATCAATTTTTGGTTCAGCACTCGATTGCATTCTCTCCATTTGAAATTTGTGCAGCTATACTTATCCATCTACCTTTTATCATTTATTTTATCTTCATCTATTTTATCTTCAGCTATTTTATCTTCAGCTATTTTATCTTCAGCTATTCTTATCTTCACTATGATATTATAAAGGATTTGCTTCATCTACATTCTTCGATTAATCAAATTTCCAGGGATTCCTACATTTAAACTCCCTTTCTTTTCAGGTATGAATTTATTCTCGTATGCATATTCTATCTATATATCCTCCCGTACGAAATCGCTCTTTTCGTCCTTGTTAATAATGAAGAATCCCATCGTTACAATCAGGGCCCCAAATAAATACCACCAGTTGATAAAGAATCCTTTAAACACCCAATCGCCAATCATCGCCAATGGAATCGTCATCGACAATCCCACTGTCACCGTAAGAGGACTGGTCAAAAGCACCGCCTTACACCAGCAAAAATCACTGACAAAAGTGATGATTGCGTTCACCGTCAAGAGAATGAATACTTGACGAGAGGGAGGAAGTTCAAATGTCTCGTAGCCGGTGAAATGAAGCACGATGATCATGGGCCATAAGAAGGCAAGACAGAAAATACCCACAAATCCGAAGAACAAGTGGGTGTTCAAGTTCCGCTCCTTTTGCGAGTTTTTAATGGTGATCTTGAATTTCAACAAAATGGTGTAGATTCCGTAAATCATCGCTCCGGCAAGTGCCAAGGCATTGCCCCAAAGCACCAACAAATTGGAGTTTCCGGGGCTTGGAGACGAGGTGTCGATCTCCGTCACGATCAAGACACCGGCAAAACTCAATAGTATACCAACAATCTTGTTCTGGTTGATTTTTTCAATCGAGTACAAGTATCCAATGATCAAGGTGAAAAACGACGATGTGGACGAAAGAATGGTCTGCGACGCCACCGAGGTGTATGAAAGCGATGCATTGGTCACCAAATTGGCCGAGAACCACAAGGCGATGAACTGGAGCGATAAAAGCACCGTTTCGTACAAATTGATCTTGATCTCGTCTTCGGGCACTTCGCTCGATACACTGATTCTATCGATGCCGGCCAAGTTCAGGCTGGACCCGTAGTCGTTCATGAGCCCCTCTTCGTCTTCCTTGGGCACCCTGGAGCTGTGATAGTCTTCCTGGAGCCGCTGGAGGAATTGGCCCACCGTGAGGTTCTCGTATCGAAGATACGGAATGAGATAGAAGGAAAAGCACCCTGTGTTGATATATGTGATGAGGAATGGCTTACGGTAGCTGTCGTCTTCTACCAAGGCGTTCACCAAGAAACTGGACATCACCCAGAAGATGACCACGGACGAAAGGTTGATGAGCCCAAGCACCCATTTTTGCGATGAACTGAGGTTGTTTTCGGGAAGGAAAAACGCTAGCACGTATTTTCCAAGCGAGGTCCTAAGGTTTGTGAGGGCGGACATGCTAAAAGGGAGGGAAAGAATGGGGAAGGAGGGGGAAGCTCGTGCGTTGCTTAGGATTGGGTCAATGTGGGGTGGATGAGAGATGAGTGCTTAGATTAAACGGCTCGGTCTTATCGTTTGGTGATGGCTGGTGGGGCACGACCCGCGTAGCGCGACTGAAAGTTGTAACTGAGTGGAGTTGAGGGGAGGTTAGAGTGTAAGGAATGCCACCGAAAAAGTGAGTAAAAATCAGATTCAAAGCCAGTGAGCTGGAATTCTGCTAGGGGAGTGGTAATTGAATGATTTGGGAGTTTTTGGCTACTGTTTTCGCAGGAAAGGATGAGATTTTATGGACTATTCAGTTTCTGATACATTGATGGAGTTTTGCCATTTAGTTCTCTGAGAGGCGATTTTCATGAAAGTTTGGCCATTCAATCTTCTGAATGGCCATTTTGATGGAATTCTACCATTTGGTTCTTTGAGAGGGAATTTGACGGCCATTCAGTCCTCTGAAATTCATGAAATTGAGACTTCAAAAATTTCCCCAGAGTCTTCTAAGACGAAATTTCATCAATTTTGTATTCATGAACTCCATGAAATTCTCCCTTGTCAGTTCTGAGACTTCAATCTTTCATTCAGTCTCAAAATTCAGTCTGTCTTTCACTTTCATCTTCATTAACTAACTTGGAATCGTTAAGGCGGCCGCCAAAGCCGCTAAACCAGCAAAAGCCGCCAAAGGCAAAGTTGATCCCGGAAACTTTCGCTACACCCGTGAGTCTTCCACTCTCAAATTCGGTGCCCATGTCGGGATGGCGGGCGGAATCTCCAATAGTGTGTTGAACGCCATGGACATTGGAGCCAACAGTTTTGCGCTTTTCTTGAAGTCGCCACGCAAATGGGTTTCTCCAGATATCAAGGACGATGAGGTGGAAAAGTTCAAGGAATTATGTAAGAAATACGGCTACAATCCCGCCAAGGATATTCTTCCCCATGGCTCATATTTGATCAATATGGGCAACCCCGATGCCGAAAAGGAAGAAAAGGCGTATGGATCTTTTGTGGACGACTTGAAGAGATGCGAAAGATTGGGCATTGGTCTCTACAATTTCCATCCGGGTTCAAGTTTGGGTTCAGATCACCTGGAGTCCTTGCAAAGATTGGCCAAAAACATCAACAGTGCGATCAAAGAGACTAAATTCGTCAAGATTGTGCTTGAAAATATGGCCGGAAAGGGCAATTTGATCGGCAATGATCTCCAGGATCTCAGGGACGTGATTGACTTGGTCGAAGATAAGTCTCGTGTGGGAGTTTGCGTGGATACTTGCCACACTTTTGCTGCCGGATATGATATTAGTGATGAGGCCAAATTCAAAGCATTTTGGGCCAAATTCGACGAAATCGTGGGCATAAACTATTTGAGTGCAATCCATCTTAATGACTCCAAAGCTCCATTGGCAGCCAATCTCGATTTGCACCAAAAATTAGGCCAGGGATTTTTGGGTTTGGAAGTTTTCCGGATTATCGCAAACTATAAAGAATTTGAAGGCTTGCCTATTATTTTAGAGACTCCCGTGGGCGATGACGATACAGTTTACGGAGAGGAAATTAAATTATTGGAATGGCTTCAGGACAAGGACGCTGAAGATGGAGAATTTTTGGAGAAACTGGCTGAATTGGCCAAGTTGGGTGAAAAAGAGAGAAAAGAGCATTTAGAGAAGTTTAATGTTAAGAAGGAAAAGGTGGTCAAGAGAAAAGGCAAGGCTGGAGATATCTCGTCTATGGTTACTAAGAAAGTGAAGGTGGAAAAGAAGGGTGAGGAAGAGGAGGAAACGGTGGAGGCGGAGGTGAAAGAGGAAATAAAAGAAGAAAAGGAATAATTAAAAAACGAGGGACGATTCGAAAGAAAATCAAATCAAGAGAACGATTGAGTAGCTATTTCTCTGCAAAATAGTTGAATTAACTTTTTATGAAATAAACGAATTAACGTAAAGAAAAGACTAATGAAGATTTCAACATTAAGATAAAAAACGCATATCTGTGATTTGTGGAAAGTTTAAAATTTTATTAATCCAAAGGATTTCATCGGAAGTATATTTCTGGAAAAAACTGTAATAACTAAGAATTTAGGCTCAGATCACGTCAACATTTCAATTCTGAAATATTGGAGATTCGAAGTAAAATATATTCCAATCATATGAATTTATTCGAGTCCAATTGCGTAAATATGTAGTTCAATCATAAATAAATTTTTGAGTTCGAATTGGGAATTAGCAGTGGTAAATTCAAAGGTTTACAGATTTAACCGATTTGAAAGAACATGCAAGAACTTATGAATAATGAAGTAAGTATGTGAATTTAAAATAACGATGAAAATCATCCACTGTGAGACTTTTATTTAAAAGAATTAATAAATATACAAGATAATTGCAAATTTGCCATTGATTATGATAGTAGTCGCAAAGTGCGATTTTTGTTACAAAATGAGCAAAACATTCAAGCAGATAATCTTAAAAATACGAAAAATATACAAATTTCCATTAAAAACCATATTTTTTATTCATAAGCATCAAAACCTACAAACCACCATTCTTTCCTCTTCAAATTCCATTTCTATTCCTCTTTCCCCAACTGAGGTGATTTCTTCCTCTTCATCCCCTTCTTCTCACTCTTCCTTCCCATCTAGCACACTCTTCTACATCGCATCAACTCCACGTGACGCTTCTCCTACAAAAAAAAAAGCGAATCAACTTCAACCAAACCATAGCATGTTTGGAGCATCTTCATCAGGTTTTGGCGGGTTTGGCAACTCGGGTGCCAACAACTTATCGCCATTCGGCTCATCGGTCAATCCCAACAATACCAACACCAACACCAACACCAACAACGCCTCGCTGCCTTTTGGCGCTTCCAACACTGGCGGAGGCATCTTTGGCAACAACAACGCCAACACCGCGGGTAACAACGCGGGCGGCGCTTTTGGCTCCAATGGTTCTGCTTTCGGCGGTGCCAACACGGGCTCGGCCTTTGGCAGCAGCAATACTAGCGGAGGAGGTCTTTTCGGCGGTGCTGCCTCCAACAACACTGCCAATACAACCTCGCCTTTTGGCCTGAACACTGGCTCTGCTTTTGGCGGAGGTGCCACTGGCCTGAGCGCTTTCGGCGCTAGCAACAACACCAGCGGCGGAGGTTTGTTTGGCGGTGCCAACAAGTCTGCCTTCGGTGCCAGTACTGGAAACACCGGTTTTGGAGGAGGTGCCACCAACAGCTCCCCATTTGGAGCTTCTACTGGAGGTGGATTCGGCGGTCTCGGCGGTGGAGCCGACGCCAACGTCAACAACGGTACCGCCACCAAGCCATTTACCCCTTTCAGTGAAAAAGACACCAGCGGAGCGGTGACTGTGTTCCAGAACGTTTCGTCGATGCCAGAATACAAGAACTTCTCCTTTGAAGAATTGAGATTGAAGGACTACGAACAGAACAGAAGGTACGGCAACGCCAACGGCCAGCAAGCTGGCTTCGGCGCTCCAGCTACGGGCACCGGTTTCGCTTTTGGTGGTCAAAACAACACCAACAACACCGCGGGCGCCTTTGGAGCTGCCAATACCGGCGCCAAGCAGCCATTCGGATCTTCGGCTTTTGGAGCTTCCAACAATAACACCACCTCTGCATTTGGTTCCAACGCTGGCGGCAACTCACCATTCGGTGCTTCCAACAACAACACCACTTCAGCTTTCGGTGCCAGCAGCGGAGTGAACAATTCTCCTTTTGGCGGTAATAACAATTCCAGCGGTTTTGGTAACAATAATGCAGCATCTTCAGGATTCGGCAACTCCAACCCATTCGGTGCTAATAAACCGTCTACCTTTGGATCAAACACCGGCTCCGCTTTCGGATCCTCCAACAACACTGGTGGAGGATTATTCGGAGGTGCCAACAACAACAATAATACCAATAGCTCACCATTCGGTGGTAACAACACCAACAACGCTTTTGGCCAAAACAACTCGACCGGTCTTGGAGCGTCCAATAATAATGCATTTGGACAAACTAACAACTCGCCTTTCGGTGGACAAAATAACAACTCTGGCGGATTATTTGGCAGCAACAACAATAATAACACCAATAACGCTTTTGGTGCCAACAACAACAATAATAATGCTGGTGGATTTGGTAACAACAACAACAACTCTGGTGGTTTGTTTGGTGGAGCCCAAAACAACCAATCTGGTTTTGGTGCCAATAAGCCGGCAACTGGTGGATTATTCGGAAGCCAAAATAACAACACCTCCGGTGGATTATTCGGCCAAAACAACAACAACGCTACCGGTAACACTGGTGGTGGATTGTTCGGTTCTAATAATAATAACGCTGCTGGTAATACTGGTGGTGGATTATTTGGCAGCAAGCCTGCTGGAACCACTGGAGGTCTTTTCGGCTCCAACAACGATAACAACAACAACAACGCTGGAAACACCGGTGGACTCTTCGGAGGTGCTCAAAATAACAACAATAACGCCAGTGGAGGTTTATTTGGAGCCAAACCAGCTGCAAGCGGTGGATTATTTGGAGGAAACAACAACCAATCCGGTGGCTTCGGCCAAACCAATAACGCTTTGGGAGGTAACAACAACCAAAGCGGTGGCCTTTTCGGAAACAAACCTGCAACCACCGGTACCACTGGTGGATTATTTGGATCCAATAATGCCAACAACACCACTTCTCAAACCAGCGGAGGACTTTTCGGTAACAACAATAGTGCTACCACCAACACAGGTACTTCTGGAGGACTCTTTGGAAGCTCCAACAACAACGCCTTGGGAGGTTCGACCAATTCAGGTGGATTATTCGGTAACAAGCCAGCAACCACTGGTGCCGCTCCATCTGGTGGTCTTTTCGGAGGAAACAACACCAACACCGCCATTAACGGACAATCCAGTCTTCTTGGAGGAAGCAGCTTGCAAAACAACCAACAACCACAATCGTTGGCTAATATTAACTCGCAAAATCCATACGGAAACAACCCACTTTTCCAAAGTCTCAGTACTCAAAATAATAACGTGGCAATCCCCAGCGCTGTGAGAACTGGTGGAACTACCAAGAAGAAGGTCTCTTTGTCCGCAGCACCTTCTATCCGTCCATTGTTCCGTCCATCGGCATTCCCAGCTTCCAGCAAGCCGGGAACTCCTCCCGCAACCGCACCTACTCCAAGCACCTCGTTGTTCTCCAGCCAGACAGACAACGCCATCACATCATCAGAGATTTTTGCTCCACAAGTAAACTTCAAGAATTTGGTCGTCAAGGCTTCTACAGGCCAAGAGACCAAGTTGATTGCAGATGGATCCAACTCCGCTAAGCCTAAGAGAGTGTCCTTCTCTGTGGCTTCGAACAACGAATCTCAGGCAGATGGTGACAAGATGATCTCTACTTCCCAAGAAGAATCTACTCCAGAAGCTTCAACCTCTCCTGCCGACAAATCTCCAGCTGTGACTGCCAGTGACGATTCCACTGCCACTGCTGTGGCCGATGCCGACGATAACGGATACTGGCTTTCTCCACCACTTGCTGAATTGAAGAAGAAGTCGCTCTCCGAACTTCGCGCTGTGAAGCAATTCAAGGTCGGACGCAAGTACTACGGAACTATTGAATTCTTGGAACCAGTGGATTTATCTAGTTTTGTCAATTTGGACGATATTGCTGGAAACTTGATTGTTTTCGGCACTCGTTCATGTATCGTCTATCCCGATGGCAGCTCGCCCAAATTGGGTGAAGGATTCAATTTGCCAGCACTCATCACTTTGGAGAACTGTTATCCTATCCGCAAGAGCGACAAGTTAGCCGTGGTTGACCCCAAGAGTGAAATGGTGGCTGCGCACATCAAGAGATTGAAGAACTTGCCAGAGATGGAATTCAAGTCTTATGACCCAGAATCCGGTAAATGGTCTTTCACAGTGACCACCACCGTGAGTGATTAAACCTCGAAGTATACTTCGAGCACGACGGAGCACCATGTGTGTATCAAACTCGAGACTAGGAACACTGCGATTGTCTGAATTTACGGGCGACCAGTTACATCGGACATGACCATGGAATCACACGACGTTGGTATTTTCTTGGACAACACCACTTCAACCAAGCAATGGAGCTCGTCGGACTGTAATTACCCATCGTAACGGTCGACTTATTTTCATCTCTACAAGGAGGCTGAAAGCCCGTTAATAAGTCAGATAAAATAAGTATGTGAACATAAGTCCGTTCATATAAGCAGGTCAACATAAGTAGCTTAATAGTCAATTAATACAAGTCGGTTTACATAAGAAGGTTAATATAGCCAATTAATATGAGTAGCTTAATATAAGCCAATTAATTTTAGTCGGTTTATTGTCAATAACGAGTATTAATTTTACTTGTAATTTGGGGTTCCACCACGGCTGAGAATCCGTGGTTGGAGCCCGCGCCCCAGTTGCCACGTCGTGCGCCGCGACTCCGGATAACTCCCTATTCTATCACTTACAAGATAGATAACGTAAATTAAACTTCAAATTCATAGTTACCTTATAGATTTCTTCTGTTGATCTTCTTGACAGTTTTCTGACGTATTAACGTTCGTCTAATTCACCACCACTAGACGAGAAGTGTCACACCACCCCCAGACAATAGGCGCTTGCTATTTCCCCAGTGTCGCGATTTTACGAGCCCAAGTGACGCAAAAGCCTTATCAACATACCTCCTGTTTATGTCTGCCTATATCACCCTTTTGACCCACCAGTCGTACCTCCCCGGGGCATTGACCTTGGCTGCAACCTTACGTCACCATGGCACCAGCCGTCCAATTGTGATTTTGTTGGCCGAAAGGGCGCTTTCGCCGGAGTCTCTCGCATTAGTAGCCAAGTTTTACGATAAAATCGTCCCTATCGATGATGTGCTCCTCCACACGCCATTGGGCCAAGTTGTGACCAAATTGGGCCGCCCGGAGTTGGCGGTGACCGCCTCCAAGCTCTTGCTCTGGAACCAGACCCAATACGACCAGTTGATCTACCTCGATTGCGACACTTTGCCGCTTACAAGCCTCGACGGCCTTTTCGAGACCTACAAAAGTGTGGCTCCGGAACTGATTGTGGCCAGTCCCGACGCCGGATGGCCCGATATCTTCAACTCGGGAGTTTTGGTGCTCAAACCGGACACCAAGGTTTTCGACCAATTGGTGGAACTTGCGGGTACCACGGAATCTTTTGATGGTGCGGATCAAGGATTGTTGAACGAGCACTTCAACGTGCAATCGGGCGGTGAAGGATGGGTGCGCTTGCCCTTTGTCTACAACGTGACCCCGAACTTGGGCCAGCACTACCAGTACCAACCAGCATTCGAGCGCTTTTTCAAGGATATCAAGTTGCTCCACTTCTTTGGCGAGGCCAAGCCATGGCACCTGCGTGATATCGTTGCATCAGATACCACCAACTACCACCACTTGTGGTGGGCACAGTTCAACAAACACTTCACTGATCCAACCGAGCGCGCATCTTTGCTCCAGATCGAAGCGGGCGAAGGCTACACATTGAAATACGACAAGTACACCAACGTTTGGGACGAGCCCGAACAAGAAGCTGTTCCGGATTCGTCTATTGTGATCGAGTCGTTGCAAGAGGAAACCGCCGTACCAGCGGTGTTCCCCTGGGAAGAACGGGCCGCCAGAGCCCCCACCAGAGTGTTCTATGCGCCAATATCCAATATTGGCGACGATAAGACCAAGAAGGTGTACAGCCAAGCCGATGCGGATTTGAGAAAGAATATCGAGGCCTTGGAAAATGTGAACCTTAGCTCCGAAAACCCCTCGTCGATTCTGAAAAACTACCAATTCAGTGAAGAGGGTAGTTTCAATCCAGATGAGGCGTTTGAGGAGGTATCCAAGCTTCCTCTCCAGTTTTTGACCAAACAGAATGAGAAGAAATGATTCAATCCTAGTGTATGGCCGGACAAAACCAGGAGTAATGATCCAATTATTCGCTTGAATCATTTCCAAACAGAACGTGAAGGAATGATTTGAAGGCTGACAGCATGCTTCTGGGATTAATCGTGGATTTCATTGAACCCTTCCTCTCTAAATAGTGTGATTTTGCACCTATGATTCATTGCCTGAGTTTGAATTTCTCCAGTTTTTGAGATCCATTATTGTTTTTATATATAGACTAATTTCGGTGTGATTGATTTAGTAATATACATTTTAGGAACGTCCTATTGTAGTCGGCGGGTGCTTGTATACGTCATTAACACGTGTAACACCAGTTCGCAACCGTATTCTAAACGAGTTATCACCTAATGTTAATAAATAGAGCTGCGAAATTAGATATATCCGATGTAATAAATTGCATTTAAGTATCTGGACTTATCGATGAGAAAGTATAGTAATAGAATTATAGATCGATCTATTACATTTTGGTGGCTTTGGTGAAAAATTAAAAAAACTGCCGGTCCCAGGAATCGAACCTGGGTCTGTTCGGCCACAACGAACTGTACTGACCACTATACTAGACCGGCATCTTATGACGAAAAAGGACAAGCCTGGGATTGGGTCAAGTCTTTCAGACCGTTCTTAGGTTGATTTGTGACTAATGGGAATAGCTAGGTATATATAATTCAAGGTAGAGACATTCATTTTGATTATTGTTGTTTTTGCGCGAAAATAAATGGGAAAAATCTCAATTTTCTGGTAGATTAGACATTCTTTATCTTTACGGTCGTGATGAAAAAATATTTAATTATGAAATTGATTTTCGTAAGGGGTGGCGAATTATTACAAATTATCTAGCAACAGTTGATTTGTGCAATAATATGTATCGTTTTTAGAGTGTGTCAACCGTTGGAGTCGTCTTGAGATATTCTTTGACGGTATAAAAGCGGGTCTCCAAAATGCTCTATTTTTACACAAAGAAATTTGTTGGGTGAAGCAAGTAGGAATCCATATTTCGGATGATATACCAGTTATAGACTTTGGAAACAGGTGGTTATTCCCGAAATTATGATATTCATGAAGGGTTAACGAAATGTCGTCAAGTGCTACCAAGTGAAATATTATGTTCTTAACGTCACAAGGTTTCGGTTTCTTTCCTGTATCGGACCCAGGCTTTAATACTTGCATGAAAGCTATCCTGAATAATAAGCTATTCTTATTCGATCAGATAACTAAATTTTACACTCATCAATGTGATACAATTGACCGGTTAAAAAATTACCATGAGCTCATTGTATTTTCTAAAATTATCACCAATTGTTTATAATTTTGCTTAGGGTTCATCTCGTGGATATTTTCACACAGGGCTTATTTGATGCAGTGTGAAAAGATAATGGAAGCTTAGGAATTTTCAATAGTCACACATGCCACATGCAATGCTAGATAATGCTTCAGCCTCCATGAGGGGCGTATTGTTCGTATCTGCATTATTTTGAGCCAAATTAATAAAAAGAGCATCGATACTTCGCTTTTGAGTATGAAGGGCTAACATACAGATACGACTTAGATCCAATTCAAAGCCGAAACGTGATGAATGTCATTGGCTTTTCTGGATCTACAATGTAGAATGTGCTCCATCCTTGAAAAATCCAGTGTGTAGTTTTCAGTCAACCCAATGTCGTTAGTCACCATCTTTAATTGACGAACTCTTGAATTGCCTTTCTTTAAGGTTTGCAATAACTGAGAGCAATTTGTCTTTTAGCTTTTTAATAAGAGGGTGATTTTACTACTGGACCGTTGTCCATCAATAATTCAGCTCGCTTATATTAAACTTCCCTCGGCCATTAATTATTTAATATCACCAATTGCGATTCAAAATAATTTGAGAGATAATAAGGCACGAGTTAATGTATCAACATTGGCTCGTCTACTGCCACGTATACAATAGGCGAAATCGCGAGCGCGCTTTTAATAAAATGTGTTTCACTTTAACGATTATTTTCTCAACAAAGTTACAGTGGCCGAGTGGTTAAGGCGACACCCTGCTAAAAAGCGGTTCAGGTGTTGGGTTTTACCTGCGCAG
The DNA here is from genome assembly GCA_030568515.1 of Suhomyces guaymorum. NCBI lineage: Eukaryota > Fungi > Ascomycota > Pichiomycetes > Serinales > Debaryomycetaceae > Suhomyces > Suhomyces guaymorum. The sequence continues at coordinate 592,069 of JAJMGD010000006.1, forward strand.
GTTCGAATCCTGTCTGTGACGTTATTTTTTTGAATTTTGTACAGCATAATTGATGGTTGAGCATGAATTGAAGTCTGGAGCCGGGAATAGTTGCGGTGATACGTGTACTTTAGTGTGGAGAAATAAGTAGTGGTGGAACCGCGTGGAAGTGGAAAAGTCACGTGATCCGGGGTATGAGTCTATGTTGGTGTTATAGGACTATTGGGTCATGCACGACCGGAAATGAGAAATATCAGAATTTCGAGAAAAAGGGCGGAAATCACCAAGACTATGAAAATCAGAGACGAAGAGA